>LR738711.1:251659185-251743602 GCA_902687465.1 Secale cereale
CCTCCGAGCTGCATCATAAATACAACGTGGCTCTGTCCTCCGAGCTCCGCCACAAGTACAACGTAGCTTGGAATCGCCTAAGTTACGAAAATCACTCCGAGTGAAGAGCAACCCTCTCACTCGGGGGCTTAGCTGCGGTCCTCCGAGCCGCGTCATAAGTACAACGTGGCTCTGTCCTCCGAGCTCTGCCACAAGTACAACGTAGCTTGGAATCGCCTAAGTTACGAAAACTACTCCGAGTGAAGAGCAACCCTCTCACTCGGAGGCTTAGCTATGACCCCGTAATCGCCTAAGTTACAAAAACTACTCCAAGTGAAGATCAACCCTCTCACTCGGAGACTTAGCTGCGGTCCTCCGGGCTCCGCCACAAACACAATGTTGCCATCAAGACGTCGACTCAAAATCCAAACGACCAGAAAGAGTTGGAAGCGAAACAAGCAAATGCGAAAGGGATCAAATCCGGATAAAGGGCCCGCAAGATTCGGGCGATAGTACCTGGGCCACGAGCCCACAAGAGTTTAACGGTTACAGGATCACTCGGCATTCCGAGGCGAATTTAATCAAAGTACCAAAGTTCATTCACTCCTCAGGAGGAGGCGGACTTGCAGGTGCAACGAACTGGTACAGGTCGATCCCATCGGCGATGCGGGTGGCAGCTTCCAAGAAAGTCTCCATGAAAGACTGGAACTGGAGCTCCTTCATGTTGGCGACCTGAAGCGCCGCAAGCCTCCTCTCCTACACTTCCTTGCAGTGCACAGGGACCAAGGATAGCGCCACGTCACTCCACAGCGGGCAGATGACTTCTTCCACTCCTGCACTCGACCAGGGATTTCATTAAGTCGAGTCATCAGAGACTCGAGGTCGTTCTCCTGCACGACTCCCCTCCAGAGTGCAGCGTCAATCCGAGCCATCACTGCTTTCAGTCGACCCAGATAGCCCGTGGCAGCAGTAAGGCGGGACTCCAGCCTCAAGATATTCATGGCAGCCTCGTCCTTGACAATGGAATTGGCTGGTTCCAGACCGGGTTCGACCCGTCTAGTCTCTTCTTCGAAGTTGCGGCAGGATTCTACACAACAAGAAACGCGTCGAGTCAGCAAGCAAAATACGAGTCGACCAATCCAACTAAGTCTGAGCCAAAGAGATATACCTCCAAGCACGAGATACCACTTCTTGGTGAGGTCGCTCAGATAAGCCTCCAGGTCGTTCTTCTTCTAGAAGAGGCCCTCGTATTTCTCATTCAGGGCATTCTTAGCACCCTTTAGCCGAGTCACTTCTTGGTTGGCCGCGTCGAGAGAACTCTTCAGCCTGGTGATCTCCGCCTCCAGCGTGCCAACCGAAGCCAGCTTCTGCTCCGCCAGTTCTGTTTTCTCCTGTGCCCTCTGCTGCACCTCCGCCAGATCGAGGTCCTTCTGCTCCAGGACCACCTTCAGTTGACCTACAAGGGACGTCACTAAACAGATGAACATGAGGAAACACAGGGCATACCTATCAAAGGTCAGTCGACGAGTCATTCGCGTTAGTTACCAGCTGCTTCGTCCTGAGTCTTCTTCAAGTGGTCCCGAGCCAGCTACAAGTCAAGATTGAGCTGGACCTGCTTCTTCTCAAGATCCGCGAATTTGGCTCTGAACTCACAAGATCTCTGCATCAACACAACAAACCAGAATTCTAATACAACAGCCGATTCAAACACTCAACCACAGTCTCGGTGAGTACACCCAGTGGGTGTACTGAGCGTGCCCCCACTCGTTCTCGCTCGGCCAAGATTAGTCTAGCCTGAGCTCAAAAAAAATAAGGAGCAAAAGCTCTATTATCAGACCATGGTCGACTACCAGCAGTGGACCACGGTCTCGGGGGCTACACCCATTGGGTGCACTGAGCGTGCCCCCACTGGTTCTCGCTCGACCAAGATCAGTCTGACCCGAGCTCCAGAGAAATTCAAAGCAATCAAGAAATTCTAAAGACCACAGTCGACTAACGACCTCAGTCGACCATGGCCTCGGGGACTACACCCACTGGGCGCACTGAGCGTACCCCCAGTGGTGCTATCGGACGACCTTCAAACGCTAAAAGCTACAAGACAAGGCACCTAATGGGTGTGGCATCATCTTACGAACAAAGCAATGGATTTCTCAAACTGAAGACTACACCAACACAGCAAATCAGTCGGAAGAGACAAACCTGGACATTGGTCCGAAGGGCCGAACTAGCATCGTAAGCAACTATGCTAGCCTCGTACGCCGCCTTCGTCCTCTCCATCATCAGCCCCGCCTGACGAATGGCTTCTTGAGCCGCCCTCATGGGATCCTCCGGGATGCGATGGGTGGAGAAGAGAATGGACGTCGGAGCAGGCGCTGGGTCGACGGCCCCTCCAGCCGACGAAGATGGGCGCACGGTCAACACGGGGGCGGCGAAGGAAACCGTGGTTCGGACCACGTCTTCCTGTTGCTGGGCCTCAGGGCCAGAAGGCACCTTCCGGCCCTTCCTCCCCGTGCGTCGTCGAGCCTTTCCCGAGCGCTCCTCATCGTCATCATCATCGTCTGGGAGCTCTATGACATGGCGTGGCACTTCAAAAAAGACAATTATGTTCATTCGACCGTCAGCTCTAACCGACGAAAAGCAAAGCATGGTCTACAACGCGCACATGCGCGGGACGTAGCGGCATCCGCGGTCTCCTCATCATCCCGGCCCTTGTCGATATCCATCGAGGTCGCGGAAGCAAGAGCACTGAAAAATTTCCTTGAAGATGAGTCGACGAAAGCAGAGTCGACCTTCGAAAGGCAGAAAGAAATAAAGCTGAACAGCACTTACGTGGAGGCGATTGGGACATCCACCTTGATCTTGGGCATGGCCTTCCGGGGCTTGGCGGTGGTGACCTTGGGCTGCTTGGGCCCCTTTTTAAATGGGTCGGGAGTGCCGTTCGAGCCCGCTTTTGCACCTGGGAGCTGGAGGGACCCGTCCGAGAGCGCACAACCCCTGGGCGTGCTTCTCCTTGGATCGCTTCTCGCCACGGGGAGGTGACTCGACCTCCTCCCCGCTGTTGGAGTCCTCGCTCTCCTCTTCGGTCTCTTCGTCAGAATTCCACTCAGAGACGTCACCCGTGCCCTCTTCGCCCTCCTGGACCTGATCCCCATTGGGAATCGAGTACATTTTGGTGTAGATCTGCAGAGAATAAAGATTAGCCAAATGTTCGTCGGACTCATCAAGACAACTGCATACCAAGAACAAGAACATCACTCGGAAGTCAAGGCCGGACCTTGTCAGGAAGATGGTCGGCGTCGAATGGGAGAACCCTGCCGGACCCCCTGGGGTTGTCTTTGTTCCCCCCGATACACTTTAGGCACTGCGCCACATACTTCACGTCTGCTGCCTCAGGGTGGACTCGTGACGAGTCGTCGACGCCGGAGTATAGCCACATCGGGTTGTCTTGAGCCTGGAGAGGCTGGATCCTCTGCATGACGTACACCTCAAGTAGGTCCAACCCTGTGACCCCGTCGCGGACCAAGTGGACGACCCGTTCCACCAACATGTCCACTTCCGCCCTCTCGGCCCGACTCACAACCAATGACGGAGGCTGGCTGGCTCGACCAAGAGAGAAGGGAGGAAGCCCGGTCGACTGACCAGGAGTCGGCTTGTCCTTATAAAAGAACCAAGTCGACTTCCAGCCCTGAACCGACTCTGGAAGAATCATAGCAGGAAAGGCGCTCCTATTCCTAAGCTAGATGCCTAGCCCGCCGCACGCTTGGAGGACGTGCGTCTTCTCGTCACTCGGGTTCGCCTTCTTGACGGTTTGCGAGCGACAAGTGAAGATATGTTTGAACAAACCCCAGTGCGGCCGATAGCCGAGGAAGTTCTCACACATTGAGATAAACGCAGCAAGGAAGGCAATGGAGTTGGGCGTGAAGTAGTGCAGCTGGGCGCCGAAGAAAATCAGGAAGGCGCGAAAGAAAGGCTGCGGGGGCATGGAGAAACCTCGGTCGACGTGAGTCGCGAGGAGGATGCACTCGCCCTCCCGCAGCCGGGGCTCAAGCTCGCCTTCCGGCACCCGCCAGGAGCCGCGGGCGAACAGCCCCTCTTCCTCCAGCTCCTCCATGTCCTCCACTGTGATGGTGGAACCGATCCAGTCCCCCTGGATCCAACCAGGAGGGAGCCCAGACCTCGACGACGACCCATCGGGGCCGGACCGCTTCCCCTTCCCCGTCGCCGCCTTCTTCGAGCGCTCCATCGCCACGGTCTTGTCTTTGCCCATGGCACGCGAGCCAGCGTTGGCTGTGGAGAAAGGGAGAAGGAGCAGAGGCACGGCGGAGAGGCGGAGGCGAAGGAACAGAAAATGGGCGCATAGTGCCCTCGTCTCGGGCTCGGCGCGCATTTATAGCACCACGGTCGAGTGACTAACTGGTGGCCCCGGACGATCCTATCAAATCCCGCAACAGGCACGGACGCGATACGTGGCGAAAAAGGTGGCCCGAAGATCGAGGCATCCCAAGCATATCCGATCCAATTGCCGCGACACGACCCGTCCAGTGTGCTTCCCCAAATTACAAAATCTTGCAAAATCCGGCTACCAGAGAACAACCAATCCCGCCGAAAACTGTGCACGCCAACGGCGCTCGGCGCCTCGCGTAAAGTTTAGTCGACGGGTAACACGACAAACGCACTCGATGGTTCCAGAATCGATCAAGGCGACCAATACGAGATTGAAAAAACAGCCTAGTCCACAAGCTCAGAGAAGACTACCCCAAGGGCGTCGGACCCGGGCCAAGGCTCTCTTCAGCACTCTCTCCTGCTCAAGCCTCAATCCATTCGGGGGCTACTGACGAGGTTACAGACCTAGGGTAGGGTCACATGCCTGACCAAGGTACCCCACCCAAGGTCACTATCCCAGAAGATGAAAAGACAAAACCTATGATGGTAAAGATAGTCGACTGAGATGGCCCAAGAGGACATCCCACTCGACTGGACACCAACTACCAGACGACTCAACTCCACTCGGCCCGTCTAAGGCACACGACCTCCGAAGGTTAAAGGTCCCTTAGGACAACAACGGTCTGGGATTTACTCGCCGTAGTGAATGCCTTCATTACTCTTTACTGCAGACGTTATCAGTAACATCCGCCTTTATGTACATTAAGCCCTTAGTAACATGGAGCATGGCTGGGGTCCTGGCACACTATATAAGCTACTCCCTCCTCTAGTACAAGGGTTCGCACCTCTGTAACACACACCTATATACTATTCAGTCAACTGCCTCCGGGCACCGAGACATAGGGTTGTTACTTCCTCCGAGAAGGGCCTGAACTCGTAAAACACCTTGTGTACAACTTCACCATAGCTAGGGCCTTGCCTCCTCATTCGTTCCCCCTACTCGTACTGTCAGAATTAGAACCACGACAGACGGGGCCCACGACCCTCACGCCGTGGAGGCGATCTTGGGCTATGGGTCGACCAGACGGTGTCCGCTGCCACTAATCTACCGTTAATCATGTTGCGCGACTAGGAAACAGCCGCATTCAGCTCTCCAGCTGTCCGTAGCAGCGCCCGAATCTGCTGTAAGCCTCTCACCGCCTCCGACTGAGACCGCTGGATTGAATCTGTGATACGGGCCGCAGCCGTGAGGTTCTGGATTGGTGTTCGGAATACCTGAGGTTCGCGCGAGAACGGCTGCCGCGGCCGTCGACTGGATTAAGGAATCAATCGACAGTCTCGATCATCAAGCGAATGCTGAAGCTTTTCCAGCCACACGCGCTCGGCCACGGTGGCAAGGTGCATGGCCTCCAGAGCTTGAGCTTCTGGAGTATCCCCCAAGATGGGGGTGTAGAGTGCATCTTCGTTGCGGTGGCATAGCTCTTCCCTTTGCTCGGCGGTGAGGGGCTCGGGTATGTACCCGTCGTGGTCGTATGACTGACCATCATTGCTGCCGCCGTTTCTGCTGCGAGTGTACCCCGGTTGACTGCGCTGCGAGTCGACCATGAGGACCTCAGCTGCGGGGTGGCTGCTCCCGCACTCGGAAAGTGTGTCTACGGAACCAGTCGGCAGGTCGACCGGCCTGTAGTGGTACTCGTCGGGCTCGATGGGCGCGACTTGGGGGTGGCCGTTTGGCGGGCTACCGCGTGCATCACCACCACGACAAGGTCCCTCGGCATCAAGGGAAACCTGCCAAAGGCTGTGAGAAGAAGGAAGGTGATGACGAGAGTGAAGAAGGGGATGAAGAGGAAACCAACGAGCAAGAGTTCCAAATAGCCACTGAGGCCCTATGCATTGATGAGGGTGCATCCTTGCACTGTTCCCACCGCCAACTTAAACAGTGGGCGCGTGAGGTCAATGTTGTGGTGCCAGCGGTTGATTCCCGGAAACCACTCAAGTTGTCCTGCACGCCCATCATCTTTGGAGAAGAGGATCACATTGACCACACCACCGCGGTAGGGTGTTTGCCATTGTTAGTCTCTCCAACAATCTGCAACCTCAAAGTCACGAAGATTTTGGTTGACGGTGGGGCAGGCTTCAATTTGATTTCCCCCAAGGTAATCAAAAAATTGCAAATATCGGATGAAGAGCTCTAGGTTACTGGCACATTTCAAGGGATCAACCCCGGCAGGAGTCGTCCTAAGGGGAAGATTGTACTGCCGGTGACATTTAGAGGAGAGCTGAACTATCGGACAGAGAAAGTTGTGTTTGATGTGGTCGACCGCCCTCTACCATATAGTGGGATCCTTGGTCGTCCACCCCTAGCAAAATTCATGGTGGCATCTCACTATGCCTACAACACCTTCAAAATGCCAGGGCCAATGGGCGTCATTTCCATCTCGTTTGATAAGAAGGATGCAGTCATCTGCGTAGACAAAATGTACCGGGAAGCGGTTGCTGTCGAGGCCTCTTAAGCTGCAGTTCCCGTCAAGGAGAAAGGAAAGAAACCTTTCAGAGACGACAACAAGAAATCGGGGAAGCGCGTCTCTTTGGAGTGTGCTGCGCCCGTCGATGACTTGACGGAGAGCTCCACTAGCAAGAGATCCAAGGTTGTTATCCCCACTGTGAAGAGAGTCCTGGCAAGGCTGGTTGGCGCTGAAGTTACGTTCACTATCAGCTCCACCCTTGACAATAAATAGGAAAGCACACCCGTTGCCTTCCTGCAGGCGAATGTCGATGTGTCTACTTGGGAACCATCTGACGTCCCCGACGTTCCTAGGGAGGTAATCGAGAACCACATTGTTGTCTGCCCTCATGCCCGGCCCGTCAAGCAGAAGGTCGGGAAACAAGCTCTGGAGCGGCAGCAATTCATTGCCGAGGAAATCAAGAAACATGAAGCAGCTGGTTTGGTCAAAGGAGTATTGGAAACAACATGGTTGGCGAACCCGGTAGTAGTGCGCAAGGCGAATGGGAAGTGGAGGCTTTGCATAGATTTCGTAGATCTAAATGAAACATGTCTGAAGGACCCATTCCCCTTGTCGTGCATCGATCAGATTGTGGATTCCAATTCCGAGTGTGATCTGCTTTCTTTCCTGGATGCCTACTCCGGGTACCACTAGATATTCATGTCCAAGGAAGATGAGGAGAAGACCGCGTTCACAACCCCATGTGGCATGTACTGCTTTGTACGGATGCCCTTTCGGCTGAAGAGCGCCGGGTCCACCTTTGCGAGACCAGTACAAATCGGTTTTGAGTCTCAGCTGCACATGAATACTGAAGTTTACAAGGACAACATTGTGGTCAAGACCAAGGATAGATCAACACTCATTTAGGACTTGGAAGAAACCTTCACAAACCTGCGCAAGATTAACTTGAAGCTGAATCCAGAGAAGTGTGTGTTTGGTGTTCCCTCCGGCAAGCTACTTGGCTTCTTTGTATCTTACAGGGGGATAGAGGCCAACCCCGACAAGATCAGCACGATCGAGCAGATTCAAGCACCCAAGATGGTCAACAATGCGAGGCACTTAATTGGATGCGTTGTCGTGTTGAACATGTTCATTTCCAAGTCTGCCGATAGCGCCTTGCCGTTCTTCAAAATCTTGAAGAAGGCAGGGCCATGAAGTGGACAACGGAGGCGGAAGCAGCGCAGCAAGACTTAAAAGCTTCTCTTTCCTATGTCCCCACCTTGGTTTCTCCTAAGCCATAAGAGTTGTTGTTGTTTTACTTAGCAGCAACCAATCAAGTGGTTAGTGTGGCACTGGTGGCGCGGTGGGAAGTAGAAGAAGAGATAGCCACATCTAATGTCCTCCCCCAAAAAGGAAGTGAACCAGTCACGACAGGGATGGGTGCAGATCAGGAGAAGGAAGAGCTGAGGAGTGAAGGCGATCCCAAGACCACGGCAAGGAAGAAAGTGGTGCATCGTCCAGTCTACTTTGTTAGCTCCCTGTTGCAGGGGACTAGATCAAGGTATTTTGGGGTGCATATATTTTCTTTGGCCTCATCATGGCCTCAAGGAAGCCGTGCCACTACTTCCAAGCACAGGAGATCACAATTGTGACCCGTTTCCCTCTACGACGCATACTAAGGAACCCTGAGGCCACTGGCAGGATAGTTGAATGGGCATTGGAACTATCAAGCTTTGGATTGAAGTATGAAAGCACCTCAACCATTCAGAGCAGACCATTGGCATAATTCATTGTGGAATGGACACCCACTCCAGATGAAGAAACGCCAGAAGCAGCTATCCCCGACAAGGAAGCGCCCCAAGAATGTATCATGTACTTTGATGGTGCCTTCTCATTGCACGGTGGAGGAGCTGGTGTTCTCTTCATCGCACCCATTGGAGAGCACCTCAAGTATGTAGTTCAGATGCATTATTCTCAGGAAGAAGCTACCAACAACTCTACTGAATACAAAGGGCTCCTTGTCGGGCTTAGGATCATAGTAGAGTTGGGAATCAAGAAGTTGATCATCCGTGGAGATTCACAACTTGTTGTGAGGCTAGTCAACAAGGATTATCAGAGCCCATTGATGGAAGCATATGTCAAAGAAGTAAGAAGGTTGGAGGAACACTTTGAAGTCAACAAGAAATTTGTCAAAGTGTGCTGCCCAAAAGCTCAGTGTGGAGCTAGGGACCTTTGTCCTTCATCTGACCCAACCATCAGTGTCTCCATCAAAGATGGCTAAGAATAGGTGGAAACTGGACTCCGGCAAGCCATTACCGGGAGAACCTCCATAGGTCCCCGGTAAGGAGGCTGCCAGGAACAACTCCACCTCGCATGGTGAGCTGCGCCCCATGGCTGGACCCCAGGTCCTTGCGATCGTGGCAAGCGCTCCCGCGAGTGAGGAGGTACCGCTAGTCCTGGTTGTCGAGCCACAAGCTCCAGCTTGGGCGTGGTACATCGTCAACTACCTCCAAACTTTAGACTTCCCGGGGAACAAGAAGTTGTAAGATGCTACGTCTTGAGCTTGCGTTGTATTCCCTCGAAGAGGAAAGGGAGATGCAACACAGTAGCATAAGTATTTCCCTCAGTTTTTGAGAACCAAGGTATCAATCCAGTAGGAGACCACGCGCGAGTCCCTCGCACCTGCACAAACAAATAAGAACTTTGTAGCCAACGCGATAAGGGGTTGTCAATCCCTTCACGGTCACTTACGAAAGTGAGATCTGATAGAGATGATAGTTTATATTTTTGGTATTTTTAGTTTAGTAAAACAGCAAATAAAAGCGGTAAAAGTAAAGTAGATGAAGATTGATATGTTGAGAATAGAACCGGGGGCCATAGTTTTCTCTAGTGGCTTCTCTCATGATAGCGATATTCTACGGCGGGTAAACAAATTATTGTCAAGCAATTGATAGAAAAGAGAATAATTATGAGACTATCTAGGGATGATCATTGTATATAGGCATCACGTCCGAGACAAGTAGACCGAAACGATTCTGCATCTACTACTATTACTCCACACATCGACCGCTATCCATCATGCATCTAGTGTATTGAGTTCATAAGAACAGAGTAATGCCTTAAGCAAGATGACATGATGTAGAGGGATAAACTCAAGCAATATGATATAAACCCCATCTTTTTATCCTCGATGGTAACAATACAATACGTGCCTTGCTGCCCCTACTGTCACTGGGAAAGGACACCGCAAGATTGAACCCAAAGCCAAGCACTTCTCCCATTGCAAGAACTATAGATCTTGTAGGCCAAACCAAACCAATAATTCGAAGAGACTTGCAAGGATATTATGAACACACATAAAAGGTTCAGAGAAGAACCAAATATCTTTCATAGATAACCTTGATCATAAACTCACAACTCATCGGATCTCGACAAACACACCGCAAAAAGAGATTACATCGAATAGATCTCCTCGAAGACCGAGGAGAACTTTGTATTGAGATCCACAAAGAGATAAGAAGCCATCTAGATACTAGCTATGGACCCGAAGGTTTGTGGTAAACTACTCACAACTCATGGTGAGGGCGATGATGATGATGATGAAGGCCTCCGTGATGGATCCCCCTCCAGTGGAGCTCCGGAACAGGCTCCAAGATGGGATCTCCACGGGAACAGAAGGTACGGCGGTGGAATTAGGGTTTTCTCTCTGTCCATGGAGTTTCTAGGGTACGTAGACTTATATAGGAAGAAGGAGGGCATCGGGGGACGCTCGAGGGGCCCACGAGGTAGGGGGCATGCCCTGGGAAGGGGGGCGCGCCCCCACCCTCGTGGGTGCCTCGATGCTCCCCTGATGTGGTTGTCAAGTTCGTCTGGCGTGAGTTTCTCCAAAAATATCTCTCGCGAAGGTTTCATTCCATTTGATATTATTTTTCTGCGAAACCCTGAAATAGGCAAAAAAACAGCAATCTGGACTGGGCCTTTGGGTTAGTAGGTTAGTCCCAAAAATGATATAAAAGTGCATGATAAAGCCCATTAAACATCTAAGACTTCATAAATAATAGCATGGAACAATAAAAAATTATAGATACGTTGGAGACGTATCAAGCATCCCCAAGATTAATTCCTGCTCGTCCCCGAGTATTTAAAAGATAAAGAAAGAATTTTTGATGTGTAATGCTAACCAATATAATTTTTCAATGTAATTATCTTAATTGTGGCATGAATGATCAGATCCGAAAGATTCAAGATAAAAGTCTATATTGACATAAGAAACAATAATACTTAAAGCATACTAACAAAGCAATCATGTCTTCCCAAAATACTATGGCTAAAGAAAGTTATCCCTACAAAATCATATAGTGTTGGCTATGCTCCCTCGTTATCACACAAAAATATTCATATCATGCACAACCCCGATTTCAGCCAAGCATTTGTTTTCATACTCTATCTTTTCAAACCTTTCAACTTTCACGCAATACATGAGCATCAGTCATGGACATAGCACTATAGGTGGAATAGAGGTGGTTGTGGAGAAGACAAAAAGGAGGGAGATAGTCTCACATCGACTAGGCGTATCAACGGGCTATGGAGATGCCCATCAATAGATATCAATGTGAGTGAGTAGGGATTGCCATGCAACAGATGCACTAGAGCTAAATATGAATGAAAGCTCAAAAAAAGAAACTAGTGGGTGTGCATCCAACTTGCTTGCTCATGAAGACCTAGGGCATTTGAGGAAGCCCATCGTTGGAATATACAAGCCAAGTTCTATAATGAAAATTCCCACTAGTATATAAAAGTGACTAAACATGAGACTCTCTACAATGAAGAGCACGGTGCTACTTTGAAGCACAAGTGTGGAAAAAGATAGTAGCAATTGTCCTTTTTTCTTTTTCTTTTCTTTCTTCTTTTTTTCTTCTTTTCTTTTTCTTTTTTGGGCCTTTTTTTTCTTTGGCCTTTCTTTTTTATCTTTTTTTGCGGAGGGGGTTTATAGATTTAGCCTTTCCTCCCATGGGACAATGCTCTAATAATGATGATCATCACACTCTCATTACAACTCGATACTACAACAACAAAGTATGACTCTATATGAATGCCTCCGGCGGTGTACCAGTATGTGCAATGAAACAAGAGTGACATGTATAAAAATTATGCATGGTGGCCTTGCCACAAATACGATGTCAACTACATGATCATGCAATGGCAATATGACAATATGATGCATGTCATATGAACGGAACGGTGGAAAGTTGCATGGCAATATATCTCAGAATGGCTACGGAAATGCCATGATAGGTAGGTATGGTGGCTGTTTTGAGGAACAATATGGTGGCTGTTTTGAGGAAGGATATATAGTGGGTTTATGGTACCGGTGAAAATTGCGCGGTACAAGAGAGGCTAGCAATGGTGGAAGGGTGAGAGTGCGTATAATCCATGGACTCAACATTTGTCATATGAACTCATATACTTATTGCAAAAATCTACGAGTCATCAAAACAAAGCAATCAACGCATGCTCCTATGGGGGAGGTTGGTAGGAGTTAACCATCGCGCGCCCCCGACCTTCACACAAAGGTTGGCACTCTACAAATACCTCATGCTCTAACTTAGTCACACAATGGTTCACCATGCGTGCATGCTACGGGAATCACTAACCTTAACACAAGTATTTCTAAATTTCATAATAACTCCACTAGCATGACTCTAATATCACTATCCTCATATCTCAAAACAATTATCAAGGATCCAACATCTCATTCTATTCAATGCACTTAGTGTGATTTTTTTACTACATTGACATTGGATGTCTATCATGTGAAGACTAGTTTCTTTAGCCTAAACACATTACCATGCTGTTTTAATAGACTCTCAAATAGATATAAGTGAAGCATGAGATATCAATAACTTCTACAAAATATTATCACCACCGTGCTCTAAAAGGTATAAGTGAAGCACTAGAGGAAAAACTATTCAACTCAAAAGATATAAGTGAAGCACATAGAGTGTTCTAATAATTTCTAGGCCATATCTAACTCTCTCAAATAGGTGTGTCCAGCAAGGATGATTGTGTCAAACTAACAAGCAAAGACTCAAATTATACAAGACGCTCCAAGCAAAACACATAACATGTTGTGAATAAAAATATAGCTCCAAGTATAGTTACCTATGGATGAAGACGAAAGAGGGGATGCCTTCCGGGGCATCCCCAAGCTTAGGCTTTTGATTATCTTGAATTTACTTGGGGTGCCATGGGCATCCCAAATATTAGGCCTTTGCTACTCCTTGTTCCATAGTCCATCAAAGCAACACTCAAAACTTGAAAACTTCACAACACAAAACTTAGACAAAATTTCTCGTGAGCTCCGTTAGTATAAGAAAGCAAACCACTACTCAAAGGTACAGCAATGAATTCATTATTTGTTTATATTTGTGTTAAACCTACTGTACTCCAACTTCTCTATGGTTCATACCCTCCAATACTACTCATAGATGCATTGGAATAAGCAAACAACACACGAAAAACAGAATTTGTCAAAAACAGAACAGTCTGTAGTAATCTGCAGGTTTCGCCTACTTCTGAAACTCCAAAAAATTCAAACTACATTGTTAAATTTGCGTAATTTGTCTACCAATCATCTGCAAAAAGAATCAACAATAAAGGACACTCCAGTAAAATCTGAAGACTACTTTAGCAAGCGCTAACGATTCTGTTTTTCACAGCAAGATCATATAAACTTCCCACAAATCTTCCCAAAGGTTCTACTTGGCACAAACACTAAACAAAACATGAAACCACATATAATCAGAGGCTAGATGCAATATTTATTACCTGACAGCAACAAAAACAAAAACATAAAATTGGGTTGCCTCCCAACAAGCTCTTGCTTTATAGCCATTAAGACTGATTTGAGATTTTAATGATGCTCACATGAAAGATAAAAATTGTAGCACAAAGAGAGTATCAGATAGCATGTGAAAATCACATCTAAGTCTAACATACTTCCTATTCATAGGCATCTTATAGGAAAACAAATTACCAATACAAGCAAGATCTAGCATATGCAAGGAAGGAGAAAGAAACAATAGCAATCTCAACATAACGAGAGGTGATTTAGTAACATGAAAATTTCTACAACCATATTTCCCTCTCTCATTATAATTGCATGTAGGATCATGATCAAATTCAACAAAATAGCTATCACATAACATATTCTCAATACGATCCACATGCATGCAAAGTTGACACTCTTCCAAAATAGTGGGATCAACATTAACTAAAGTCATGACCTCTCCAAACCCACTATTAATATTATTGCAAACATTATTATCAACCTCATATATATCATGGGGGTTAAATAAATTTTCAAGATCATAAGAAACATCACCCCAATCATAATCATTGCACCAAGTAGTGGACATAGAAAAACTAGCATCCCCAAGCTTAGGATTTTGCATATTATTAGCACAATTGACATCAATAGAATTTATAGTAACATCATTGCAATCATGCTTTTTATTTAAGGAGCTAAAATGAATCACTTTTTCTTTTAACAATTCCTCACAATTTTCAGATTCATAAATTTCAAGCAAAACCCCATAAAGATAATCTAGTGCATGCAGCTCACTAGCAATAGGTTTAACATAATTGGATCTCTTAAAGAGATTAGCAAGTGGATGAGGATTCATACTTTAGCAAGCGAAGATGCAAGCTAAATGACGGCACATACCAATATAGCAAACAAAAGGCACGCGAACGGTAAACACACGACGGAAGAAGGGCAAATAAAACGGCAAGGGTGAAGTGGTGGAGAGGAAAACGAGAGGCAAATAAATGTAATACGAAGGACAAGGGTTTGTGATAGGTACTTGGTATATGACTTTTGCGTAAGCCTCCCCGGCAACGGCGCCAGAAATTCTTCTTGCTACCTCTTGAGCTTGCGTTGTATTCCCTCGAAGAGGAAAGGGAGATGCAGCACAGTAGCGTAAGTATTTCCCTCAGTTTTTGATAACCAAGGTATCAATCCAGTAGGAGACCACGCGCGAGTCCCTCGCACCTGCACAAACAAATAAGAACTTCGCAGCCAACGCGATAAGGGGTTGTCAATCCCTTTACGGTCACTTACGAAAGTGAGATCTGATAGAGATGATAGTTTATATTTTTGGTATTTTTAGTTTAGTAAAAGAGCAAATAAAAACAGTAAAAGTAAAGTAGATGAAGATTGATATGTTGAGAATAGACCCGGGGGCCATAGTTTTCTCTAGTGGCTTCTCTCATGATAGCGATATTCTATGACGGGTAAACAAATTACTGTTGAGCAATTGATAGAAAAGCGAATAATTATGAGACTATCCAGGCATGATCATTGTATATAGGCATCATGTCCGAGACAAGTAGACCGAAACGATTCTGCATCTACTACTATTACTCCACACATCGACCGCTATCCAGCATGCATCTAGTGTATTGAGTTCATAAGAACAGAGTAACGCCTTAAGCAAGATGACATGATGTAGAGGGATAAACTCAAGCAATATGATATAAACCCCATATTTTTATCCTCGATGGCAACAATACAATACGTGCCTTGCTGCCCCTACTGTCACTGGGAAAGGACATCACAAGATTGAACCCAAAGCCAAGCACTTCTCCCATTGCAAGAACTATAGATCTAGTAGGCCAAACCAAACCAATAATTCGAAGAGACTTGCAAGGATATTATGAGTACACATAAAAAGTTCAGAGAAGAACCAAATATCTTTCATAGATAACCTTGATCATAAACTCACAGTTCATCGGATCTCGACAAACACACCGCGAAAAGAAATTACATCGAATAGATCTCCTCGAAGACAGATGAGAACTTTGTATTGATATCCAGTGCGAGAAGAAGCCATCTAGATACTAGCTATGGACCCGAAGGTCTGTGGTAAACTACTCACAACTCATGGTGATGGCGATGATGATGATGATGAAGGCCTCCATGATGGATCCCCCTCCGGTGGAGCTCCGGAACAGGCTCCAAGATGGGATCTCCACGGGAACAGAAGGTACGGCGGTGGAATTAGGGTTTTCTCTCTATCCATGGAGTTTCCGGGGTACATATACTTATATAGGAAGAAGGAGGGCTTCGGGGAACGCTTAAGGGGCCCACGAGGTAGGGGGCGCCCCCCCCCCCACCCTCGTGGGCGCCTCGATGCTCCCCTGACGTGGTTCTCAAGTTCCTTTGGCGTGTTTTTCTCCAAAAATATCTCTCGCGAAGGTTTCATTCCGTTTGGACTCCGTTTGATATTCTTTTTCTGCGAAACCCTGAAATAGGGAAAAAACAGCAATCTGGACTGGGCCTTTGGGTTAGTAGGTTAGTCCCAAAAATGAGATAAAAGTGAATGATAAATCCCATTAAACATCCAAGACTTCATAAATAATAGCATGGAACAATCAAAAATTATAGATACGTTGGAGACGTATCATAAGAGCAACCCGGAGGGCCAGTATGTATTAGTTTGTCGATGATACACTATACATAAGGAGGCCAATGATGTGAAATTGAAGTGCATTTGCCGGGAAGAAGGAAAGGAACTATTGATATAGATACATCGAGGCGTGTGCAGCTCTCATATTGGTTCAAGAGCCTTGGTTGGAAAAGCTTTCTCGCAAGGTTTCTACTGGCCCTCCAAGATGCAGTCGAGCTAGTCACCAGATGTGAAGCCTGCTAGTTCCACTCCAAGAATATCCATTCCTCAAGCTCTCCAAACGATCCCTTTGTCATGGCCATTTTTGGTCTGGGGGCTCGACATCTTGGGCCCCTTCCCCTGTGTTGTCAGAGACTTTGAATACTTGTACGTCGCAATCGACAAGTTTTCAAAGTGGCCGGAAGTGGAGCCCATGAGGAAGGTGATTGCACAGTTAGCTATCAAGTTCTTGAAAGGATTGGTGTGCCATTTTAGAGTACCCGCTAAGGTCATCACTGACAAGTGCACCTAGTTCACAAGCCGCTCCTTCATGCAATACGTTCAAGCCCTCGGAATCAAGGTTTCATTCGCTTCTGTTACCCATCCCAGAAGCAATGGACAAGCTAAGAGGATGAACGCTGAAGTGCGGCGGGGGCTCAAGACGAGGACTTTCGATAAGCTGCGAAAGTGCGGAAGGTGATGGATCGACGAGCTGCCAGTGGTTCTTTTGTCCCTCCGTATGACACCAAATCGAGCCACCGGCCATACTCCCTTCTCCCTAGTCTATGGCGCAGAAACGGTGATCTCCATGGAACTCATACACGGGTCACCTATAGTATTTGCTATGATGAAATAGAGCAAGAGCAGCATCGGCATGACGATGCCATGCTCCTCCAGGAGAACCGTCTCTGGGCTGCTATGTGTGCTGCACGCTATGAGCAAGCCTTGCATTGCTATCACAGCTGCGGGGTTCATGCCCGGAGCTTTGAAGAAGGCGACCTTGTCCTTAGGCGTGTTCAGTCCGCCAAGGGTGCAAACAAGTTGACACTAAAGTGGGAAGGCCCTTACCGGGTAGTATGAGTCACTAGACCTGGCGTAGTCCGTCTGGAGACCGGAGATGGCATTCAGTTGCAAAACTCATGGAGTATTGAGCATCTCCATAAGTTCTACCCGCAAGGTACAGCTGTCGGGCCCTGCCCGGCAGCCACCCTTTTGTACAAGCCTTGCTGATTATGCATGTAACCCTTTGTACAAATCCATGCACAGACCCTAAGTAGCAGATAAATAAATGAAGCACTGGTGGCCCCTAAAATTTGCATGCATGCATAACTTTGCATAAGCATTCCATGATCATATAGATAAGGTCATATGTTGCTATGTTTCCCTCTGCACTAATCGCTGGTTTCTTGCCGCGGACTTGATCCTAAAAAGAAGAGACGAAAACGGGCCAACATATCGATCCCCGACAAGCAAAACCGATAAGTTCCTTTTCTTATCCATATGTGCTTCTGTAAGAAGAAAACTTGTGCATTGGAAGACCTCGTCACCTCTAAGGCATTTGTGCTCCCATTCTTTGGTTCGAACAAATGTTTCGTCCAGGTTGGTTGTAGTGGCATTTGCTAGAAAAGGTTCGACAGGGGGCTAGTTCCCTTCTATAGTGTTGTGCCCGGCAGGCCAAGCCTTGCGGCAACAACGGGAGGCACCAGCAGGATAGCTTGCCGGGAAAAGCTTGTTTACTAGAAAGTATAGAGGCGTTTTTCCTCTGCATGGGCATAATACATGCACAAGTGTCCGTCAATCCTGTCTTTTTTCATTAATACACGGATAAACAAATACAAGTCTTACATGACACAAACATGGATAGAAGATGTTAGATATTTAAGACTAAAATTTGGCGAAATCCTACATATTTTAGACTGAAAAAAGATAAGTGTCCCGTAATCCCTTTCTTGTCCCTCTCCGCCTAGGAACTACAGTAGGAGGTGAAGAAGGAAAAAGGGGCACCTGGGCAGAAGCCCAGCCTGACCCCGTCAAGGCCAGAGGGACGCATACTTACAAGATCGCGAGGGCGCAGACAAAGGTGATGGATGTATGGAGCGTCTAGGCGATGCCCTGGTCACCCCCACCAGGACCAGAACAGCATGGGCACCGGCAAGGAAGACGAAGCCGGATTCTATGGAAAAGGCCTGCCGGGGCCCAGCTGGAAGACTGCTAGAGGAGGCTGAGAAATCCACACCCAACTCGTCGGCAAATCTCTTTGTCGGGGAAGAAGACCTAGGTGCAGATTATGGTGTTGCCGGCACCTGACTGGCAGTGATGGTGCGTCCAACGTTCAGCTTGAGTCTGTGCTGTAGCGTGCGTGCTTCACGCTCGCAGACTCGTTGCCCTCGTCCTCCCCACTAGTGTCCTCCTCGCCGTCGCCGCTCGAGGAGGAGCTTTCATCATCGCTCGAGCTCTCCACGCAGCACCCTAAGTGAGCACCCGAACGCCCAAAGAGCTTGACGGAGAGCAGGGCAGCATCCATTAACTTTAAGATAAGAACGTGCCGTGCCGCCAAGCTGTGGGCACGAGCGAAGGTTTTCCAACTGCGCCGGAGGAACATGACATGAGGGGCCAGGAACTCTGTGTCCACTTGCATGCTGCCATTGCAACATCCCCTCATGTGTAGCCTCAACCCCGGCGGCTGTTCAACCTCCATCACCATTGTGAAAGGAGTTGGAACCCGAACACGGCTACGTAGGGGGCCGCGTAGCTTGACAAGGAATTCCAACGGTTGGTCCTCGACGTGGCCTTCGGGCGGCCACGGAGCAAACGGAGGAGGAACACTTGCGGCACCACCGCGTCCTCCTCGGCCCCGAGCGCCACGATGACCGTGCCCCCATCCTACACCTCCACCACAAGAACTAGATTCTTCTCCCATGTCATCGGTTGGGGGAGGAAGGTGCTGTCAAGACGAGGCTCTCGTCGCCGTCGTTGGAATGCTACCACGACCCCTTCCCCTCACCATTGGTGGAAGAAGGAGAAAACGGGCAGAAAGAAGAAGAAGATGTGTGTGAGTTAGTCCCTCGCCCACTCCCCTTTTTTGTAGGTGGATAGGGTCGGACGCTGGCTCCTCACCTAGGAGGCCACCGCCCCGTTCCACCAGTCCAACTCCTCTTCGCCACTAACGGCGCACGGAATCAAGATAGCCCACCTGCGCCTATCACCGGCGCCTGGCTTTTCGCCATGACACTCCTCTCGGCGCCCGATGTTTTCACCACCAATGACCCTGCGCAATGCATGCAGCGTATGTGGCAAAAACGGCAGGAGCGGTGGATGAGTAAAATGGCAGTTTCATCTCGTGAGCATGGGACATGGACAACTCACGAGTCATGGTGTAAAAATCGTCCCACGATGTCTCATGTGATGGACGGGAAAAGCAGAAACTGACATCATTCAAGCACAAGGTTTATGAAGAAGCAAGGAAAATATCAAGAAAGAAGAGAAGAATATCAACACAAGAACCCTGCCTGTGTACCTGATAGGGCCTACCCCAACGATGCTCGACAACACGTTTGGGCCAGACTCGGGGGCCCCTGTCGGTGCAACAATCCCTCGCGTGTGTTGACCAGACCGCACACAGGCACAACAATAAGGAAGCAAGCTTCATCAAGCGTCCAAGACAAGAATCAAGCCAGAGAGAGATAGAAAGATCTTTGGGAGTCATAGGGCGGATCAAGAAGACCAAGACAAGCCAAGGGAACAAGCTTCCATTAAGGGAAAGCCTCCCTTGCCGGGTAGGCGAGTCCGGTCGGGTCAAGGCCTCCCCAAGAACAAGACCAAGCTTTCCCCGGCACGCTTGCTGGGCCTCCATGGGCGGATCTCCCTGACAAGGCTCCACCGCTCCACCGCACAACAACGCAAGTCACATATCAGTGTGGTGTCGAGCCCTCAAGTGATTAAGTGGTTGCCATTCGGCAGTGATACATCTCCAATGTATGTACTTTTTCTCACGCTTTTCCTCTTGTTTTGGACTCTAATTTGCAAGATTTGAATGAAACTAACCCCGGACTGACGCTGTTTTTAGCATAACTACCATGGTGTTGTTTTTGTGCAGAAATAAAAGTTCTCGAAATGAAACGAAACTTTCCGAGGATTTTGTATGGAATAAAAGAAAATTACTGGAGCTGAGACCCACCAGAGAGGGGCCCTTTGGTGGGCACAACCCACCAGGGCATACCCCCTCTCCTGGCATGCCCAGGTGGGTTGTACCAACCTGGTGGCCCCGCAGACGACAATCCTGACCCTATAAATTCCTATTTTTGTAGCAAAAAATAAGGAAGAAAGAATTATTGCGATCCACAGATGGAGCCTCCTTCACCTCCAGTTCTTCCTCAGGAGGCCAGATCTAGAGTCCGTTTGGGGCTCCGGAGAGGGGGCTCTTCATTCTTCGTCATCACCAAACCTTCTCCATCACCAATTCCATGATGCTCCCCACCGGGAGTGAGTAATTCCTTCGTAGCCTCGCTGGTCGGTGAGGAGTTGGATGAGAATCATCATGTAATCGAGTTAGTTTTGTTAGGGCCCGATCCCTAGTATCCACTATGTTCTTAGATTGATGTTGCTATGACTTTGCTATGCTAAATGCTTGTCACTTTGGGCCTGGGTGCCATGATTTTAGATCTGAACCGTTTATGATATTATCATTATATTCATGTTTTAGATCCGATCTTGCAAGTTATAGTCACCTACTACGTGCTATGATCCAGCAACCCCGGAGTGAGAAACTGGAACCACTCCCAGTGATGACCGTAGTTTGAGGAGTTCATGTATTCAATATGTGTTAATGCTTTGTTCCGGTTCTCTATTAAAAGGAGGCCTTAATATCCCTTAGTTTCCAATATGGACCCCGCTGCCACGGGAGGGTAGGACAAAAGATGTCATGCAAGTTCTTTTAATAAAGCATGTATGACTATTTACGGAATACATGGCTACATTATATCGATGAACTGGAGCTAGTGCCGTATCGCCCTAGGTTATAACTGTCACATGATGAATATCATCCAACAAATCATCGATCCAATGCCTATGAATTTGTCCTATATTGATCTTGCTAAGTTACTACTACCGCTACTGTTACACTTGCTACAAACTTACTACTATCACTGTTACTGTTACTATTGCTGTTGTCACTAATATCAAAACTATCAAACTACTTTGCTACTGATCCTTTTGCTGCAGATAATTAATCTCCAGGTGTGTTTGAATTGACAACTCATCTGCTAATATCTTCAAATATTCTTTGGCTCCCCTTGTGTCGAATCTATAAATTTGGGTCAAATATTCTACCCTCAAAAACTGTTGCAATCCCCTATACTTGTGGGTTATCAAGACCTTTTTTTGGCGCCGTTGCCGGGGAGCATAGCTATATTTGTTGAGTCACTTGGTATTATTATCATATTATCACTATGAAGAATCTGAAGGATCCAAAGACCAAGATATTTCCCTCAAAGATGAGGGGAGGTAAGGAACTGCATCCAGTTCTGCTTTAGATTCACCTTCTGTTATGAGTAAACTTGCAACACCACCACATGCTATCAATTCTAATATGTAGCAAGTTATTGATGATGCTACTTCTACTACGAATGATGCTTATGATGATGCTAGTACCTTGCTTGATAATGATGATGTGCCACTTGGTGAATTTCTTGATGAACACATTGCTAGAGTAATACAACACGATGTTGTTGAATCTGATGATGAGCTTGAAACTGAAACTCCTGAAACACCTGCTAGAACTAGCCTTCCTAGATATGAATTGCCTAAGGTGTCGGAAGGTCATGTTATGAGTGCAGAAGCAACTAGAGATATTCTTGCTTGCAATGATAGAGATGATCTAGAAAAATTACTACATAAGTATAAAGAAATGATAGAGATGAACACATTGCTAGAGTAATACAACATGATGTTGTTGAATCTGATGATGAGCTTGAAACTGAAACTCCTGAAACACCTGCTAGAACTAGCCTTCCTAGATATGAATTGCCTAAGGTGCCGGAAGGTCATGTTATGAGTGCAGAAGCAACTAGAGATATTCTTGTTTGCAATGATAGAGATGATCTAGAAAAATTACTACATAAGTATAAAGAAAAATCTTTGAATGCTAGAATGAAATGTGATCCTAAGTTTGCTACTTCACCTATCTTTATTGATGATAAGGATTCTGAATTCTTTGTTGATCCAGAGATAATCACTTTGGTTGAATCTGATCCTTTCCATGGTTATGAAACTGAAACTGTTGTGGCACATCTTACTAAGTTAAATGACATAGCCACCCTTTTTACTCATGATGAGAAAACTTGCTACTACTTTTTTCTCAAATTATTTCCGTTCTCCTTAAAGGGTGATGCTAAAGCTTGGTACCATACTCTTGCTCCTGGTTGTGTGCGTAGTCCCCAGGATATGATCTATTACTTCTCTAAAAAATATTTTCCTGCTCATAAGAAACAAGCTGCCTTACAGAAAATATTTAACTTTGTGAAAACTAAAGAAGAGAGTCTCCCACAAGCTTGGGAGAGGCTTTGCCAATTATTTAATGCTTTACCAGATCATCCTCTTAAGAAAAATGAAATACTTGATATCTTCTATAATGGACTAACTGATGCTTCTAGGGACTTCCTAGATAGTTGTGCTGGTTGTGTTTTCAGGGAACGAACTATTGCTCAAGCTGAAGAATTATTGAATGCCATATTGAAAAATTATGATGATTGGACTATTCCTGAACCATCGCCTAAACCCATTTCGAAGAAGAGGGGTATATTATATCTCAGTCCTGAAGATATGCAAGAGGCAAAGAAATCTATGAAGGAAAAAGGTATTAAAGTTGAGGATGTTAAAAATCTACCTCCTATTGAAGAAATACATGGTCTTAATGCACCACCACTGCCTGAGGTGGTAGAGGTAAATTCTCTTATGAAGTTCAATGATAATGATAATCCTCACAATATGCATCCTAGCCAATGCCTTTATGAGTTTGAAAACTATATTAGAAAGCAAGATCACTTCGATGCAAATGTTATGAAACAATTTAAACACAATTCTGATATGATTGCTCGCTTGAGTGATGATGTTAGAGGTGTTGGAAAACATGCTTCTATGATTCAAACTCAACTAGAACAAGTTGCTAAATCTCAAAGAGAATTACTTGATGAAATGAATCATTATATGCATGACTTTGTATTAGAGTTGCAACTAGAGGAGGTAAAATGACTCAGGAACCACTTTATCCTGAGGGACACCCTAAAAGAATTGAATAGGATTCACAAAGAAATAACACTACTACCTAGTCCTTCTAGAAAGAAAAAGAAAAAGAAAAAGAAGAATGATAGGACTATGCATGCCACTAGTGAACCTGAAGTAGAAAAACCTCCCGACAATGATAATGATATTTCTATCTCTGATGCTGAAACTCAATCTGGTAATGAACACTCACCTAGTGATAATGAAAAATATAATACTGATGTTCATGAAGATGCTCAACCAAATGAAAAAGAACCAGATAATGATGTTGAGATAGAACCACCTGTTGATCTTGATAACCCACAACCTAAGAATAAAAGGTATGATAAAAGAGACTTAGTTGCTAGAAAACACGGTAAAGAAAGAGAACCGTGGGTTTAAAAACCTATGCATTTTCCACCATAGTCAACTAAAAAGAAAGATGATGAAGAATTTGAACGCTTTGCTGAAATGCCGAGGCCAGTCTTTTTGCGTACTCGTTTAACTGATATCCTAAAAATGCCTCCTTATGCAAAGTATGTGAAAGACATCATCACAGATAAGAGAAAAATCCCGGAAGCTGAAATCTCCACTATGCTTGCTAATTTTACTTTAAAAGATGGAGTACCTAAAAAACTTGGAGATCCGGGTATACCAACTACACCTTGCTGCTGTAGATGTGCTTGCATGTTAAATTCTTAGTGTTTTAAGTAGTTTGAATGCTTGCTATGGCTTCTATGTATCCCTATGAGTAGTTGCTATCAATTGCATAAAGTTTTGTTGACAAATTTTGGTCACCCCAACATTTTTATTTTAAGAAAATTGTACACAGACATTATGAGCTTATTTGGAAGGAGTTCTTCGAGGAGAAGGTCCTCGGGGGCATCTTCTAGTGACAGTTCCGCCCGCTAGTCTTATGTTGAACCAAATGCAAGTTCCACACGAAGCGCCACTACCAAAACATGCTTATGGCCTTGCGATGAGTATATGATGCGAGTGGGCATCAAGGAGGAATTTGAGCAATATGTTCAATGCCGGCTTCGATCCCTACCTTTCGGATAAGTGTGAACAATGCCAACTTCTCACTGAATCATTCATTAAAGAATTTAAATATTTTCCATGAGAGGTTAGGGTGTCATTTATGCTTTGTGATAATCGATTTACTATTCCACTTGAGAATTTCGCTTACCATTGCAAACTTCCTTTTTGGGGTTTGCTTGACGGATTCCGCTTGATGAGCCACCAACGGCTGAGTATGAGTCGTTCTTGACTAGCCTTTGTTATGGAGAAAATAGGGGAGTGAGACAAGGAAGAATAAAGAGCATTCACTTTCCCGCAATTCAGTATTTTGCGGTATTTAACGGGAAATGCATAGTAGGCAAGAAAGACTGTAGCACACTCTGTGCGCCAGACTTGAGCCTCATCCACACCGCTCTCACTGGTGAAAGGAATTATAACCTTGGGGCAATTGTTGCACGTCGACTTCAGAATAACGCAAACAGTGGCAGGTTCTATGGTGGAATTTACGCCACGCGTCTAGCACGAGGGCTGGGTGTTTCACATTTACCCTTTGATCCCATCCTACCCACGCAATATTTGGATTATGACACCTTAAAAGAGCATAAGATTCTCAAGGGAAAGGTTTATAACTTCACTTATAATCTGTTGTTTAATAAATCGCATGTTGTGGACACATATTAGCCAGCTCCTGCTCTTTTTGACTATAACAACAAGAGAAGATATTTTGTTCTTGAGAGCGAGGCCTGAGCTCATAACGCAGCAGTGGTGGCAGCACGGCAGGCCGAGGCGTCCACACAGGGAGCCTTCGTGAGCTACCACGCTGACTAATATCCTCCAGGCTACTGATCGACTGCCAAGCTAGGCCAAAATCCTAAGCTTGGGGGAGTACGATTTTCTCACCGATATTACATTTATGTTTACATATCATTCTATTTGTCAGTGCTCACACTTTTTCATTGTATCATCCATGCTTAGATTTATTTTCTTACTTTCTTCTTGTGTGTTTGAAAAACTTTAGAAAAATAAAAAATAGTTGTAGTAATTTACTTTCTATGCATGCTTAGTAGTAGTACTAAAGAGAAAATCCAAAAAGATTTCCTTGTTCTTCTTTTGCTTGTTAGGAGCTTTCCTGTGTAAATAGTTTTTCTTGCTTTTGCTTTTTCCTTGTATTTGCGTGTTCAGAAAAAACAAAAACTCCAAAAATATTTTAGTGTGTTTCTCTGAATTTCTTTTCCTTTTTATTCGAGTTGTACCAAGGAGAAGACCATGATGAAAATGTCGAGTGGCTCTCATATGAATAATTGTTGAACTAATAAAGAGCACATTTTACCTTGTCTTCTCATGTTGTATACAATGTTTTGCAGATCCCAGCTTAGTCCATGACACTCTTGCACTATTATTATTTTCATATCATTCGGTCATGCAAGTGAAAGGCAATAATGATGATATACGATGAACTGGTCATGGCAAGGAGAAACAGGTATGAACTCGACTTGTTTTGTTTGTGTAAATATGTTAAACCAAGTACCCATGATCCAGCCCATTATGATTAAACATGTTTGCAATGACAATTAGATATTATAGTTTCTCATGCCATGCATGAGTAGCTAGGAGTTAATAATGATTTATCTTGATATCAACATAGCATTAAAATGATTGTGATATAGTATGATGATATGGTATCCTCCTCTGAATGTTCACGTAGCTTGACTTGGCACATGTTTATGGATGTAGTATAATGAAAACCAACATAGCCTCTATGATATTTATGTTCAGCGTGTCCATACCCTACTCATGTGGGTGTCCAATGTTTATTATGCATGATGCATGTTCATGAACATTGTTGCTCTCTAGCTGGCCGCTTCCCAACCTATTTGCTAGCCTTCATCTTTACTAAGCGGCATGTGCCACCTCTAAAACTCAAAGTTATTCCAGATGAGTCCACTATACCTACCTATATGCGGAATTACCTTGCCATCCTAAGTAAATTTGCATGTGCCACCTCTGAAAACTTCAAATAAAAATCATTTTTGTGTGTCTGGATCGTTCATGGAATGACAGGAGGTGGTCAGTATTTTCCATGCTAAGCGGGTTATTCTCAGGTTGAGTGTTTATTCAGTTGCCATTGCATGAGAAAAGGGCGGTAATAGGGATTCCCAGTCCCATACTGCAAAAAGAAAAAGCTTACAAATAAACAAAAAAAACTCCCGATGGAGTTCAAACATTTACTCTTCTGCCTGGGAACCGCCACTAGCTTCTTTAGCATGGGAGATGTCGATAGTGATAGTCCTGAAGTGAATGAGAAGGGCGCACCTCTCAAAATATTATTTACCTCTGTTTTAAAAAAAAACTTGAGCTCTGGCACCTCTGCAAATCACCGCTTCCCTCTGCGAAGGGACTTTCTATTTACTTTTATGTTGTGTCATCACCTTCTCTAATAAGCGCCAGATCCGAGAGCGCTGTTGTCATGCCTATGCATTGTGTGCAGTGAATGTTGGGTGCTATCATGACTGAATCTTTTCTACCATGAATTACAATGTTTAGTCGCTACTTGGACTTTGGAGGTGCTCTGCATTTATGTTTTCTGGTCTCGGAAAGGGCTAGCGAGATACCACTATTGTCATATCATATCATGGTTGTTTTGACAACATGTTGTTGTTTGAGATGTCTTATTTTTGATCACTAGCTGATTATGTCATTGATATGAGTTAATATAATCTTTAAATGTTATTGTTGACATGGTTAGTTATAATGTTGGCTGAAAACCTCGGTGTTGTTTAAGCTTATTTATGCAAACAAGAGCAAAAGAGTTCGTAAAAGTTTTTTTCTCACTTTCAGTTTATCAACTGAATTGCTTGAGGACAAGCAAAGGTTTAAGCTTGATGGAGTTGATACGTCTCCAACGTAGCTACTTTTTCTCATGTTTTTCCTCTTGTTTTGGACTCTAATTTGCACGATTTGAATGAAACTAACCCCGGACTGACGTGGTTTTTAGCAGAACTACCATGGTGTTGTTTTTGTGCAGAAATAAATGTTCTCGGAATGAAACAAAACTTTGCGAGGATTATTTATGGAATAAAAGAAAATTACTGGAGCCAAGACCCACCAGAGAGGGGCCCCTGGGTGGGCACAACCCACCAGGGCGCGCCCCCCTCTCCCTGCGCGCCCAGGTGGGTTGTACCCACCTGGTGGCCTCATAGACGACAACCCTGACCCTATAAATTCCTATTTTTGGATTAAAAAAAAGGAAGAAAGAATTATCGCGATCCACGAGACGGAGTCACCGTCACCTCCTGTTCTTCCTCGGGAGGCCAGATCTAGAGTCTGTTTGGGGCTCCGAAGAGGGGGGTCTTCGTTCTTCATCATCACGAACCCTTCTCCATCGCCAATTCCATGATGCTCCCCACCGGGAGTGAGCAATTCCTACGTAGGCTTACTGGTCAGGGAGGAGTTGGATGAGATTCATCATGTAATCGAGTTAGTTTTGTTAGGGCCCAATCCCTAGTATCCACTATGTTCTTAAATTGATGTTGATATGACTTTGCTATGCTTAATGCTTGTCACTTTGGGCCCGGGTGCCATGATTTCAGATCTGAACCGTTTATGATATTATCAGTATATTCATGTTTTAGATCCGATCTTCCAAGTTATAGTCACCTACTACATGTTATGATCCGGCAACCCCGGAGTGACAATAACCGGAACCACTCCCGGTGATGACCGTAGTTTGAAGAGTTCATGTATTCACAATGTGTTAATGCTTTCTTCCGGTTCTCTATTAAAAGGAGGCCTTAATATCCCTTCCAATATGGACCCCGCTGCCACAGGAGGGTAGGACAAAAGGTGTCATGCAAGTTCTTTCAATAAAGCACGTATGACTATTTACGGAATACGTGCCTACATTATATCGTTGAACTGGAGCTAGTGCCATATCGCCCTAGGTTATAACTATCACATGATGAATATCATCCAACAAATCACCGATCCAATGCGTACGAATTTCTCATATATTGATCTGGCTAAGTTACTACTGCTGCTGCTACTGTTACACTTGCTAAAAACTTACTGTTATCACTGTTACTGTTACTATTGCTGCTGTCACTACTATCAAAACTATCAAACTACTTTGCTACTGATCACTTTGCTACAGATAATTAATCTCCAGGTGTGGTTGAATTGACAACTCAGGTGCTAATACCTTCAAATATTCTTTGGCTCCCCTTGTGTCGAATCTATAAATTTGGGTTAAATACTCTACCCTCGAAAACAGTTGCGATCCCCTATACATGTGGGTTATTAGGAACATGGCCGCCATTTGGAAGAAAGATTCCACATGTGTGACACCCGTCTAGTGGAGTGTCATGCAGATAGACAAGAAGGTGGTTGAGCGGTGTGGCAGGCTTGTCGAGCTGCCTCCTTAGTGTGATACCTAGCAATACATTTAATGCACTTTGTCCTAACTGCCAGAGTTAGGTATGATATGACTGTTAGCTATGTAATCAACCAATTGTGACCATTTTGCCACTATGGATGCTGATACATCTCCAACGTATCCATAAATTTTGATTGTTCCATGTTGTTATGTTATCATTCTTGGATGTTTTACAATCATTTTATATCATTTTTGGGACTAACCTATTGACATAGTGCCAAGTGCCAGTTGCTGTTTTCCGCTTGTTTTTTACATCGTAGAAAATTAATATCAAATGGAGTCCAAATGCAGCTGTCGGTGTACTAAGATAGGGGTACCTTAGTACCCCAACTTGTGCACGGGCAGTGGCAGCTTCCCGCGGCAGGGTCTACCACGTGCTTGCCGGAAACCTCTCTGGTCCTTATTAAGCCATTCAAAAACAAAGTATACAAGTCAGAGGATCAAGACCCCGGCAAGTGGAGCTTGCCGGGAAGGCCGTCCCAGGCTCAAGACTATAACATTAACACAAGACCCTGGAAAGAGGAGCTTGCCAGGAAGTCTAGAAGACTACATCTCAGAAGACATGCCTCGGCGCAACATGCGCCCCGGCAGGGCCCGGGGAGCGGCAAGCTTCAGGGCCCGGCAAGGTCAAGGTCCCGGCAAGGTGCTTGCCGGGAAGAGTTACGCTGTGTGCCCACGCTCCAGCTCATCGACCCACGCGTCGCCCTGGGGCCGTTCCAGGGACGCGTGGCGGATGGCTGTGCAGCCTGGGGGACATGGTGGCACTCCACGGTGACGAAGCTACCACCGTGGCGAACGGAGACGCACGGGCGGGCGCTTTTGGGGTCGACGGCGACGGGCATTTAATGCTCTTGTCCCCCACTGTCAAAGTAGGTGATGACCACTGTTCATCCACTGTACCCGCACTGTTACAACTACCACCAAAGTTACATTTTTACCCTCCTCTACGTTGACACCTGTCGGTGACCCCTTGAGCTATAAAAGGAGGCCCATGCACAACGTAGAAAGGGTTCGGAACCTAGACAGCTCTCTCGCTCGGTGTAGCTAGTTCTTCAAGCTCCCGAGCTCCAACACTCAATACAATCTAAGCAGGAGTAGGGTTTTACGCGTCCGTCGTGGCCCGAACCTGGGTAAACTGCCCGCGTGCTCTCCTCGATCTGCTCTTTGTGCTCCCTCCGCTCCCTTACCGCGACGTACAAGGGGCTCCGGTCCCATAGGTGTTCGTGGTGGACAGTTTCCCCCGACATCTTTGGCGCGCCAGGTAGGGGGCTTCGAGGTTGTGCGAACCTGATCCGGCGTTCACGCGGGCACATTCTTCATCAACCTCTCCAGCTTCATCAACTCCAGCAACAACAGCATGGCCCCGAAGAAGAAAGCTTCGGAGGTCGCAGGCCCGTCTGCGTGTGTTCCACCGCCACCAGAACCAACGGTGGGTGGAGGAGACGCCGGCGGAAGGGTGGTCGCCGGCGAGGAAACTCGCGGCACCACCAAATCTAAGGACAAGACGGACGACCGAGCCTCGGTGTCCGTAGATGCGCCACGTCCATCTCAGCAGACGACAACCCAGCAGCGCCGTGGTACAGGAGGTACCATTCGCTTGCTGGGGCAAGGGCAAGCCGGAGGTTCGCGGGATGCTCCGGGCCACCGTCCTGGCACGAGCAAAGCGCGGTCGCCTGGGCGGGAACCTGCTCCTTCTAACCCCGTTAGGAGTCCGAGCATATCCCGCTCCTCGCACCACTCGCCCCCGCTCCCCTCCTCTCCAGCAGAAGCACTCGCAAGAGCGCAACTGCTCCTCGATTTCCCTCCAGCGGCAGACAAGGCCGAAGACTAGAGGGCGACGATCCAAAGCCTCATCGCCTTCGCCAACAACGACACGCCGCAACAGCCGGCGACCTCGCGGCCACGGCAAGTCGAGAAGACGAAGGCCGATGGCGACAAGACCGCCGGGGGTGCAACCACCGTGCACTCCCCGCCGCGGAAGCAGAAGACGCCTCCCCGCCGGATTAACGTCGACGACGACTCCATGGTGTCGTCGGATCCGCGGGCTCGTCGGGACCAGCGCCAAGTCCTTGACGACCGGCGACAAGAAGATGCTCGGACAACAATCGAGCGCCGCCGTGAAGCTCGGCGACAATCAGATCAGCGCGCCGGGACCGCTGTCGACACACACGCGCCCGGTGAACCAGGCGACTTGCCGTACGCGGCAGGTTGCCCTGCGTTCACCCGTGAGCTGCGGCGTGTCCAGTGGCCCAGCGTGAAAAACTTCAGGCCCGACGTACCGGAGAAGTACGACAGCAAGACGCACCCCTCGGAGTTCCTCAGCATATACACCATCGCGGTGCAGGCTGCCGGGGGGCGCGGCGAGAAGATACTGGCGAACTACTTCCCGCTGGTGCTTAAGCCAAACGTTCGTTCTTGGCTTATGCACTTGCCGGAAGGCTCTATTTCTTCGTGGGCAGATCTGTGCCACCAATTTGTTGGCGCCTTCACAGGCGGCCACAAACCCCACGGCCAGGAGAGTGATGTCCACATCTTGGCCCAGAAGGAAGGAGAGCCCCTGCGCAAGTACATCCAACGATTCAGCCGCGTGCAGCACAATATCCCTGACGTCCACCCTGCCGCGGTTATCAGCGCGTTCCACCAGAACGTGCGTAACCGCCGCATGCGTGAGGAGATGGCCATGACCAAGATACGGGATGTCAGCGAGCTCTATGCTCTGGCTGACAAGTGCGCGCGCGCCGAAGAGGGGAGGAGACTCCCCGGGGAGGATGCTGGCGCTGGGGGAAGCGACAGTGAGGATGCCGCCCCGGCAAAGAAGAGCCGGCGGCGGAACAATAGAAAGAAGAAGAGCAAGGAGGTGCTGGTCGTCGAGCAGTCCGGCAAGGAGGCTCCCGCCAAGAAGGCACAGGCTGGCGGCTCCGGCAAGGAGCCTGCCCCTGTAGCGGCAGCCGACAAGCAGGACGGCTCCGACAAGCAATATTGCAAGATCCACCGCACCAAGGGTCACGACCTTTCGAACTACAAGCACGTCGAGTAACTCGTAGAGCAGCAGAAAGCTGAATACGAGCGGCGCGACAAGGAGAAGGCCCAAGGTGGCGGAGGAGAGCCAAGCAAAAAGCGGCCATTCAATGGTCGGGGAGGACGCCGCGGCAAGGCCAAGCAGCGGCAAGGTGATCGACCTCCCCGGGGCCGCGACAAAGATGAAGAGGAAGAGGACGACGACGACATGGAGGAAGGTGATAACAGCGAGCAGGAGTTCCAGAAGGCCACAGAAGTGCTGTGCGTCGACGGAGGCGCCTCTCTGCATACTTCCCACCGCCAACTCAAGCAGTGGGTGCGGGAAGTAAACGCAGCAGAGCCGCCCGTTGAGTCGCGCAGGCTGCTGAAGTGGTCCAGCACGCCCATCATTTTTTATCTTGAGGATCACCCTGACCGCACTACTGCGGTCGGGTGCTTGCCGATGTTGGTCTCACCAACCATCCGCAACCTCAAGGTCACCAAAATGTTGGTTGACGGCGGGGCCGGCCTGAACTTGATCTCCTCAGCTGTGATCAAGAAACTCCAGATCCCAGATGGCGAGCTCAAAGAAACCGGTTCGTTCCAAGGAATAAACCCGGGAAGGAGGAAGCCCAAGGGGAAGATCACTCTGCCAGTGACCTTTGGCGGGGAGCTCAACTTCAGGATAGAGAGGATAACCTTTGATGTTGCCGATATCCCATTGCCATACAATGGGATACTTGGACGTCCTGCCCTCGCCAAGTTCATGGCAGCTTCCCACTACGCCTACAATGTACTCAAGATGCCGGGGCCGATAAGCATCATCTCTGTCCATGGCGACAAGAAGGACGCGCTTATCTGCGCCGACAAGATATACCGGGATGCAGGAGCCGCAGCGGAGAGCGATACACTTGCCGCTGAAGCTCCCGAGGGAAAGAAGACCAAGACCAAGTCCGGCAAGTGCTCTGGGGCCCACTCCGGCAAACGCACCTCTTCGGAGTGCTGCGCTGCCGTCGAGGACGTCCCATCGAGCTCCACCGGCAAGTGCAAGAAGGGAATGGCCGCTCCACCGGCAACCAAGAAGGTGTCCGCCAAGGAGGACGGCACTGGTGGTACCTTCACCATCAGTGCTACCCTTGACAGAAAATAGGAAAGCGCGCTCGTTGCCTTCCTGCGGCGAATGTCGATGTGTTTGCGTGGCAACCATCTGACATCCGGTGTTCCCAGGAAGGTAATTGAGCACAAGCTTGCTGTTTGTCCTCATGCGCGGCCCGTCAAGCAGAAGGTCAGGAAGCAAGCCGTGGAGCGCCTAGAATTCATTGCCGAAGAGATCAAGAAACTAGAAGCAGCAGGCCTGGTTAGAGGCGTGATCCATCCCACGTGGTTAGAAAATCCAGTTGTCGTGCGTAAGGCCAACGGGAAGTGGAGACTGTGTATAGACTTCACCGATGTGAATAAAACATGTCCCAAGGATCCATTTCCCTTGCCGCGCATTGACCAGATTGTTGACTCCACTACCGGATGTGAGCTACTTTCCTTCCTTGATGCATATTCAGGCTACCACCAGATTTTCATGGCCAAGGAAGACGAAGAGAAGACTGCATTTATCACTCCATGCGGCACATATTGCTTCATACGCATGCCCTTTGGATTGAAGAATGCAGGCTCCACATTCGCAAGGGTAGTATACACTGCTTTTGAGCCACAGATTCACAGAAATGTGGAAGCCTACATGGATGACATAGTGGTGAAGAGCAAGAGCAGAGATACCCTGATTCAAGATTTGGAAGAAACTTTTGAGAACCTCCGCAAAATCCAGCTCAAGTTGAACCCCGAGAAGTGCGTCTTCGGAGTCCCCTCCGGCAAGCTTCTCGGTTTCTTTGTGTCCCAGAGGGGGATTGAAGCTAATCCCGACAAGATAAAAGCCATCGAGCGGATCGAAGCCCCGAAGCGCGTCAAGGATGTCAGGAGACTTGCAGGTTGTGTAGCTGCCCTCAGTAGGTTCATTTCGAAGTCTGCAGAACGCGCCCTGCCTTTCTTCAAAATCTTGAAAAAGGCAGGTCCTATGAAATGGACTCCGGAAGCGGAGGCAGCGCTGCAAGACTTGAAGCGATACCTATCCTCCACTCCAATACTTGTCGCACCTAAGCCACAAGAGAAGTTGCTGCTGTACCTAGCAGCAACCAATCAGGTGGTTAGTGCTGCGTTGGTAGCGGAGAGGGAGGCAGAGGAAGAGTCTACACCACCGGCAAGCGAACCCAGCGACAAGCAGGGGGCTGCTCCGGCAAGCTCTGGCCCCGACAAGGACAACTCTGCGCAGGAACAAGGAGAAGTGCGAAGAAAGATGGTACAGCACCCGGTGTATTTTGTGAGTTCCCTCTTGCAGGGGGCTAGATCAAGATACTCCGGGGTGCAGAAGTTGCTTTTCGGCCTCCTCATGGCCTCGAGAAAGTTGTGCCATTACTTCCAAGCACATGAGATAACAGTGGTCACTCGCTTTCCGTTGAAGAGGATATTGCAAAATCCAGAAGCAACAGGCAGGATCGTTGAGTGGGCACTGGAGCTGTCGAGCTTTGGTCTCAAGTTTGAGAGTACTTCAACTATCCAGAGCCGAGCTTTGGCAGAATTCATAGCTGAATGGACCCCGACGCCCGGTGAAGAAGTTCCAGAGACAAGTGTACCCGTACAAGAAGCGACAAGTGAATGGGTAATGTACTTTGATGGTGCCTTCTCGCTGCAAGGCGCCGGTGCCGGCGTGGTACTCATAGCGCCCACCGGAGAACACCTCAAGTATGTTATCCAGATGCACTTTCCCAGGGAGCAAGCGACAAACAATACTGCTGAGTATGAAGGCTTACTTGCCGGCCTCAGGATTGCGGCCGAACTTGGGATCAAGAAGCTGATTGTGCGAGGAGATTCTCAGTTGGTGGTCCGACAAGTCAACAAGAGTTACCAGAGCCCTTTGATGGAAGCTTATGTAGATGAAGTGAGGAAGCTTGAAGAACACTTTGAAGGTCTGCAAATGGAGCACGTTCCGAGAGCTCAGAATGATATTGCGGACGGCCTTTCAAAGTGTGCTGCGATGAAGTTACTTGTGGAACCAGGGACATTCCTGCTCAAGCTAACTCAACCATCCGTTACACCATCAGTTGGGCAAAGTAAGAAGAGAAGGTTGGTCTCCGGCGACTACTTGCCGGCGGATCTTCCCGAAGTCGCCGCCAAGGTTCCCAAGATCGACAACCAAAACGCTGAGGAACAGTTTGCTCCTGCAGATCCTAGGGTCTGTACAGTTGAAGCAAGCGTTCCCGACAAGCCTTGCCCCGGCGAGCTTGCCGAGGGACCATCAGCTCCGGCAGAACCAGAGGTTCTTGCCGTAGAAGCTGGGGTTCCCGCAGCGGCCCTCATGCCTTTAGCCCTTGCCGTTGAGCCTCGGGCTCCGGCATGGGCGCAGCAGATTGTCCATTTTCTGCAAACTGGAGAACTTCCCGACGACCCAGAAGAGATAGAGAAGATAACCAGGCAGTCAAGTATGTACCAGTTCGTTGACAACGAATTGTACAGAAGAAGACTCAATGGTGTCAGGTTGAAGTGCATTTCCAGAGAAGATGGGCAGAAGCTGTTGGCAGAGATACATGGAGGCATATGTGGCCACCACATTGGCGCAAGGGCACTTGCCGGGAAGGCGTTCCGGCAAGGGTTCTTCTGGCCAGAAGCCCTCCAAGATGCAACTGCACAAGTGACCAAGTGTGAAGTGTGCCAGTTCCATGCTAAGCAAATTCATCAGCCAGCTCAAGCTCTCCAGACGATCCCTTTGTCCTGGCCCTTCTCGGTCTGGGGGCTCGATATCCTCGGCCCTTTTCCCCGTGCTGTCGGGGGCTTTGAGTACTTGTACGTTGCAATCGACAAGTTCACAAAGTGGCCAGAAGTGGAACCGGTGAGAAAGGTGACAGCACAGTCAGCGGTCAGGTTCTTCAGGTCGATTGTTTGCCGTTTCGGAATCCCTAACAGGATCATCACCGATAACGGTACGCAATTCACTAGTCGCACCTTCATGCAATACGTCCAAGACCTTGGCGCTAAGGTCTACTTCGCTTCTGTTGCTCACCCAAGGAGCAACGGTCAAGCGGAGAGGGCAAATGCTGAAGTGCTGCGCGGACTCAAGACAAGGACCTTTGACAGGCTGCGCAAGTGCGGAAGAAACTGGATAGAGGAGTTACCGGCGGCTCTTTGGTCAATCAGAACGACACCAAATCGAGCCACCGAACATACACCCTTTGCTCTCGTCTATGGAGCAGAGGCAGTTCTCCCCACGGAACTCGTATACGGATCTCCTCGAGTGCTCGCTTATGATGAGCTCGAGCAAGAGCAACTGCGACAAGATGATGCATTGCTCCTCGAGGAGGAACGTCTCCAGGCTGCTGTACGAGCTGCTCGATACCAGCAAGCCTTGCGCCGCTATCATAGCCGCAAGGTTAAGGCCAGGAGTCTCGAGGAAGGCGACCTTGTTCTTCGGCGTGTTCAGTCCGCCAAGAATTCCAACAAGTTGACGCCGAAGTGGGAAGGCCCTTATCGGATGAGACAAGTCACAAGGCCCGGCGTTGTCCGCCTTGAGACCGAAGAAGGCTTACCGGTGAGCAACTCCTAGAACATAGAGCATCTTCGCAAGTTTCACCCATAAGGCGCGGTTGCCGTGATCCGCTCCGGCAACCACCTTTTTGTACGAGTCTTGCCGCTTTTGCATGTAATCCTTTGTACAAAGCCGGGCGCAGATCCCGTGCATCAGTAAAGCTTCTGTGTTTTGCACTATTTGCCTTTTCCATGCTTTTCTTCGCTATTTGCATGCATAGTTTGGCATCATGTGCAACACACGTACCCGGTAAGCATTAGCACGCCGAAAGGCCCTATACTTGTTTTCCCTCCTCTTTTTCTTTCCCTCTTAAGCAGAAGGAATGTTCCTCGCGCACAAGTTTGCCGGGGGGGAAGGAGATGAAGGATAAACCAAGTGCTGTTCAAGAAAGAGAGGCCTTGGCGGGGAAACAAGCAATATATGAAAGCTAAGTTACCAGAATTTGAGCAGTTCAAATTTTTAAAATTTTAGTTATCTTCCTTGAACAACCACACTTTGCATGGAAAACCTGTGCGCGGAGGAACCTACCCGTGGCTGGACGCACCCTTACCTTGTTTTCGAGTACGCTCAACGATTTAAGTGAGCTGCGACAAGTGTCGCGCCCTTACTTCATTTTCGAGTTCGCTCAGCAAGCTAAGTGCGTTGCGGCTAGCTGCGGCAAGGTTGCTTGCCGATAAGGCCCTTGCCAGCAGGCTGCTCAGAGTCCAGCACTCAGCGCTCGCGGCAAGGGTCCCTTGCCGGCGAGTTCCCTAGAAGCGTAGGGTTAAAAGCATACAAAGTAAAGGACCAAAGCAAGGGAGATAACATTGCACTGATTGCTCAAAATAAGATAATATATTACAAGGGATAACTTGTCGCAATCACTAATAGATTCATGTCCATGGCACACTTTGCAGCAGCAAAGGAAATAAAAAGAAAGAGGCCTAATCTACGCGGTCGCCTTCGTGCCTGGAGATCTTGTTCACCTTGGCGATGATGTGAGCGACCTGCGCCTTCAGGGCCTCCTGATCGGCGTCGGCCGGCAGGCTGCGGAGGACGTTGACGAGATTAATACCAGGATTGCGGTAAACAATCTTGGTCAAGACGCGCTCCAGGGTCCCCGCGCAGAGCTGGCGCGACTCCTCGGCCAGCTGCGCGGGGAGCTTCTGCTGCAGACGTACGAGCGCCGGCGCGATCCCCCTGAAGAAAAGACTGAGCTTGGCGCTGTGGGGAAGATTTGGATCCGGAGAGTATATGAGGTGTTCCACCCTCAGCGCCATCAGCTCCTTGTCGATGTTGCCAGCAGAAGCCACCAGATCTTCAGTCCATATTTCGACGGTCCGGCGGAAGTTGTTAGCTGAAGTGGCGGCGCTCTCCACCAGGCCTCACTCCTTGCGGAGCTCGTCCTTCAGCTTGGTTTCGCGGTCCCGGACGGCGTCGAGTGAATCTTTCAACGTAGAGACCTTCAACTCAAGATCAGCAATCGAGACCTTGGTGGCTTTGAGCTCGTCGCCCTGCTTGGAGAGGCGTACCTGAAGCTCGGAGTTGGTATGGGCGTCCTTCTCGCGCTCTATGTTGAGCGCGGTGACCCTCTCCGTGCTCGCCTTCAGGTACTCCTCCAGCTGCGCCACCTTGGCTTCAGGGTCCTTCTTGGCGTTTTCCGCGGCGATTGCGGCTTCCTTCACCTCCTTCAGAGTCTGCTCCCGGGCGGTGAGCTCGTCGTCGTGGGCGTCGAGCTCAGCCTTCCGCTGGTTGAGTGCCCCTTCTCGCCGGGACAGCTCTTCGCCAGTCAAGCGCTGCTGTTCCTCGGACTCAGCCTTCTCAAGCAGAAACTCCTGCTGCTCTCCGGCAAGCCTCTCGCGCTCCTCCGCCAAGTCGCGGAGGGCCGCTTGGTTGGCGGCGCGGAGCTCCGCGGCGCGCTTCTCCAAGTCTGCGGCGGCCTTGGCGGTGAGGGCTTCTCGGGAGTCAAGCTTCGTCTGCCTGGCCCGGTAAAGGGCCAGGAGCCGGCGAAGCAGCTTCTCCTCCTCGGGCTCATCGCTCCCGCCAGGCGCCTCGATGATCTTCAATCCCGCGGAGGCGAGGACCTCTCCATCAAAGGTCTCTCCCTCCACGGGTGCTCGCGACGAGGTTCCCCATGGCACTTGTATGAAGACGCCACCGGGGGCCTCAAGATAAAAGCCCGACTGCTCCTTGACGGCGGAGGGGTCGGCGGCCGGCGCAGCGCTCGACGCTCCTGCCGCCTCCGGGCCGGCAGTGTGGCCACCGTCCCCCTCCCCGGCCGCTGCGTCTGCGGTCGGGGCAGTCTCCTCCGCGGTAGGCTCGTCGGCTCCCGCCATGTCCTCGACAACAGTGGCATTGCCGGCGTCGCCTTGCGCGCCCTCCTCCTCGACGATGACCTCCGTCTCCATCCGCTCCGTGGGAGGAGGATCTAACAGAAGAAGAAGAAAAGAAAAAGATCAAGCAAATACCCAAAAAGACAAATCCAAGAAGATAAAGCTGCAAAATTTACCTTCGCGGACGTCTTCGACGACTGGCTCCCTCGCCGGGGAATCCTCCCTTGGCGGTGGAGCGGTGGCACCTGCTGGCGGAGGGCCGCCCGTGCCCTCCCTTGGCGGGGTGGCCACCCTCATCGGGCTGCCTGCCCTTGGCGGGGAGCCCGTCCTTGGCGGAACATCCTCCCTCGCCGGGGAGTTCGTCCTTGGCGGGGAGGGTGGAATCTGCAGCTCATCGGGAGTAGTCTCCGGGCGCTCCTGCGGCTGCGGCTCAACTTCTGCACAAAACAAGCAAGACAAACAGAGCAACAGAACGTTAGTATCAAGCAAAGACCCCATGTGCGCCCAACGAGCGGAAAGATCAAGCCCAGACTTACGCTGGGGGCTGCGCTGGGGGATGCTCCTCGGAGCAGCGGGTTGATCCGGCAAGACCGTCGCCGGCGCGTCCCCCGTCGCCGCGACGGGCGAGTCGTCCTCGACCTCCACCACGGGGACCTTGGCCCTCTTCGCCATCCGTTGGGTCAGGGTCCTGCAGGCAAATCAAGAAACAAGATCAGAATCATCAACAAAAGAATCAAGGCAGAATTGAAGAAGCTACAAAATACAAGTGCTTACTCCTGTTCCTCGTCGTCGTCGTCGCTCAGGGCGGAGAAGTCGAACTCCACCTGAGGCGCCCCTGCGCGAGGAGCAGGAGGAGAAGGCTCCCTCGGGCGCTTGGCGGTCTCCGGGGCTGGGGGCTGCAAAGACCCAGCCTCCGTTGGCGCCGAGGCCCGAGGAGCAGGCGGAGCAGCTGCTCCACTCTGAGAGGATTCCCCTCCACTTGGCGCTGGCACACGGGGCGCCTCCGCCGCAGTTGTTGCGCGGGGCGCCTCAGTCGCGGCTGATGTGCGGGGCGCCTCCGTCGCAGCCTGGCTCCCCCTGGTGGCTCGCGTCGCCCGGCGAGCAGGCTGTTGTCGGGGCGCCTGCGTCCTCGTCGCTGTAAGCGCCTTGCGGAGGCGCTTCAACGGAGTTCGCTTGGGACTTGCCCGAGGCGGAAAGCTCTCCGAGGACGAGGAGACATCGTCTAGCCCCAGAGATCTGCCAGTATCCTCGTCGGCTCCGGCGTCCTCCTCCTCCTCCTCCTCGGTGGGCTCGCTGGACCCAGCACCCTGCCCCGCGGCCCTGCTCCCTCCGATGGCTCCGCTCCCTCCGGCACCTCTGCTTCCTCCGGCAACCTCGCCCCTTGCCGCGGCCTCGCTCACAACCCCGGGGATCCCGGCATGCCTCAGAGAAGGGACCCCGGCGAGCTCGTCGGGTGGAAGTTTGAGAAGTCTCCGGATCTCTGCCTCCTCGGCCTGGCACGACGCGTCCTCGGCCTCTGCTTCGTCAACGGTGAACCCGAAGTCCCTTACCGTTGCGGCTGCGGCGGCCTCTTCTACCCGGGTAGCAATATAAGCTATCTCCCGATCCGTGGTGGCCCGGGTGAGACCCTTGATCTCCTCGGTGTTCTTCGGCACCTCGACCAAGTTATCAAAGAAACTCATAATGGCGTCCGGCGTGGGCACTATCCATGTTGGGTCGACGCCGTGAGAGTCACACGCGGGCATCATCGCCCGCAAGGCATCTCGGGCGGTGCTGTTGCATAGCGACACCACTCCCCGGGGAGGTCTAAACCACTCCGGATGGGCCGGATTGTGCTTAAAAAGATCCCGGACCATCCCCTTCAGCTCCAACGACGTGAAGTTGAAGTTCAAACCTGGGCGCAGCCTCATAATATCCGCCGCATTGCCGAACTCCCATGCTGGCCTTTTCCTCTCCTGTAAAGGGGCAATGCGGCGGCGGAGGAAATCTGCCCCTACCTCTCCGATGGTCAACTTGGCTGTCCGGAGACGAAGTATCCTGACAAGGGCAACATTGAGCTTGACATCATCCGCGGCCAAATCGCTCCAGTCCCTGCCGCGCACTATAGCTGTTGTGCGCAGCGCAGTGAAAGGCTGCGGTTCGTCCTCCACTACCCAGCACCAATCCGCGCGCCACTCCTCCCACTTGCCGCGGAGCTCCCTTTTCAGATAAGATTCCTTCTTGTTCAAGCGGAAGATCCAAGAGATTCCCCCGGAGAGGGGGGCGCCGGCCTCTACTCTAGGCATGAAGAAATGCCGAAAGAGTGCTACGTTTGGATTGATCCCTATGTAGTTTTCGCACAGATGTGCGAAAACCACCATCGTAAGGATGGCGTTGGGGGTGAAGTCTAAGAGATGGAGGTTGTACGTGTTCATGATGTCACAGAAAAACTCCGAGAACGGAGGGCACAAGCCACAGTGAAAGAAGACAGCGAAGAAGAAATACCCGCCGGGGTACAGATCTCTGGCGGCGGCCGGGTAGACTCTGGTACGAGGATGTGCCTTGGTCTTCTTGGCCCAGAAGAGATAGTACTTGTTCCAGAGCTCCCTCGCGCTGAGCCTTGGCGCGAAGACGACATTCCTCTTCCGCAGGAGAGCAAGCTTCGCCGCCTGCTCGGATTTCTCTTTCTTGGCCTTCTCCGCCTTCGCCTTCTCGGTCTTCGGGGCCATGGCGGAGGCGGCGAGGGAAGGAGGCGAGGAGTTCGGCGGCGCCGCGGATGCGGAAGACGGCGGAGGAGGTGTGGAGGCGGAGCGCAGAGGGGGATTTCTGGAGGTTGAAGAAGCAATGAAAGCGCAGGAGGGAAACTGCCTCTGCTTCCTCTGCTTTTAAGGGGGAAGTGGGGGACGCTCCGCATTTTCCCATTAAAGAACGTGGCCACGATCTCTCCCACGACACCGCAATCGACGCGTGCCGTTAGGGAGGGACGCGGCGGATTCGGAAGGGGAATTACGGCTCGCCGTGGGCCGCGCGTGCCCGTGCACTGTTTTGGGCCTGGCCCAACAGCGCTCGGCACCGTGTGTGGCCCAGGCCCGGGGGCTCTTGTCGGTGTACTAAGATAGGGGTACCTTAGTACCCCCAACTTGTGCACGGGCAGTGGCAGCTTCCCGCGGCAGGGTCTACCACGTGCTTGCCGGAAACCTCTCTGGTCCTTATTAAGCCATTCAAAAACAAAGTATACAAGTCAGAGGATCAAGACCCCGGCAAGTGGAGCTTGCCGGGAAGGCCGTCCCAGGCTCAAGACTATAACATTAACACAAGACCCTGGCAAGAGGAGCTTGCCAGGAAGACTAGAAGACTACATCTCAGAAGACATGCCTCGGCGCAACATGCGCCCCGGCAGGGCCCGGGGAGCGGCAAGCTTCAGGGCCCGGCAAGGTCAAGGCCCCGGCAAGGTGCTTGCCGGGGAGAGTTACGCTGTGTGCCCACGCTCCAGCTCATCGACCCACGCGTCGCCCTGGGGCCGTTCCAGGGACGCGTGGCGGATGGCTGTGTAGCCTGGGGGACACGGTGGCACTCCACGGTGACGAAGCTACCACCGTGGCGAACGGAGACGCACGGGCGGGCGCTTTTGGGGTCGACGGCGACGGGCATTTAATGCTCTTGTCCCCCACTGTCAAAGTAGGTGATGACCATTGTTCATCCACTGTTCCCGCACTGTTACAACTACCACCAAAGTTACATTTTTACCCTCCTCTACGTTGACACCTGTCGGTGACCCCTTGAGCTATAAAAGGAGGCCCATGCACAACGTAGAAAGGGTTCGGAACCTAGACAGCTCTCTCGCTCGGTGTAGCTAGTTCTTCAAGCTCCCGAGCTCCAACACTCAATACAATCTAAGCAGGAGTAGGGTTTTACGCGTCCGTCGCGGCCCGAACCTGGGTAAACTGCCCGCGTGCTCTCCTCGATCTGCTCTTTGTGCTCCCTCTGCTCCCTTACCGCAACGTACAAGGGGCTCCGGTCCCATAGGTGTTCGTGGTGGACAGTTTCCCCCGACATCAGCGAAACTTTTTGTGGATTTTTTTGGGACCAGAAGACATCCAATGGGACAGAGAAGCACATAGGGATGACCCAAGAGGGGCGCGACCTGGTGGGTTGTGCCCACCTTAGTGGCCTCCTGCACCGCCTCTTCGCTCTATAAATACTCCAATATTCCAGAAACCCTAGAGGATACAACGAAATTCTGTTCTAGCCACCGCAAGTTCCAGAACAACGAGATCCAATCTAGAGCCCTTTTCCGGCACACCGCCGGAGGGGAACACGATCACGGAGGGGTTCATCATCCTCATTGGTGCCTCTCTGATGATGCGTGAGTAGTTTACCACAGACCTATGGGTCCGTAGGCAGTAACTAGATTGCTTCTTATCTCTTTGTATCTCAATACAATGGTCCCTTGGAGATCTATTTGATGTAATGACTTTTTGCGGTGTGTTTGTTGGGTTCCGATGAATTGTGATTTTATGATTAGATTTGCCTTGATTTAATATCCATTCTTGATTATTATAGCCTCGTATTTCTTCTCAGATATTTGGGTTTTGTTTGGCCAACTTAATCTATTTATCTTTCAATGGGAAGAGGTGCTTTCTAATGGGTTCGATCTCGCGGTGTCCTTTCCCAGTGACAGAAGGGGCAACAAGGCACGCATGTATCGTTGCTATTAAGTATAAAAATATAGGGTATATTCCTACATGAATAGATCTTATGTACATCATGTCATCGCTCTTATTATATTACTTCATTTTTCCATGAACTTAATACACTAGATGCATGCTGGATAGCGGTCCATGTGTGGAGTAATAGTAGTAGATGCAGGCAGGAGTCGGTCTACTAATCTTGGACGTGATGCCTATATACATGATCACTGTATTGGATCGTCATAATTATTTGTTTTTCTATCAATTGCCCAACAGTAATTTGTCTACCCACCGCATGCTATTTTCTCGAGAGAAGCCACAAGTGAAATCTATGGCCCCGGGGTCTATTTTTTCAATCATATACTTTTAGATCTATATTGCCATTTGCCTTTCTCTTTATTTGCAACTTTTATTTCCAGATCTATATTATCAAAAACACAAAAATACCTTGCTGCGTTTTATTTTCTTTTATTTGCATCTTTCAATCTACTACAATTTTATCCTATCCTAACGTCACTTTTTGGCATTGTTACCCGAAAGGGATTGACAACCCCTTTAACGCGTAGGGTTGCAAGTATTTGTTCTTTGTGTGCAGGTACCGTTTACATAGTGTTGCTTGGTTCTCCTACTGGTTCGATAACCTTGGTCTCATAACTGAGGGAAATACCTTACAGTTTCTATGCTGCATCATCCCTTATTCCTTGGGGAAACACCGACGCATCTCAAGCGACATCAAAAGAACTTTTTGGTGCCATTGCCGGGGAGACATCATCAACATATATCAGGTTCCTAATCACTAATCTCATCTCCTTGGAATTTATATTATTTTCCTTTTGCCTCTCGTTTTCATCTCCCCCACTTCACAAAAAATTGTCATTTTTATTCGCCTTCTTTTTTGTTCGCCGTTTTCTCGATACATATGTTTTTGTCTACAATCTTGCTTACGTAGTCATGATGCCTCAATGCAAATACTATGATGTTCCTTATCCCGATATCTTGCTTGAGATTGAGAAAAGTACTAAAGAATATATGACTATGCAATTTGAGCACAACAACTATTTTACTGAAGAACTTAAAGAACACTCTGTTGCGCTAGATGCTATAACTAAGCAAGTTGATGGTATTAGTAGAGAAGTTTGCAATCTTCAATCTAAGTATGCTTTTGCTGAAAGTTTACTAGGAAAAAATTCCGATGCACAAGCTACACTAGTAAACCAAATGCCCGCTAAACCAATCTCGTTTGAAGATAAAAATGATGAAGATCTTAAAATGATTGGTGTTTCATCTATTGATTCATTGTTTTTAAAGTTAAACTTGATGATAAAGGGACCGAGAAGAGTCAACTTTCGCTAGAACGCGTCCTGTTAATTCATAAGGTGAAAATCATGTTGAGAAAATTGATAAAAGTGTGTTTGGAGAGGTTAAAACTTTAACTAGTGATGTGCCCACTCTTTGGGATTACAAGGACTTTAATTATGATAGTTGCTCTTTGATTGATTGTATTTCCTTGTTGCAAACCAAGATAAATTAACCTCATGCCTATGAACAAAATAAAGCTTTTACAAAACATATTGTTGATGCTATGATGAAAGCTTTAGAAGATAAGTTGTAGTTGAAAGTATCAATTCCATGAAAATTACATGATGAATGGGAACCCACTATCAAAATGAAGATTAAGAATTATGAGTGCAATGCTTTATGGGATTTCAGTGCTAGTGTTTCCACAATTCCGAAATCTCTTTGCGATGTTCTTGGTCTTACCAATATTGAAGATTGTTCTCTTAATTTGCATTTGGCGGATTCTACTATTAAAAAGCCTTTGGGAAGTATCAATAATGTTCTTATTTTTGCAAATAGGAACTATGTACCCATAGACTTTATTGTTCTTGATATTGATTGCAATCCCTCTTGCCCGATTATACATGGTAGACCGTTTTTATGCACTATTGGTGTAGTGATTGATATGAAAGAGGGGGATATTAAATTTCAGTTTCCCTTGAGAAAGGGCATGGAACACTTACCTAGAACTACGATTGTCGGTATGAAACGACACCTATGGGATCACTGGAATCCCTTCTACGGTTGGCGGGCGCGAGGTTGTGCAAAGAGCGGGTCTAAGAGTCAATACAAGGATCGTTTACCCAGGTTCGGGCCGCGAGGATGCGTAATACCCTAGTCCTACTTTGGTGTATATTCGAGTGTTCTTGAGTTCTTGAACTAGCTACGGTGCCTGTCCAGCTCCAAAGGATCTGAATTCTTCTCCAGTATGCCCCGGGCTTCCTTTTATAGTCCAAAGGGGCTGCCAGACTGGCACACAGGAGGTGGAAAGGTATATAGTGCGTAGGCTAATCTCATGCTATTACGGGACAAGACGCATTAAATGTGCTACTTAGGTGTCCACTTGCTTTATCGGGGACGGAACCGAGGCTAGTCCCGTCTGTGGCCACTCCGTCTGGTTGCGACGCACGTCTAGGCCAGCGGGGCAGGCAGCTGAGGTGGTGTGGTGGTAGAGTCTTCATGAAGATCTGCATGCCACCACGCAGGTGCTTGACTAGCTGGACCAGGAACCACGTACTGCCACGTGGGTACCTGCCTCGGTTAGTGGGTCGGCCGCTGAGCTGGTGCGACAATGGGGCGTCAAGGGCTTGTTGTGGTCCTGCATTTGTTCTTGGTAAGGGTCTTGTCGGGGCCTCCATGAGCTTCCTCGTCAAGAGGCTTGCCGGGGCTTTGGGGTGTCTTTGGCGAGGAGTCTTGTCGGGGCCTCGTGGGCATCCTCGGCAAGGAGCCTTGCCATTGCCTTGTCGTCGGGTTCTCATCTCATGAGCCATAGACCTTTGTCTCTACAAAGATCTGCATGCCATCACGTGGGTGCTTCCCGAGCCTTGGTTCCAATGTTGTTGATGACGTTGGAGTTCCTAGGCTCAAGGGTGGATGCAACGGAGGCGTTTGGGTGAGTCGCACCGGCAAGGGCTCTTGCTGGGGGCGTGCTGGCCGCCCCGGCAAGAGTCCTTGTCGGGCGAGAGCGTGTCTTCTTGCTTGGTCTTCTTGTGCCACCGTCTTGGCGTTGCTCTAGTAACTTTCTATCTCTAGCTTCCCTCCTCTTCTTTGTTATGTGTGGTCACATGCATGGCTCTGACTGCCCGTGCACAAGTAAGGGGTATAAAAGAGTGCCCCTACTTTTGTACACCGACAAGAGCCCCGAGGCCTGGGCCATTCATAAGCGCAACACGTTGTTGGGCTAGGCCCAGAACGGTACGCGGGCAGTAGGTTTGCATTCTTTTTACCGCGGTAACTCCTCCGGTGGTTGCACTTCCCCATGATCTGCACTAATGTGGGGGTCGTGCGTGGGATGACTGCAGCATGCTTGTGTCACCTTGCGGTTCCAATAGTAAAGAGACGGTTCGCCCCCCCCCCCCCATAAAAAACAGAGGAAGTTGTGGGGGCGCGGACCATTCACTAGGCGGACTCGCGTCGCCCCACGATCAAGGGGTGCGAAAAACGGTCGTACCACGTGCCACCTGAAACCCTGATCTGTTCGCCACGTTCCCATCATACATCGAGGAGGGAAGGCAGCGGATGCAGAGGGTGCGGGCTTTAACGCTGGGGCGAGGGGCCGGGCGCCGCTGATTGGAGCAGCGGGTCGGTCTTGTTTTCTTGTGCCTCCGACATTTGGATTGGTTGATTCGGGCGGTCGCCCTTCTATAAAAAGGGGGGGAGAGGGACGGTGCCTCTCACCCCTCCACTCATCCTCTTCCAGTTTGATCCCTTTCATCCCCAAGATATGCCGAGAGGGCGTGGCCGTGGCCGTGCCTCTGTGGAGGCGACCAGGTCACCCTCCCGTCAGAGGGCGGCGGCAGTCAAAGAAGAGCCGGATGCCCAGGGCGAGGATCACGCGGGAGGTAGAGACGCTGGTCGGGGTTGTGGTCGTCGAGGCGGTCGAGGCAGAGGCGGACGAGGTTGGGGGACACCCGCGTCTTTATCATCTCCGTCTCCATCTCCTCTGTCGTCTGCTCCTGCCTCCCCACGCGGACATGTCAGAGACACGGCGCTGGAGTTCATCTTGCAACTACGCGAGCCACCGCGCAGTCGCCTTCGTCCTCCCGAAGCTTTCGCGAGGGTGTTGGAGGTCGATCAGCCACTGAGGTTGAGCCTTCACATGGAGGGGTGTTTCCATGGCGCCATGTGTGTGAACACCAAGTTCCCCGCTCTTCATGTGATGCTCCTCTGCCGGGGGTGGAAGACCTACGCGCGCGCCCACTGCTTGACGAAGGGGCACGTCCTCTGGTTCAGGTTAGCAAAGAGCGATCTGCTCTCTGACAAGGTCTTTGGGCGCTCGGGACAGAGACTAGGGTGCTATGCGGAGAGCTCGACTGATGACGGAGATTCCTCCCGAATCGAGAACGATGGGGAGGACAGTGACATCGACGACGAGGGCAGTGGGCGGGAGGATGACGGGTCCGACTAGGCGGCGGATACGCCGTTTCTGGGCGATGCCAGGAGCACCATCATCTGCACCGCCAGCCCCTTGAACTTCTCGGGGTCGCCTCCTTGGGCGGCTGGCATTGGGAGGTCGGAGAAGACGAATAAGTTGGGCGGCGATCGTCATGTCAGAGTACACAGGCATCAACTCGTGCATTGCCGGTCCGCGGCCCCATCTTTCGGCTCTTCACCCGGCGCCATCGTCGACAGCCTCCTTCGGGATGGCCACCAGGATGTTCTCTTGGTGCTTTCTGCTGCTCACGTTTTGCCTAGGCGCTCCTTTTGCCCTTCGCCATCTTGTTCCATTTCCTGAGGAGAGGGACAAGAAAGGGATTACGGGCATATTATCTCTTTTTAGTTTTTAAGCCTACGGGCTTTGTAAGATTTAAATGTTGCAATCCCCTCGCTCATGTATGCATTCTGTACGAATTGTACTTGTTTACAACGTATTAATGAAGGGAAGGGTGTTTGTCGGGTTTCTTCGTGCGCGGGCAGGAGCCACACCAAGGAACGGATTCTTGTTATCTTAAGATAAACAACGTGCCCCGGCAACAAGCCTTGCCGTCCCTCCCCCGCTCCATAGTTGTATTCGCGCCCTTGGCGAAAGTAGGAGTAGGGTAGGGTTAGGCCCTTCGTCTGCTCCCTTCCCATCACACTATTACCGAGCCCCGGTCCAAAACAAAGCTTTTTGGACACAGCAAAAAGGGAGCATGATGGCATAAGAGCGAACAAAGCCTCGTACATCCAAGTTCCATACGGAAGCAAGGAGTGGGGGATGAAAGACTTATCTGGTTTTGTAGCTCCCGGCAACCTTGACTTGCCGTGGCTTGACTCTTGGTCGTGCAGCCCCCAGCAATCTCAGTTTTGCCGGGGCCGGAGCGGCGGCTCGTTCTCTTTCTTCCAAACAGCTCAGCAGAAATGTCCACGCATCATGTGAACAAGGGGATGGAAAGGAAATAGAGAGACGCAAACTCTTTACTTCTATGCTAGGGGTTAGCCGCCGTCAAGCACTATCAACCCCAACAGAGAAAGAGACTCAACCAAGCATGCATGCTAAAACTTAGGGCGCCAGCACTTCATTTATTTATGCTCAGGGTCCGCGTCTGGCTTTGTACGAAGGGTTACATACCTTGCCAGCAAGGCTTGTACAAAAGGGTGGCTTGCCGGGAAGCCCGGCAACCATGCCTCACGGGTAAAACTTGCGAAGATGTTCGATGTTCCAGGAGTTACTCACTGGAAAACCATCTTCGTCTCCAGGCGGACTGCGCCAGGCTTGGTGAACTGTATTACCCGATAAGGGCCTTCCCACTTCGGCGTCAACTTGTTTGAATTCTTGGCCGACTGAACGTGCCGAAGAACAAGGTCGCCTTCCTCAAAACTTTGGGCATGAACCTTGCGGCCATGATAGCGGCGCAAGGCCTGCTGATAGCGCGCTTCTCGCACAGCCGCCCGAAGACGATCTTCCTCGAGGAGCATTGCGTCGCCTTGGCGCAGCTGCTCTTGCTCAAGCTCATCATAAGCGAGCACCCGGGGTGACCCGTATGTGAGTTCCGTGGGGAGAACTGCTTTTGCCCCGTAAACGAGGGAGAAATGTGTCTGGCCGATGGCTCGATTTGGTGTCGTTCTGATTGACCAAAGAACCGCTGGCAGTTAATCAATCCAGGACCTTCCGCAGTTGTGCAGTCTGTCAAAAGTTCTTGTCCGGAGGCCTCGCAGTACTTCAACATTTGCCCTCTCTGCCTGGCCATTGCTTCGAGGATGCGCAATAGAAGCAAAACAAACCTTGGTGCCGAGATCTTCAATATACTACATGAAGGAGTGGCTTGTGAACTGCGTGTCATTGTTGGTGAAGACTCTGTTTGGTACCCCGAGTCGGCAGACCAGGCCCTTGAAGAAATTGACAGCTGATTGCGTTGTCACCTCTCTCACTACTTCCACCTCTGACCACTTTGTGAACTTGTCGATTGCAATGTACAAGTACTCAAAGCCCCCGACAGCACGGGGAAAAGGACCCAGTATGTTGAGTCCCCAGACCGAGAATGGCCAGGAAAGAGGGATTATTTCGAGAGCTTGAGCTGGTTGATGAAGCTTCTTTGAATGGAACTGGCATGCTTCACACTTGGTTACTAGTGCCGTTGCATCCTGGAGGGCAGTGGGCCAGGAGAAATCTTGCCGGAATGCCTTGCCCGCAAGGGCCCTCGACCCTATGTGGGAGCCACATATGCCTCCGTGTATCTCTGCCAATAGCCCCAGCCCTTCCTCCCGGGGGGATGCACTTCAATTTCACACCGTTCGACCTTTTTCTGTACAAGACGTCGTCGACGAACTGGTACATGGCGGGCCGACGGGCTACTTTCTCCGCTTCTTCCTGCTCCTCAGGAAGCTCCCCGGTTTGGAGGAATTGGATGGTATGTTGTGCCCATGCCGGAGTCTGGGGCTCGACGGCAAGGACCAAAGGCATCTCCTCTGCTACGGGAGCGATTGTCTCCACGGTCAGGGCTTGATGCCCTGCCGGAGTCTGTCGCCCCATGATGGGCCTCTAACCCCTCGTTGGTTACCCCAAGTGGAAGGTGAAAGATGCAGTGTTGTGGAAGTGTTTTCTCTTAGCAAAGATGCCAAGGATCGAATCCCCAGAGACTCCTAGGTTCAACAAGTAGGTGTCAACTGCTAACGGCGCGTATTAGCAATCAACGTGGACCTGCACACAGATACAAATAACTTTGCTCCCAACGAGTACAGAGAGGTTGTCAATCCCTCCGGCCTTGTAGTTCACAAAGGATTAAAAGCAAATGATAGTAGTGATAGATAATGTTTGCAATAGTAAGTAAAAGCGAAAAGTAAATACCGGATGTGATCAATGATGGTAATATGGACCGGAGTCTCATGATGTTCACTAGTGATGTCTCTCTCCCAAAAGACGATAAAACAGCTATGTGAGGTAAACGAATTACAGCTGGGCAATTGACAGGACCACGAACGCAAACCAATGCTGATTACATTGCAAGAAAGGTTGAGGTTCAAAGCATGGGCGGTACGCCAAAGTAAGTAGACCGAAATCCATCAATATCTACTACTAATCATCCACCTTGAGATATCTATCCAGAACATCTCGCTGGTATTAAGTTGCGAGTCCCACCCATAGTGTAAACTCAAAGCAACAGACAACTGCATTAAAAGAACTTTGCGTAAAGTAAACAATCCTTGCACCCGCGGGCACAAGCACCATTTTTTTCCCCCTTGTGGCAACAGCACATCCCCTAGACTCATGTTTCTGTCACTCAAGCTAGTCATCGAGGGGCATGAACCCACAATCGAGCATAACGTTCCCTCTTGGAGTCACTACGTATTACTTGGCCAAAGCAATAAATAACAACAGAGAACATGCAAGAATTACTTATGAACATAAATATAAAAGAGGGAGATCAAATATATTACTCAAGATCAATCTGAACATAATCTCATAATCCATCGGATCCCAGCAAACTCATCATAGCAACAGCATAAGGATTACTTATGTGCCTCGATCATGTAGGGTAGCTCACGAGGACTAATTAGTGAAGCACAAGAACGGGAGGAGAACATCACATAGCTACTAGTCATGGACTCATGGTCCAAGGGAGACTACTCACAACTCATCCGGGAGGCGTCCATGGTGGTGGAGAGGCTCCCGATGGTGATCCTCCCCTCCGGTAGGGTGCCGGGAAGAGTTCTCCTGGTGCTCCCGATCTTGGAAGCGGCGGCGGCGGCGGAACAGAGATGAGATCGCGAAAAAGAGTTCCCGTCCCGAGGGTTTCGAAGGACGCTTTAAATATATGCCGAAGGGGGGCACCAGACGGGGCTCGGGGGGCCCAGGCGCCCCCCCGGCACGGCCCAGGGGGGGCGCACCGCCAGGGCGCCTGGAGCCCTGGTCCCCCCCCCCCCGGCTGCCCTTCGGACGCAAGGTAGGTTCTGGAACGCTGATTTTTTATATAATTTTTCTGGATTTTTCCTGGCAGTTCTCGTAACGTGAAAACCTGAAATACAAAAACAGCCGAAAACAGAAACTGGCACCGGGGTGCACTGGATTAGTAGGTTAGTCTAAATATGATCAAAAGTGTATGGAAGTGTATGAATATCATAGCAATATCACCCAAAAGTGGCATGGAGCAAGCAGAAATTATAGATACGTTTTGGACGTATCAACATCCCCAAGCTTAATTCCTGCTCGTCCTCGAGTAGGTAAAAGATAACAAGAATAATTTCTGTGGTGACATGATATTAACCATATAGGACTTATTCATAGGCATACGACAAAAGCTTACTGAGACAATGATTCTATAGTAATTAAGTTGCCTCATGAGAAAATCACAAATGACTGAAAGTTTTACAACATGACATTGAAGCATCAAAAAGATTTGCAATGAACATGATGTGCAAATATGATAAAGTGATATCTAGCTTGCCCCCTTTAGTGAAGCAAAACATAAATGCAGGGGCACCTTCAAGGTTTAAGTGATGACTAGATACAATGATTTCAGAATAAACGATATCACAATCATGCAAAAGACAATGCTACTTTGGGACAATGCACATTACACTAAGAATGACAATCATGCTCTCAGTAGTTGGTGCTTGAAGAAAGAAGGTGGAGACTCAACATAAAAGTAAAAGAATGGTTATGTGCTAGAGCTTTTTATTTTGAAAACATAGAAGCAATTTTGTCAACGGTAGTAGTACTTCATATGTGTCATGCATAAGACATCCTATAAGTTGCAAGCCTCATGCATCGAATACCAATAGTGCTCACACCTTGTCCTAATTAGCTCGGATTTCCATGGGTTATCATTGCATTACATATGTTTTAACCAAGTGTCACAAAGGGGTACCTCTATGCCACCTGTACAAAGGTCCAAGGAGATAAATTGCATTCGATCTCTCGTTTTTGATAGATCTCAACTTGAGGACATCCATACCGGGACAACATAGAAAATAGATGATGGACTCCTCTTTAATGCATAAGCATGTTCTCATAAGAGATTGAGGATTAATGTCCAAGCTAAAACTTCCACCATGATACATGGCTTTGGTTGGCGGCCCAATGTTCTTCTCTAACAATATGCATACTCAATCAACCCATGGCAAATCACCCTTACTTCAGACAAGACGAACATGCATAGCAACTCACATGATATTCAACAAAAGTGTGACAGTTGATGGAGTCCCCAGAAACATGGTTACCACTCAGCAAGCAACTTATAAGAAATAAGATACATAGGCAACATATTCTTTACCACAATAGTTTTTAAGCTACTTTCCTATGAGCTATGTATTGCAAAGTTAGTTTGCTTAGTACAGGTGGAGGTTAGCAAAAGACTGGGAGCGACCAACTAAGAGAGCAATGACGGTCATAATCATGCAGAGCGACAAAGCAACATTGAATCAGGCATGGTAGTTATATCGCTACTCAGAAATAAAAGATCATCAAGGCTTGACAGACTTTCTTTACAGTCTTAAATATGCGTGAGCATACGCCAAGTCAATCAAGATAAATTCTCGAAGGAAGATATTACTAAACCATACCACATCATTGGCAAACAAATCAAGTTGGTACTCCAATAACACATTGTGAATCCCCCAGCTATTTGAGACTATCCATAAGAAAACCTGAACTACTAAGCACCATTATGCATGTAGCATATTTATCATAGACATATTAACCAATGCAACGGAAGCAAACTCTCTTAATAAGATAAGCATGACAATTAAAGAGAGTTCAAGCAACCAACTAAACAAAAGCTCTTTGAAAAGATAAGCATGAATACTAAGAGCAGAGCATGATAGTAGCTATTAAAAGAAAAAGAACACACACAGCAAAGATAGACATGAAAATTCTATGTTATGTTCTACGTAGAAGTGGAGCGTGTTTCTCTCCCACATAAAGAAAGCTGAGTTCCGACTCGTTATGAAAAACTAACAAGAAAACTAAAAGCAAGACGCTCCAAGCATAGCACATAACACATGAAGTGATAAAAATATAGCGAAACGAAAGACGAACTGATAATGTTGATGGAGAAGGGGATGCACGGGGGCATCCCCAAGCTTGAGCGCTTGACACTCCTGAATCTTTTTATCATCTTCCCTCGCACACTTGAAAACTCCCTTCATACATAACTCATCATAATCTGATTAGCGAGGTTAGTACCCTTAATAAAATAATTATACCTTGCTGGAAATAAAGATATTCTTTAAGTTCTACTGTTTCTCAAGATTGCCAAAAGGTTTTTGCAAAGAAAAAGCAAGCTCTTGATTTGCAAAATGAAGGAAAGGCAAAACAGGACAGAATCTGTGAAAAACAGAACAGCAGGTAGTAATTGTTTTGTTCGGGGCACTTCTGCAACTCAAATCAAAAACCTCAGAACAGACGCACGAAAGACAATTATATAGAGAATGCTGTCGAAAAAATTCAGACCAAAAAGATGATCTGGTGATTTTATACGAATTTTTCTATCCAAGGACAGAATCTGTTTCCTGGACAGCACCTCACAACTTTTGAACTTTCTAGCAATCAGAGGCTATACTTGGCACAGATATGAAAAAGCAAAGATACAATGATGATGCTACAGCAGTAAACAACATCAAAACACGACAAAAGCAAAAAAAATATTCATGTGGGCTGCCTCCCAAAAGCGCTTTCTTTTATGCCTTTAAGCTAGGCATAATGCATAGAGATCAAGTTTTATCAAGAGTAAAAGAATAGCTAACCCGTACAATGGACTCAAAAGGTAACTTGATCTCCTTACGAGGGAAGTGTTCCATCCCTTTCTTGAGAGGAAACTGAAATTTTATATTACCCTCTTTCATGTCAATGATAGCACCAATGGTGCGTAAAAAGGGACGTCCCAAAATAATTGGACATGAAGGATCACATTCAATATCCATAATAGTAAAATCAATGGGAACGTAATTATCATTAACAACGATAAGAATATCGTCAATCCTCCCCAAAGGTTTCTTTATGGAAGAATCAACGAGATGAACACCAAAAGAACAAGAATCAAAAGGTTTCAATTTAAGCATATCATATATTCTCTTGGGCATAACAGAGGTACTAGCACCAACATCACATAATGCATAACAAGAGAAGTCATTCAATTTAATTTTTATCATAGGATCCCAACCATCTTCTAGCTTTCTAGGTATGGAGACTTCTACTCTAAGTTTCTCCTCCCTAGCTTTGATGAGAGCATTAGTGATATGCTCTGTGAAGGCAAGGTTAAGCGTGCTAGTGCGGGGGTCTCTAGACATCTTGTGAAGGAAATCAATAACTTCGGTAAGAGTGCAATTATCAAAATCAAGGTCACGAGCATCAAGTAAAGTGGTAGTAGTGTCCTTTAGGTTCACATGTTTGGTAGTTTCTATAGTCATAGCATCACCATTAATAGGTCCATTGGGACCAGGAGTACATTGGGTGCTAAGAGTTTGAACATCCTCAACAACTTGGATAGTAGCAACAGTGTGGTGGGTAGGAAGGCTCTTAATTCTATTTTCTTCCTCCCTTCTCTAGCCCATATTTCTTTAAGTTTAGCCATCATCCTAATATTTTCATTAATTTGCACTTGAATAGCATTTATAGGAGTGACTTCCCTCTCCTCAAGAGGAGAAGTTTTAATATTTAGCAATTTTACCTAATTGGCTAAATGGTCTACCTTAAAAGAAAGATCATCTAGTTTATGTAGTTTTTCTTCTACACTCTTATTAAAGGCTTTTTGGGTAGTGATGAAATCTTTAAGCATAATCTCTAGTTCAGTAGTGGAGTTCTTGGTACTAGGATAAGCATTGTTGTTCCCATAAGAATTAGAGGGGAACGGTCTAGTATTGTTACCAAAGTTACTCCTATAAGCATTGTTGTTAAAATTGTTTCTAGAGATAAAGTTCACATCTACTTGTTCTTGAGCAATCAAAGAATTTAAAGGAACATCACGAGGATCAACAGTAGATTGCTTCGAAAGTAGAGACATGATTAAGTCAACTTTTTCATTAAGGGAGGAAATCTCCTCGACATAGTTTACCTTCCTACCTGTTGGAGCGCGTTCGGTGTGCCATTGGGAATAGTTAGTCATCATCTCATCGAGAAGCTTTGTGGCAGCACCAAGTGTAGTTGACATAAAAGTTCCTCCCGCGGCCGAATCTAACAAGTTCCGCGAGGTAAAGTTCAAGCCTGCATAAAAAGTTTGGATAACCATCCAGGTAGTCAAACCATGAGTAGGGCAGTTCTTGATAAGAGATTTCATACGTTCCCAAGCTTGGGCAATGTGTTCATTATCCAATTGTTTAAAATTCATTATGTTACTTCTAAGTTGGATAATTTTAGCAGGTGGGTAGTATTTTCCAATAAAAGCATCTTTGCACTTGTCCCATGAATCTATGCTATTTCTAGGCAAAGACTGAAACCATATTTTAGCTCCTCCTCTCAAGGAGAAAGGAAAAAGCTTAAGCTTAACAATATTACCATATATTTCTTGGTACTTTTGCATATCACAAAGTTCAACAAAGTTGTTTAAGTGTAAAGCAGCATCATCTCCAGCACCGGAGAATTGATCTTTCATGACTAAGTTCAGTAAAGCAGGTTTAATTTCATATGAAGGTGCTGAAGTGGCAGGTGTAGTGATAGGTGTGCTGATAAAGTCATCGTTGTTGTGACTAGTGAAGTCACACGACTTGGTGTTCTCGGTGGAACCCATAGTAGCAAGCAAGCAAGATAACTATTTTTGTGATTTTCGATAAAAGGTACTAAAGCAAAAACTGAAAGGTAAACTAACAAGACTAAAAGCAAAGGTAAAAGATAGCATGCAACTTCCCTATCTTGAAGAGTGGAGTCCCCGGCAACGGCGCCAGAAAATACTCCTTGATGGGCCTCTAACCCCTCGTTGGTTACCCCAAGTGGAAGGTGAAAGATGCAGTGTTGTGGAAGTGTTTTCCCTTAGCAAAGATGCCAAGGATCGAATCCCCAGAGACTCCTAGGTTCAATAAGTAGGTGTCAACTGCTAACGGCGCGTATTAGCAATCAACGTGGACCTGCACACAGATACAAATACCTTTGCTCCCAACGAGTACAGAGAGGTTGTCAATCCCTCCGGCCTTGTAGTTTACAAAGGATTAAAAGCAAATGATAGTAGTGATAGATAATGTTTGCAATAGTAAGTAAAAGCGAAAAGTAAATAGCGGATGTGATCAATGATGGTAATATGGACCGGAGTCTCATGATGTTCACTAGTGATGTCTCTCTCCCAAAAGACGATAAAACAGCTATGTGAGGTAAACGAATTACAGCTGGGCAATTGACAGGACCACGAACGCAAACCAATGCTGATTACATTGCAAGAAAGGTTGAGGTCCAAAGCATGGGCGGTACGCCAAAGTAAGAAGACCGAAATCCATCAATATCTACTATTAATCATCCACCTTGAGATATCTATCCAGAACATCTCGCTGGTATTAAGTTGCGAGTCCCGCCCATAGTGTAAACTCAAAGCAACAGACAACTGCATTAAAAGAACTTTGCGTAAAGTAAACAATCCTTGCACCCGCGGGCACAAGCACCGTTGTTTTCCCCCTTGTGGCAACAGCACATCCCCTAGACTCATGTTTCTGTCACTCAAGCTAGTCATCGAGGGGCATGAACCCACAATCGAGCATAACGTTCCCTCTTGGAGTCACTACGTATTACTTGGCCAAAGCAATAAATAACAACGGAGAACATGCAAGAATTACTTATGAACATAAATATAAAAGAGGTAGATCAAATATATTACTCAAGATCAATCTGAACATAATCTCATAATCCATCGGATCCCAGCAAACTCATCATAGCAACAGCATAAGGATTACATATGTGCCTCGATCATGTAGGGCAGCTCACGAGGACTAATTAGTGAAGCACAAGAACGGGAGGAGAACATCACATAGCTACTGGTCATGGACTCATGGTCTAAGGGAGACTACTCACAACTCATCCGGGAGGCGTCCATGGTGGTGGAGAGGCTCCCGATGGTGATCCTCCCCTCCGGCAGGGTGCCGGGAAGAGTTCTCCTGGTGCTCCCGATCTTGGAAGCGGCGGCGGCGGCGGAACAGAGATGAGATCGCGAAAAATAGTTCCCGTCCCGAGGGTTTCGAAGGACGCTTTAAATATATGCCGAAGGGGGGCACCAGACGGGGCTCGGGGGGCCCAGGCGCCCCCCCGGCGCGGCCCAGGGGGGGCGCCGCCAGGGCGCCTGGAGCCCTGGTGCCCCCCCCCCCGGCTGCCCTTCGGACGCAAGGTAGGTTCTGTAACGCTGATTTTTTATATAATTTTTCTGGATTTTTCCTGGCAGTTCTCGTAACGTGAAAACCTGAAATACAAAAACAGGCGAAAACAGAAACTGGCACCGGGGTGCACTGGATTAGTAGGTTAGTCCAAATATGATCAAAAGTGTATGGAAGTGTATGAATATCATAGCAATATCACCCAAAAGTGGCATGGAGCAAGCAGAAATTATAGATACGTTTTGGACGTATCACCCCACGGCAGGCTCAGCGTCCCCGGCAACATCTTTGCCGGCGACCCCTGGGAGCCTGGTGTGAAAGTACTTGTTGGGGCTTGATTTCCTTCGCTTGTTCTGCTCGGTCGATGGTTCAACGGATGGCTGATTTAATCGAAGCACAAAGGTACCTGGTTCCACACGCAGTTTGAGGGCGGCACATTTTGACAAGTAGTTGGCGATGTCGTTCTCCGCTCGGGGAACATGCTATGCATGAATACCGTCAAAACGCTCCTCTAGCTTCCTCACTTCATCCACATAGGCTTCCATCAACGGGCTCTGGTAATCTTTGTTCACTTCTTGACGATAAGCCGCGAATCACCTCTGACGATGAGCTTCTTGATTCTGAGGTCCGCTGCGATCCTGAGACCAGCAAGCAGTCCCTCGTACTCGGCAGTGTTGTTCGTCGACATCTCCGTGGGGAAGTGCATCTGGACCACATACCTCAGGTGCTCTCCGGTGGGTGCAACAAGCAGCACAGCAGCACCGGCGTCTTGTAGCGAGAAAGCCCCGTCAAAGTACATAATCATGTTGCTCCTCGTATCCTTACCGGGGAGAGTAGTCTCCTAGATCTCTTCGTCGGGCGTAGAGGTCCATTCTGCAATGAACGCTGCCAAGACTCTACTCTGAATCGTCGAAGTGCTTTCAAACTTCAAACCGAAGCTCGACAGCTCCAACGCCCATTCCACAATCCTCCTAGTCGCATCTGGGTTATGCAATATCCGCTACAACGGGAGGCGGGTGACAATGGTAATTTCATGTGCTTGGAAGTAATGATGCAGCTTCCTCGAGGTCATAAGGAGGCCGAAGAGCAATTTCTGCATGCCGGAGTACCTCGACCTAGCCCCTGTACGAGGGAGCTAACAAAGTAAACCAGGTGCTGCATCATCTGCTTCTTCTGTACCACTCCATTTGGTTGCGTCGCTTCGGCCCCAATGGCATCAGGTTCTATTGTTGCTATTGCTTCCGTATTGACCTCCCTCTGGGCTACTAGCGCAGCACTGACCACTTGATTCATTACCGCTAGATACAGCAGCAATGGCTCTTGTGGTTTAGGCGCGACTATTATCGGCGTAAAGGAGAGGTATTTCTTCAAATCTTGCAGTGCTGCTTCGGCTTCTGGGGTCCACTCCATCGGGCCCGCCTTTTTAAAATTCTTGGAGATGAATCTGCCCAGAGGGAGGTCAGATTTGGAGATGAATTTGCCCATGGCGGCAACGCAGCCAGCAAGCCGACGCACGTCCTTGATCCGCCTGGGTGCTTCAATCTGCTCGATGGCCTTGATCTTGTTTGGATTCGCTTCAATTCCACACTGTGACATGAAGAAACCGAGAATCTTGCCGGACGGAACACCGAAGACACACTTCTCAGGGTTCAACTTAAGGTTAATCTTGCGCAGATTCCCGGACGTCTCTTCCAAATCTTGTACGAGCGTTGCTTTGTCCTTAGTCTTGACCACTTTATCATCCATATAGGCTTCCGTATTTCAATGTAGCTAAGGCTCAAAACCAATTTGGAGTGCTCTTGCAAATGTCGAGCCAGCACTCTTCAACCCGAAAGGCATCCATACGAAACAATACATACCACATTGGGTGATGAATGTTGTCTTCTCTTCATCTTCTCTCGTCATGAAGATCTGATGGTAGCCTGAGTAAGCATCGAGGAATGATAACAAGTCACATCCGGTCGTGGTGTCTACAATCTGGTCGATGCGTGGCAATGGGAAAGGGTCTTTTGGACAAGCCTTATTGTTGTTTGTGTAATCAATACATAGTCTCCACTTCCCATTTGCCTTGCGCACCACCACCGGATTGGCCAGCCACATTGGATCGAGCACTCCTCTCACTAAGCCTGCCGCCTCTAACTTCCCGGTTTCCTCTCTGATGAACTCTTGCCGCTCCAGAGCTTGCTTCCTGACCTTCTGCTTGACGGGTCGTGCATGAGGGCAGACAGCAAGATGGTGCTCAATCACCTCCCTGGAACGCCGGGGATGTCAGATGCTTGCCATGCAAACACGTTGACATTCGCCCGCAGGAAGGTGACGAGCACGTCTTCCTATTTGTTGTCGAGGGTGGAGCTTATGGTGAAAGCCCCTCCCGTGCCATCCTCCTTGACGGACATCTGCTTGGTTTCTGGTGGAGCAGCTCTGGATTTCTTGCTCTTGCCGGTGGAGCTCTCTGGCGCGTTCTCGACGGGAGCACTACACTCCGAAGAGGAGCGCTTGCCGGAGTGGGTGCGAGAGGTCCTACCGGTCTTCTTCCCTCCCGGGGCTTCAGTGGCTGGAGCAAGTGCCTTGGCCACAGTTGCTGCAACTGCCTCCCGGTAAAGCTGATCAGCGCAGATCAGCGCATCCTTCTTGTCGGAGGGGACAGTGATGATGGACATCGGCCCAGGCATCTTCAGCGTGTTGTAGGCGTAATGTGATGCCGCCATGAACTTGGCCAATGTCGGACGGCTGAGGATCCCGTTGTAAGGAAAGGGGATCTCGGCAACATAAAAAACAATCCTCTCCGTCCTGTAGTTTAGCTCGCCCCCGAATGTCACGGGCAGTGTGACTTTACCCTTGGGCTGACTCCTTCGTGGGTTGACCCCTTGAAACGTGCCCGTCTCCTCGAGGTCTCCATCAGGGATTTGCAGCCTTTTGATCATGACGGGCAAGATCAAGTTCAGACCGTCCCCGCCATCAACCAGCATCTTCGTGAACTTGAGGTTGCGTGTTCTTGGTGAAACAAACAATGGCAAACACCCGACCACAGTTGTGCGATCAGGGTGGTCCCCCGTGTCAAAGATGATAGGAGCGCTGGACCACTTCAGCGGCTTCTGGGCATCGAACGATGGTTCTGCTGCTGTGATGTCACGCGCCCACTGTTTGAGTTGGCAGTGAGAGGTGTGTAGGGAGGCACCACCGTCGACGCACATGGCCTCCGTGGCTTTCTGGAACTCTTGCTCGCCGGACTCGTCGTCCTCATCACGATCATCATCTTCTCGCTTCTTGTCACGGCCATGGGCGGGCTGTTCTTGTTGGTTATCTTTGCCGTGGCGTCCAGGTTGGCCGCCACGTTCCTTGCCGGATACCTCAGCACCATCATGACCCTTCTCCTTGTCCCTCCTTTCATATTCGGCCTTTTGCTTCTCTGCGAGCTACTCGACTTGTCGGCAGTTCTGGAGGTCATGGCCTTTGGTGTGGTGGATCTTGCAGCACTGCTTGTCGGAGCTTCCTGGCTTGTCGGCGGACGCCAAGGCCCGGCAGGCGACACGCCCAGCAATTTCTTTGCCGGGGTCGTCTGCCTTGGATTTCTTGGTGGCGCCGGTGTCGTCGGATCCCTCGACGGCAAGCACGGCCTTGCCCTTGCGTTTCCTGTTGCGGCGTCGGCCCTTTTTCATCAGGGCGACGGCGTCTTCGTTCGAGGAACCGGTTTCCACACCGGCGTCTTCGCCGGGGTACTTCCTTCCCTCTTCAGCCCGAGCGCATCTGTGTGCCAGAATGTAGAGTTCGGCCACATCCTTGACTTTATTCATCACCAGCTCCTCACGCATCTTGCGGTTGCGCACATTCTGATGGAACGCGCTGATGATGGCGGCGGGATGAACGTCTGGGATGTTGTACTGCACTTGGCTGAACCTCTGTATGTACTTGCACAGGCTTTCACCTTCCTTATGGGGGACGACATGCAAATCGCTTGCTTGGCCATGAGCCTGGTGGCCTCCCGTAAAGGCGCCAACAAAGTCATGGCACAAATCCGACCAGGAAGAAATAGAATCTACTGGCAAGTGCATCAACTATGACATGACGTTGGGTTTAAGTGCCAACGGGAAATAATTGGAAAGCACCTTGTCGTCACATGCCCCATCAGCCTGCATCGCGATGGTGTAGATGCTGAGGAACTCCGACGGGTGAGTCTTGCCATTGTACTTCTCGCCGACGTCGGGCTTGAAGGTGCGGTGGGTGGGCCATTGGAAACGCCGCAGCTCGCGGGTAAAGGCTGGACAGCCTACCTTGTAAGGTAAGCCTCCAGAGCCTCCCGGTGCTGGGTGGTCCGTAGTGGGCCCTGCCCGCCTATCCGACTGGTGGCGTGACTCGCGCCGGCGCTCGATGGTAGTTCGAGCGTCCTTGTGGGCACGCTCACAAAGAACTTGGCGCTGATCGCGGTGGGTCCATGGGTCGAACGACGCTATGGATATGTTATCACAAGCGTCATCCCAACGGACCGGGGCTCGTGGTAGCTGGCGAGGAGGAGAATGCACCATGATTGGGGCGCCTCCGGTCCTTCCACCGCTGGTGTGCGGTGGCTCGACAGAGTGTCGGCCTGAGGGCCCCGCTGGCCGTGGATCGTCTTTGTTGGCGACAGCGACGAGGCTCTGAATGGTAGCTCTCCACTCGTCGAGCTTCTCCGTAGCAGGAGGGAAGTCGAGGAGCAACTGCGCGCACGCTAAGGCCTCTGCCGGCGTGGGTGGCGGTTAGAGCTGTGTGGACCATGACGCGCTGCGACTTCTAATCATGTTAGAAGGAGCTCTATCATGGTTCTGCAGCTGCACGCCATTTTTGCGATCGCCTCGGCGAGCATGTTGGTCCTCTACATCCCGCGACATATGCGCAGGGCTCTTTCGCGGCGGCGTCCGGGGTCCTTAGTGTGGCGACGCTGCTCATCGCGCATGAACTGGGAGGAGCGCGCCGTGGGCGCCGCTGTAGGCGTCTTGGAAGTCGCCGCGTCGCACGTATGCGGTACGACACCGCTCTTGGAGGGGCCCGCGCTGCCTGCGGGGGCCCTGGCTCCGCCCTTGGACTTGGTGGCGTGCGGCTCATCGTCTCGTGCACGAACGACGCCGCTTGCCAGGCTTCGGCTGTTGGAATGACGCAGGTGTTCGCAGGTCGCGCCTCGTCTTCCATCCGCAACCACCCCGTCGCCAGCCCGCGCCGGCACGGGCTGTTCGCCTCCATACGGACCGATCACCATGATCGCCTTCTTCTTGGGAGCCATGGCGATGAAGAACTGCTACACTAACTCCTAGACCGGATTTTCACAACTGCGCCCCTACCTGGCGCGCCAAACATGTCGGTACGAAACGGCACCAATGGGATCACTAGAATCCCTTCTACGGTTGGCGGGCGCGAGGTTGTGCAAAGAGCGGGTCTAAGAGTTAGTACAAGGATCGTTTACCCAGGTTCGGGCCGCGAGGATGCGTAATACCCTAGTCCTGCTTTGGTGTATATTCGAGTGTTCTTGAGTTCTTGAACTAGCTACGGTGCCTGTCCAGCTCCAAAGGATACGAATCCTTCTCCAGTATGATGCGGGCCTCCTTTTATAGTCCAAAGGGGCTGCCACAGTGGCACACATGAGGTGGAAAGGTGTACAGTGCGTAGGCTTATCTCATGCCATTATGGGACAAGACGCATTAAATGCGCTACTTAGGTGTCCACTTGCTTTATCGGGGACGGAAACGAGGCGTGTCTCGTCTGTGGCCGCTCCGTCTGGTTGCGACGCGCATCCAGGCTAGCGGGGCAGGCAGCTGAGGTTGTGTTGTGGTAGGGTCTTTACGAAGATCTGTATGCCGCCACGCATGTGCTTGACTGGCTGGACCAGGAACCACGTATCGCCACGTGGGTACCTGCCTGGGTTAGTGGGTCGGTCGCTGAGCTGGGGTGACGATGGGGCGGCAAGGGTTTGCCGCAGTCCCACGTCTGTTCCCGGCAAGGGTTTTGCCGGGGCCTCCGTGAGCTTCCTCGGCAAGAGGCTTGCCGGGGCTTTGGGGTGTCTTTGGCAAGGAGTCTTGTCGGGGCCTCGTGGGCATCCTCGACAAGGAGCCTTGTCATTGCCTTGTCGTCGGGTTCTCATATCGTGAGCCATAGACCTTTGTCTCCACAAAGATCTGCATGACATTATGTGGGCGCTTCCCGAGCCTTGGTTCCAATGTTGTTGATGACGTTGGTGTTCCTAGGCTCAAGGGTGGCTGTGACGGAGGCTATTATTTAAGATGTTTTGGATGTTTAATGGGCATTGTTATACACTTTTATATTATTTTTGGGACTAACCTATTAACCCAAAGGCCCAGTCCAGATTGTTGTTTTTTTCCTATTTCAGGGTTTTACAGAAAAAGGAATATCAAACGGAGTCCAAACAGAATGAAATTCCAGGAGAGATATTTTTGGAGCAAAATATGCACGGGAGACTTGAGAACCATGGAGTAGGGCACAGGTGGCGTCCATGAGGGTGGGGGCGCCCCCCCCCCTACAGGGCGCGCCCCCTGCCTCGTGGGCCCCACGTTTAGCCCCCGGTGCCCTCCTTCTTCCTATATATATCTATGTACCTCGAAACCATTAGACGAACAGAGAAAACCCTCGCTGCACTGCCGCAACCTTCTGTTCCCGTGAGATCCCATCTTGGGGCCTGTTCTGGAGCTCCGTCGAAGGGGGCATCTTCCACGGAGTGCTTCTACATCATCATCATCGCCTCACCATGAGTTGTGAGTAGTTTACCACAGACCTTCGGGTCCATAGCTAGTATGTAGATGGCTTCTTCTCTCTCTTTGGATCTCAATACCACGTTCTCCTCGGCCCTCGAGGAGATCTATTCGATGTAATCTCTTTTGGCGGTGTGTTTGTCGAGATCCGATGAATTGTGGGTTTATGATCAACATTATTTATGAGAAATATTTGGTTCTTTTCTGAACTCTTTATGTATGATTATAATATCCTTGCAAGTCTCTTCGAATTATTGGTTTGGTTTGGCCTACTAGATCTATAGTTCTTGCAATGGGAGAAGTGCTTGGCTTTGTGTTCAATCTTGCGGTGTCCTTTCCCAGTGACAGTAGGGGCAGCAAGGCATGTATTGTATTGTTGCCATCGAGGATAAAAATATGGGGTTTATATCACTATGTTTGAGTTTCTCCCTCTACATCATGTCATCTTGCTTAAGGCGTTACTCTATTCTTATGAACTTAATACTCTAGATGCATACTGGATAGCGGTCGATGTGTGGAGTAATAGTAGTAGATGCAGAATCGTTTCGGTCTACTTGTCTCGGACGTGATGCCTATATATAATGATCATGCCTACAGAGACTCATAATTATTCGCTTTTCTATCAATTGCTCGACAGTAATTTGTTTACCCGTCGTAGAATATCGCTAACATGAGAGAAGCCACTAGAGAAAACTATGGCCCTCGGGTCTATTCTCAACTTATCATTCTACAATCTACTTTACTTTTCCGCTTTTACTTTATGTTCTTATATCCAAAAATACAAAAATATCAAACTATCATCTCTATCAGATCTCACTTTCGTAAGTGACCGAAAAGGGATTGACAACCCCTTATCGCGTTGGCTGCGAAGTTCTTATTTATTTGTGCGCGTGCGAGGGACTCGCGCGTGGTCTCCTACTGGATTGATACCTTGGTTCTCAAAAACTGAGGGAAATACTTACGCTACTGTGCTGCATCACCCTTTCCTCTTCGAGGGAATACAACGCAAGCTCGAGAAGTAGCAAGAAGAATTTCTGGCGCCGTTGCCGGGGAGGCTTACGCAAAAGTCATATACCAAGTACCTATCACAAACCCTTATCCTTTGCATTACATTATTTGTCTCTCGTTTTCCTCTCCCCCACTTCACCCTTGCATTTTATTTGCCCTTCTTCTGTTGTGTGTTTATCGTTCACTTGCTTCTTGTTTGCTTGTGTGTTGGATTGCTTGCTTGTCACTATGGCTCAGAACAATACCAAATTGTGTGACTTCTCCAATACCAACAATAATGATTTTATTAGCACTCTGATTGCTCCTATTACCGATGTTGAATCTTGTGAGATCAATGCTGCTCTGTTGAATCTTGTTATGAAAGATCAATTTTCCGGCCTTCCTAGTGAAGATGCTGCTACCCATCTAAACAAATTTGTTGATTTGTGTGATATGCAAAAGAAAAGGGATATAGATAACGATATTTTTAAATTGAAGTAATTCCCGTTTTCACTTAGAGATCGTGCTAAAACTTGGTTTTCCTCTTTGCCTAGAAATAGTATTGATTCGTGGAATAAGTGCAAAGATGCTTTTATCTCTAAGTATTTCCCTCCTGCTAAGATCATCTCTCTTAGAAACGATATTATGAATTTTAAGCAACTAGATCATGAGCATGTTGCACAAGCTTGGGAGAGAATGAAATTAATGATACGTAATTGCCCTACACATGGTTTGAACTTATGGATGATTATTCAAAACTTTTATGCTGGCTTGAATTTTGCTTCTAGAAATCTTTTAGATTCGGCCGCAGGAGGCACATTCATGGAAACTACCTTAGGAGAAGCTACCAAACTCCGAGATAATATTATGGTTAATTATTCTCAATGGCACGCTGAAAGATCTACTACTAAAAAAAGTACATGCTATTGAAGAGATTGGTGTTTTGAGTGGACAGATGGATGAACTTATGAAATTATTTGCTACTAAGAGTGCTTCATCTGATCCTAATGATATGCCTTTGTCCACGTTGATTGAATATAATAATGAATCTTTGGATGTGAATTTTGTTGGTAGGAATAATTTTGGTGATAATGCTTATAGAGGGAACTTTAATCCTAGGCCTTTTCCTAGTAATTCCTCTAATAGTTATGGAAATTCCTACAACAACTCTTATGGAAAGATGCCTTCTGAATTTGAAATTAGTTTTAAGGAGTTTATGAATTCGCAAAAGAATTTCAATGCTTTGCTTGAAGAAAAATTGCTTAAGATTGATGAATTGGCTAGAAGTGTGGATAGAATTACTCTTGATGTTTATTCTTTGAAACTTAGATCTATTCCACCTAAGCATGATATCAATGAGTCTCTCAAATCCATGAGAATTTCCATTGATGAATGCAAGGAAAGAATCGCTAGGATGCGTGCTAAAAGAGAGAATTATATAAAAGTGTGTTCTTCTAGTTATCATGAAAATAAAGATGAAGGTCTAAAAGTTATTGATGTGTCTCCTATTATATCCTTGTTTTATAGTATGAATCTTGATAAAGATAGGATTGGAGATGAGTCTACTTTAAGGTGTTCCAATGATTCAGAGTTTTTAGATCTTGATGCTAAAATTGTTAAAAGTGGGAGTGAAGAGATTAAAACTTTGCATAGTGATGAACCCACTACTTTGGATTTCAAGGGATTCAATTATGATAATTGCTCTTTGATTGATTGTATTTCCTTGTTGCAATCCGTACTAAACTCTCCGCATGCTTATAGTCAAAATAAAGCTTTTACCAAACACATAGTTGATGCTTTGATGCAATCTTATGAAGAAAAACTTAAATTGGAAGTTTCTATCCCTAGAAAGCTTTATGATGATTGGGAACCTACTATTAAAATTAAAATAAAAGATCATGAGTGCTTTGCTTTGTGTGATTTGGGTGTAAGTGTCTCCACTATCCCAAAAACTTTGTGTGATTTGCTAGGTTTCCATGAGCTTGATGATTGTTCTTTAAATTTGCATCTTGCGGATTCCACTATTCAGAAACCTATGGGAAGGATTAATGATGTTCTTATTGTTTCCAATAGGAATTATGTGCCCGTAGATTTCATTGTTCTTGATATAGATTGCAATCCTTCATGTCCTATTATTCTTGGTAGACCTTTCCTTAGAACGATTGGTGCAATTATTGATATGAAGGAAGGAAATATTAGATTCCAATTTCCGTTAAGGAAAGGCATGGAACACTTTCCTAGGAATAAAATTAAATTACCATATGAATCTATTATGAGAGCCACTTATGGATTGCCTTCCAAAGATGGCAATACCTAGATCTATCCATGTATCGTGCCTAGCTAGGGGCGTAAATAGATAGCGCTTGTTGGGAGGCAACCCAATTTTATATTTTTGTTTTTGCTTCTGTTTAGGAATAAATATTGCATATAGCTTCTGTTTAGATGTGGTTTTGTGTTTCGATTAGTGTTTGTGCCAAGTAGAACCTTTGGGAAGACTTGTGTGAAGTTTATATGATCTTGCTATGAAAAACAGAATCGTTAGCGCTCGCTAGAATGGTCACCAGATTTTACTGGAGTGTGCTATTTAGTTGATTCTTTTTTCAGATGATTAATAGACAAATTCCTCACGTTTAATAATTTATTTCAATTTTTTTGGAGTTACAGAAGTATGCGAAAGTTACAGATTACTACAGACTGTTCTGTTTTTGACAGATTCTGTTTTCGTGTGTTGTTTGCTTATTTCGATGCATCTATGAGTAGTATTGGGAAGTATGAATCATAGAGAAGTTGGAATACTGTAGGTTTAACACCAATATAAACAAAGAATGAATTCATTACAGTACCTTTGAGTAGTGGTTTGTTTTCTTATACTAACGGAGCTCACGAGATTTTTGTCTAAGTTTTGTGTTGTGAAGTTTTCAAGTTTTGAGTATTGCTTTGACGGACTATGGAACAAAGAGTGGAAAGAGCCTAAGCTTGGGGATTCCCAAGGCACCCCAAGGTAAAATTCAAGGACAACCAAAAGCCTAAGCTTGGGTTCGTCTTCATCTATCAGTAACTATACTCGGAGCTATATTTTTATTCACCACATGATATGTGTTTTACTTGGAGCGTCGTGTGTTATTTGAGTCTTTGCTTGTTAGTTTGCCACAATTATCCTTTCTGGACACAACCTTTTGAGAGAGTTAAATATTTCCTAGGAATTGATAGAACACTCTATATGCTTCACTTATATCTTTTGAGTTGAATAGTTTTGCTCTAGTGCTTCACTTATATCTTTTAGAGCACGGTGGTAATTATATTTTGTAGAAATTTTTTATCTGTCATGCTTCACTTATATCCTTTTGAGAGTCTATTAAAACAGCATGGTAATTTGCTTTGGCTAGAAAACTAGCCTTCACATGATAGACATCCAAGATCAATGTAGTAAAAACTTTCACATTAAGTGCATTGAATATGATGAGAAGTTTGATGCTTGATAATTCTTTTGAGATATGAGGATAGTGATATTAGAGTCATGCTAGTGGAGTTATTATGAAATTGAGAAATGCTTGTGTTAAAGTTAGTGATTCCCGTAGCATGCACGTATGGTGAACCGCTATGTGACGAAGTTAGAGCATGAGGTATTTGTAGAGTGTCATCCTTTGTGTGGAGGTCGGGGGCGCGCGATGGTTAACTCCTACCAACCTCCCCCCTAGGAGCATGCGTTGATTGCTTTGTTTTGATGACTCGTACTTTTTTGCAATAAGTATATGAGTTCTTATGACTAATGTTGAGTCCATGGATATTACGCACTCTCACCCTTCCACCATTGCTAGCCTCTCTTGTACCGCGCAACTTTCGCCCGTACCGTACACCCACTATATATCCTTCCTCAAAACAGCCACCATATATCTTCCTCAAAACAGCCACCATACCTACCTATCATGGCGTTCTCATAGCCATTCCAAAATATATTGCCGTGCAACTTTACACCATTCCGTTCATATAACACGCTTCATATTGTCATATTGCCATGCATGATCATGTAGTTGACATCGTATTTGTGGCGAGGCCACCATGCATAATTTTTCATACATGTCACTCTTGATTCATTGCACATCCCGGTACACCGCCGGAGGCATTCATATAGGGTCATACTTTGTTCTATTATCGAGTTGTAATTCAATGAAAGTGTGATGATCATCATTATTAGAGAATTGTCCCATGTGAGGAAAGGCTAAATAAAGAAAGCCCCTCCAAAAAAAGGAAAGGCCAAAGAAAAAAGAAAGGCCCAAAAAAAGGGAAAGAAAAGAAAAGAGGAACAATTGCTACTATCTTTTTCCACACTTGTGCTTCAAAGTAGCACCATGTTCTTCACGATAGAGAGTCTCATGTTTAGTCACTTTCATATACTAGTGGGAATTTTCATTATAGAACTTGGCTTGTATATTCCAACGATGGGCTTCCTCAAATGCCCTAGGTCTTCATGAGCAAGCAAGTTGGATGCACACCCACTTAGTTTCTTTTGTTGAGCTTTCATACATTTTTAGCTCTAGTGCATCCGTTGCATGGCAATCCCTACTCACTCACATTGATATCTATTGATGGGCATCTCCATAGCCCGTTGATACGCCTAGTCGATGTGAGACTATCTCCCTCCTTTTTGTCTTCTCCACAACCACCACTCTATTCCACATAGTGCTATATCCATGGCTCACGCTCATGTATTGCGTGAAAGTTGAAAGGTTTGAAAGAATAGAGCAAGTGCTTGGCTGAAACCGGTGTTGTGCATGATATGAATATTTTGTGTGATGAAGAGGGAGCATAGCCAGACTATATGATTTTGTAGGGATAACTTTCTTTAGCCATAGTATTTTGAGAAGACATGCTTGCTTTGTTAGTATGCTTGAAGTATTATTATTTCTTATGTCAATATAGACTTTTGTCTTGAATCTTTTAGATCTGAAGATTCATGCCACAATTGAGAGAATTAAATTGAAAACTATGTTGGTTAGCATTCCACATCAAAAATTATGTTTTTATCATTTACCTACTCGAGGACGAGCAGGAATTAAGCTTGGGGATGCTTGATACGTCTCCAACGTATCTATATTTTTTTATTGTTCCATGTTATTATTTAAGATGTTTTGGATGTTTAATGGGCTTTGTTATACACTTTTATATTATTTTTGGGACTAACGTATTAACCCAAAGGCCCAGTCCAGATTGCTATTTTTTTTGCCTATTTCAGGGTTTTACAGAAAAAGAATATCAAATGGAGTCCAAACAGAATGAAACTTCGGGAGAGATATTTTTGAGCAAAATACGCACGGGAGACTTGAGAACCATAGAGTAGGGCACATGTGGCGTCCACGAGGGTGGGGGGCGCCCCTCCCCCTACAGGGCGCGCCCCCCGCCTCGTGGGCCCCATGTTTGGCCCCCGGTGCCCTCCTTCTTCCTATATATATCTACGTACCCCGGAACCATCAGACGAATAGAGAAAACCCTAGTTCCACCGCCGCAACCTTATGTTCCCGTGAGATCCCATCTTGGGGCCTGTTCCGGAGCTCCGCCGGAGGGGGGGTCTTCCACGGAGTGCTTCTACATCATCATCATCCCCTCACCATGAGTTGTGAGTAGTTTACCACAGACCTTCGGGTCCATAGCTAGTATCTAGATGGCTTCTTCTCTCTCTTTGGATCTCAATACCAAGTTCTCCTCGGCCTTCGAGGAGATCTATTCGATGTAACCTCTTTTTGCGGTGTGTTTGTCGAGATCCGATGAATTGTGGTTTTATGATCAAGATTATTTATGAGAAATATTTGGTTCTTTTCTGAACTCTTTATGTATGATTATAGTATCCTTGCAAGTCTCTTCGAATTATTGGTTTGGTTTGGCCTACTAGATCTATAGTTCTTGCAATGGGAGAAGTGCTTAGCTTTGGGTTCAATCTTGCGGTGTCTTTTCCTAGTGATAGTAGGGGCAGCAAGGCACGTATTGTATTGTTGCCATCGAGGATAAAAAGATGAAGTTTATATCACTATGTTTGAGTTTATCCCTCTATATCATGTCATCTTGCTTAAGGCGTTACTCTGTTCTTATGAACTTAATACTCTAGATGCATTTTGGATAGCGGTCGATGTGTGGAGTAATAGTAGTAGATCCAGAATAGTTTCGGTCTACTTGTCTCAGACGTGATGGCTATATATAATGATCATGCCTAGATAGTCTCATAATTATTCGCTTTTCTATTAATTGCTCGACAGTAATTTGTTTACCCGCCGTAGAATATCGCTATCATGAGAGAAGCCACTAGAGAAAACTATGGCCCCCGGGTCTATTCTCAACTTATCATTCTACAATCTACTTTACTTTTCCGCTTTTACTTTCTGTTCTTATATCCAAAAATATCAAACTATCATCTCTATCAGATCTCACTTTCGTAAGTGACCGTAAAGGGATTGACAATCCCTTATCGCGTTGGCTGCGAAGTTCTTATTTGTTTGTGCAGGTGTGAGGGACTCGCGAGTGGTCTCCTACTGGATTGATACCTTGGTTCTCAAAAACTGAGGGAAATACTTACGCTACTGTGCTGCATCACCCTTTCCTTTTCGAGGGAATACAACGCAAGCTCAAGAAGTAGCAGCGGGGGAATCCTCGTCGCGTCGCCGCGGCCCCCTCCCCACCTCGCCCCACCTCCTCGCCACCGCCTGAGGCAGCCGTCGGGCAAGCCCGTGGCACCAAGCATGGTGGCGGCGGGGCCTCGGCTGCCCTGACTTTGCGTGGGGACTCCTGAATCTGGAGCGGCGGCTCCGTTGGCGAGGCACGGTAGGCTCCGGCGAGCAGTCGTGTGGGCGGTGGATCTGGCATCCTGGCCGCGCGGGCGGCGGGATCCCGATGGTCATTGGCGGCTGGCGGAGGCTTCTGCGGCGGTCGGTGTGCGCGATCTGGCGCCTTCCTCCTCGCTTATTCGGCGTGCAGACCATCCTGGCCAGGCCGCGCTTCCCTTGGTCGTCGGGTCTGTACAGGAGGGGCTGCTGGTGGCGGGGATCTATTTCAGGCGAAATCCCTGGCCGGACATGATCGGCTGCCGACGGCGACGCCTGATCTCGTCACTTCCCCTTCCCCTAGGTCTCCCGGGAGAAAGCCCAAACTTTGTCGGGCGGTGGTGGCGCTCACGACACCATTCCCTTCTTGAAGGCGACGCTTTGGGAACCTTGGGGTTGGGTGGCGCTTGTGGGTGATGGGCAACGGCGGTGGTGTGGACCTATCCTATCTTAGATCTACAACCGTTGCTTGAAGATGGACTCACGTAGGTGGAGGTCGTCGTTTGGTATCGTGGTGGCGTTCATGGCGGAGGACCTTCCAAGGCTCGCATAAGTGGAGGTCGTCGTTTGGCGTCGTGGTGGCGTCGATGGTGGAGGACCTACCAAGGTTGACACCTCAATTTACTCTGAAGATGGACCAGTGGAAGATGGCGACGACGACACATGTGAGTGCGTCGGACCGGTTTGTGCCCCGGGCCCGGTAGATGGCTAGGTCGGGGCCTCCGGATTTAGATGTTAGGCTTAGGTGAGAGGCATGGGCATGTGGCCCAGCTTGCACCCTTCATCATATGGATTGGAGTAGCGGCAGATGTTGCCAAGATGGCGGTTTCAGGCATATTGTTGTTGTACTTTGTAAAGTCCTCAAGAATAATCAATAAAATGGCCGCATACATCTTCCAGATGCAGAGGCCGAGGGTCAGCCTCCTTTTATAAAAAAAAACAACAGTGATGATGTAGAAAAGGTAGTGCCGGTCTAAACTAAAAATGCAGAGACATGGGAAGAAGATGAACAAGAAGCAAAGAAGTAAACATATAAGGTCCACCCGTAGTCAAAGAGGGAATAGTGCAACAGTACGTACGACGTATACGTATAAGACTGACATGTACACTCGACAGTATTCCAATGTATTCATAGCGTATATTAATTACCGGTGTTTTTTCATGATTTTTCAGCATACGCAGGTGCACGAATCACGGCGTGAACGAACACACTAGGTGGTCGGCGCAAGCGCGTGCTCCTACGCACTTTTGTTCTTTGACCCTTATCCACAAAACAGTGCAGCATATGTTTTTATGCGCAATAGCTTTGCTTCTACTTGTAGGTGGAGTGATGTCCTCCAGACAGCTAAATTACAGTACATGATTTTCTTTTTTTTCAGAAAGGGATAGCCCCGAACTCAGACGTCCTGCAAATTTCGTTTACGGTAACCTGTAAATGAAATATGCACTACCACGGATGGCGAGAAAGAAGAGATGCCTTAAACAAACTTAAACACATACAACATAATTCAAAAAAGCAGTTTGTGCCACCTATTACATAAACGGAGTTCATAAGAAAACATAGTTCATACTAGCATAAACTAAATGAAAGCTAAACCTAAGAATCATCATCATCTCCCGGGCCTTGACATGAAGGTGGTACTCTATGAGCGAGTTGGAGAGGACGAACGACATGTCGTACTCCTTTAACGCCACCACCTGCGCTGCTGCAACTTCGTCTTCGGTGGTGGCTACCTCCTTCACGTCGAACCACACGCGCTTCGTTACCCGGAATCGTTGGATCGCGGGCGAGAAGATCCGGTCGACGCGATCGAAGTTGCTCCACGCCCGCCGACTAGAGCTACAAGACAAGGCATCGCGCTTCCGCCCCTGCTCCTTACGCCACTCGTCCACCGATCGGGGGGGGGGGGGCTCCCATCCTCATCATCGGTGCGGCGCTTGCAGGGCGGCTCGTCGCTGAGCCCCCTCAACCACCCCTCCAGCCACCCGCGCATGACATCGGGGCTCGGTTCCGATGGCAACAGGTGCCGCAAAACGTAGCTGAAGGGAAGGGGATTTATCGCTGGAGATGTAGGATTGCGGTGGAGGGGGATAGGGGAAATGAAGGATGCGAACCCTAAAATAGCCTCCCTCCGGTATATATTGCGGATTCGGGGCGGTTTACGGGCCTCCCATAAAAAAAATACAGGTCGTGTCGTTTTTACAGGACCTGTTCGAGGCGGGGGTTTTGCGCGTACTGTAAATCTGCCGGAAAACACGGGCCAGCGAGCTTTTAAGGGATATGCTAGAGATGCTCTAAAAGGGCATGGCTTTGTTTTCGGGCCCCTGTCGGAGGAAACACACAAAGAGTTGGATTTGTTGGACACTAAAGTAAAGGGGTATGGATGTATTTATGAGTACAAGAGATTTTGGTTGCATGACGTGAGAAGTACCAAGTACCGCATTTAGCTGCACGAGAATATTTTCAAGAGAGCAGCAGGACGTGCAAAACAATTTGAAGCTAGGTGGCTACAGGAAGACACTTTTAATGAAATCCTTAAGGCATCTTGGGAGGAAGCAAAGTTAGCTGGTATTGGGCCTTCTCTTGCTGATCGAATGAGAGTCGTGCATGATAATCTTGACATTTGGGATCGTGAATTTTTAAAGGGCCCCAAGCGGAGAATTAAGAAATTAAAAAAAAAGAGTTAGAGAGTCTGCGATACGGCTGAACGAATGATGAGACCCGTTGCCGGCAGAAGGACATAATTATGGTTATTGAGAACCTTTTAGACTAGGAGGAAATTTTCTGGTTACAAAGAGATCGTGTAAACTGGCTAGTGCATGGGGACCTTAATACATCTTTCTTCCATAATGCAGCTACAGCTAGGAAGAAGAGAAATAATATCAAGAAGATCAAGAAGTCTTCAGGATCGCACACTGGTTATTTTGCAAAACTCTTCACATCAAAAATTCAATGTCCAACCCAAGAGGTATTTTCCCTTGTTCGTCATCGAGTTTCTACTGAAATGAACAATGCTCTTCTCGCCCCTTGTACTGCTGAAGACGTTCGCGAGGCTTTGTTCAATATTGGGGATCTAAAAGCTGCCAGGCCAGATGGACTCCATGCTATCTTCTATAAAAGATTTTGGCCCACGTTTGGGGACTACCTAATTGAGGAGCTGTAGCAAGCGATCAATACATGCACTATTCCAGCCGGTTGGAACGATACAACGATTGTGATAATCCCAAAGGTTAACTCACCAGAAAAGGTAACCCAATTTAGGTCGGTCAGCTTATTTAATGTGGTATATAAAATCATTGCAAAAATGGTGGCTTCTCGTTTGAAGGTTCTCCTGCCAAATATAATTAGCCCAACTCAAAGTGCCTTTGTGACTGGTAGACTGATAACGGATAATATCTTGGTAGCCTATGAGTGTTTCCACACGATCAAGAACAAAAGAGAAGGTAGAGAAGGCATGTGCACGATAAAACTAGATATGCACAAAGCTTATGATAGAGCTGAGTGGCCTTTTTTGAAGGAAATAATGTTGAGATTGGGTTTTTGAAAAGAATGGGTGAACTTTATTATGCAATGTGTCTCTACGGTTGAGTATAGGGTTAGGATAAATGCATAGGAAAGTGAGAGCTTCAAGCCCACAAGGGGTTTGAGACAGGGAGACCCATTGTCGCCATACCATTTCTTGTTATGTACTTAGGGTCTGAATGCTTTACTCACAAACGCAGAGGAAACTGAAACTATCTCATGTGTAAAAGTCTGTAGAGATGCACCACCTATCACACATCTCCTATTTGCATATGATTCATTGATTCTTATGAAAGCAAACCAACACAGTGCAAAAGCTCTGAAGGCAGCGCTTGATCTATACTGTGAGGCATCAGGACAATTGGTAAGCGTTAAAAAATCCAGCATTTTCTTTAGCCCCAATACAAAGGTGGAGATTATAGCACAATTATGTACAACACTGAATATAATGACTGAGGCTCTTACTGATAAATATTTGGGCCAGCCAGCAAATGTGGGGATGATAAAACAAAAATGTTTCCAATATTTAATTGAATGAATTGTTAAAAAAATTGGTGGCTGGAAGGAGAAACTATTGTCCACTGAGGGGAAGGAAATCCTGCTCAAGGCTATGATCCAAGCCATACCCACCTATGCAATGTCGGTCTTTAAAATTCCTAAAAAAATAAATGAATCATTGAAATGATAGCGCATTTCTGATGGGGAGACGAGGAGAACCAGAAAAGGATGCATTGGATGTCCTGGTGCAAGATGTGTGTTCCTAAAAATCAAGGAGAGATGGGATTTCGTGAGATTCACTTCTTTAACTTGGCGTTGCTCGCTAAACAGGCGTGGCGTCTTTTGGATAACCCTGATTCTTTGTGTGCTTCTATCCTAAGGGAAAAGTACTACCCTGATGGCGACCTAATGAATGCTAAACAAAGGAAAGGCTCTTCTTTTACATGGCAGAGTATTATGGCAGACATGATTACCCTGAAATGAGGCTATATCTGGCACGTAGGGAACGGACAAAAAATAAATATTTGGGAAGATGCTTGGATCCCAAACTGTGCTAATAGGATATTAACGGTGAAGGGAGAGCATCTGTTAACCAAGGTAGTTGATCTCATTGATCCTGTGTCCAATAACTGGGATGAAGAACTCATCAGACAAACTATATGGCCCATCGATATACAACGGATTCTTTCAATTCCACGATCGCAACATGATATGCCAGATTTTATTGCTTAGAGCTATACAAAAATGGCATGTTCTCGGTTCGGTCAGCATACTCTATCGAGTGGGAAAACCAGTATGGTAACAAATTAAAATACTCCAATGGAATGGGGTGAGCCATAGCTAACCCTATTTAGAGTAAGATACGGAAGCTATCTTGTCCGGCAAAAGTGAATTTTTTTATACGACACACGCTTCATGGAACTCTCCCATGCCGGGTTATACTTGCTAACAGACATATGAAGGTTTCGCCGCTTTGCCCCACTTGCTCTGAGGGCTTAGAAGATACAAAACATATAATTTTTTATTGTAGTAAAGATAAGGAGGTTAGGAAAAGGCTGGGGAGAAATGATATTATCGATAAAGCGTGCGAGGTAGACCATGCTGGAGAGGCGGTATTGGAGTACTTACTACTTCTCCCGGACCAAGAGTTGAGGATGATAGGTCACCACAATGTGCGTGAGATGATTGTTGTCTCAACATGATATCTATGATGGGAAAGACGAAAATTGGTGCACAACAAGTCAGCCCAAAATGCCCTGTAGATTTCAATGGGGATTTTAGCACTCACCACAAACTTTGCTAATGCTTCATCGCCCAAGGCTTCCATTAAGAAGGATGGATGGTCCTGCCCCTTAGAGGTTTTGTGAAGCTTAATGTTCATGCTTCTTGTTAAAATTAATCTGAGGCGCTCCGTTGATTTACCGAGGATCAAGCAATCACACGAGGCACAACACCGAGATTTATTAACGAGGTTCACCGTTATGGTTACATCTTCGGGGCATGACTACGAGCGCTCCTCCCCATGATGCCGCTACAATACCGCACACCCCGACCGCCCGGGCGCTGGCACATGCCGCCGACTCCCACGCGTACATGTGCTATTATGTTGGCATAGGTTACATCGTGTGTCTACCCCCGTTATATATGAGAGGCCAAGGATACAAGTGCCCTACTTGGACACGACTCCATATCCCGTCTACACACCTTACGACTCCAAGTCCAATTGTAACCTACCTTGTACAAATAATATTCGACACAATTCTAACAAACTCCACCTTGGCGAATATTCTCCACCACCTTGGATTCATCCGCGCGTCGAACCTCCATGTACACTGGACTTGAGATACACCATGAGCACCGCTGCTACTCCTAGACTCCATGTGACTCCACCTGCAACTGTAGCCCTTTCTCGTCTTCTTCACAGTCAAGACTTGAGCAAAATTAAGGTCATCATTACTCTACCTTGTGCTCCAAACTTTCGGAGTATCCGCTCAACGCCATCACACACCGATCACTGCCTGCATGAAAATGAAGAACTCACATATTGGACGCCACATATAAGAGTTATCTGAACTCAACATCAGCGCTCTTTCATGACCGTCTGTCTGAAACTTGAAGGAATTTCTCCGTCGCCCTGTGTCACCCTGAGTCAAATTCACAGTTGTCTCATCCTTTTCCCGGATAGTCTCTAACATGTCCCACAACTATAGCACTTCGCCTCCTTCTGTACTAGTCATCCGCACATTGCCATGTGCACTGAACACCATAGAATATACGGCCATGTACTCTCTCAGCCTTTGACAATTTCAGACTTTCCGCCACTTTCTCATATTATCCATGGTCAACTCATGTCCATCAACTAGCACCGTTAAACCGAGTCACCAACTTGAATGTGGTACTCGTCAATACTGCTTCAGCATCCCTTGTCTGACCACATGTCTGACCACCAGTGCTTGGCATATCGCTGTGTCCCGTGCTTACCGCATGCCTCGTCGCTATCACCGTGTCGAGCCTCTGCTGTCTTGGTCGAGTCTCCCGGGTAGCTAGCCCACACTGTATCAACCCCCACTACGGAGAACCACCGATCGTCACCGACCGATGCCGAGTATCACGTCTCCATCATACCACTGGGCCCAGTCCGATCCACATGTCTCTCGCTATCCCGCTGAAATAGGCTTCGATTCTCTGACGTCTTACACCGTAGCCCCTCCATCGGCACAGAGTGAAGTCATCCATCAGACTCCAACTCCACCTTCAACATGACTCCATGTAGCTTGCCATGCTACCCTCGCGCCCCGTCGACATCAAGCTCTCATGTGTACACTGCCTTGAATCAACCATGCGTCATAGTCTTGTCGAAGCCACACAAGCCCTCAGGCCTGCACCACGTGTTTCCACGCCCTAGAAGTTGGCCACCATCAGCATCACGCTCCTATGTCGTCGTAGCTAAAATCACCGTCGTCTTATGCTTTGACCGACATCCCCGTCGATCCATCAGACTATCCAGTCCGACCCAGCAGAAATTATCCGACTGCAACCATGCTCCACCCTGCGTCGTGTCCGCCCGCACACCTCCATGCATTGCTTACACGAACGGATCATCTCGCCACACCATAAGTTTTTCTCTTCGGTCGCCGCCTGCGACCAAGTTCGACTGATTCAACGAATCCATCTGTCCTTCCTCTAGATCAACGATCTACGGCCTTCTCAAACCTTGCTCATGATACCACTTGTTAGAATTAATTTGAGGCGCTCCGTCGATCTACCGAGGACCAAGCAATCACACGAGGCACGACACCGAGATTTGTTAATGAGGTTCACCGATATGGCTACATCCCCGGGGCATGACTACAGACGCTCCTCCCCATGATACCGCTACAATATCGCACACTCCAGCCGCCCGAGCGCCGGCACACGCCGCCGGCTCCCCCCGCGTACCTGTGCTATTATGTTGGCATACGTTACATCGTGTGTCTACCCCCGATATATATGAGAGGCCAAGGATACAAGTGTCCTACTTGGACCAACTCCATATCCGGTCTACACACCGTACGACTCCAAGTCCAACTGTAATCTACCTTGTACAAATAATATTCGACACAACTCTAACACTTCTTTTGACCATGACATGCTTAGGGGAATGATGGTGGCGGTCCTGAGAGACGATAGAGGCAGGTTTATCGCTGGAGGGAATGGGAAGATCGATTATTGTGTGGATGTGCTAATGGCGGAAGCACTTGCTCTCAAGTTTGATTTAACACTGACGCAAATGGCGGGATGTAGTCGCCTTATTATTAACTCGGATAACCTGGAGGTAATTTATACTATGCAGGATGGAGGACAATCAACGGGTGCGGCAGCAGCAATCGTCAATGATTGTTTTAATTACGCTTGTGATTTTGGTATTACTAGATTCGAACATTGTAATAGAGAAGCAAATAAAGTAACTCATGAGCTTGCTAGATTTTCTCTGAATTCTGCCTGGTTTGAGGAACCGGTAGAGGAGATTGTAATGATCCTCATGAACGATGTACTTCTTATATCTAATGAATAAAGTCTTGACATTTTTCAAAAAAAAAGTACTGCATTTAGGGTCAAAGCACCACATTGAGAAGCTTGCAGTAGCCATTGAACTGCCAAGTACTGCATTTAGGGTCATGATGAAACTCCAAGCTTGCGGTAGTTATCGGCTTATATTTAAGACTCAAGGAGATTCCACTATTTCACAGATGACATGTGTTATTGTGTAGACAATTAGTCATGATTAGCGTATAACTGAATGAATACTGACCGAAAGAGAGTTTCCTGGACAGTGCAACTGTCGCAGATTCGATCAGGGAAAGTGATATTTGTGAATCCGAAATGAGGCCCCTCATAGGTCAAGATGACAAGTGCATCTGCATTTCTTAGTGAACACATGGTGGTTAAGTACAAAGGTAAAATTCTGTCGCTTCATACTTCTCCTCCATATTTTAGTCTGCCAAAAACAGTAGGTTGTTGCCCATTTGCTTTGCTGGGGCATAAATAAATTGTAACTGTCTTGTTTCAAAAAAATAAATTTATAACTGTAGAGTATCGTCTCATATGCAAAGTCTGCAATTCTAGGGCCCTCAAAAGTCGAAACTAGTACTGAGCCGATAATCCATAATCCATTCCTTTGTAAGATGTAAGATGACCAGGCCAGTTTGCTGCTGACTAATAATTTGGATATCGCACTATGTTGAAAGCTAGCTGGTAGTCATCATAACTTCATATAGTCTGACAGATTTTGAACATTTCTCCTCAAGCTTATCTGAAAGAAATCTTAAGGTATTCTCTCTTTTTTTTGCGGGAAGAAATCTTAAGGTATTCTTGGCAAAGTGCTGACTAAATGCAGTTGGATCAGCAAACATAACCTCGCTTATATAAGACATTTTTTTGACTCTAGTGTAGTGTCAAAAAACGTATTACATTATAGGACGGAGGGAGTATACCTTAATCTATCTAGCCAGTCAACACTGCTTGGCTAAGTGATTTTGATTCGCATATGTTGCGATGACAGAACAAACCGTCACATGTTTCTGCATATCTTCTTCTCTCGTAGCAACACACTGCACGCGAGCAAAATGCAGGTGAAAATCCCTGAAAACTCTGGTAAATAAATGTAGAAATTTCGACAAGTTGTCCATGTCTTCTCTGGTAGCAACACATTGCATTTGATAATGTCACAAACTCGGAATACAAACATTCAGTTTGCAGATCCATCACCACTGCGTTCTCTGAACTTGGAAGCATGCTTTGGCGAACACACTACAGAGAGGTCCGTCCAATCATCACTCTGTCTCCCTATGCTCCCCCTCCTCCGTCGACCGCGGCGGCGCGTCACGGTCCAAGAACTCCTTCACCGCGGAAGGGAATGCAATGGCTGCTCTATCCTCAGGACCTTCTCCATCCCAGGACCACGAAGCCTTGGCGAGCAGGAGGTGCGCCAGCCTCGCAGGCTCCCTGCACCCGCCGCCGTCGCCGTAGTAATGTTGGATCCAGCCGTCCACCCTCCTCTTCTCCTTTTCGCACTTGGGCCCGACCACTCCGACGACCTTCGCCATGAACCCGTCGCCGCCGCTGCAGTCGCAACCGCCGCTGTCGCGCCCGTCGTCGCCGATCCACGGCGGCGGCGACAGGCCGAGAAGCGCCATCAGCCGCGCTATGTCCGCCCCGCTATCGTCGTCGTCGTTGTCGGAGTCTTGTTGGGGCTCCTGGACGCGCACTTCATCTTTCGAGAGGGTGAGGAAGTCCAGCGCCGGGCCGCTGCTCTCCCCGCCGCCGCCGCGGTCGGTGGCTGTGGCCGTCGACGCGCCGAGGAAGAGCGGGGATGCAGTCATGGTGTCAGAGAACAGCGGCGGCGCGACGGGCTGTCGGGGCGCTGGCGGCTGCTCCTCCGCCGCCAATCGGTCTTCCACCTGAGGAAATCATCATTCGTCAGAAGGGGGAGGCGGTGCGACGGGGCCGTGAGGGATTACAGCTGTGGGTTGGGTACCTGCTTGAGGGACGCGAAGAAGCTGTTGTGCCGCGAGAAGGGCTGCATCGTGTGGTGTCGCGGCCGCCGCCGGCAGGGTGCAATGCGAAAATGACCTCGCAGGGGTCGTGCGCGTGCGCGTTCGCTCCCGAAATTCTTTTCTTAGAGCATCTCCAACAGGCGCGCTAAGCGGCGCGCCCAAAAAAACCATTTACCGCGCGCGCAACGCCTGTTTTGCCGCGGCGCGCAGTGCTGGCTCCAGCAGCAGCGCTATTTTGCAGCGCGCGTGCTGCTCCAGCGCGCACACATTTTTTTTTTCATACTAAAAATTACATTTTATACAAAGATAGATAGTTCAACATAGATAATAATAAAAAACATAGTTCTAAAACATAGGTAAAACATAGATAGATAGTAAAACATAGATAGGTAGATATATAGTTCGAAAACATAAAAAAAAACTAATCACTCTAGTCATCATCATCGCCTTCGTTGTTGTCGTCGGAGGAGGTCGACAGCCAAATGTCGAACCAGCGGTCATCTTCATCAGCGAAGATGGATTGGCCGCCGGCATCGCGGATGGCGCTCTGCTGACACGCCAACTCCCTCCGACGACGCCTGTCCTCGCGGCGACGTTCCCAGAACTGATGCTCGGCGACGACGTCCTCCGGGTGGAGGCGGCGCCACTCCGCCATGCGCCGCTCGTCCTCCTGGGCGACGAGGAGGCGGTTCTGCGCCGCCGTGTGCTCCGCACGATCTCGTGTGGTGTGCAGACGAGGCGGCGGGGCGAGCTCCAACGCCTGCTCGAGGGTGCGGGCGTCGTCGAAGTTCATCTGACGACGCGGCCTGCCTAGGCGCCACGCCGCCGCGTCGTACGCCCGGGCGGCCTCGTGCGCCGTCTCGTAGGTGCCGAGGGGAGCCGGAGATCGCCGGAGCGTATCTCGGCGTAGAAGCCGCCGCCGTTCGGGCGCTCACGGACGCTGCGGTAGCCCGACGAAGAACGGCGGCGCGGCGGCATGGTGGCGCGTCGGGGGCGGCGGCGGTGCTCCGGTGCGGCGGCGGTGCTCCGGTGCGGCGGTCGGGGTCGGCGGGCGCGAGAGAGAGGAGGAGAGAGGGAGAGGGAGAGGTGCAGCGAGGACGGGCGCGGCGCGCGGCGTTTTATAGCGCGCGCGGGGCGCGCCGCCGCAAAAAAGGCGCGCGAGAGGCCGCCGTTTCGCGCGCGCGCGCAAGCGGTTCCCGCGCGCGCGTCTTTCCCGCCGCCGCTGGAGCGCGTTTTTTTTCCCGCGCGCGCGAAATCGCCGATTTAGCGCGCGCGCGCGCCTTTTTCAGCGCCTGTTGGAGATGCTCTTAGTAAAATTCATCAGCGGTCATGAGACTTGCGACGTAACGTCACTTTGGTCACAGTACACAAAAACTTATGCAATACGACCACTCTGTATGATGTGACGTGAAAATACAGTCACTGTACAGCGTACATCGATAACTTGGCGACCAGTTCGCACGTGGTGTCGGCTAGAGAAACGGCGTGATGGCTTATTTGC
>LR738711.1:251743656-251799393 GCA_902687465.1 Secale cereale
ACACACACATGTTGCGTGAAATAACCCCGACACCCTCCCACCTCCCCTGTGTTATAAGGTGGAACCCTAGGGTTGGATCTTTTTACACTTGGAGGAGAAAAAGGAGCAAGAACACAAGAACACACAAGGGGAAATACTCAAACAAAGCTCAATCACACGTCCACTAGAGTAGCATACAAGAGATCCACAAGCATACAAGAGCAATCCAAGTAAAATAGCACTAGGGTAAAGTTCTTCCCACTCCTAGAGGAGGTGAGGTCTTGATGATGATCTTCTCTAAGAGGAGGTCTTGATATCCCCAAGAGGATCTACTCCATTGGGCGGCTGGAGGGGGCCCGGGCACCCGGGGCGGCTGTTGGCGACCAAGCGAGGTGGGTCGGGCACCCAGGGCCGAAAGACCGGGCACCCGGGGCGGCCACAGCCAGCACCCAGGCAGGGGCCGGGCACCCGGGGCGGCCAGGAGCTTCCCCCACTCGATCGAAGGGAGGGGCCGGGCACCCGGGTTGTTGGCGGCCGGGCACCCGGGGTAGTCCGGGGCCTCCTTTGCTTCGCGACTTAACCGTTCTCCTTCCCTCTTTCTTCTTCATAGGTGCTTGAGTCTCCCTCCTAGCTTCTTCATGGAGTTCTTCCTAGTACCTAAGGATGCATAACACCTCTGTTTGACATAGGACTCAATTCACATGTGAATCCGAACGAAACTCGAAGAAGAAAGAATTGACCTCGTTCTCGATGGCGTGTGCACGTGCTCTTGTCATTGGTCCCCTTGGTACTTGGGGTGGTGACGGAGTGTCCATGGGGATGATGGTGGGATGCTCCGCATCATCTCCCCCCCTTGGGAGAGATCTGTCCATGGATCATGATATTCATCACCATGGTATTTGGACAAGTCCTTGATGTTGAAGATGCCGCTTACATTATACTTGTCGCGTGGGATGTCGATCTTGTAGGCATTGTCATTGTAGCGTGCGAGCACCTTGAAGGTCCAGTCGGCTCTCGGAAGTAGCTTGCACTTGCGCTCCTTGGGGAAGTGGTTCTTGCGGAGATGTAACCATACGAGATCGCCCAGTTGGAACACCATTGGTGCCTTGTTGATGTTGAGCTTGGTGGCGAGGCGGTGTACTTGACTCTCGATCATGGACCTTGTTTCTTCATGCACCTTCTTGAGATAACTTGCTCTTGCACTAGCATCCATGTTCGCGCGTTCTTGGAGCAGTAGAGGAAGGATGTCCAAAGGTGACAAAGGGTTGGAGCTGTAGACGACCTCAAAGGGGGACTTGCCGGTAGTAGAGTGTCTTGCACGGTTGTAGGCGTACTCGGTGATGGGTAGGCACTCCTCCCACTCCTTAATGTTCTTCTTGATCAACACGCGTAGGAGAGTCGATAACGTCCAGTTGGTGACTTCCGTTTGGCCATCGGTTTGAGGATGATGGGACGTGGAGAATAGTAGCTTGATGCCGAGCTTGGCGGATAGTGTCTTCCAAAAGTAACTTAGGAACTTAACGTCTCGGTCCGACACAACTGTCCTATGCATTCCATGTAATCTCAAGATCTCCTTGCAAAAAAGATTTGCAACATGTGAAGCATCATCTATCTTATTGCATGGAATGAAGTGCGCCATTTTAGAGAATCGGTCCACAACAAAAAATACAGAATCCTTGCCATTATGAGTCCTAGGTAATCCAAGCACAAAATCCATGCTAATATCTTCCCATGGTTGAGATGGAATAGTGAGTGTCATATGTAAACCATGAGATTGAGCTTTAGACTTAGCTTTGCTACATGTTGAGCATCGGTTGGTGAAGCATGAGACATCACGGAACATCTTGGCCAAAAGTAGTTCTTGGAGAGCATAGCAAACGTCTTGTCGCGTCCAAAGTGTCCCATAAGTCCTTCTCCATGAGCCTCTTGCAAAAGTAACAAACAAAGAGAAGAATCGGGAATGCATAGTTTGTTAGCTCTCGTTAGATAACCATTTGTGATATGATAATGCTCCCAAGATGTATGCGTCAAACACTTAGCATAAGGAGTAGCAAAAGTAACATCATTCGCATATAAGTCTTTGATATGCTTGTCGACGTCAAAACCGATAGATCTCGGGTAGGAGGTCCCAAGCTGTCTGTCAAGGATCGATGGGTAACAGGAGACAGGGGACACGATGTTTACCCAGGTTCGGGCCCTCTTAATGGAGGTAATACCCTACTTCATGCTTGATTGATCTTGATGAATATAGATATTACAAGAGTTGATCTACCTCGAGATCATATGTTGTGGTCTAAAACCTAAGGGTATGATGAATAATGTCATAATCCTCTATCGACTAGCCTAGACTCGGCTTATATAATGTACCGAAGGCCTAGGATAACAAGAGTCCTAGTCGAATACATTGGTGGAGAGGGGTCCTTATCTTGATCACCAAGAATTGTGGAATCCTCCTCATGTATGTCATCGGCTACCTGAAGTGGCCCATGAGTAAACGGCTGTCAGTGTCAAAACCGACGGATCTCGGGTAGGGGGTCCCGAACTATGCGTCCGAGGATTGATGGTAACAGGAGGTTGGGGACACGATGTTTACCCAGGTTCAGGCCCTCTCGATCGAGGTAATACCCTACATCCTGCTATATTAATATGGATGAATATGAATACATGAGTTGATCTACCTCGAGATCGAATTGGATAAACCCTAAAGTCTAGCCTATGAGGATTTGAGATTCTCTGTTAGCCTATACGGACTAAACCCTCCGGTTTATATACACACCGGAGGGACCTAGGGTTTGTACATACCATCTTGTAGAGGAAGGAAAGATTACACCCGAACCTAAAACTTGCCATTACATGAATACAGGGGTCCTATCCGGATACGAGAGATGATCTTCAACTATGATCTTCACGGCTGACCAGTCTGGCCCACCAAGAGTTATGTGGCCTCCCGAGGACCCCTCTATACAGGACTCCCTCAGTAGCCCCTGAACCTGTCTTCGATGTTGATGAGTTCGGCTTCCGTATTGTCTTCGGCATTGCAAGGCGGGTTCCTTCTCTCGAATATATCTTCTGCAAAAAGTGTATTGTGTTCGGCTATTGAAGGTTAGTACAACCCTTAGCCTAGAAGGCAAGGCTTTTAAAGGAAAATGAATAGTGTGTCTCTACTGAAAACTTTTGGGTGAAGCGTCGCGTCCAACCCATTAATCTATCGAACCGTTTTATTTGGTCCTAGTTTCGCGTTTCGATGTATATCCTCATTAACGTGTCCCATCAGAACAGAGATCGTGCCCGCTTATTATGGGATCCTTATCAATATGATGTGAGCACCCACGCCGCACATTACGCACGACCGCTTTGGGAACTGGCGAGGTTTATGGCTAAAGTGGGGGGACGCTCTGTATTCGCAATGTTATAAAAGGATATCTATCCCTTTCATCAACCCCACGCTTTCCTCAAGCTCGAGCTCTCCAATCTCCCTTGCCCCCGCATTCTCATCTCCTGCGCCCACCGCTCCTCGTTCCTCAACCAGTACTCCCCTTCCCAGCAATAGCTGGATCCGGTGCCAGGGGCAAGTGGGAGGCTTCCATGGTCACAGAAAAGACTGTTGAGGATCTACGAAGCGCGGGCTATCTCGCCACCACTATCACGCACCGAGTCCTTGCCAAGGGTCAGGTGATTCCCGTCCCTGACGCGAGCGAGAGGATAGTGTTCACTTCCCATTGTGTTAGGGGGCTAGGGTTTCCACTCCACCCCTTTGTCCGGGGTCTTCTGTTCTTCTATGGGCTAGACTTCCATGATCTAGCCCCGAACTCAATCCTTCCCATATCCACTTTTATAGTGGTATGTGAAGCTTTCCTCCGCATCCCTCCACACTTCGGCCTATGTCTCAAAACCTTCAACATGAAGCCGAAGGTGGTGGACGGACAACATGCGAAGTGCGGGGGCGCCATGATTAGCAAGCTCCCGAATGCAACTTGGCCCAAGGCCTCATTCGTGGAGACGAATAAGGTCTGGTAGCAGGAGTGGTTCTACATCACCGAACCCCGTGACAGCAAATGGGCGGCGGGGCCTGCTTTCATATCCGGACCCCCAGAGAGGCTGACCCCTTGGACCAAAAAGGGTCTGGAGTGGGGATCTACAACGGAAGTGAAAACTCTTGTGAGCCGTGTGTCCGACATGATTTCCAAGGGGCACCTGCTCTCCTCCGCGGTCCAGGTGATACTGACCCGGCTTTTTCTCCCTTGCCAAAGCCGAGACTCCTCCCTATGGGAGTTTGATCTGGCAGGAGACAAGCCGCTGAAGCATCTCTTCGGCTTTACGCACAAGGAGATCTGGAAGCATCTCTTCAAGAGCCAGAAGGAGTGGCCGGAGGAAACCGAAGATGCGGGATTTAGCACCGCGCTCTCCGCCCCAGAGGTAATAGAAAACTTTGCCGAACATATGTTTATTCCCTTATTTAGTGATAACAGGAATTGGAGTTTTTGCGTCATATACAAGGCTGGACGAAGAAGGCGACCCAGATTAAGAGTCCGGCACCTATGCACGAAGACCCAGCATTGCCTTTACTGACGGTGATGCTAGTCCCGGCGCCATACAAGGCACCGACCAAGAATCCCAAGAAGACGAAGGGCAAGGGGGGCGGGGATAGCCCCGTCCTGCGGACAAGAAGTTCGAGGAAATCAACATCCTCTCCCCCGATGATGTGGAGGAAGATGATGAGGAGGAAGAGGAGGAAGAAGAAGAGCCCCCTACGCAAGGCAAGGGGAAGAAGAGGGGGGCGTCACTGACGCGGGCAAGGCCGCGCCCCGAAGGAAACTGAACCTCGGAGCTAGTTCGTATTCGTCCGAACATAGCTTCGTGGTGAAGCCCACGGTGAAACCCTTGCCCGAATCGTAAGTTTGTTAAAAATTGACTGCTGCAACTTTGTTCGTTTAGTATTTGTGATGCTTTACTTAGAATTTTTCTCCTGCTGACCTACAACCCTCCTGGAGGACACCCCGATGCCTCCTTATCGGAGGGGAACTCTCTAGCGCCTGGAGAGTGACCCGCCAGCCCGGGCTTTACCGCCCGTGATTGGCGGGGACACCAAAGTGTCGTCCCAGCGGGTATCCTCCACCCTGGGAGACGAGGGCGGGGCAGGTGAAGGGGCGGCCGGGGGTAATACCTCGGCCGCCGCTGACCATGGGGAAACAACCTCCATGGAGATCAAAGACGTGGGGCCCGAACAATCCGGGGCCCTCCCGAACAATGACCCGGAGCTTAATGCGGCTCCGGGCTCCGAAGACCAGACCCCCCAAGCGGGGGCGAATACGGTGGCGCCCGGAGTCAATCCGGAAGTGCCTGACTCTATGGAGGGAGCACTGCAAAGTGCTCCCATCGTGGAAGAACACCGCACCGTGATGGGTGCGGTGATGAAGAAGATTCAGTCCGTCAAGGGCGGACTGAATGAAGCTTTCAACAGCCTGTTAATAGGCTTTGAGGTAAGCAATGTAATGTTTCTTATAGTACTTTATTGTTTTTAATGCACATACATAACCAGTAGCCCCTGATGCTTTGTGTGATTCTGAGAAGTATCAGACGAAGTATCCCGAATATAGCATACTGACAGAGCTAAACTTTTTGTGCAGGCTTCACTAGTTATAGCAACTGTGCGGTATGCGGAAGTTGCCAAACTAAACCGGAAGCTCTTGTTGGCCAACGTGGACCTCGACAGCGTCAATCGGCGTTTAGATGAAATGCAAGGTATGCGGAATTTAGGATGTCAATAAGACTTAATTAATTGAGTATGTTTATAAATTCTGATGTGATATTCTGTATTACACAGTTGGCGCCACTAAGCTCGAGGCCCTCAAGGCCGAGGTTGCCAAGGCCAAGAAGGAGGTCGAGGCGAACAAGGTAGCCGCTAACAAAGCGGCTGCCAATTTAGAGGTCGAAAAGGCTGAGTGCGAGAAGCACCGGGCTCAGGTGTCCGAAGTCGAGGCCAAGCTCCAAGATGCCATCCTTAAATGTGAGGCATTGGAGAAGAAGACTTCGGAACAAGCGACCGAGCTATCTGCGACAGTGAAGAATGCCCAAGATGCACGAGTCGAGTCACGCAGCGCCCGTCAGGAAATCGAGCAGGCATGGCAGATAGCATCTGGTAAGACATTTCTCTTATAGAGCATCTTCAGAGGGCCGAAGTACATTGGGCTGACACGGTTATGGAGTTCTCTAGGCGTGTTTGCTGATCTTCCGAGGATCAGTGCTGACGCCGCCCTATACTTCTGAGACTTGGAGGGGAACAACACATAGAAGCTGTTTTGGTCGCAGTTCTATGCGCCAAAACATCCGGTGCCCCTCAGCGACGTAGCTGGTCGAGCTGCACAACATGGCGGGCTCGGCCATGAAGGACTTAATAGTCCGGCTATGGCCCGCTGAGCCAATCCCAAGTAGCTACTTCGGATTGGTGAAGCGGCTCGTCGAGGCGAGTCCGCGGGTCGACGCATTGACACGTTCGGCCTGCATAGAAGGTGCTCGGATGCCCTTCGCTCGTGTCAAAGTGCATTGGGCGAAGATGAACGCAAGGCATATAGCCACAGCTAGCCCGCCCGCAGGCAAGGAGCACCGCAAGCCGGAGAAGTACTTCGAGGACGTCATCGACGGCGCCCATCTTATAGAAGGCTAGTGTTCGAAGGATGTTGTCTTCGAGTGATTGTATCCGGATGTAAAGATTATGCTTATGAATCCGATGTATATAACTTTTGCGATATGTATGATATCAGCGTCTTTTACCTCCTGTTTGACTGTTTATTTAAATCTGAAAGTTTCCAGTCATCGGCTTCAGCCCCCATGTACATAGTACTGGGGTGTTCGGTAATATGCATATACACTCTTTATCCAACGTCTTGGTCCATGTAGGAGGTGTATGCGGAGCGAACCAGACAATCAGACTATGCGGCGTTATTGCTTTCACTTAGTCGTAGGAGCTTGACATGTGGGGCTAGATAATAGCCCCTGTTGCAGATATGATATTCCTTTGCTTTAAGGCATCCAATTGCACCTGGCTGGGCAAAAAACCAACCCTTCGTATAACACGGGGTAGATCTCTATTGATCATAGTATAAAACTAAGTCACCGGATTGCGGACCAGGTTCTCGCCTATCATGACGGTCAGTTTTCGGCTTTCTCTACTGAGGTACTTGACCGGAAGAGCCAGAAGTACAATCTCAGTAGTTCTCCCTTTACACCCTAGCCGAACAATCGAGAACGTAGGGGTAAGCACAGGAGCCGGGCAACCCAACTATTGACCCAAGACATGATTCGGAACTGATGCATATAAGGCAAACATCCAGGACGCCGAACACTCCCTATAGGTGTTCAGTCTTTTTAACACATATCGGGCTGAATACAGCCCCTGGTATTTAGACCCTTATTGACAAGGCACATATGGCAATCTGATGTGAGAAGAGAACATTTATGATGAGTCAATAAAACTCTGAACATAATGCGAATCAAGCTGCTCTACTAATATCCCTTTATGGTACGGCAAGCCGCAAACTTAAAGACAATGCCAAAAACCTTTTTGGACATTTTACATGCCAAATAGGTATATAACAAGAAAGAGAAAAAAGGTTTACACATGGTCTTAATCTAAAAAGAAACCTTAGTGCGGGTCCCTACTGCACGTCTGCGCCATTTCCTCCTCTGTAATGTGTCCTTGAAGGGGTGAGAGTATGATGGCCGCCTGTAAAAAAAAGAAAAACCTGGAAAAGAAAAAGAAATCCAGTGTGGTCATAACAAGTCTGGTTCGTTTAATGAACCTATAGAATATAAGTTTAGAGTCCGAATAGGGTCCAACCGAACTATGGACTATATGCAGGCGCCCCCAGTCGCCGCCCAAGGAATTTCTAAGGCATAATTATGTACTCGAGGCACATATGCTATTACCTTGTGGGGAAGTCGACGGGGGTGTAGCTGTCAATCCTGCTCAGGTTCATCTGAGCTGCCGCACTGAGGCGTATGCCGGACACATCTAGTTATGTCCGCTATTGGTAAATTATCCGGCTTGATAGGCCGTTTTGGACTTCGGCTGCTAAGGCCGCAGTGTCTTCCTCCGTACGGAGGGAGCACTCCATATTTCCATTGACCGTGATGACGCCACGTGGTCCGGGAATTTTAATCTTTAAATAGGCATAATGCGGGACTGCATTAAAGCGGGCAAAGGCTGTTCTTCTGAGTAGGGCATGATAGCCACTTCGGAACAGAGCTATGTCGAAGATCAACTCTTCGCTTCGAAAGTTATCAGGAGAGCTGAATACAACTTCCAATGTTATAGAGCCCGTGCAGCGGGCTTCTACGCCTGGTATCACTCCTTTAAAGGTCGTGCTGCTTGGCTTGATTCTTGATGGGTCGATCCCCATCTTGCAGACAGTGTCCTAATATATCAGATTGAGACTACTGCCACCATCTATGAGGACTCGGGTTAGATGGTATCCATTGATTATTGGGTCGAGCACTAGGGCAGCCGGACCCCCATGACGAATACTAGTCAGATGATCCCTGCGATCGAAAGTGATCGGACAGGCCGACCATGGGTTGAATTTGGGGGCGACAGGCTCAATGGCATAGACATCTCGGAGTGCGTGCTTGCGCTCCCTCTTTGGGATATGAGTGGCATATATCATGTTCACTGTTTTAATCTCCGGTGGAAATTTCTTCTATCCCCCCTATATTCGACTGGGAGGCTCATCCTCATCTTTGCTCTGAGGATCCTTCCCCTTATGTTCGGCATTGAGCTTGACAGCTTGCTTGAAGACCCAACAGTTACGGTTGGTGTGGTTGGCAGGTTTCTCTGGGGTGCCATGGATTTGGCAGGGCCTATCTAATATTTTGTCTAGACTAGATGGACCATCTTTGTTGCCTTTAAATGGCTTCTTCCATTGACCGGGTCTGGAGCCACTGAATCCGGCGTTTACCGCTCTATCATCTAGGCTTCCATCATTGTTTCGACGTTTGTTTTTGTTACTTTGTGGCTTTCCATTGCCGTCCCTGACTTCAGATGTCCAGGGTCACTGGTACTGCTACGAGCTAACCAGCTATCCTCACCCGCGCAAAAGCGAGTCATTAGTGTAGTTAGGGCTGCCATTGTCCTTGGCTTTTCCTGTCCAAGGTGCCTGGCTAGCCATTCATCCCGGATACTTTGCTTGAATGCCGCTAAGGCTTCAACGTCCGGACAGTCGACGATTTGGTTCTTCTTAGTGAGAAACCGATTCCAAAGCTTGCGGGCTGACTCCCCGGGTTGTTGGATGATGTGACTTAGATCGTCGGCGTCCGGGGGCCGGACATAAGTCCCTTGAAAATTGACCCGAAAGGCATCCTCAAGTTCTTCCCAACTCCCAATGGAGTTCTCTGGGAGGCTGTTTAGCCAGTGCCGAGCTGGTCCTTTCATCTTGAGGGGTAAATATATAATGGCATGGAGATAATCTCCTCAGGCCATGTGGATGTGAAGAATAAAGTCTTCTATCCAGATGGCATGATCCGTTGTTCCATCTTACGCTTCGATGTTCACGGGTTTAAACCCTTCTGGAAAATCATGATCCAGCACCTCATCGGTGAAGCACAGAGGGTGTGCGGCTCCTTTGTATTTTGCTATATCGTGGCGTATGTCCGATGGTTGTAATGTTTGGTATTGACCCGAACTGGTATGTTACCGGCGCGATTGGCTTGATAGCCGCCGTCCCGTGCGGGGGCCCGGTCCCTAGGTCCGTAGATAGACCTGGTCTTGCTAGCTTTTTCGTTCAGGTCCTCCCGCAGATCGTGTTTTCGGACTTGAGCCGCACCCTCTTTACCTTTACGGGGTGGTGGTGTGGGCTTGGGTACGCCATTGCTAGTAATTCTGTCCCGTCCGCGAGGTGGTCGGTCTGGCTTGCCGGCGGTGTTATTCTTCGGCAGGATGGGCACGGCGGCCTCGTCGTCGAATTCAGGGAGCAGTTTACGCTTGGGATAGGCTTTGGTTTGGCCGTTATAGCCATGTTTCTGTTCGGCGTCTAGCACCTCGTTACATCTATCATTGAGCGTGTCCTGTGTGGCTCGAAGCTATCTCTGCTGCTTTTTCAGGCTCCTTGCGGTGGCAATAAGCCGCTGATGGAAGCGTTTTTGTTTAGAGGGTTTTTCTCGGATGATACATTCATCATCATCCAGGCTAGCCTCTTGTTTGGAGACCGGTTTGTAGTTACCGTCTTCGGCATCGCTGTCATTGGACAGCGGCTTCGGACTCTGTTCGTCGTACTCTCGCTCTTCCTGCTCCATCGCTGGGTCTGCGGAGTCTTCGGCTTGTTCCGGAGTGTCACCGTCGTTAGTGACAGAGGTGCTATTTCTTCCTTTACGGGATTTAGTTCGGCGTTTTGGACGCCGAAGTTTGGGAGGTTCTTCGACGGGCTTGTCCTCCACGGGATTGTTTTCGCCGTCGCCCTCCGCCTCTTTAGGTGTATCCACCATGTACACGTCGTATGAAGACGTAGCTGTCCACCACCCGGTTACGGGCCGGTTTTGATCTAGATCCGCTTCAGCTTCGAGGTCCATCCCTTTGAAGTCTTCAGAAGCATAGTCGAGTAGGGCGGTTAGATCTTCAACCATGGCTACCAAGTGGGTGGTGGGTGGGGAGAAAAATTCTCCATCGGCCTCTAGTTCGAACTGGATACAATGCGGCTGCGCGTTCCCATCTAAGGAGAGGGATTTTAACGACCTTAGTATGTCACCAAAGGGTGAGTGTTGGAAGATATCCGCAACACTAAATTCGGCGATAGACGCCCGATCTGGCTTGAAGGGCGCAGATGTGTGTGATTCGGAATCCGAGGTCGGAGTTAGGTCTGGGGTTTCGATGACACAAACCTCATCTAGAGTTGGGTCTTTGTGCGGCTCCAACGCCGTGCTGTCCGCATATTTCGTGGCGGGGTTGAGCTCCCCGTCCTCAGGCTGCGCGGTCTATTCCGGATCTAGGGCCAGAACTGTTGCAGGTGCTATTTCCTGATCCGATGATAGAGCTAGGCCATGTTCATCGTGAAGGCAGAGAGAGGTTGCCGCTGGCTCGAATCTAGCGAAGATCAAGTCTCTGCGGATATCAGCAACATAGTTTAAACTTCTGAATCTGACTTGATGGCCAAGGGCGTAGCTCTCAAGCTGCTCAAGATGGCCTTCTGTGTTGGCGCGTAGCGCGAAGCCGCCAAACATGAAGAGTTATCCGGGAGGGAAGGTTCCCTCGGCGCTGCCGTCATTGTTGATGATGCGATACTGTTGGAAATATGCCCTAGAGGCAATAATAAATTGGTTATTATTATATTTCCTTGTTCATGATAATTGTTTATTATCCATGTTAGAATTGTATAAATAGGAAACTCAGATACATGTGTGGATACATAACAAACACCATGTCCCTAGTAAGCCTCTAGTTGACTAGCTCGTTGATCAACAGATGGTCACGGTTTCCTGACCATGGACATTGGATGTCATTAATAATGGGATCACATCATTAGGAGAATGATGTGATGGACAAGACCCAATCCTAAGCCTAGCACAAGATCGTGTAGTTCATATGCTAAAGCTTTTCTAAATGTCAAGTATCTTTTCCTTAGACCATGAGATTGTGCAACTCCCGGATACCGTAGGAATGCTTTGGGTGTACCAAATGTCACAACGTAACTGAGTGGCTATAAAGGTGCACTACAGGTATCTCCAAAAGTGTCTGTTGGGTTGGCACGAATCGAGACTGGGATTTGTCACTCCGTGTGACGGAGAGGTATCTTTGGGCCCACTCGGTAGGACATCATCATAATGTGCACAATGTGATCAAGGAGTTGATCACGGCATAATGTGTTACAGAATGAGTAAAGAGACTTGTCGATAACGAGATTGAACAAGGTATCGGGATACCGACGATCGAATCTCGGGCAAGTGCTATACCGATAGACAAAGGGAAACGTATACGTGATTGATTGAATCCTTGACATCGTGGTTCATCCGATGAGATCATCATGGAGCATGTGGGAGCCAACATGGGTATCCAGATCCCGCTGTTGGTTATTGACCGGAGAGTTGTCTCGGCCATGTCTGCATGGTTCCCGAACCCGTAGGGTCTACACACTTAAGGTTCGATGACGCTAGGGTTATAGGGAAAGTATGTACGTGGTTACCGAATGTTGCTCGGAGTCCCGGATGAGATCCCGGACGTCACGAGGAGTTCCGGAATGGTTCGGAGGTAAAGATTGATATATGGGAAGTCCCGTTTTGGTCACTGGAAAAGTTTCAGGCGCTATCGGTAGCGTACCAGAACCTCCGGGAGGGTGCCGGGGGTCCACCGGGTGGGGCCACCGGCCCCAGAGGGCTGCGTGGGCCAAGTGTGGGAGGGGACCAGCCCTAGGTGGGCTGGTGCGCCCCCCACCAGGGCTCAAGGCGCCTCCAAGAGGGGAGGGGGCAAACCCTAGGGCAGATGGGCCCTAGGGCCCAATCTGGTGCGCCCCCCTCTCCCCCTCCCCCTTGGCCGCCCCTATAGATGGGATCTAGGGCTGGCCGCCACCCCTAGGGGTGGAAACACTAAAGGGGGCGCAGCCCCTCCCTTCCCCCTATATATACTTGAGGTTTGGGGCTGACCAACACACGGTTTGACCTCTCTCGCTTGGCGTAGCCCTACCTCTCTCCCTCCTCGTCTCTCGCGGTGCTAGGCGAAGCCCTGCTGGAGTCCTGCGCTCCTCCACCACCACCACACCATCGTGCTGCTGCTGGATGGAGTCTTCCCCAACCTCTCCCTCTCTCCTTGCTGGATCAAGGAGTGGGAGACGTCATCGGGCTGCACGTGTGTTGAACGCGGACGCGCCGTTGTTCGGCTCTTAGATCGGAATCAACCACGATCTGAATCGCTACAAGTACAACTCCTTCATCCGCGTTCTTGAAGCGCTTCCGCATCGCGATCTACAAGGGTATGTAGATGCACTCCCCTCCCCCTCGTTGCTAGATTACTCCATAGATAGATCTTGGTGATGCATAGGAATTTTTTTGATTTTCTGCTACGATCCCTAACAGTGGCATCATGAGCTAGGTCTATGTGTAGTTTCTTGCACGAGTAGAACACAAAGTAGTTGTGGGCGTCGATTTGTCAATTTACTTGCCATTACTAGTCTTATCTTCATTCAGCGGCATCGTGGGATGAAGCGGCTGAAAGGATCGAGATGGACCTAGAGGGGGGGTGAATAGGTACAATTCTAAATTTTAATTGTTACTTAGCAATTTTTAGGCAATGGTACTAAAGATGAAAGTGAGCCTAACAATTGCAAGTAAGATGCTTAACAAGTTAAGCAAGCTACACGGGTAGGTAGGTAAAGTAACACAATGAGATATAAGTAATAACTTAAAGAACAAGTAACCACAAGTAGAAAGTTTAGGTTAGGAATAACCGAAACTTCGAGAGACGAGGATGTATGCCGATGTTCACTTCCTTGGAGGGAAGCTACGTCACCGTTTAGAGAGGTGGGTGCTACCACGAAGGCACACCAATGCCACGAAGGCTCACCCTATTCTCTCTTTGAGATATCACCACGAAGGCGATTCCCAACCACTAGTGGTAAGCCTTTAGGTGGCCTCCAAACCCTTACAAACTTTTCCGGGGGGTAATCACAGAGTTTGATTCCTCACCGAAAGACTCCTACCGCCTAGGAGTCTCCAACCTCCAAGAGTAACAAGAACAATGAAGTAAAGCTCAAGACTTGCTCAAATCACAAATTCCTTTGGTGCAAAGAAGAGGAGGGAGTGGATCTATCACTTGATTGGACAACTTCTCACAAATGTCTTCAAATCCTTTTGGGATCTAAGATTTGGTGTATCAAGGTGAGAAAGAGTGTGAATGTGTTCTTGAGTAAGCTCAAAGTGAATGGTCAACCTCTCTTGTGGAAGAAGAGGACTATATATAGTCATAGAGAAGAGAGGTGACCGTTGTATAGAAAAACGTACAACAAGTGTCGGACATCCGGTCATTACCGGACGTCCGGTGGCACAGATAACACCGGACGTCCGGAGCCTGACAGTTCACCAGATGGGGCCACGTATCATGCTGTGTGTACAGGTGACCGGACATCCGGAAGATTCCGGATATCCGCTATTTTCTTTCTGTGAAGGAGTGTCGGACGTCCGGAGTGTGCCGGACGTCCGTTAGGTGCTGAAGGACCGGTCGTCCGGAGGAGACCGGAAAACCGCTGTATAGTTTCTGTTGAGAAATACCGGACGTCCGGAAGAGGTCGGACGTCCGTTAGGCGCTGAGTGACCGGACGTCCGGAAGATACCGGTCGTCCGGTAGGCTGTGAAGGTCCGGACGTCCGTAGAGTGCCAGACGTTCGGTGATAACTGGACACATATGCTTAGTTACTCATACTTCTAGGTGCACAGAATATTATAATTGGTATGGATAGAGTAGAGACAATGTGGGAGGATACTTTGTATGTTTTGAGCAAGTCTTTCACAATATCCATTGATCCCCTCTTAATAGTGCGGGATCCCTATACTCAGAATCAACCTGAAAATCAAGCTCGAAGCTATCATCTTTTATATCCGTTCTTGAGCGATGTAGATTTGTCTGTATTCATGATCCACATACGCATTGAGACATAATCCTGAGATATACTTGATAAACATGATTAGTCCCATATATGCATGTTGTCATCATTTATCAAAATATAATTAAAGGCAAGATTGCACTTTCAATCTCCCCCTTTTTGGTAGTTGATGACAACATGCATGCATTTCTCAAAGAACTGTATTAAAGACTTTCAAATATCGAAATGATGTTATGGAGCTCCCCCTAAATAGGTGCATGAACAATAATAAACAAGAAGAGAGGAGCTCCCCCTCAATATGATATCATGATAATCTATTCCACCAGATTTCATAGGAAACTTATACACAAGATATCATACACAAATCTCATACCCATGATATAACACAATAGTTCCATAGATATATAGGTGCATCACATAATAGATAAGATTTCATCACATAGTTCATCATAACAGGTTCACATCATAGATTCGATACAAATCTCACATCATTACATAAATAGATAAGTTCTTAGTGAAGTGCCTACTCCCCCTTTGGCAGCTACTACCCAAAAGGTGTCAGACCATCAGAAAGCATCATCATCATCATCATCGTGAGTACCACTGCCACCAGCCTCGTCAAGGAATTCAGACCACTCAGGATCCGAGGGAAAGCCAAAGTCAGAAGGCGGAACATCCGGAAGTTGTTCGTCATCACTCACATCGAATACTCCGGAGTCTCTCAGGCGAGCCTTCAGAGCATTCTTGGAAGTAACCATGCGAGTGACTACATCGTGGTTCTGGGAACACTGAAAGGTGATGGCCTTCATCATGGCAGAGTGAGCTTTCCCAAGAAAGCGAGCAATGCGTCCAAGGGATGAAGAACCGGAATGAGTAGTGGGAGGAAAATGAGCAGCAGTTTGACGAGGAAGAGTGGAGGAGGAGGGCCTCACCCAGTCATCTGCCATGTGGGATGGAATGACCCACTGCTCATGTAAATGAGTGCGGACAATGGGAAAGGGAGCCACACTCTCAATAAAGGCCTGAAGATAGGGGGCATGAGGAAAGGCTCGCTTGAATTGAAAAGAAGCGAGACGGATCTCATGCCACAGAAAGTGAGGAACATTTATCTTTCCTTTAGGTGCCGTGTAGAGACGATGCATGAGGTCAATGCAATAGCTATTGCACGACCCTTTGTCTCCCATTTTAGGATAGACGGTGCGAATGACACACTGAAAAATGATGTAAAAGGGAGAGCGCCAGATTGACACTTGGTTGAGATCTTTTTCTTTCTCTTCCTTAGTCATTTCAGCGATGGGTTTGAGGAGATCCATGCAAACATTTATGCCTTTGGGCTTATGATGGGGATCATCTTTGTGTATTTTGAACCCACTATCAGGAAAGCCCAGAGCAGCCACAAATTGAGAGTATGAGGCTGTAAGCACTGTGTCGGAGGTCATCCAAGTGACAGTGTTGTTGGGGTGAAAATGGCATGTGGCATAAAATTGATGGATGGCAGCATTATTAAAATCATGCTGAAAGGAAAAAGGAGCAGCAAGACCCGAAGTCTCAATGAGTTCAATGGCTCCCGGATACTTCGCCGGATGAGAATGAATGTGCTCAAGATCAATGCACAAATGTAAAGACAGACCTTTAGGTAAAATGACAGTGGTGAAAATGTCTGCCTGGACATTGGTGCGAAAACGATCATCCGTGGAGTCGCTTGCAACCGTAAATTGGTCTACATCACGGCGAAGAGCAAGATATGATGCGATGGGAATGGTATTGAACCGCTTAATCTTTCGACCGTGAGAGAGAGGAGGCTCAAGGGAGATGTGACGAGCATCACCTTGAGGCTGAACCGGTTGAGGAGGTGGCTTAAACGTGGGTCGCCGAGTCCCGGGCTTGGGTGCAGCAGCGTGGGAAGAGCCAAATTCCTCCGTCTCCATAGCTGCGAGTTCATCCTCAAAATCTGATTCCTCCGAGGAGGAGTCGCTTGTGGGGCTGCGAGGCGGAGCGACGCGCTTCTTAGCGCGAGCATGTTCTTGTGAGTCATCGGAGCCACCACGACGAGATGGGCGAGCAATCCCACCGATGGCCTCCTTGCGTGCGGAGTGTTTAACCTTCGGCATTCCGACCTAGAATAAGAAGAAGGACCCACAATCACCACACTACTCTCATAGATCGAGGGCAAACCCGAGGGATGAGAGGATGGGAAGAAGAGGGGGAAACCTTGGAGTGAAGAAACGAGACGGAGAGAGGCCGGCGAGGGAACCAGGCGAGCATCCCAGCTTATGGACAGACAAGGGCCCCCTCCTGGCCGCGGCCAGAAAGTGGGTTCCAGCGGCGACGGCGGCCAGACGATGGTTCCAGCGGCAGCGGCCAGATGATGAGTTCCAGCGGCGGCGGTCAGGAGATAGGGATGGGAGATGAAGATTTTTAGGGTAAAACTGCCCTTCCGCACGCGGCCCGCCTTATATATGGGCCAGGGATATGCCGGACGACCGGCGGTTTCCGGACGTCCGGTCCTAGTATAATTAGCGGATATCCGACAGTACCGGACTTCCGGCATAGGATTGACAGAAGGGTTTTGACGGACGTCCAGAACGTACCGGACGTCCGGACGCACTCGAAACACCGGACGTCCGGAAAGTACCGGACGACCGGAGGGTCAGAGATGATGGATGGCTTGGGGCATTTTGTAGGGAGATGATGGATGGCGCTTGCATGAATCTCGGAGTTGATAAAATAACTTGCTTGGTTACTATGGTTACTCTACGAGCGGTGGTTGATGTCACCATGTTTGAGCATATGTGATATGAGACCTCAAGAATGTTGACTTGGGTGCATAGTCACTACTCCATCATATTAAAGCACCACATGATATGGTAAGCTTTGAGAGTGTTTGTTCTTTTTATGCATTGTATAGGAAGTAGAGTACTCATGAGTTGAGTGTCTCCCCCTAAATATATGCCTACATCAAGACGAGATATTAAGTTTATGCATGAATGGGTACTAGATTTCACATAATATTGTCAAGCTCCAAGATACCAAGTTCACGCCTAAGTCAACAAAACCTAGCTTCATCCAATGGCTTCGTGAAGATGTCTGCAAGTTGCATTTCTGTACCAATGTGGGCAACATCAATGTCACCCTTTTCCACATGATCTCTCAAGAAATGATACCTAATGTCAATGTGCTTGGTGCGAAGATGATCTTTGGGATTTTCATCAATGTTGATTGCACTTTCATTATCACATAGAAGAGGCACATGTCGATAGGTGATCCCGTAATCCTTCAAAGTCTGCCTCATCCATAGTAATTGAGTTCCACAACTGGCAGCTGCAATGTATTCTGCTTCACAGCTGGAGAGGGCGATACAATTTTGTTTCTTGGAGGACCAACTTACCAATGAGCGTCCAAGAAATTGACATGCACCGGAGGTAGACTTGTGGTCCACTTTGTCACCGGCCCAATCAGCATCCGTGTACCCAATAAGATCAAACTTAGCATCCTTGGGGTACCATAGACCCAACTTTGGGGTGTGAACAAGGTATCTAAGAATATGCTTAACCGCTTTATGATGGCTTTCCCTAGGGGAAGCTTGAAATCTAGCACACATGCATACGCTAAACATGATGTCTGGTCTAGATGCACAAAGATAAAGCAATGAACCAATCATAGAGCGATAAATAGATGGGTCAAAAGGAATACCGTTTGTGTCTTCAGTGAGGGCAATTGTGGTTGGCATGGGTGTCTTACATGGACTAGCATCAGACATGCCAAACTTTGCTAGGATGTCCTTGAGGTATTTTGCTTGAGACAAGAAGATTCCTTCTTGAAATTGTTGAATTTGAAATCCGAGGAAGAATTTCAAATCCGCATTGAGCGACATTTCAAAATTCTTGGTCATTGAAGCCGCAAACTTCTTGCATAAATGAATGTTAGGAGAACCAAAGATTATGTCGTCTACATAGATTTGGCATAATATCAAATCACCCTTGTGTCTCTTAGTAAAAAGAGTGGGATCGATCACCCCTCTCACAAAACCATCATCGAGTAGAAACTTCTTAAGATGATCATACCAAGCACGAGGTGCTTGTTTAAGGCCATACAAGGCCTTATGAAGTTTGTACACATAGTTTTTGTGATCGGGATCAACGAACCCAGGTGGTTGTGATACATATACTTCTTCTTGTAGAGGACCGTTCAGGAAATCACTCTTCACATCCATTTGATGTAATGTAAATCCATTGAAAGCAACATAAGCAAGTAAGATGCGAATAGATTCGAGACGGGCAACGGGAGCAAAGGTCTCACCAAAGTCCAAACCTTCGACTTGTGAGTACCCTTGTGCCACTAACCTTGCCTTGTTGCGGATGATGACACCATTCTCATATTGCTTGTTCTTGAAAATCCAATTTGTTCCAATGACATTGTGTTCTGTAGTTGGTCTCTCCACCAGAGACCATACTTGGTTGCGTTCAAAACTGTTCAACTCTTCTTGCATTGCCACGAGCCAATCGTTGTCCATTAATGCGTCTTGTACCTTGACTGGCTCAATACTAGACACAAACGAGAAGTGAGCACAAAAGTTTGTCAATTGTTTACGAGTGACCCTACCTTCGGATATGCCAGTGAGAATCTTGTCAACATCAACACGTCCGGCCACACGAGGCATGATGGATGTAAGAGTTTCACGAGGTTCAACTTCATGTCCATCATCCACGTCCTCAACATATGGATCATTGATGTGAGGTGGAAGATCTTCTTCTTCATGTTGCATTTGTTGAGGTTCATCATCCCTGATTGCACTTTCTTGCTCTTGGTCTTGTTGAGGATGATCATGGTGAAGGACTTGATCATCATCAGGTGCTTGAGTTCTGGGCATTGGTTGAGGATTTTGATCTTGTGGTGGTGTTGGTGTTGTAATGGTTGGATATATAGGAAGTCGTGCGTCGTTTTCCATATCATCATGAGGTTCTTGTTCCATTGGAAGAAGAGCACCAACACCCATGTTCAAGATATCTTGAGAGGAATCTTCATCACCTGCATCACTTAGATCAACTTGCTCTCCATGAGAGACATTAAATTCATCAAACACCACGTCACAAGTTTCTACAACACATCCATTGGATTTGTTGTAGACCCTATAGGCGTGGGAGTTTGATCCATAACCAACAAATATACCCTCAATAGTTTTGGATTGAAATTTTCCTAATCGTTCTTTATTGTTGAGTAAGAAGCACTTACATCCGAACACACGGAAGTACTTGACATTTGGTTTGTTTCCGGTTAGGAGCTCATATGGGGTCTTTTCCAAGATTGTGCGGAGGAAAAGACGGTTTGAGGCATGACATGCAGTGTTCACGGCCTCAGCCCAAAAGCTATGTGGTGACTTGTACTCATCCAACATTGACCTTGCCATCTCCACAAGGGTACGATTCTTTCTTTCAGCCACACCATTTTGTTGAGGAGTGTAGGGGGTGGAGTATTGATGCTCAATCCCCTCGTCACTGAGAAACTCTTCCAAGGTGTAATTTTTGAACTCGGAGCCATTGTCACTTCTTATTGCCAAGATTTCTTTGTCAAATTTGCGTTGAGCTTGTTTGGCAAAATCAATGAAGGTGAACTTCGTCTCGTCTTTGGATTTGAGGAAGAACACCCATGTGTATCTTGAATAATCATCAACAATGACAAGACCATACTTTTTCCCACCAAGACTATCCCATGAAGGAGGCCCAAAGAGATCCACATGAAGGAGCTCCAAAGGCCTTGATGTAGATACAATATTCTTGGGTGGGTGTTTTGATTGGTGTTGCTTCCCGGCTATGCATGCACTACACACACGATCTTTCTCAAAAGAAATATTAGTTAATCGAAGGATGTGATTCCCCTTTAAGAGGTCTTGAAGATTTCTCATGCCGACATGGGCTAGCAGGCGATGCCATAGCCATCCCTTGTCGGCTTTGGCCATTAGACAAGTTGCATGGAAGGTACTCTCTTTCGAGAAATCAACCGTGTAAAGGTTGCCATCCAACTTTCCAACAAAGGCCACTTCAAGAGTATCTCTCTTAAAGACTTTCACATCCGTTAGTCCAAACAGTGTATCATAACCAACAGAAGCCAATTGACGAACGGAAAGTAAATGATATTTTAGAGATTGGACAAGCATGACATTTGCAAGTGACATGTCATTTGTGATAGCCACCTTACCCAATCCAAGTACCTGTCCTTTTGTTCCTCCACCGAACACGATGCTCATAAATGGTTGAATGGCTTCCATAAAATCGTAGAGCAATTTTCCGTCTCCGGTCATATGGTTGGTGCATCCACTATCGATCACCCATTTGACTCCACCGGAGAAGGCAACCTACACACAATTCATTACTTGGTTAGAGGCACCCATTTTGCAATGGGACCTCTCACATTAGTCACAAGGGTCTTAGGAACCCAAATAGCATAGAAACGAAATGCATTATGGTGGCCAACAAATTTGGCATAAACCTCTCCATCCTTTGTTTTACGAAGTACATAGGATGGAGGCATGAAACCCTTAGGTTTGATGAGAGTGGGTTGGTCCCTAGTGGCCTTTCCACTCATAACCTTGTTGACTTGACTCTCCCCTTTCTTCCTCTGCCCTTCGCGTACAAACGTCTCCTTGAGAGGAGTGGTGCACTTTTGAGTGGAGGTTTTTGTCTTGCTTGTGCTTGGATCGTACCCAAGCCCTTCCTTTGCGAAAACTTCATTGTGACGGCTCAATACTTCATTAAGGTTCTTTTGTCCTTGAGCACAAGTCATGAGTCCTTTCTCGAGCTGTGCTTTTAGAAATCGATTTTCCTCACAAATAGATGCTAGATCATAACTTGCGTTAGTAGTACAGGCATCAACATTTATAACAGGAGAGGAGTAAGCCTTGGCTAGAGTTTCAAGATAAGTAGCTTTGAGTGTCTCAAAGCTCTTTGTAAGAAGGGTGAGATCTTCTTCCTTAGTCTTAAGAGACACAGATAGAAGCTCACACTCCTTAGAGAGAGTATCATGAGACCTCACAAGTTTGCTCTTATCATTCGTCAACTCCTTGAAGGAGCTTTCAACCTTTTCCAAGGAAACAAGTTTCTTGACATATTCATCAAGGTTTGAACCAATTTTTATGCACAGTTCATCATTTTTTGCTTCCTCATATAGGACTTTCCGCTCAAGGATTTCGTATTTTTCCTTTTCCTCGGTGACGAGGGTTTCGAGTTCCTTAATGGTGACGGTGTGCTTACCCACCATCTCCATAAGCATACGAAACATAGTGAGTTTCTTTCCTTTGAGGGAACACATGAATTTTTCTAGTTTAGCATACATAGGATCATTCTCATCATTATCCTCATGATTATCCTCCGCATCATTAAGAGTAGGTGGAGAGAAAAGAGGAGGTTCCGAACGAGAGGTTACCTTCACTTTGTCTGAAGAGGTTTGTTGCTCATGGTCCTCAACAATGCCGTTGGCCATCAGACACTTGTGTGCGTTGCCCTTGTAGTCTTTCATGTAGTTGTAGGTGAGAACCTCACCACTTTTGTTGACTAGTCTCAAGGTGTTTTGAGAATCTTGAGCAACACCGGCAACACCTCCAACATCATCGGGATCAGATTCTTCTTGGGCAATCATAGCCCTTCCATCTCTCTTCTTAAGCTTGGAGTTCACAGGGTTTGGCAATTTCTTCTTTACAAAGTTCTTGGGGAATCTGGGCTTATCTTCTCTCTTCTCATATGGGCACTCATTGGAGAAGTGATCCGTCTCGTCACAGTTGTAGCAACTTCGGACCTTCTTCTTTTGAAATCTCCCTTTGAATTTTCCTGCGCTGAACTTCTTCACAAAGAGAGCAATGTCTTCATATGAAGGTCCCTCTTCAGAGTCACTTTCATCACTTTCTTCATCATCTTCATCCTCACTTTCTTCTTCTTCACACACTTGTTTAGCCTTCAAGGCTAAGTTGGTCCCGGAAGATGAATTTCCATGCATGGCAAGATGTCTTGTAGCATTTGCCTTGGATTCTTCAAATAGTTGAAAGGTGGATATGACGTCATTTGGAGTCATTTCTTTGAATCCATGGTGTTGCTTTATGTCCCACACCATTTGATGGTGATACGGGGCAAGAGCATGTAGCAACTTGTCCACAAGAAACCGCTTTGTCAAGTTGAATCCATCTTGTGTCTTGTCACAGTCACAGGACTCTATGTCAGAGGTAAGCGTCATCAGACGCTCGTTGAGCTGGTTGGGGGTTTCACCTTTCTCCATACAGAAGTTTTGCAATTGACCTTTGGCAATCACATATTGTGCAAGCCGGAGGGAGGAGGTTCCGGTTTCTGATCTCACAATGCAATCCCACAAATCCTTGGCACTGGTGATGTGTATGAAAGGTCTCCTTTGCTTTTCACTCATCCCTTTCCTTAACAACATGATTGCAGTGTCGTTGAGATGCCTGTCATATATTTCTCTTGGAGTGAGGTTCTTTGGATCAACAGGGTTGTACCCATCCTCCAAGATGTCCATCATCTCATCGTTTGCGTACCTAAGATGATCCTGCATAGCAACTCTCCACATAGAAAAGTCAGCCTTTTTATCAAGCACGGGAGGTTCACCCCCATGCTTATACTTTGGTTTTTCATCTTTAGGTTTTGCATATAGCCATGGAACATTAGAGTGACCACTATTAGGAGGTTGTTGATCAAGAGAAGGAATAGGCGCAGTTTGCCTCGAACCCACACCACCCGGACTAGGGGGTATCGTGGAATCTGTGGTTAGTGCGGCTAACCTTATTTTGACCAAGGCCTCAAGAGAAGCATCATGCTCCTCCTTTTGCTTAGCAAGGGCCCGTTCTAGATCCTCAGAGGTGAAGGTCTTGATTCCCGAAGAAGTCGAGACCTGATCTTTTGGATCTACAACAAGGGGAGTCCCATCGGGGTTCATCTCGCTCTAGGGCGGTTAAGCCACAAGAATAGAGCACGAGGCTCTGATACCAATTGAAAGGATCGAGATGGACCTAGAGGGGGGGTGAATAGGTACAATTCTAAATTTTAATTGTTACTTAGCAATTTTTAGGCAATGGTACTAAATATGAAAGTGAGCCTAACAATTGCAAGTAAGATGCTTAACAAGTTAAGCAAGCTACACGGGTAGGTAGGTAAAGTAACACAATGAGATATAAGTAATAACTTAAAGAACAAGTAACCACAAGTACAAAGTTTAGGTTAGGAATAACCGAAACTTTGAGAGACGAGGATGTATGCCGATGTTCACTTCCTTGGAGGGAAGCTACGTCACCGTTTAGAGAGGTTGGTGCTACCACGAAGGCACACCAACGCCACGAAGGCTCACCCTATTCTCTCTTTGAGATATCACCACAAAGGCGATTCCCAACCACTAGTGGTAAGCCTTTAGGTGGCCTCCAAACCCTTACAAACTTTTCCGGGGGGTAATCACAGAGTTTGATTCCTCACCGAAAGACTCCTACCGCCTAGGAGTCTCCAACCTCCAAGAGTAACAAGAACAATGAAGTAAAGCTCAAGACTTGCTCAAATCACAAATTCCTTTGGTGCAAAGAAGAGGAGGGAGTGGATCTATCACTTGATTGGACAACTTCTCACAAATGTCTTCAAATCCTTTTGGGATCTAAGATTTGGTGTATCAAGGTGAGAGAGAGTGTGAATGTGTTCTTGAGTAAGCTCAAAGTGAATGGTCAACCTCTCTTGTGGAAGAAGAGGACTATATATAGTCACAGAGAAGAGAGGTGACCATTGTACAAAAAACGTACAACAAGTGTCGGACATCCGGTCATTACCGGACGTCCGGTGGCACAGATAGCACCGGACGTCCGACGGAGGCCGGACGTCCAGAGCCTGACAGTTCACCAGATGGGGCCACGTATCATGCTGTGTGTACAGGTGACCGGACGTCCGGAAGATTCCAGATATCCGCTATTTTCTTTCTGTGAAGGAGTGCCGGACGTCCGGAGTGTGCCGGACGTCCGTTAGGCGCTGAAGGACCGGTCGTCCGGAGGAGACCGGAAAACCGCTGTATAGTTTCTGTTGAGAAATACCGGACGTCCGGAAGAGGTCGGACGTCCGTTAGGCGCTGAGTGACTGGACGTCCGGAAGATACAGGTCGTCCGGTAGGCTGTGAAGGTCCGGACGTCCGTAGAGTGCCGGACGTCCGGTGATAACTGGACACATAGGCTTAGTTACTCATACTTCTAGGTGCACAGAATATTATAATTGGTATGGATAGAGTAGAGACAATGTGGGAGGATACTTTGTATGTTTTGAGCAAGTCTTTCACAATATCCATTGATCCCCTCTTAATAGTGCGGGATCCCTATACTCAGAATCAACCTGAAAATCAAGCTCGAAGCTATCATCTTTTATATCCGTTCTTGAGCGATGTAGATTTGTCTGTATTCATGATCCACATACGCATTGAGACATAATCCTGAGATATACTTGATAAACATGATTAGTCCCATATATGCATGTTGTCATCATTTATCAAAATATAATTAAAGGCAAGATTGCACTTTCAGCGGCCCGGACCGACCTTACACGTACTCTTACGTGAGACTGGTTCCACCGACTGACATGCACTAGTTGCATAAGGTGGCTAGCGGGTGTCTGTCTCTCCCACTTTAGTCGGATCGGATTCGATGAAAAGGGTCTTTATGAAGGTTAAATAGAAATTGGCATATCACGTTGTGGTTTTGGCGTAGGTAAGAAACGTTCTAGCTAGAAACCTATAGCAGCCACGTAAAACTTGCAACAACAATTAGAGGAGGTCTAACTTGTTCTTGCAGCATGTGCCGTGTGATGTGATATGGCCAAAAGGATGTGATGAATGATATATGTGATATATGAGATTGATCATGTTCTTGTAATAGGAATCACGACTTGCATGTCGATGAGTATGACAACCGGCAGGAGCCATAGGAGTTGTCTTATTTTATTGTATGACCTGTGTGTCATTGAAAACGCCATGTAATTACTTTACTTTATTGCTAACCGTTAGCCATAGTAGTAGAAGTAATGTTTGGCGAGACGACTTCATGAAGACACTATGATGGAGATCATGGTGTCATGCCGGTGACGATGATGATCATGGAGCCCCGAAGATGAAGATCAAAAGGAGCAAAATGATATTGGCCATATCATGTCACTATTTGATTGCATGTGATGTTTATCATGTTTTATATCTTATTTGCTTAGAACGACGGTAGTAAATAAGATGAGCTCTCACTAAAATTTCAAGAATTGTGTTCCCCCTAACTGTGCACCGTTGCTAAGGTTCATTTTTCCGAAGCACCACGTGATGATCGGGTGTGATAGGCTCTAATGTTCGCATACAATGGGTGTAAGCCAGATTTACACACGCAATACACTTAGGGTTCACTTGACGAGCCTGGCATGTACAGACTTGGCCTCAGAACACGAAAGACCGAAAGGTCAAACATGAGTCGTATAGAAGATACGATCAACATAAAGATGTTCACTGTTGATGACTAGTCCGTCTCACGTGATGATCGGACAGGGCCTAATCGATTCAGATCATGTGTCACTTAGATGACTAGAGAGATGTCTATCTAAGTGGGAGTTCATTAGATGAACTTAGTTGTCATGAATAATAGTCTAAGTTGTCTTCGCAAATTATGTTGTAGACCAATAGCTGCGTTGTAGCTCCCTGTTTAATACGATCCTAGAGAAAGACTGAGTTGAAAGATATTGTAAGCAATGATGCGGACTGGGTCTGTAGTCCGAGGAGTGTCCTCACTGCTACATAGAAGGCTTACGTCTTTGATGTACCGCTCGATGTGCAAACCCCTACAACTTCGTCTGTGGATGTTGTGAACACCTGACAGACATGTCTTGATGACCACTTGATAGTTAAGTGCACCATACTTTACGGCTTAGAAACGGGTTTACCAAAGACGTTTTGAATGCCATAGGACATATGAGATGTTCCAAGAGCTGAAATTGGGATTTTAGGCTCATGCCCGTGTTGAGAGGTATGAAACCTCTGACAAGTTCTTTTGCCAACAAGATGGAGGAGAATAGCTCAACTAGTGAGCATGTGCTCAGAATGTCTGGGTGCTAAAATCACTTGAACCAAGTGGGAGTTAATCTTCCAGATAAGATAGTGGTTGACGAAATTCTCTAGATACTATCACCAAGCTACTAGAACTTCGTGATGAACTATGACATGCAAAGGATGGAAATGATCCCGGAGCTATTAGCGGTGCTTAAAACCGCAAAAGTAGAAATCAAGAAGGAGCATCAAGTGTTGATGGTTTAACAAGACCACTGGTTTCAAAAGGGGGCAAGGGTTAGGAGGGAAACTTCATGAATGGCAAACCAATTGTCGCTCTAATGAAGGAACCCAAGGTTGAACCCAAACCTCGAGGCTAAGTGCTTCTATTGTAAGGGGAACGGTCACATGGTAGCGGAACTACCCCAAATACATGGTAGATAAGAAAGCTGGCAACTTCAACAAAGTATATTTGATATACATGTTATTGATGTGTACCTTACTAGTACTCCTTGTAGTACCTGGGTATTGGATACCGGTTCAGTTGCTATTATTAGTGACTTGAAGCAAAAGCTACGGACTGAACGAAGACTAGCTAAGGGCGAGCTGACGATGTGTGTTGGAAGTATTTCCAAGGTTGATAAGATCACCATCGCACGCTCCCTCTACCTTCGGGATTGGTGTTGAACCTAGATAAATGTTATCAGGTGTCTACGTTGAGCATGAATATGATTAGATCATGTTCATTGCAATACGGTTATTCATTTAAGTTAGAGAATAATGGTTATTCTGTTTACATGAATAATACCTTTATGGTCATGCACCCAATGGTTTATTGAATATCAATCATAGTAATACACATGATAATAATTTTAATGCCAAAAGATGTAGAGTTAATAATGATAGTACCACTTTCTTGTGGCACTGCCGCTTAGGTCATTTTGGCATAAAATGCATGAAGAAACGCCATGTTGATGGATGTTTGGCGTCACTTGATTTTGAATCGCTTGACACATGCGAGCCATGCCTCATGGGCAGGATGACTAAGATCCCGTTTTCAGGTACAATGAAACGGGCAATTGACTTGTTGGAAATCACTCATACTGATGTATGTGATCCAATGAGAATTAAGGCGTGTGGTGGATATCATTATTTTCTCATCTTCACTGACGATTTGAGTAGATATGAGTATATTTACTTAATGAAGCAAAAGTCTGAAACGTTTGAAAAGTTCAAGCAATTTCAGAGTGAAGATTAAGAATCATCATAACAAGAAGATCATGTTCCTACGATCTGATCAAGGGGAGATTTTCTGAATTATGAGTTTGGCAATCATTTAAGACATTGTGGAATTGTTTCGCAGTTGAAGCCACCTAGAACACCACAGCGTAATGGTGTGTCCGGACGTCGTGATCGAACCTTATGAGATATGGTGCGATCTATCATGTCTCTTACCGATCTACCGCTATTATTTTGAGGTTATGCATTAGAGACAGCTGCATTCACTTTAGATAGGGCACCATCTTAGTCCGTTGAGACGACGCCGTATGAACTATGGTTTGGCAAGAAACCAAAATTGTCGTTTCTTAATGTTTGGGGCTGCGATGCTTATGGCTTCAGCCAGAAAAAGCTCAGACCCAAAGCGGACAAATACATCTTCATAGAATACCCAAAGGTAACAGTTGGGTATACCTTCTATCTCAGATCCAAGAACAAAAATGTTTGTCGCTGAGAATGGGTCCTTTCTCGAGAAGGAGTTTCTCTCGAAAGAATTGAGTGGGAGGAAGATAGAACTTGATGAGGTTGTCGAACCCTCACTTGAACCGGAGAGTAGTGCAACACAGAAAGATGTTTCTGTGGAACGTACGACTATTGAAGAGGAAACTAATGATAGTGATCATGAAGCTTCGGATCAAGTTGCTATCGAACCTCGTAGGTCGACAAGGATATGTACTACTCCTAAGTGGTACGGTGATCCTGTCTTAGAAGTCATGTTGTTGGACAACAATGAACCTAAGAACTATGGAGAAGCGATGGTGGGCCCGTGTTCCGACAAATGGTTAGAAGCCGAGAAATCCGAGATAGGATCCATGTATCAAAACAAAGTATGGACTTTGGTGGACTTGCCCGATGATTGGCAAGCCATTGAGATAAATGGATCTTTAAGAAGAAGACGGACGTGGACGGTAATGTCATCGTCTATGAAGCTCGACTTGTGGCAAAGAGTTTTTCACAAGTTCAAGGAGTTGACTACGATGATATTTTCTCACCCGTAGCGATGCTTAAGTCCGTCAGAATCATGTTAGCATTAGCTGCATTTATGAAATCTGGCAGATGGATGTCAAAACAAGTTTCCTTACCAGTTTTCGTAAGGAAAGGTTGTATGTGATACAATCAGAAAGGTTTTGTCAATCCTAAGGATGCTAAAAGGTATGCTAGCTCCAACGATCCTTCCATGGACTGGAGAAAGCATCTCGGAGTCGGAATATATGCTTTGATGGAGTGATCAAAGTTTTTGGGTTTATACAAAGTTTGTTAGAAACTTGTATTTACAATAAAGTGAGTGGGAGCACTACAACATTTCTGATAAGTATATGTGAATGACATATTGTTGATCCAAAATGATGTAGAATTTCTGGAAAGCATAAAGGGTTGTTTGAAAGGAGTTTTTCAAAGGAAGACCTGGATAAAGCTGCCTACATAATTGGGCATCAAGATCTATAGAGATAGATCAAGATGCCAAATGATACTTTCAAAAGGAACACACACCTTTGACATGATTTTGAAGGAGTTCAAAATAGATCAGTCAAAGAAGGAGTTCTTGCCTGAGTTGTAAGGTGTGAAGTTGAGTAAGACTCAAAGCTTGACCGCGGCAGAAGGAAGAGGAAGGACGAAGGGCGTCCCCTGTGCTTTTGTTAAAGGCTCTATACGGTATGCCATGCTGAGTACCGCACCTGATGTGTGCCTTGCTACATGTCTGGCAAGAGGGTACAAAGGTGATCCAGGAGTGGATCACTAGATAGTGGTCAAAATTATCCTTAGAGGAATAAGGAAATGTTTCTCGGTTATGGAGGTGATAAAGAGTTCGACGTAAAGAGTTACGTTGATGCAAGCTTAACACCTATCCAGATAACTCTGAGTAGAGATACCGGATACGTATAATGGAGCAACGGTTTGGAATAGCTCCAAGTGGAACGTTGTAGCAGCATCTACGATATGATATAAAGTTTTGCGAAATACATAGGGATCTGAATGTTGCAGACCCGTTGACTACAACCTCTCTCACAAGCATAACATGATCAAACCCAGAACTCATTGAGTTTTAATCACATAGTGATGTGAACTACATTATTGATTCTAGTAAACTCTTTGGATGTTAGTCACATGGCGATGTGACCTGTGAGTGTTAATCACATGGCAATGTGAACTAGATTATTGACTCTAGTGCAAGTGGGAGACTATTGGAAATATGCCCTAGAGGCAATAATAAATTGGTTATTATTACATTTCCTTTTTCATGATAATTGTTTATTATCCATGTTAGAATTTTATTGATAGGAAACTCAGATACATGTGTGGATACATAACAAACACCATGTCCCTAGTAAGCCTCTAGTTGACTAGCTCGTTGATCAACAGATGGTCACGGTTTCCTGACCATGGACATTGGATGTCATTGATAACGGGATCACATCATTAGGAGAATGATGTGATGGACAAGACCCAATCCTAAGCCTAGCACAAGATCGTGTAGTTTGTATGCTAAAACTTTTCTAAATGTCAAGTATCTTTTCCTTAGACCATGAGATTGTGCAACTCCCGGATACCGTAGGAATGCTTTGGGTGTACCAAACGTCACAACGTAATTGGGTGGCTATAAAGGTGCACTATAGGTATCTCCGAAAGTGTCTGTTGGGTTGGCACGAATCGAGACTGGGATTTGTCACTCCGTGTGACGGAGAGGTATCTCTGGGCCCACTCGGTAGGACATCATCATAATGTGCACAATGTGATCAAGGAGTTGATCACGGGATGATGTGTTACGGAATGAGTAAAGAGACTTGTCGATAACGAGATTGAACAAGGTATCGGGATACCGACGATCGAATCTCGGGCAAGTGCTATACCGATAGACAAAGGGAATCGTATACGAGATTGATTGAATCCTTGACATCGTGGTTCATCCGATGAGATCATCGTGGAGCATGTGGGAGCCAACATGAGTATCCAGATCCCGCTGTTGGTTATTGACCGGAGAGTTGTCTCGGCCATGTCTGCATGGTTCCTGAACCTGTAGGGTCTACACACTTAAGGTTCGATGACGCTAGGGTTATAGGGAAAGTATGTACGCAGTTACCGAATGTTGCTCGGAGTCCCGGATGAGATCCCAGACGTCGCGAGGAGTTCCGGAATGGTCCGGAGGTAAAGATTCATATACGGGAAGTCCCGTTTTGGTCACCGGAAAAGTTTCGGGAGCTATCGGTAGCGTACCGGGACCACCGGGAGGGTCTCGGGGGTCCACCGGGTGGGGTCACCGGCCCCAGAGGGCTGCGTGGGCCAAGTGTGGGAGGGGACCAGCCCTAGGTGGGCTGGTGCACCCCCCCACCAGGGCCCAAGGCGCCTCCAAGAGGGGAGGGGGCAAACACTAGGGCAGATGGGCCCTAGGGCCCAATCTGGTGCACCCCCCTCTCCCTCTCCCCCTTGGCCGCCCCTAGATGGGATCTAGGGCTGGCCGCCACACCTAGGGGTGGAAACCCTAAAATGGGTGCAGCCCCTCCCTTCCCCCTATATATACTTGAGGTTTGGGGCTGCCCAACACACGGTTCGACCTCTCTCGCTTGGCGCAGCCCTACCTCTCTCCCTCCTCGTCTCTCGCAGTGCTTGGCGAAGCCCTGCTGGAGTCCCGCGCTCCTCCACCACCACCACGCCGTCGTGCTACTGCTGGATGGAGTCTTCCCCAACCTCTCCCTCTCTCCTTGCTGGATCAAGGCGTGGGAGACGTCATCGGGCTGCACGTGTGTTGAACGCGGAGGCGCCGTTGTTCGGCGCTTAGATCGGAATCAACCGCGATCTGAATCGCTACGAGTATGACTCCTTCATCCACGTTCTTCCAGCGCTTCCGCATCGCGATCTACAAGGGTATGTAGATGCACAACCCTCCCCATCATTGCTAGATTACTCCATAGATAGATCTTGGTGATGCGTAGGAAATTTTTTGATTTTCTGCTACGATCCCCAACAGATACATCGGTCCTTTCGTCGACGACATAGTGGAACTCTCAATGAAATAACCAATGTCGGTGTCAAAACCAGCCAATCTCGGGTCGGGGGTCCCAAACTATGCGTCTAAGGACCGATGGTAACGGGAGGCTAGGGACACGATGTTTACCCAGGTTCAGGCCCTCTCGATCGAGGTAATACCCTACTTCTTGCTATGTTAATATGGATGAATATGAATACAAGAGTTGATCTACCTCGATATCGAATTGGCTAAACTCTAAAGTCTAGCCTACGAGGATTTGAGATTCTCCGTTAGCCTATCAGACTAAACCCTCCGGAGGGGCCTAGAGTTTGTACATACCATCTTGCAGAGGAAGGAAAGATTACACCCGGACCTAAAACTTGCCATTACATGCACAGGAGTCCTATCCGGATACGAGAGATGATTTTCGACTATGATCTTCACAGCCCACCAGTCCGGCCCACCAAGAGTTATGTGGCCTCCCAAGGACCCCTCTATACAGGACCCCCTCAACGGCCATGGGGGTCCTTGGCCCAATCCACCTAGTCGGGAGACTATGTGGTGAGTACCCCCTTGTCCAAGACACCGTCAGTAGCCCCCTAAACCGGTCTTCAAGTTGGGGACGCTCCTCGGTTCTTCCGAACTGTTCTTCGTCTTCGGTCGTCGGTCTTGAAAACTGGTTCAGAAAATCTTCCCACCTTTGATATTGAGGATTTCCGAGCTAAATCTAAAGATTTCACAAGTCGAGTATCCGAGGAGCCCTTTAAGTCTTCGGCCTTTATCAATGCCTTGTTATTTTTATGCCACACCTTGGGTTTGAAGTTTTCCCCAATTGGCGGTATCCCCTTTCGTGACCGAGCTCCAACGCCGGATTGCATCCGGGTTGTCCTTTGGTAGTCGATCTCCAATGTCGAACTGTATCTGAGCTCTAACACTGGACTGTACTCGAGCTCCAATGTCGAACTATATTCGAGCTCTAACGTCGGACTGTATTCGAGCTCCAACGCCGGACTATATCCGAGGTGTCATAAATTATCTCATCCTTGGAAAACTTTGAAGGAGTTCAACCGAGCTTAATGCCGAAAATGCCCTCTAAGGAGCCAGCCACTTGCATTCGATCTATATGCCGAATTGCTTCCGAGGTGGTGCACCACCTCGGTCGTGGGCTGATTGTTTGCGGATATTTATTTCCAATGTGTGTAAATTTATTTGCTCGCAAGATGTATTGCCAGTAGCCCCCCAAGGTGTCTATCGGCCTAAAATCCGGATGCACCTGAAGGAAAACATGAAACCCCTAATCCTTGTAGCCCCTGAGACTCAGGTCAATCCGTGAAATCGGCCTAACGATCAACTCCTAGCTCAGCATCATACATAGGAATAGAAACGCAGTGTAATATATTAGAGGTAATAGCGATCGGCGGACGAGCCCTTGAGAGAGGGTCGTGAGAAGTTGCCGTGATATATTAGCTTGATGTCCGATAAGTCCCAGATGGTACTTATTGTTATCCGAAGATGCGCTTGTCCATAACTCGGTCAAGCCGAACACTAAGCACTTTGAATTTTCGGCATTGAATAGGCAATGCAGTAGCCCCCAAGCCACTGGTCGGGTGGCAACACCAGATCAAGGGATCGATGTGCCCCTTTAATATTTTTAAATGATAAGCGTGAAGCCTAGTAGCCCCCGAGCCATAATGTGGGCACAGGTGGCCGAATTAAGGGTCGATATCCGTTTGACAGAAAACTTTGTTGTGTTTAACACAAACTTCTTAAAAAGAGAGTATAGATCTCTTGAAGGAGTTTTAGAGCTGGTCGAAATCCGAGCCCGCCAAGGTCGGCCCCAAGGATTTTAGAAGATGGGTTACAGTAAATGGATTTTACTCGCAATTTTTATGTATAATGATTCTATGTATCCAAGTACTTTACATCATTAATGCTCGGATCTGCATTGTACAAAACTTTGTTGACTGACCATCGGCTTCAGCCTCCTTGGCCAGTAGATGGGGAGTGTTTCTCCTACTTTATAAAGCCTTTACGAGGGCAAAGATTTATGGCAAACAAGGCAATCCGACCATATGATTTTATGAACAAAGGTACGCAGAGAGATATGTTATCTTACTTTTTAATGTAAGAAACATCTTCCAAAGAAAATAGTCCCGCTATCAGTTCCTTTCTTTGGGTTTTCATGCTGATCTTGATCATGAAACCTCACCTCCGAGCAATGTGGGAGGAAAATATTGAGGATTTAGTTTGGGGAAAGTTCCCGAACTCTGTGGTTTTTAGTGAACCTAAATTTTCACTTCCATCGTTTCCGACCAATTATATTCTTTAAGATGGCTAGCTTTCGGCTTCTCCCAGTCTGAGGTACTAACACGGATGACCCGGAAGTGACAATCACAAAGTTGCTCCCTTTACCTCCTAGCTGAAAAATTGGGAACATAGAAGTAATCACAGGAGCCAGGCAACCCAACTTGGCCGCAATCTTAAGTCAAATTGATGCATATTTATGGCTTTATAACGATAATTACGGAAGGCAACGCTTGTATAATGAATACAAACGCTGATGATATATGTTTATTTTGACTCCATTGCAACCGTTTATCATTTGAAAGTGGCCCATCGTCGACTTCTACCCCTTTGTAGATGCTACGCAGGGTGTTTTCGTAGTAACAAGACAACACTTAGCTGACGTCTCGGTGGCCGGAGGCGGTTGTGTTAGCGGAAACAAGGCAATCAGATATGCGGGCTTTATAAATTTCACTTAGTCATAGGAGCTTAAAGTTGGGAGGCCGGTTACTAGCCCCCGGTTAGTGTTCGACGTCAGCCGAGATCAAGCGGTTGACACTTCGGCCAATGTTATGAACGGCCCGTCGTTTAACACAGGGTGACCTCCATCGATCTTATAGTTTGACCTCCATCGATCTTATAGTTTGACACAGTCATCGGATCGCTGACCAGTTTACGCTTATTATGACAGCCAGTTTTTGGCTTTCTCCAATGAGGCGCTTAACCATCCGAGTTGGAAGCACAATTACAGTGGTTCTCCCTTTGCACACTGATGACTCACAAGTGTAGGGGATCTATCATAGTCCTTTCGATAAGTAAGAGTGTCAAACCCAACGAGGAGCAGAAGGAAATGATAGGCAGTTTTCAGTAAGGTATTTTCTACAAGCACTGAAATTATAGGTAACAGATAGTTTTGTGATAAGGTAGTTGGTAGCAAGTGACAAAAGGTAAAAGTAAATAAGGTGCAGCAAGGTGGACCAATCCTTTTTGTAGCAAAGGACAAGCCTGGACAAACTCTTATATAAGGTAAAGCGCTCCCGAGGACACATGGAAATTATCGTCTAGCTAGTTTTCATCACGATCATCTGACTTGCATTCGGTACTTTGATAATTTAGTATGTGGGTGGATCGGTGCTTGGGTTCTGCCCTTACTTGGACAAGCCTCCCACTTATGATTAACCTCTAATGCAAGCATCCGCAACTACAAAAGAAGTATTAAGGTAAACCTAACCATAGCCTGAAACATATGGATCCAAATCAGCCCCTTACGAAGCAACGCATAAACTAGGGTTTAAGCTTTTGTCACTCTAGCAACCCATCATCTACTTATTACTTCCCAATGCCTTCCTCTAGGCCCAAATAATGGCGAAGTGTCATGTAGTCGACGTTCACATGACACCACTAGAGGAGAGACAACATACATCTCATCAAAATATTGAACGAAGACCAAATTCACATAACTACTAATAGCAAGACTTCTCCCATGTCCTCAGGAACAAAAGTAACTACTCACAAGACATAATATTGTTCATGATCAGAGGGGTATTAAAATATGCATAATGGATCTGAACATATGATCTTCCACCAAATAAACCAACTAGCATCAACTACAAGGAGTAATCAACACTACTAGCAGCCCACAGGTACCAATCTGAGGTTTGGGTACAAAGATTGGATACAAGAGATGAACTAGGGTTTGAGAGGAGATGGTGCTGGTGAAGATGTTGATGAACATAGCCCTCTTCAAGATGGGAGAGTTGTTGGTGATGATGGAGGTGACAATTTCCCCCTCCCGGAGGGAGTATCCCCGGCAGAACATCTATGTCGGAGCCCTAGATTGGTTTCCGCCTCGAGACGGCGGCGTCTGGTCCCGAAAGCCTTCTTTTGATTTTTCCAGGTCAAAACACTTCATATAGGAGAAGATGGGCACCAAGGGCCTGCCGGCTGGGCCTCGAGGCAGGGAGGCGCGCCCTGGGAAGGTGGGCGCGCCCCCCACCCTCGAGGCCAGCCTGTGGCCCCTCTCGTGGGTTTCTTTTGCCAGATATTTTTTATATTTTCCGAAACGATGTTCTGTGGAGTTTCAGGGCTTTTGGAGTTGTGCATAATAGGTTTCCAGAGTTTGCTCCTTTTCTAGCCCAGAATTCCATCTGCCGGCATTCTCCCTCTTCATGTAAACCTTGCAAAATAAGAGAGAAAAGGCATAAGTATTGTGACAAAACATGTAATAACAACCCATAGTGCAATAAATATCAACCTATAAGCATGATGCAAAATGGACGTATCAACTCCCCCAAGCTTAGACCTTTCTTATCCTCAAGCGAAAGCCGAAATCGAAAAATATGTCCACATGTTTAGAGATAGAGGTGTCGATAAAAACAAAATACAGACATGAGGGCATCATGATCATTCTCATAATAACAACTTATATAAATATAGACATATGATTCTTATGCTAAAGTAACAATTCATCCACAATATCAAGTATGCATCATAAACTTTATTGGAAACTAACAAACTTTGGTCTCGGTCACTGAAGCAATTGCAATTTATCGTAACATCGAAAAGAGTTAATATAAGAGCTTTTCAGCAAGCCTACATACTCAACTATCGTATAGTCTTTCAGAATTGCTCACACTCACGCAATACTTATGTTTATGGAGTTTTAATCGGACACAGAGAAAGATAGGGGCTTATGGTTTTGCCTCCCAACCTTTTACCTCAAGGTTAATGTCAACAGTAATAGATCATGAAAACTTACATCCAAGTGAGTATATATGTCAGGATCTTTCTAACACAATGTGCTTGCCAAAAGATAAAAATGTAAAAAGGAAAGGTGGATTTCACCTTGACACTTATAAGACAGGAATAATAGATAGGCCCTTCGCAGAGGGAAGCAGAGGTTGTCATGTGTTTTTATGGTTGGATGCACAAAGTCTTAGCATAGAAGAACTTCGCTTTATATTGCCACTTGTGATAATGACCTTTATTATGCAGTCCGACGCTTTTATTACTTCCATATCACAAGATCGTATAAAGCTAATTTCTCCCACACCAATAAATCATATATATTTTAGAGAATTTGCAACATGACAACTTACTTGGAAGGATCTCTCTCAATCCATGGGTAGGTATGGTGGACTCTCATGGCAAAACTGGGTTTAAGGATATATGGAAGCACAAGTAGCATCTCTACTTAGTGCGAGGATTTTTGGCTAGCATGAGGGGGAAGGGAAAGCTCAACATGTTTTATGATCCATGACAATATACTTTATTTCAGATATAAGAAGACATAACCCATTATGTTGTCTTCCTTGTCCAACATCAACTCTTTAGCATGTCATACTTTATTGAGTGCTCACAATCATAAAAGATGTCCAAGATAGTATATTTGTAAGCCTATCTTCTTTTATTACTTCCTATTAATTGCAACGATGACCAAAACTATGTTTGTCACCTCCCAACAACTTTTATTTATCATACTCTTGTATGTGAAGTCATTACTTCCCATAAGATCGGTATGATCTCTTTGATACTCTTTATGTTTTCTTTCTTTTTATCATGACCCAAGTGAGGAAATCAAGCCCTTGACTCAAACACTAATCTTTATTATATAGCTCACGGACTCGATTACAAAGGATAAATCTCACAAGGCAAAAGCTCACAACTAGATCATGCTAGCTTTATTCTAATGGATCAAGCTACTACCAAAAGGATCGAACTAAGTAAAACGGTAAAGATAGGAGTGATGGTGATACGATACCGGGGTCACTCCCCCAAGCTTGGCAGTTGCCAAGGGGAGTGCCCATACCCATATGATTATGTCTCCTTCTTCGGGGTTGGTGATGATGGAGTTGTTGCTGATGCAGGCTTGTTGTTCATCTTCCAAGGCATGGGCTCACCATCGTAGAAGGATGATCGAGTCTCCGGGATACTCAAATCTGCAGCCAAACTCATGTTCTTGAATCTATATTCGTACTCACATTTTTGGCTTTACAGGTCATAGATCTGGGCTTGGAGGTGATCGATCTTCTCTTGAAGATTGGAGATGGCTTCCCCGAAGATCCTTGAGTCCACCTTGAGGTTGTTGGCAAGCTCCGAGATCATCATGTGGTTGGCGTCGAGTCCTCGTCCCACTATACCTTGGCACTTTAAAACTTGTTGCTCCATTGCTTCGAATCTTGTCTCCATGCTTCATGTCCTTCTCGGCCCCTCAATATCACGGATGTGCAGCACCCCCTCATGCAACTCCATGGTTTTGGGGTGGTGCAGTACCTCCGCAAGGTAGGGGTTGATGACCTTCTCGAAGAACTTGTCCTTGGGGTGTTGGAGGACGCCATGATGATTTAGATCTGTCAAAAACAGCAGCTCGAAACGAAAACAGAGGATTTCTGCGTGATACAGAGGTCAAAACCTTTGGGAGTATATATAATGAATTTTTCCCGAACAAAAGGAGTAACCCACAAGAAAACGGAGTCCAGGGGGCACACGGGGTGTCCTCGAGGCAGGAGGCGCGCCCTCCACCCTCGAGGGCACCTCGTGTCTCTTCCGGACTGTGGTTTATTTTTCTATTTTTCTAAATATTCCAAAACGGAGAAAAATTGCCTTTAGAACTGATTTGGAGTCGGTTTACTTACTGTATCACATACCTCATCCTTTTCGGAGGCTGAATCGTTCTAGAAAGTGTCCCTTATGTATTCCTCTGGGGTTATGGTTTCAATAAGATTAGTTTCAACATTTATAGGATTACCTGAGATATAATGTTTGATCCTTTGACCATTCACCACCTTCGGATTTGTGCCTTCGAAGTTGTTGATTTTTATGGCACCGGAACGATAGACCTCCTCGATAACATAAGGTCCTTCCCACTTGGAGAGAAGTTTTCCTGCAAAAAAATCTTAAGAGAGAGTTGAATAGCAAGACATAATCACCTACGTTAAACTCATGCTTTTGTATCCTTTTGTCATGCCATCTTTTAACTTTTTCTTTAAACAGCTTGGCATTCTCATAAGCCTGGGTTCTCTACTCATCGAGACAGCTAATGTCGAATAACCTATTTTCACTGGCAAGTTTGAAATCGTAGTTGAGCTCTTTAATAGCCCAATATGCCTTATGTTCTAGCTCAAGAGGTAAGTGGCAAGCTTTTCCATATACCATCTTATATGGAGACATACCCATAGGATTTTTGTATGCAGTTCTATAGGCCCATAATGCATCATAAAGTTTCTTGGACCAATTCTTTCTAGACCTATTAACTGTCTTTTGCAAGATTAATTTCAACTCTCTATTACTTAGTTCTACTTGACCACTAGTCTGTGGGTGATAAGGTGATGCAATTCTATGGTTGACAGCATATTTAGCAAGCATCTTACGGAAAGCACCATGAATAAAGTGTGAACCACCATCAGTCATTCGATATCTAGGGACTCCAAACCTCAGAAATATAACTTCTTTCAGCATCTTAATATAGGTGTTATGATCAGCACTACTAGTTGGAATAGCTTCTACCCACTTAGTAATGTAATCAACAACAACTAAAATATGTGTGTACCCGTTAGAGGCAGGAAAAGGTCCAATATAATCAAAGCCCCAAACATCAAATGGTTCAATAACAAGTGAATAATTCATAGGCATTTCTTGACGTATACTAATATTACCAATTCTTTGACATTCATCACAAGATAAAACAAACTTACGGGCATCCTTGAAGAGAGTAGGCCAATAAAAACCAGATTGCAGTACCTTATGTGCAGTTCTATCTCTCGCATGGTGTCCTCCATAGGCTTCGGAGTGGCACTTGCGTAGGATCTGTTCCTGTTCATGCTCAGGTACAAAACGTCTAATAATACCATCTACTCCTTCTTTATAAAGATGTGGGGCATCCCAAAAGTAATATCTCAAATCATAGAAGAACTTATTCTTTTGCTGGTATGTGAAGCTAGGAGGTATAAACTTAGCAACAATGTAATTAGCATAATCAGCATACCATGGAGCAGTACGAGAAGTACTTATGACAGCTAGTTGTTCATCAGGAAAGCTATCATCAATAGGTCGTGGGTCATCAAGTACATTCTCTAACCTAGACAAGTTATCTGCTACGGGGTTCTCAGCTCGCTTTCTATCAATAATAGGCAAGTCAAATTCTTGCAGCAAGAGAACCCATCTAATAAGTCTAGGTTTAGCATCTTTCTTTTCCATAAGGTATTTGATAGCAACATGCTCAGTGTGAATAGTTACTTTAGAATCAATGATATAGGGTCTAAACTTATCACAAGCAAACACAACTGCTAAAAATTCTTTCTCAGTAGTAGCATAATTTCTTTGGGCACTATCTAGAGTTTTACTAGCATACTGGATAACATACAATTTCTTATCAACTCTTTGCCCTAAAACAGCTCCTACATCATAATCATTAGCATCGCACATAATCTCAAAGGGTAAATTCTAGTCAGGAGGCTGGACGATAGGTGCAGAGATCAATGCTTTCTTAAGTATTTCAAATGATTTTAGACAATCATCATCAAAGACAAAAGGAATATCTTTTTGTAAGAGATTAGTCAGAGGCCTGGAGATTTTGGAGAAGTCCTTTATGAACCTCCTATAAAACTCGGCATGACCAAGGAAACTTCGTATACCTTTGATGTCCTTTGGGCATGGCATCTTCTCAATAGCATCAACTTTAGCTTTGTCAACTTCAATACCTCTTTCAGAAATTTTATGTCCCTAGACAATTCCTTCATTAACCATAAAGTGGCACTTCTCCCAATTCAAGACAAGGTTAGTGTCTTCACATCTCTGCAGAACTCGATCAAGGTTGCTTAAGCAATCATCAAAAGAAGTTCCGTAAACGGAGAAATCATCCATGAACGCCTCAACAATCTTTTCACAAAAATCAGAGAATATAGCCATCATGCATCTTTGAAAGGTATCAGGTGCATTACATAAACCAAAAGGCATACGTCTATAAGCAAAGGTACCAAAAGGACAAGTAAATGTGGTCTTTTCTTGATCCCCTTTTGACACAGGTATTTGAGATAAACCAGAATAACCATCTAGAAAGCAGAAATGAGTATGTTTGGATAACCTTTCTAGCATTTGATCAATAAATGGCAAGGGGTAATAATCTTTCTTAGTGGCTTTATTTAACTTACGGAAATCAATTACCATCCTATAACCTATAACTATTCTTTGCGGGATCAATTCATCTTTATCATTAGGGACAACAGTCATACCTCCTTTCTTAGGAACACAATGGACATGACTTACCCACTGGCTATCAGCAACTGGCTAGATAATACCTGCCTCTAGAAGCTTTAGTATTTCCTTTCTTACCACTTCTTTCATCTTGGGATTTAACCGTCGCTAATGATCAATAACTGGTTTAGCATTTTCTTCCAATTTTATCTTGTGTTGGCATATAGTGGGACTAAAGCCCTTAAGATCATCCAGAGTGTATCCAATAGCAGCTCGGTGCTTCCTCAGGGTTTTCAACAATCTTTCTTCTTCCTGCTCTGAAAGGTTAGCACTAATAATAACAGGATATATCTTCTTTTCATCAAGATAAACATACTTAAGATTATCAGGCAAAGGTTTAAGTTCAAACACGGGATCACCCTTGGGTGGAGGAGGATCCCCTAAGATTTCAACAGGCAAGTTCTTTTTTAATACGGGTCCCTGTTTAAAGAATATTTCATCTATTTCCCTTCTCTCATTCATATGCATATCATTTTCATGGTCTAGCAAGTATTGTTCTAGAGGATCATTAGGTGGCACGACAATAGAAGCAAGACCAATAATTTCATCCTTACTGGGTGGTGCCTTTTCAAGGGGTTGTCTACGGAATTTAGCAAAGTTAAAATCATGAGACATATCCCCTAACCCAACAGTAACAATATCTTTCACGCAGTCTATCTTGGCATTAACAGTATTCAAGAAGGGTCTACCAAATATAATGGGGCAGAATGCATCTTGTGGGGAACTAAGAACAAGAAAATCAGCAGGGTATTTAACCTTCCCACACAAGACTTCAATATCTCTAACAATCCCAACTGGTGAAAGAGTATCTCTATTAGCGAGCTTAATAGTAACATTGATCCCTTCTAACTCAATAGGTGCAATATCATGCATAATCTCATTATTCAAATCAAGAGGGGTAATACTTGCACTAGACCTATGTCACATAAACCATGATAGGAATGATCTCCTATCTTGACAGAGATGACAGGCAAACCCACAACAGGTTTATGTCTAATCCTAGCATTGGGTTTGGCTATTCTGGCAGACTCTTCTTGGAGGTAAATAACATGTCCATCTAAATCTTCTACCAAGATATCTTTAACCATAGCAACACTAGGTTCAACTTTATTTTGCTTAGAGGGTGTAGGTGTTCTAGTATTACTCTTACGAACTACAGTTGAAGCTTGAGCATGATCCTTTATCCTAACAGGGAAATGTGGTTTCTCAATATAAGAGGTAGGTATAACAGGATCAACATTATAAGCGATAGTATTTTCTTCAACTTTAATAGGTTCAACTACTTTTACTTCAATAGGGGGATGGTATTTAATTCATTTCTCCTTGGGGAGATCAAGATGAGTAGCAAAAGATTCACAGAAAGAAGCTACTATCTCAGAGTCAAGTCCATATTTAGTGCTAAACTCACGAAAAACATCGGTATCCGTAAAAAGCTTTAACACAATCAAACTTAGGGGTCATACCTGAATCCTTACCTTCGTTGAGATCCCAATATTCGGAGTTGCATTTAATTCTTTCCAAAATTCAACAGTCTTCATCATAAAAGAGCCAGAACAAGAATTATCGAGCATGGAGCAATTATTGAGAGAAAGCCGAGCATAAAAATTTTGGATGATCATTTTTCTTGAAAGCTCATGATTGGGGCATGAGTATAACATTGACTTAATCCTCCACCAAGCTTGAGCGATGCTTTATCCTTCGCGAGGCCAGAAATTATAAATATAATTACGATCACGATGAACCTGATGCATAGGGTAGAACTTCTGATGAAATTCCAACTTCAGACGATTATAGTTCCATAATCCCATATCATCGCATAGCCTAAACCATGTCAATGCATCTCCCTTCGAAGATAAAGGGAAGACCTTCTTCTTGATAACATCCTCGGGCATACCTGAAAGCTTAAACAATCCACAAACTTCATCCACATAGATTAGATGTAAATCGGGATGCAATGTTCCGTCTACTGTAAAGGGATTTTCAAGCAGTCTCTCTATCATACCCGAAGGAATCTCAAAGCAAACATTTTCAATAGGTGCAGTAGGTTGAGGAGAAACTCTTTGCTCTTCTACTCAGGGTGAAGATACCCCGAACAAGCCCCTCAAAGGATTTTGACCCATAGTAACAGGTGACAATAAATTTCAGCACACTATATAAATTTTTCCTTACCAAATTCCACTTACCAAAGGCGCTTCACTCCCCGGCAGCGGCGCCAGAAAAGATTCTTGATGACCCATAAGTGTAGGGGATCTATCGTAGTCCTTTCGATAAGTAAGAGTGTCGAACCCAACGAGGATCAGAAGGAAATGATAGGCAGTTTTTAGTAAGGTATTTTCTGCAAGCACTGAAATTATAGGTAACAGATAGTTTTGTGATAAGGTAGTTGGTAGCAAGTGAAAAAAGGTAAAAGTAAATAAGGTGCAGCAAGGTGGCCCAATCCTTTTTTTAGCAAATGAAAAGCCTGGACAAACTCTTATATAAGGTAAAGCGCTCCCGAGGACACATGGGAATTATCGTCTAGCTAGTTTTCATCTCGATCATTTGACTCACGTTCGGTACTTTGATAATTTGGTATGTGGGTGGACCGGTGCTTGGGTGCTTCCCTTACTTGGACAAGCCTCCCACTTATGATTAACCTCTAATGCAAGCATCCGCAACTACAAAAGAAGTATTAAGGTAAACCTAGCCATAGCCTGAAACATATGGATCCAAATCAGCCCCTTACGAAGCAACACATAAACTAGGGTTTAAGCTTCTGTCACTCTAGCAACCCATCATCTACTTATTACTTCCCAATGCCTTCCTCTAGGCCCAAATAATGGTGAAGTGTCATGTAGTCGACGTTCACATGACACCACTAGAGGAGAGACAACATACATCTCATCAAAATATCGAACGAAGACCAAATTCACATGACTACTAATAGCAAGACTTCTCCCATGTCCTCAGGAACAAAAGTAACTACTCACAAGACATAATATTGTTCATGATCAGAGGGGTATTAAAATATGCATAATGGATCTGAACATATGATCTTCCATCAAATAAACCAACTAGCATCAACTACAAGGAGTAATCAACACTACTAGCAGCCCACAGGTACCAATCTGAGGTATGGGTACAAAGATTGGATACAAGAGATGAACTAGGGTTTGAGAGGAGATGGTGCTGGTGAAGATGTTGATGAATATAGCCCTCCCCAAGATGGGAGAGTTGTTGGTGATGACGGCGGTGACGATTTCCCCCTCCCAGAGGGAAGTATCCCCGCAGAACAGCTGTGCCGGAGCCCTAGATTGGTTTCCGCCTCGGTTCCGCCTCGAGACGGCGGTGTCTGGTCCCGAAAGCCTCCTTATGATTTTTTCTTGGTCAAAACGCTTCATATAGGAGAAGATGGGCACTGGGGGCTCCTGGCTGGCTCTGAGGGTGGGGGGCGCGCCCCCTTCCCAGGGCGCGCCCCCCTGCCTCGAGGCCAGCCTGTGGCCCCTCTCGTGGGTTTCTTTCGCCCGATATTTTTTATATTTTCTGAAACGATGTTCTGTGGAGTTTCAGGCCTTATGGAGGTGTGCATAATAGGTTTCCAGAGTTTGCTCCTTTTCCAGCCCAGAATTCCAGCTGCCGGCATTCTCCCTCTTCATGTAAACCTTGCAAAATAAGAGAGAAAAGGCATAAGTATTGTGACAAAACATGTAATAACAACCCATAGTGCAATAAATATCAACTTATAAGCATGATGCAAAAATGGACGTATCACACACCTAGCCGAACAAAGCGAAATGTAGGAGGCATACACAGGAGCCGGCCAATCCAACTATGGACTAAAGACACAATTCGAAACTGATGCATATAAAGCAATATCCGAAAACGTTTTGCAAAAGACTCCTCGGAGTACCTTGGCTTTTGGTGGGTTCGGCTATAGTCCAGCCCCCCGTTATTATTGTCAATGCTTTAAAGGCGTCTGGCATTGCATTGCTCGGGAACTAATCCCAATGTGGCGTGTATTTTGTCAACGTCGAGGTGTAGTTCAGCGGGAAAGATGCCGAGATGTGGGTCGGAAAAGATCTCTCGAGCTGAATTATAATGTAGGGCACCTCGATCATGAGGATGTCCCTCTTCGTGAAAGAAAAACATACAGATAGCTAAAAAGTGCCATAAGCTCGAAAAGCTAAAAAAATATTTAAAAGTTTGACGTCAAACTAAATCAAGTTTTTCGATGCCAATCCGAAAATTGGACTTAAAATAAATTTGTGCTTCCATCGTGCTTTGACACATCCGATCTCTAGACTTCAAGCAGGTCAGCCTACGACGGCAACCTCCTATCCTGAAGGCGGAGTGCTTCTCGTTAGGCCAGTTAAGCAAACTAAACTCGAGCGGCTTGAGAGAGAAATCAGGCTACCAGGCTATTGACCAGTGATAACCCACAAGTATAGGGGATAGTTTGTAGCCTTATTCGATAAATAAGAGTGTCGAACCCAACGAGGAGCTAAAGGTAGAATAAATATTCCCTCAAGGTCTATTGACCACCGATACAACTCTACGCACACTTGATGTTTACTTTACCGGAAACAAGTATGAAACTAGTTTTTAGGAGTGATTCTAGAACTTCTTTGCAAGAATAAAACTAGAAGTACTTTGCAAGATAATAAAAGTTAGGTGTTTAGTAAAAGGGTTTTTGTCAACAAGAAAGATATTTGTCCCTTGGTAATCGATAACAAGTACCGGTAATCATTCTTGCAATTTTATATGAGGGAGAGGCATGAGCTAACATACTTTCTCTACTTGGATCATATGCACTTATGATTGGAACTCTAGCAAGCATCCGCAACTACTAAAGATCATTAAGGTCGTGAAACCCAACCATAGAATTATGTATCAAGTCCTCTTTACTCCCATACGTCATACACCCTTACTCGGGTTTAAGTTTCTGTCACTCCCGCAACCCACCATAACCGAACCATGAACATATTGCAACACCCTACAGCGGGGGCCCCTCACGTTTGCGTGAGAATGGAGGGCACCGTAGGACAGCACCATAAATAAAATATACAATCATACCAACCAAGATCATGATTAACCCATGGGACAAAGCGGATCTACTCAAACATCATAGGATAACCATAGATCATTGGGAAATAATATATGGAGTTGAGCACCATGTTTAAGTAGAGATTACAGTGGGGGGAAAGAGGTGTTACGCCGCTGCAATGAGGGGGAGAGAGTTGGTGTTGACGGTAGCAAGATTGTTCATGTAGATGGTTGTCACGATCATTGCCCGGGCGGCACTCCGGCGCCACCGAAAGCGAGGGGGAGAGATCCCCCTCTTTCTTCTTCTTCCTTGGACTCCTCCCTAGGTGGGAGAAGGGTTCCCCCCTCTGGTCCGTGTCCTCCATGGCATGGGAGGGGCGAGAGCCCCTCTGAGATTGGATCCGTCTCTCTGTCCTCTTCTGTTTCGCGTCCCCCAGATCTAGCCCTTCACCATTTCTTAAATTCCCGGAGATCCGTAACTCCGATTGCGCTGATATTTTAACACGATTTTTATCCATAAATTAGCTTTCTTGCGCCAGAAGAAGGGCCCCAACCGATGTTCGAGGAGGGCACAAGACACCAGGGCGCGCCTGGGCCCTGTTGCGTGCCCTGGTGGGTTGTGGGCACTACGGCCCCCCATTTGTGTTGATTCCACCTCCTAACAATCACATATATTCCAAAGTAATTCTCCGTAAATTTTTCTCGCGTTTGGACTTCATTTGGTACAGATTTTCCGTGATACAAAAACATGCAAAAAACAGGAGCTAGCACTAGGCACTGGATTAGTAAGTTAGTCCAAATAAATCATATAAATTATTACCAAAAGTATGTAAAAGTTGAATAATATTGTCATGAAATAATAAAAAATTATAGATACGACGGAGAAGTATCAGCATCCCCAAGCTTAATTCATGCTCGTCCTTCTCTTTTTTTCATTCATTTTTTTCTTTTTTTTTTCTTTTTAGTCCGGAGTCTCATCCCGACTTGTGGGGGAATCATGGTCTTCATCATCCTATCATCATTGGGACATGCTCTAATAATGGATAATGATGATCATCGCACTTCTATTTACTTATAACTCAAAAAAAATAAAAATTACAACTCGATACCTATGACATAGTATGACTCTAAATGAATGCCTCTGGCAGTGTACCAGGATGTGCAATGATCTAGCATAGCAAAGATATCAAAAAATGGACAAGTCATAAAAATATCATCCTAGCTATCTTACGATCATGCAAAGTAGTATGAAAATGAATGCTCAAGTCAACTATATGATGGAAGTGCATGGCAATATATCTCGGAATGGCTATGGAAATGCCATAATAGGTAGGTATGGTGACTGTTTTGAGGAAGGTATAATAAAGTTTATGCACTAGTGAAAGTTGCGCGGCACAAGAGAGGCTAGCAATTATGAAACGATGAGAGTGCATATGATCCATGGACTCACATTAGTCATAAAGAACTCATATACTTATTGCAAAAGTTGATTAGCCCTCAAAGCAAAGTAATACTACGCATGGTCTAGGGGGGAGGTTGGTAGGAGTTAACCATTGCGCGCCCCCGACCTTCACACAAAGATAGGACAATCAAGGATAAATTATGCTCCAACTTCCCGGCATAACGAGAGACTATACATGCATGCTTCGGGAATCACAAATAACACCAATATCTTACTAAACATGATCATCCACTAGTACCTCCCACATACTATCGTCTCTTTATTGCAAAACTATTGCAAGGAATCAAACATATCATATTCAGTGATCCATAAGTTTTATGTAGGATTTTATGACTAACCATGCATTTGAACAATTCTGTTTGACTCTCTGAATAGATATATGTGAAGCATGAGAGATTAATTCTCTCTACAAAAGATCATGCTCTAACAAATATAAGTGAAGCACGAGAGCATTCTACGAACATTGGTTTTCTATGTGAAGAGAAACAGGCAATCCAAACTTTAAATGATATAAGCGAGAGACAATAGCCAGAATGCCACTATGAGAAACCGAACTTGCCAAAATACCACTATGAAAAACAAACTTGCCAATATACCACTGCACACTCAGTTTTTCTTGTCAAAATAACACTTCCGTTAGTTGTCAAACGTTTTCTGTTAGTCAAACTGGAGGCAACTTGTCAGTTTTTTGGGTATTCCAAAATTACCCCTGTGGCTCTTAACTCTATCCACGAAATCCTCTCCTCCCCCTCTCCTCCCAAACGCACACCAGGAGCATGGCGGTGCGAGGAACCAATCGTCGCCGGCGCCACCCTGCAGCTCCTCTCTCCCTCTAACACTCTCCGCCACCCATCCCCCAGTTCCCTCTATGTGCCGCCCTCCTCCTCCCTGGGTTCGTGGCTGGCAGCCCGATGCCCTCACTCCCGCTCGTTGGTGCCTGGCTGGCCGCCCAACGCCTCGGCTCTGGTGCCAACCAGCTCAACGGTGCAGCTCCGGTCAGAGGGATCCGCCCTAGCTCGTCCCGGATCAGTTCGTCGGCCTCCTCTGCTCCATTGCAACCTCACCCAGCTCGTCCATCTGCTCGATTTCATACCGGATCAGCCTGACGGTGGCGCTCCATTGCTTGGCACTGACCGGACCAGCTCGTGGCGTCCCCTGCAACCTCGCCTACGATTGTCTCCTCTGCCTCCAACCCTCGAGTACATCCCCGGTAGCAAAAGGTACGAAATTTCCCCCTCTTTTCATGGATCTTTTCATTGTAAGTGCATCAAATTTAGAATTTGATGTGTTTGTGTGTTTTTAGAGTCGATTCGATGGGCGATTTCAAAGTAAAAATAGATGTTCGGTCCTACTTGACGATTGTACATGGCAAAAGAGTTTACAAAAGGGGCAAAACATGGGATTTCATGGTCGGTTGGGACTTGTCTATGGTGCGGATAAAGGAGGTTGTGGAGGAGAAGTTCAAGTGGTCTCCTGATCAGAGAAGGACCATTTGGTATGGAACATGATATAACACCATCCCATTGATCTCTGAATCAGAGATAGCTGAATTGTTTGATAGGCGTTCTAACACAAAAATAGTGAGGTTTGGTGTGACCATTGAGAACAAACAGCAACACAAGGAACAAGCTACTGTCATGGCCGAGGATATGGATGATCAACCTATTCATGCTCCATTCTTTGCTTGGCCGAAGCAAGCCTATGAAGGCGAGTATGAGGATGATGAGCCTGTAGGATGCGATGAGGAGAACACCTATCTGCATGAGAATGCAGAGTCAAAGGAGAAAGCAGATTCAAAGGAGAATGCCGAGCCACAGAAAAATGTCGAGCCAAAGGCTGCAAGAGTACCATTGGGAACACTAGATGTTGACAACTCTTATGATCCATATCATGTGCGAGGGGATGATGAGACATTAATCACAAACAATGTGGCTCCTACTTATCTCCACGATAAAAAAAATCCTCGAATCGAAGTAGGAGCCACATTTCCTAACTCCAAAGCATTTAGAGTTGCATTGAGACAACTAGCAATTGGAGAAGATTGGTCCTTTAACACACAATATAGTGACACTAAAAGATTCAGGGCTAGTTGCACTGATGAGGATTTTCCATGGAGGATACATGCCTCCAAGTTACCAAACACTAACACTTTCATGGTATGATTGGTAGCATTGTTTGCTTCTTTCTTTGGCACATGGTATTGTTTATTTCCTTTGTTTATATTGTTATTTATTTGACACTTGTGTTTCTTGATGTCATTGCAGGTAAAGAAACTTCCCTTTGAACGTACTTGTGGGAGCAAAAACTGCAACAAAGGAATGTCAAATAGAGATTGGCTCGCTAATAAAGGGAAGGCTGCACTTGATGAGAGTGACACGGTGAGTACAAAACAGCTTAAAGAACGCTTGCAAAGGGAGTATGATATTAAGCTTCAATACACCAATGTTTGGAAAGGGAGAGTTCGTGCAAAGGATCAATTAGAAGGTACATATAAAGAGAATTTCCAGTTGTTGTGGAACTTTAGAGCTGAATTGTTGGCAGCCAATCCTGGAAGTATATTTGAGATAGACGTAAAAAGAACTACCAATAGTAAGGGTGAAATTCTGCATGTTTTCAATAGGTTGTTCATTGCCTTCAAGCCATGCATTGATGGGTTTTTGGCAGGGTGTAGACCATATTTGGGGCTTGATGCAACTTTTCTTTGTGGTAAATACACTGGCCAATTGGCAGCCGCAATTGGTGTAGATGGGCATAGTTGGATGTTTCCGGTAGCATTTGGAATATTTGAGAAAGAGAATAGAGAAAATTGGGTATGGTTCATGGAGCAGTTGAAATTGGCTATTGGAGAACCACAAGGGCTTGCAATCCATACCGATGCATGCAAGGGGTTGGAGAATGCCATTTCCAAGGTCTACCCAAATTGTGAACATAGAGAATGCATGATGCATCTAATGCTCAACTTCAAGAAAAAGTTCAAAGGTTACGTACTAGATAATATGTGGCATGCATCTTGGACATATGAAGTAGAGAAGCGTGATTCACTAATGGCAGAAATAGAAGCACAAAGAGCCGAAGCAATAGCTTATTTGAGCATGCATCACATCCGTGTGTGGACAAGAAGCAAATTTTCAGCAATGACAAAAGTTGAGTATGTTAGCAATAATTTGCCAGAGGTTTTCAACAATTGGATTAAGGATGTGAAGCAACTTGCACTTGTTGAGCTTTTGGACAACCTTAGAGAAATGATAATGATATTGTTCTAGAAAAGGAGAGCCATTGGTGAAGCACCGCTAGGTTACATACTACCTAGTGTGATAAAGGAGTTGAATCTGAAAAGTAAGGGGCTGCATTATTTGGAAGCAAGAGCATCACCAAATATAGCTGAGATTTCAGGAAATGGATGGAGGCACATCATTAACTTGGAGAAAAACGAGTGCTCTTGTAGAAGATGACAGATTTGTGGTAAACCTTGCACACATGCTCTTCAGTTCATCTTCTCCAAAAAAAGCCAAGCTAGATGATTGTGTTGCAGAGTGCTTCTCAGTGGCAAGGTTCCAAGCGGCATATTCTGGAGTTCTCATGCCAATTAGGGGTAGATCCCAACGGCCCAAGGTAAATCCTGGATTTGATATCATCCCTCCCAAACTTACCAAGAGTGTTGGACGTCCAAGAACTAGGAGGGTAAAGAGTTACACCAAAGGTGGAACCGGTAGAAGACACAAATGCAAAAGATGTGGAGCAATAGGCCATCTTTGAAAGACATGCAAGGAGCCTGAGATGGAAAGTGACGCGGATCGAGATGCTACTCCTCCTCCTTGGTATTTATTTCATAAGTCTCATCTCTTTCACTTGTATATTAATTTCATGATGCTACTCCTCCTCCATGGTATTTCTTTCATGATACTACTTCTTCTCACATTGTTGCCAAATGTCCTGCATATTAATTACTAACAATATTGTTTTGAACGTAGAAAAAAGTCAAAGGCTGAAGCAAGCATTGCAGCTACTTCTCCTAAGACACCAACTAAGCTAGGTACTCAACTTTATACTCCTACAAGTCCAATGACAAGGCAGAGGACAACAACTATTGCAATTTCTTGTACACCTCCTAGTGGATCTGCAAGGAGCAAAACTGCTGCTCCTAGCCCTCAACGGTGAGTTTAGTGCATTTGGTTGGGAGAATCATCATCGTTTGCTTATGTTTGTGAGAACCATGATCTTTTGTTTGAAGAAATGGTGGTCTGAACCATTATGTGTTGATACTAGCTTCTTTTGAACCATTATGTGTTGATGTTGATGTTATCTTATTTCGAATCATTATGTATCATTGTTGAATTGTTGCTATATTGATGGTCAATGTTGCAAACTAAGATTATGCTGAATTGATGGTGTTTTCATGTCAAAATGCTGCTGAAAAGTTGATATCTTGTTGTTGGATGATGCAAAGTAAGATTATGTTGAGTTGGTGATGTTTTTATGTTAATTGGCTGCTGAAATGTTGCACTATAGCTGCTCTCTTTTTATGTTTCTAATGTATGCTTGGGTTGTGAAGAGGTAAGGGTATATAAGTCTTTTTTGGATGGTGTTAGTCTCCGTTAGTCACTAGTGGTATTTTGGCTAGAAAAAACTGAAATTAGTGGTATATCGGCAAGTTGGTTTTTCATAGTGCTATTTTGTCAAGTTCGGTTTCTCATAGTGGCATTTTGGCTATTGTCTCTATAAGTGAAGCACATGAAGCATTCTATAAAGCCATACTCAAAAGATATAAGTGAAGTGCAAAGAGCATTCTACAAATTGGCCAAGGACTATCTCATACTGTGACGCCCCCGATTTGACCGTACACTAATCATGCACGCAAATGTGTATGACCAAGATCAGGGACTCACTGGAAGATATCACAACACAACTCTAGACACAAATTAAAATAAAACAAGCTTTATATTACAAGCCAGGGACCTCGAGGGCTCGAATACAAAAGCTCGAATACACAAGAGTCAGCGGAAGCAGTAATATCTGAGTACAGACATAAGTTAAACAAGTTTGCCTTAAGAAGGCTAGCACAAAATTAACAACGATCGAAAAGGCAAGGCCTCCTGCCTGGGACCTCCTAACTACTGCTCGAAGCCGAACTCCACGTAGAAACCTCATCGGGATCCTCTGGCTCTTGGTCTCCATCATCTGGTTGCATCAAACGAGAAGAAAGAAGAAAGGGGGAAAAGGGGGAGAAAAGCAACCGTGAGTACTCATCCAAAGTACTCGCAAGCAAGGATCTACACTACATATGCAATGGTATCTGTGTAAAAGGGGGGGGGGGTAATATATGTGGGTTAAACTGCAGAATGCCAGAATAAGAGGGGGATAGCTAATCCAATCGAAGACTACGCTTCTGGCCACCTCCATCTTCCAGCAGTAGAAGAGAGTAGATGGAATAGTAACAAGTGTCAAAGCTTCTGGCAGCTTCCGTCTTGAGTAGCTGAAGAGTTCACCAAGTAACATCGTATAGCATAATCCTACCCGACGATCCTCCCCTCGTCGCCCTGTGGGAAAGCGATCACCGGGTTGTATCTGGAACTTGTCTGGGTGTGTTTTATTAAGTATCCAGTTCTAGTTGTCATGAGGTCAGAGTACAACTCTGGGTCGTCCTTTTACCGAGGGACACGGCTATTCGAATAGATTAACTTCCCTGCAGGGGTGCACCACATAACCCAGCACGCTTGATCCCATTTGGCCGGACACACTTTCCAGGGTCATGCCCGGCCTCGGAAGATCAACACGTCGTAGCCCTACCTAAGCACAGCAGAGAGGTCAGCACGTCGGTCTAAGTCCTAAGCACACAGGGGTTTGGGCCCATCGCCCAATGCACACCTGCACGTTGCGAGGGCGGCCGGTAAGCAGACCTAGCCTCTCCTAATACCAGAGTAGGCGTTCTGGTCCAATCCAGCGCGCGCCGCTAAGTCGCTGATGTCAAGAAGGCTTCGGCTGATACCACGACGTCGAGTGCCCATAACTGTTCCCACGCAGCTGGTTAGTGCGTATAGACCAAATGGCCAGACTCAGATCAAATACCAAGATCCCGTTAAACGTGTTATTATGAAATAACCGCGGACAACGACCAGGGCCAGGCCCACCTGTCTCCTAGGTGGCCGCAACCCGCCCTGTCGCTCCGCCACAAAGTAACCATCAGGGGGCTGTCGGGAACCCAGGTCCACCACTACCTGGGTGGAACCACCTGCCCCTTCAGCCCCCATCTCCGAATCATCATCATGTGTATGTAAAGTATGTATATAGTATAAACCCGTGATCACCACCCGAGTGATCACGGCCCAATGGTATAGCATGGCAAACGGACAAGAATGAAGGGCCACTGATGGAATACTAGCATCCTATACTAAGCATTAGGATGGCAGGTACAGGTATCAATAGTTATAGCAGCAAAGGCAGGCTATGCAACAGAATAGGAGTAACCGAACAGTAACATGCTACGCTACTCTAATGCAAGCAGTAGAAAGAAGAATAGGCGATATCTGGTGATCAAGGGGGGGGGGGGCTTGCCTGGAAGCCCTGCAGACGAAAGGAATCTTCGGAATCGTAGCCGTAGTCGAACACCGAAGCATCAATGGTCCCGGAGTCTATCACAGTATCGGAGTCTACCGAAAATAAGCAACAAAGGGGGAAACAAATAAATAACAGAGCAAACAATAGCATCACAAAGCATAACATGGCAAAAGGCGGTGCTACGTGTGACCTAACGCGGTGCTCGGTGATACAGGCGGAGAGGAATAACACCCGGGAAAATATTCCCGGTGTTAGGTATTTTCGGGCAGATGAAACGGAGGGGAATGTTGCATGTTCGGTATGATAGAGATGCGTGGCGGACGAACGGACCGCGTATTCGGGTTCGTCTCGTCGTTCTGAGCAACTTTCATGTACAAAGTATTTTCATCCGAGTTACGGTTTAAAAGATATGATATTCTAAAGGTTTTATTAATTCTTGGAATTTAATTAATTAATTTAAATCTAACATTACCCAGAACAGTGATAGGTGATGTCAGCATGACATCACCATGACGTCAGCAGGTCAACAGGTTGACTAAGTCAAACCTGGCGCATGGGGCCCACACGTCATTGACAGATTAGTTTATTAACAGTTAATTACGTTAATTAGTGATTAGGTAAATCTAACAGAATTAATTAAGTTAATTAAGTAATTAATTAAAACTTTTATTATTTATTATTATTTTTATTTATTTTACTTGTTATTATTTTAAATCTTCTTTTTAAAAAAAAAACTGTTCTGGGGCCTGGGCCCCACCAGGCATTGGCCCAGGGGGCCTCGCGGGTCGGGCATGCTAGCGGGGCGGGGCATGCGAGCGATGGCACCCGAGCGCCCGCCCGATAGGCGTCGGGGCAGCGCCGGCCGCCCTGGCCATGGCGCAGTTGGCCGGAGCCAGGAGCAGCCAAGCTGCGGGCGGCGGGCCAGCCTGGCAGTGGCCGGAGCGGGAGGAGGCTGGGCGTCGCGGGGCATCGGCGACCACGGCACCGGCAAGTGGCCGAAGCGGCGGGAAGGCGGAGGGAGCCAGCGGCCTAAGGCAGCGGCGAAAAGGGCGCGGTCCGGCGCGGCTGCAGCAGAGCAGCAGTTCGGCGGTGGAGGCGAGCGAGTGGCCGTGGGCGGGCGCCGGCGGCTGCAGCTGGGTCGAGCGGGACGGCGGGGCCGCTGGCCACGGCGAGCTAGGTGGGGTGGGGGAGAAAGGCACGGGGCCTGTGCGGCGAGGCGGGGAGCTACGTGAGGCGCGGCGGGCGGCAGCGCGCTCGGCCGACCAGAGGTGGGGGGGCAGACGCAGGGGCGTGCGGCAGGGGCGGCGCGGGGCCGATGGCATCGCGGCAGC
>LR738711.1:251799787-251838657 GCA_902687465.1 Secale cereale
TGATGTAGCGTGCTCGAGGGGGAGGACGGGGACGACGTGGTGCAGCGGCGACAGGGAGGAGATCAGTCGAGGGGCTCCGGCGGCGAGGTCCTCGTGCGGCGGCGACGGGTCGATCCCAGAACTGGATCGGGGGAAGGGGGGAGAGTGTACTGTAGCGTCGGTGGAGGTTTTCTCTTTGTTTTTGGATTGGGTGTGGGGTGGGTTAAGTAGTGGGTAGGTGGGCTTCGGCCTAGTTGGGCCAAGGGCTTTGACCTACTAAAGTTTATGATCTTTTGTATTTTCCTTTTGTTTTAAAACCTTTCTGATTTCTATTTAGTTTTATTTTAGTTTTTAGTTTTATAAAATGCAACACTAGTCCCAAATCAACATTAGTAATTATCCCACTGCCACAATAATTTGGCACATAAAAATAAATTAGTTGTAATGGTTTAATATTCTTAGATTCATTTAAATAATTATTTAGCCCATGTTTTATTTATTTTAGGGCATCAATAACATACTATAAAATAGAGGTTTCAACATGACCAATAACCAGAGAGTAATTGCCACACTTTGAGCATTTTTGTTTGAGTGTTTGAAAACTTTTGTCGTTTGACTTGATTTTGAATTTTGAATTCGAATCGGTTTTCAGCTAACGCGAGATATCAACAATAACCGTGGTGACGTGGCGTCATTAGGACACATTTACTATAGCTTAATTATCCGGGCGTCACACATACCAGCATTGTCGTGGTTTTGTCACGACAGATGTCCTAGGGTAAGGACTTAGTCGCGAGGCCAACACATCTATGTGGTAGCTTGAGAGGGGTTGGACGGAATCGAGAGACGCAACGCAAGACAGGGATTTAGACAGCTTCGGGCCCCGGGAAACATCATCCGGTAATAGCCTACGTGCTGTTTGAGGCTAGATCTCATTATGATCCTCATCATGGTGTCGCCGGTAAACCGGCTCTTTGTGTCTAGCCCTAGAGATTGTTTCTTCTTCCTTGTGAGAACTTGTCCCTCTTTGGGGAGCCCTGCCCCTCCTTATATATGTTGAAGGGGCGGGTTACATGACTAGTCCTAGTAGGATTAGGATTACTCTATTACAAGGAGTCCTAGTCTTGCTTCCTTTGTAGGAGAATATTACTTGCGCTTCCTTCATAAACCGGCCCACCATAACATGAACCGGTCATCTAGGCCTTGGGCCTTGTCATCCATCTAAAGCACCCATCGGATCACCAATGGGTCGCCAGGCTCGTGAATCGTTAGACCAGTGAACCGCCAGACTCATAAGTCGCCAATCCTCCGGCGGTTTACTAATGAAACGCTAAGTCCGGCCGGGTTACGCCACAGGGTATATCCCCGACATTAGCCCCCAGTTTAATTTGGATTTATCCATGTTAAACTGATCATGTAAGGTTGTGCTCTGGGTTAAATATTTTCTTGTACCGGCACCTGATCATCCTTAAATCATTATCATTTTCTCCTTGATATGTATCCATGATCTCATAGCAAATCTCTTTAGCAGATATGTTCAAACATTACCAATGCAAAAATCTAGGCACTCCTTCTGAAAACTCCAGGTCAGTAGACCAACTTCATAATCAATTTGCTTGCAGAAGATATTTTGTAAATAAAGAATCCATTTGAGTCGGCCTTCAATGCTCTGATTTGACAAAAATATTGGTCTTCAAATATTCAACTGATATTCATCCGGTTTGAAGATGCTGGTTTATCATTGCAAAAAATTGCCGGTTTATCATCTCCAAAGACTGCCGGTTTACAAATATTGATGGCCCCGGGTCATAATTGTTTATAGACGCCGGGTTAAGATTTGCCCGAAACTGAGAATTTGAAGATGTTCCTCCTTTATATGCATATTACCTGTAGCCCCCAAGTCTTAAGAGGAGAGCATAGTGATAGCTTAAGACTTGTTTCAATATAAATTTTGCAACCTTGAAGAAATCCAGATTGTTCATCCTAGTCACTAGTAAAAACTGAATACTCCATATTATGTTGCCCCCAAGTGTCGGGTTGTCATGCTTGTAGCAACCTGGGACTTGTAATTGCCTGATGCTCAAAAAACTTCAACCAGTGTAGCCCCCAAGGGCCGGGTCATTATGTAATAATGAGCATGGACTTTGTATATACTTCATATAATGTAACTCCCATCATGGGGCTTGAACCCACATCCACAAGGTTAAGAGTTTTGTGCTTTACCAACTGAGCAGTGGATCCTTCAATATAATGGATTAATAATTGTGTACTTGAATTATTGACAGGAGCAACTGGTAGCCCCCAAGGGCCGGCTCATTACAATGTGATGAGTCGGGTCTTCAATAAAGGTGATCAAACAATGACTTTGCATTAGCCCCCAAGTGCCATGGTGCATGCCGGCAGTGACATGGGACTTGCATATTTGATGTAATCTCAATTTGAATAATGTAGCCCCCAAGTGCCGGGTTGTAAGCCTGCAACGACTCGGGACTATTCCTTTGTAGAATAAATCATACCATTGACAATATGATATCCATTGCGCTGAAGCGACTTTGAAAACCTTAATCATAATATTGGTTATTGATAACCATAATAAAAATCCAGCCATGTTGGCTATTAAAGATTTGAATAATATAACCCGGTTTGAAAACCGGTTCCAGTGATATTTGGTCACACTGTTGGTTTTACCAAGCCAATGTAGTAAGGATGATAACCCAAAATTTGAACATTGGTGATTATCATAGATTGCCGGTTTATAAACAAAACCAGGCCGGCTTAATGAATACCGGTCATTATTTTATCTCATACTGGCGACTTATAATCAAAAGCCAGGCCGAGTTAATAAACACCGGTCATTATCTTATCTTATACTAGCGACTTACAGTCAAAAGCCAGGCTGGGTTAGTATACACCGGTCATTATCTGTAAATAGCTCAGTTGTATGAGATTGCTTCAGTTGGCAACTTCATAATTATTTCTTGCTTATAATGCCTTTGACGGTTTATTCTACCTGTTCCTGCATAAAACAATGTTCAAAGTGTCCTGGCGGTTTATCGCCGGACGGGTCATAATGCCCAAGCACATGATCTAAATTGAGAACTTGAACTGCGCATAAAGTATAAGTATGTATCATACATGTGATTAAGTGTATCACAATAAACCTTAATCCGGCAGGAAGAAATAATGCTTCAAGGTGTAAGTGCCGATGACTCCCTTGATTATTTATCGGCTCGTTATGAAAACCGACCGGGTTATGATGAACTCCGGTTTAGCAGTAGTTAGTACTGGTGTTTATAACCCAGACTATAACTCTGTAAATATAGATGTAGTGGCATCTTTGTAGTCATCCACTCTTGAATCAATGGACTTGGTTGAAAAACCAATGACCTTGAGGATAAAGATTTAAGAAAACATAAAAAATGAAAAATAAAGTTTTTGGGCAAATAAGACCATGTAGTCGAAGCTTTTTACGAGCTGCCAGGCTCCAAATTCGAGGCTTTTTATGAGCTGCCAGGCTACTGTCATTAACCATTTTAGCAAAGCCTGTTAAGATGATCCGCAATCTTTAACCAAATCATCAATGTCAAATGCTACCAATGTTCAAAATCTCATAAATATTTTGGCTTGTGTAATCACTTGATGATCGTCAATTTAACGTGACCAAGTTCAGGGTCCTGAAGGATTGACTTGTGATACGTTCGACGGGTCATACCAGGTTTACCTGGACGGCGCGATTTACTTGATGCAGGCAGGTTAATCCGGGGTTTTAGGTGTACACACCAGGCTTCCAAGCCGTCTTCACTACAAGAGTTTTCAACTCACTGATGAACTTGCATCAGAAGCCCCCAGGTAGCGTGTGATCATTGCTCGTCGGGACATATGTTTGAGTTGTGCTAGGCATCAAACCCTCTTTTGCCCCTCATCATCGTGTGGAAATCCCCGAAGCAACCAGAGCAGTGCTCTTATGATGGTCTTCATATGGCCGCCGGTTTAAGAGGCCATGGGAAACTTCCTTGCCCGCGGAAGCCCCCATGTGATTCTTTTTTGTACAGAAAAGACGGTTGATACCTCGATTTATCGAAGGCGCCGGTTTAAGAGGCCATAGGAACTCCTTGTCATGCATAAGCCCCCATGTGATATATTTTTGAGCTATGCTCGCCGGGCGCCTATGTTTGAGTTGTGCTGTGCAACAAAATCTCTTTAGCCCCCTTAATTTTTCCTGAGAACTCGAACTTGCGAGAAACACTTCTTCTTGAACCGGGTGTTAAACCGGATATTGAGAGCTTAAAAGCTTCGTGTGGGACATCTTTCCCTTGAACTGAATCTTAAACCGGAATTATTATTTCAGCCGGTCTTTAAATTTGCACCAATATGGCGGTTCAGGGTCCTGCATTAGATAACTTTGCAAGACGGGGTAACTGCTCTTCTAAAGAAAGCAATATATAATAAAATATATTGGATGGATTTCACCTGATATGTTAAGCCAGTATTTATCCGTCCAAGAGTTGATGATCACCATGGTGAAGCGGAAATCAATCATGGGTGAATCCGCCGTAGGAGAAGACAGATGAGTCGGCCGCGATATTATAGGCTGGTGCGGATGGGCAAGTTGGCCTCCACGTTATAAACCGGCGCGGACGCGTGAACTGGCCGTCCGTTCATCAGGTAATGTGACGCGGAGGAAAATGTCGTTTGTAGAACGTTGCCAGTGCATGCTTTACACCCGCAGTATAACAATAATTTTACCTGATTTGCTCGAACAACAGATGGGTCGGCCGCCACCGACGGGCTAGTTGTCCTCCTCGTTGTAAACCAGTGCGGTCGCGAAAGACGGCCACGGCGTGGTAAACCGGCGCGATAGCGAGAGATGGCCACGGTGCTGTAAGCCAGTGCGAGAGTCCGTTGAGTAACGACGACCACTTGTGCCAAATGATGTTGGCGTGCCTCCATCTCCGCGGTATAATACCACTTTGTAATGAATAATTTTCCTGCATATAAAATACAGCATGGCGAGGTATTCTTGCTCGGATGAATTAGTTTGTATTTAAAAATAAATAGGATAGATATCACCTGATTCGCTCGGACAACAGATGAGTCAGCCGCGGCATTGTAAGCCGGCTTGTACGGGCAAGTTAACCGCAGGCGCGGATAGTTGACTCGGCCACGTATTGATGTAAACGCAGCAACGGGGGAAGTGACTTGCACGCGTATCCGCCGGGAGGTTTATGAGAACGGGTGCGGCACCGGCGTGTTAATGTAGACCGGACCGCGGAAGTGGCGGTGTGCGCACGTCCATTGACGAGGGAATCGGCCGCGGTGTTGGAGACCAGCGCAGGCGGGTGCGGACTGATGAGTCGGCCGCAGCAGTGGTAGCCGGCGCATGCATGAGACTTGGCCACGACATTTAAGCCAGTGCGAGCCTCATATTTATGATGTCATTTTTGTAGTAGACTTTCTCCTGCATAGATAATATTGCAGACCAAGGCAAAGATAAACTGCTCTTTGACAAAAAATAATATGTGCTAATAAAATCAACTTGGATGGATATCACCTAGCATTTTAATATGATCTCAAGCGCTCATACTTTTCTGCTGGCCGGCTTGTCCATACTGGAAAATTTGCATTGACGCTTCTAGTGTAATACTAGTTTCACCAGTAATTGTTTGACTGGTTGAGTCTTCACGTGGAGGTGCAAGAGCAGCGTGGCTTGAGCCCTAGCCCATCTAGGAGCATTTAAGTGGTACTACTACTAGCTCACGGCTGCCTATGGGTCCAGAGCTCTTTTCTGATGTATTTATCGATTGCTGGCTCCGGATGACACGCGCATTAGTGGGCCCCAACCGCTGGCAACCTTATCTTCTTAGCTCCAGCGAGAGCCACTCCTTCCAGCGCTATTTCCATGGCAGACTTGTTTCCATCGATACCTCTCGCCCCGCAGCTCTCACCTCCTACTGCTGTCTCTGCCACGGCCCTTGGAATCAGCAGCTTGAGATCCTAGCGGTACACAGCAGGGGCCGAGTGCAACGCCGGCGAGGGAGGCCATACAGCGGGTTGAGCATGCGGCTTGACGGGCCACGGACGCGACTCAGCGGGACGGCGGCGGCTTGGTCATGGCCAGAACTAGCCAGGTGCAACAGCAGGCCGGACTTTGTAACATACCGTGGTGTTTGATGGCTCTCCAAATGCAGCGGGGTTCGACAGAAACCGGTGGAGACGAGGCCTCCGTGGCATAAGCCAGCGGCGACTCGACGCGGGGAGACCCGGAGGCAAACGACAAAAACAGGGCGGCTCAAGCGCAGCAGTGACCTCGCGACGGCGGCTCAAGGCGAGGACGTGCAGGGGCGGCTTGAGGGGGCGTCGTCGCCAGGGCCACACCAGAGGCGGGCGGCTCAGCTTGGCCACACAGCGACTCAGAGTAGCGGGGATCGGTGGCTCAGAATATGCGCGAGGCTGGAGCAGCGGTGAAGGTGCGGCACCGGCGTGGCGCCGCCGCCACAGCTGTCCACGATGGGTTAGCAGACCTGGCCAAGTTGCATCCGGCTTGGGCCAAGTCTTCCATCCCCATGTCGTAGTTGACTTGGAGACTCCATAATGCTTCTCGCCACATGGTTTCCCTGAAGTTTTTGGTATGATGTCATCTTTTCTCTTTCCTGATCCGATTCCAACTATTGATAGCGGCCGGTGCTCCAAAATTAATCTAACTCTGGTTTGTCTCTTGACCTTGTCAATTCGACGCCTTTGCGGCAGCTCGGCTGTTCCAGCCCTAATTTATCGAACTTGGTCTTAATTTCATACACGATGTTCTGACTGCCATCAAAACTACCTTTTGACTCTTATCCGATTTAGAACGCCGCTGGAATCCTTTCAATTGTGACTGATGACTCGGAGTTGACGTAGATCGTTCTGAACCGGCTCTTCTTGATCCGGAAAGTTACGAACCCCTCAATCCCTGGGAGAGATCCCTCCAAGAACTCAACACCACCGTGCGCAGGCCCCACGGTGGGCGCCAACTGTCGTGGTTTTGTCACGGCAGATGTCCCAGGGTAAGGACTTAGTTGCGAGGCCAACGCATCTATGTGGTAGCTTGAGAGGGGTTGAACAGAATCGAGAGACGCAACACAAGACAGGGATTTAGACAGCTTCGAGACCCGGGAAACATCATCCGGTAATAACCCTACATGCTGTTTGAGGCTAGATCTCATTATGATCCTCATCAAGGTGTCGCCGGTAAACCGGCTCTTTATGTCTAGCCCATGAGATTGTTTCTTCTTCCTTGTGAGAACTTGTCCCTCTTTGGGGAGCCCTGCCCCTCCTTATATATGTTGAAGGGGCGGGTTACATGACTAGTCCTAGTAGGATTAGGATTACTCTATTAAAAGGACTCCTAGTCTTGCTTCCTTTGTAGGACAATATTACTTGCGCTTCCTTCATAAACCGGCCCACCATAACATGAACCGGCCATCTAGGCCTTGGGCCTTGTCATCCATCTAAAACACCCACCTGATCACCAATGATTCGCCAGGCTCGTGAATCGTCAGACCAGTGAACCGCCAGACTCATAAGTCGCCAATCCTCCGACGGTTTACTAATGTAACGCCAAGTCCGGCCGGGTTATACTTCCGGCCGGGTTACGCCAAAGGGTATATCCCCGACAAGCATGGTGCATTATTAAAAGAAAAAACAAAGCACACGACGCTCCAAGAATTTACGCATATCATGTGAACGAAATGAATCCGAAAACATACCGATACTTGTTGAAGAAAGATGGGATGCCTTCCGGGGCATCCCCAAGCTTAGACGCTTGAGTCTCGTTGAATATTTACTTGGGGTGCCTTGGGCATCCTCAAGCTTGAGCTCTTGCCTCTCCTCCTTCTCCTCACATCGAGACCTCCTCGATCTTTGAACACTTCATCCACACAAAACTTAACCAAACTTTTAGTGGCAGGGTTACTGCATATGATCAATGAAATCTCATCATGTACTGCTTTAACATTATTGTATAATTATAAACAAACATCACCCACTGTATGCTATCACAATTCTATGGCCCAAGTCAAGGAGGCTTCAACAAGAATTTAAACATATGCAAATAATGAAGCTATAACAGCAATCTGTGAAAACAGGACAGTCGGTAAAGATTTGAACATCAACCATACTTATGTAACTCTAAAAATCCTGAAACAATTAGGAAAAATAAAAAAATTATATAGAAAGAATGTGCAAAAAGTTTCAGAACCGTTTGACGTTCTAGTAAAAATGTAAAATCGCACACTACAACTAAAGTTTCTATTTTTGCAGTGCACAAACCAACAAGCAATTTAATCATCCTAAAGGAAACTCTTGGCACATTATTTTTATAATACAATGGAATTGTAAAAGGGGGTAATTATTTTTGTTGAAAAGTTTGTGTAATTAAGATTCACAAAGTTCCCATGGGCATGAACAAAGGTCAAGTCTAGCTCCCAGTTTCACAACGCTTGTCCCTCTCACTTTCACTTTTCTTTTTGAAAAAGTTTTAGGTTCCCCTCTATATTTTTTGTTTTTAAACTTTATAAAAGCACCCAACAGAAATAGATGACACTTTTTTTAAACTTCCGGGTTGTCTCCCTGGCAGCGATTTCCTTAAAGCTATTAAGCTAGGCATAAAGTGCTCAAATAATTAATCCACCCGGATCCCAAGGTATATCAAAGCCAATTTTAACTAGCAATGATTTGGAATTTAGTGAGCACAAAGCAACATATATCAAGCAATGACAAAGTCTAACTCTCTTCCTATGCATTGACATGTCATACGAGAACAATTCATGCACATCAAGTAAAGACCAATGGATAGTATAAGCAGTTTCTTGCAATTCTATCATGTTGGAAACATAGAGAGGCGCAGATGTAGTTCCTCTCTCATAATAATTGCTAGTAGGAGTAGCAAGCACATGCATATTATAATCATCAAAAACATCATGTGTAATAGAAAAAGGCAACCCATTAATATAATCCTTAATAAGTGCAAACTTCTCCGATATAATATAGTTTGGAGAGTTCAAAAAGATAACAAGACTATCATGTGTGGGTGCAATAGCAACAATTTCATTCTTGACATAAGGAACTATAGAAAGTTCATCTCCATAAGCATAATTCATATTGGCATCTTGTCCATAAGCATAGCAAGCATCAAGTTCATCAAAAAGGGATATTTCAAGTGAATCAACGAGATCATAGCAATTATCATATCATTCATCCTTCGGTAAGCACGAAGGGAAATTAAACAATGTATGAGTTGAGGGGTTACTCTCATCAAAAGGTGGGCATGAGTAGCTAATCCATTCTTCCTCCTTTTGTTCTTTGCTCTCCTCCTCATCTTTTTCATCCAATGAGCTCACAATGTCATTAATTTCTTCTTCCATAGACTCCTGCAAAATATTAGTCTCTTCTTGGACAGTGGAGACCTTCTCAATAAACGCATCAATATGGGCAATGTATTTATAATTCAAATAACAATATTTAAGTATAGCAAGATTTTTAGAGCTATAAGCAACGTCATCATAATTTTCATACTCTTCAAACAAACATTTAATTTCACAAGCACCTTTAAAAGCAACAAATTCTTCTTTTTGTTCCACATCATAGTAAACATATAGTATACCATTAGCATAAGAAGCCAAGGTTTTATTATCATTGAATTTACATGAAAAGGGAAGATGTGGATCATTCATCCTAGAGCAACAAGTATAATCATATCTCATGCATAAATTAATAGCATACCAATGCAACATATGAATTTGATCCCATAGCAATTTCCCTTTATGAGTCAAGCGATAATCCCTAAAGTATTCACATTGATCCAACGTTACTCCCATTATATAGTTGAATGGGATTTTCTCAGGATTATCAAAGAAGTGCATAATATCTTTCACATAGCCAGCATCGAGGGTTTTAGGAGGTTCCCCATCTCCATGAGCAGCAAGTACCACTAATTGTTTTGGTGTCTCGTGTTCCATATCCATGACTAAAGATAGATAACAACTTAGAACAGAAAATAAAAACTACTTAGTGATAAAGCAAACAAGCACACAAGAGAATATTCACCCCACGCTATAACTCCCCGGCAATAGCGCCAGAAAAAGGTCTTGATAACCCACAAGTACATGGGATCGTTTGTAGCCTTCCTCAATAAATAAGAGTGTCGAACGCAACGAGGAGCTAAAGGTAGAATAAATATTCCCTCAAGTTCTAACGACCACCGATACAACTCTACGCACACTTGACGTTTACTTTACCGGAAACAAGTATGAAACTAGTTTGTAGGAGTGATGCTAGAACTTCTTTGCAAGAATAAAACTAGAAGTACTTTGCAAGATAATAAAATTTAGGTGTTTAGTAAAAGGGTTTTTGTCAACAAGAAAGTTATTTGTCCCTAGGTAATCGATAACAAGTACCGATAATCATTCTTGCAATTTTATATGAGGGAGATGCATGAGCTAACATACATTCTCTACTTAGATCATATGCACTTATGATTGGAACTCTAGCAAGCATCCACAACTACTGAATATCATTAAGGTCGTGAAATCCAACCATAGCATTAAGTATCAAGTCCTTTTTACTCCGATACGTAGAGATATCTACTACTAATCCATTAAGGTTCAAAACATGGGCGGTACGCCAAAGTAAGTAGACCGAAATCCATCAATATCTACTACTAATCATCCACCTTGAGATATCTATCCAGAACATCTCGCTGGTATTAAGTTGCGAGTCCCACCCATAGTGTAAACTCAATGCAACAGACAACTGCATTAAAAGAACTTTGCGTAAAGTAAACAATCCTTGCACCCGCGGGCACAAGCACCGTTGTTTTCCCCCTTGTGGCAACAGCACATCCCCTAGACTCATGTTTCTGTCACTCAAGCTAGTCATCGAGGGGCATGAACCCACAATCGAGCATAACGTTCCCTCTTGGAGTCACTACCTATTACTCGGCCAAAGCAATAAATAACAACGGAGAACATGCAAGAATTACTTATGAACTAAAATATAAAAGAGGTGAATCAAATATATTACTCAAGATCAATCTGAACATAATCTCATAATCCATCGGATCCCAGCAAACTCAACATAGCAACAGCATAAGGATTACATAGGTGCCTCGATCATGTAGGGCAGCTCACGAGGACTAATTAGTGAAGCACAAGAACGGGAGGAGAACATCACATAGCTACTGGTCATGGACTCATGGTCCAAGGGAGACTACTCACGAGTCATCCGGGAGGCGTCCATGGTGGTGGAGAAGCTCCCGGTGGTGATCCTCCCCTCCGACAGGGTGCCGGGAAGAGTTCTCCTGGTGCTCCCGATCTTGGAAGCGGCGGCGGCGGCGGAACAGAGATGGGATCGCGAAAAGAGTTCTTCTTCTGAGGGTTACGGAGGACCCTTTAAATATATGCCAAAGTAGGGCACCGGGGGAGCTTCGGGGGGCCCAGGCGCCCCCCCGGCGCGGCCCAGGGGGGGCGTGCCGCCAGGGCGCCTGGAGCCCTGGTGGCCCCCCCAGGCTGCCCTTCGGACGCAGTGTTGTTTCCGGAACGCTGATTTTTTATATAATTTTTCTGGATTTTTCTGGGCAGTTCTCGAAACGTGAAAACCTGAAATACAAAAACAGCCGAAAACAGAAACTGGCACTGGGGTGCACTGGATTAGTAAGTTAGTCCAAATATGATCAAAAGTGTATGGAAGTGTATGAATATCATAGCAATATCACCCAAAAGTGGCATGGAGCAAGCAGAAATTATAGATACGTTTTGGACGTATCAACATCCCCAAGCTTAATTCCTGCTCGTCCTCGAGTAGGTAAATGATAACAAGAATAATTTCTGTGGTGACATGCTATTAACCATCTAGGACTTTTTCATAGTCATATGACAAAAGCTTACTGAGACAATGATTATAAAGTAATTAAGTTGCCTCATGAGAAAATCACAAATGACTGAAAGTTTTACAATATGAAACTGAAACATCAAAAAGATTTGCAATGAACATGATGTGCAAATATGATAAAGTGATATCTAGCTTGCCCCCTTTAGTGATGCAAAACATAAATGCAGGGGCACCTTCAAGGTTTAAGTGATGACTATATACAATCATTTCAGAATAAACGATATCACAATCATGCAAAAGGCAATGCTACTTTGGGACAATGCACATTACACTCAGAATGACAATCATGCTCTCAGTAGTTGGTGCTTCAACATAAAGGTAAAAGAATGGTTATGTGCTAGAGCTTTTTATTTTGAAAACATGGAAGCAATTGTGTCAACGGTAGTAGTACTTCATATGTGTCATGCATAAAACATCCTATAAGTTGCAAGCCTCATGCATCGAATACCAATAGTGCTCGCACCTTGTCCTAATTAGCTTGGATTTCCATGGGTTATCATTGCATTACATATGTTTCAACCAAGTGTCACAATGGGGTACCTCTATGCCACATGTACAAAGGTCCAAGGAGATAAATCGCATTTGATTTCTCGTTTTTGATAGATCTCAACTTGAGGACGTCCATACCGGGACAACATAGAAAGTAGATGATGGACTCCTCTTTAATGCATAAGCATATTCTCATAAGAGATTGAGGATTAAGGTCCAAGCTAAAACTTCCACCATGATACATGGCTTTGGTTGGCGGCCCAATGTTCTTCTCTAACAATATGCATACTTATTCAACCCACGGCAAATCACCCTTACTTCAGACAAGACGAACATGCATAGCAACTCACATGATATTCAACAAAAGTGTGACAGTTGATGGCGTCCCCAAAAACATGGTTACCGCTCAGCGAGCAACTTATAAGAAATAAGATACATAAGCAACATATTCTTTACCACAATAGTTTTTAGGCTACTTTCCCATGAGCTATGTATTGCATGGTTAGTTTGCTTAGTACAGGTGGAGGTTAGCAAAAAGACTGGGAGCGACCAACTAAGAGAGCAATGACTGTCATAATCATGCAGAGCGACAAAGCAATATTGAATCAGGCATGGTAGTTATATCGCTACTCAGAAATAAAAGATCATCAAGGCTTGACAGACTTTCTTTACAGTCTTAAATATGCGTGAGCATACACCAAGTCAATCAAAATAAATTCTCGAAGGAAGATATTACTAAACCATACCACATCATAGGCAGACAAACCATGTTGGTACTCCAATAACACATTGGGAACCCCCCAGCTATTCGAGATTAACCATAAGAAAACCTGAACTACTAAGCACCATCATGCAAGTAGCATCTTTATCATAGACACATTAACCAATGCAACGGAAGCAAACTCTCTTAATAAGGTGAGCATGATAATTAAAGAGAGTTCAAGCAACCAACTAGAAAAAAGCTCTTTGAAAAGATAAGCATGAATACTAAGAGCGGAGTATGATAGTAGCTATTTAAAAGACAAAGAACACACACAGCATAGATAGACATGAAAATTCTATGTTATGTTCTAGGTAGAAGTGGAGCATGTTTCTCTCCCACATAAAGGAATGCTAATGTCCGACTCGTTATGAAAAACTAAAAAGAAAACTAAAAGCAAGACGCTCCAAGCATAGCACATAACACATGAAGTGATAAAAATATAGCGAAACGAAAGACGAACTGATAATGTTGATGGAGAAGGGGATGCACGGGGGCATCCCCAAGCTTAGACGCTTGATTCTCCTTGAATATTTCTTGGGGGTGCACGGGGGCATCCCCAAGCTTGAGCGCTTGACACTCCTGAATCTTTTTATCATCTTCCCTCGCACACTTGAAAACTCCCTTCATACATAACTCATCATAATCTGATTAGCGAGGTTAGTACCCTTAATAAAATAATTATACCTTGCTGGAAATAAAGATATTCTTGAAGTTCTACTGTTTCTCAAGATTGCCAAAAGGTTTTTGCAAAGAAAAAGCAAGCTCTTGATTTGCAAAGTGAGGGAAAGGCAAAACAGGACAGAATCTGTGAAAAACAGAACAGCAGGTAGTAATTGATCTGTTCGGGATACTTCTGCAACTCAAATCAAAAAACTCAGAACAGATGCACGAAATACAATTATATAGAGAACACTGTCGAAAAAATTCAAACCAAAAATATGATCTGGTGATTTTATACGAATTTTTCTATCCAAGGACAGAATCTGTTTCCTGGACAGCACCTCACAACTTTTGAACTTTCTAGCAATCGGAGGCTATACTTGGCACAAATATGTAAAGCAAAGATACAATGATGATGCTACAGCAGTAAACAACATCAAGACACAACAAAAGCAAAAAAAATTATTCATGTGGGCTGCCTCCCAAAAGCGCTTTCTTTTATGCCTTTAAGCTAGGCATAATGCATAGAGGAATCAATAACCATCATAATAATCGGAGTTATAAATTGATTCAAATGGTTCCTCAACAAGTTCATTCTTGTTCCTTCTAGGAAAGGGGTACACACCTTTTTCCTTTCCGCGTAAGCGGATTTGTCCCTTACCTATATCGATGAAGCCTTTTACTGCTCGGAGGAAGTCCCTTCCAAGCACTATATTTCCTTGGTTTGGCTCCATGATGAAGAAATCAATCATTGCAATCCCTTTAAGGAATTTAACTGGTACATCTTTTATTCTTCCCTGGATTTCAGAAATATCTCTATTAGTGTGTTCATGATGAGATGATAATCTATCCATGTTAAATTTTAAAGAATCATGAACAATTTTTGGCATAGTAGAAACCATAGATCCAATATCACAATAAGCAAGGAAGTCTTGATTAGAGATGCTAATCCTAACAAGAGGCTCCCAGTCATTATCTATTTCCAACATATCTCTCTTATTGGGTTTGGGTTTCTCTACCTTCATTAAGTCTAGAGCATCCATTCTCTTTTCAATAGTAGCAAGTCTATCTATGACAGTATCAAAATTATGATCATAAACAAAGTAACTAGATAGACCATGTATAATTTCAAGAGCTCTAGCTTCATCACATTCTAGGAAATCTCCCTCAGCTATAATGTCAAGGGAGTGTTTACACCATTTAAAAAGACCATGGTAAAAATTTCTAAGCACAATTTTTATAGGTATCCAAGGCATAATTCTTCTATGTGCATCAGAAATTTTGTCCCATGCCTTCTTCATATTTTCTCCGTCCCTTTGATGGAAATATAGAACTTCTGATTCCCTCAAAGCACCAAATCCTAACATGTTTAGCTAAACAGATAGGACTACTAACAAGAAGGTAATTTTTTTTTGTAATTTTGTGATAAAAGATACTAAAGATAAAACTGAAAGGTAAACTAACAAGACTAAAAAGCAAAGGTAAAAGATAGCAGGCAACTCCCCTATCCTGAAGAGTGGAGTCCCCGGCAACGGCGCCAGAAAATACTCCTTGATGGGCCTCGAACCCCTCGTTGGTTACCCCAAGTGGAAGGTGTAAGATGCAGTATTGTAGAAGTGTTTTCCCTTAGCAAAGATGCCAAGGATCGAATCCCCAGAGACTCCTAGGTTCAACAAGTAGGTGTCAATTACTACGGCGCCAGATTAGTAGCAATCAACGTGGACCTGCACACAGATACAAATAACTTTGCTCCCAACGAGTACAGAGAGGTTGTCAATCCCTCCGTCCTTGTAGTTCACAAAGGGTTAAAAGCAATATGATAGTAGTGATAGATAGTGTTTTGCAATAGTAAGTAAATAGCGAAAAAGTAAATAGCGGGTGTGATCAATGATGGTAATATGGACCGGAGTCTCATGATGTTCACTAGTGATGTCTCTCTCCCAAAAGACGATAAAACAGCTATGTGAGGTAAACAAATTACAGCTGGGCAATTGACAGGACCACGAACGCAAACCAATGCTGACTACATTGCAAGAAAGGTTGAGGTTCAAAGCATCCACCTTGAGATATCTATGCAGAACATCTCGCTGGTATTAAGTTGCAAGTCCCACCCATAGAGTAAACTCAATGCAACAGACAACTGCATTAAAAGAACTTTGCGTAAAGTAAACAATCCTTGCACCCGCGGGCACAAGCACCGTTGTTTTCCCCCTTGTGGCAACAGCACATCCCCTAGACTCATGTTTCTATCACTCAAGCTAGTCATCGAGGGGCATGAACCCACAATCGAGCATAACGTTCCCTCTTGGAGTCACTACCTATTACTCGGCCAAAGCAATAAATAACAACGGAGAACATGCAAGAATTACTTACGAACTAAAATATAAAAGAGGTGAATCAAATATATTACTCAAGATCAATCTGAACATAATCTCATAATCCATCAGATCCCAGCAAACTCAACATAGCAACAACATAAGGATTACATAGGTGCCTCGATCATGTAGGGCAGCTCACGAGGACTAATTAGTGAAGCACAAGAACGGGAGGAGAACATCACATAGCTACTGGTCATGGACTCATGGTCCAAGGGAGACTACTCACGAGTCATCCGGGAGGCGTCCATGGTGGTGGAGAAGCTCCCGGTGGTGATCCTCCCCTCCGGCAGGGTGCCGGGAAGAGTTCTCCTGGTGCTCCCGATCTTGGAAGCGGCGGCGGTGGCGGAACAGATATGGGATTGCGAAAAGAGTTCTTCTTCTGAGGGTTACGGAGGACCCTTTAAATATATGCCAAAGTAGGGCACCGGGGGAGCTTCGGGGGGCCCAGGCGCCCCCCCGGCGCGGCCCAGGGGGGGGGGGCGCCGCCAGGGCGCCTGGAGCCCTGGTGGCCCCCCCAGGCTGCCCTTCGGACGCAGTGTTGTTTCCGGAACGCTGATTTTTTATATAATTTTTCTGGATTTTTCTGGGCAGTTCTCGAAACGTGAAAACCTGAAATACAAAAACAGCCGAAAACAGAAACTGACACTGGGGTGCACTGGATTAGTAAGTTAGTACAAATATGATCAAAAGTGTATGGAAGTGTATGAATATCATAGCAATATCACCCAAAAGTGGCATGGAGCAAGCAGAAATTATAGATACGTTTTGGACGTATCACCAACCAAGATCACGATTAACCCACAGGACAAAGCAGATCTACTCAAACATCGTAGGATAACCATAGATCATTGGGAAATAATATATGGAGTTGAGCACCATGTTTAAGTAGATATTACAGCGGGGGAAGAGGTGTTACACCATTGCAATGAGGGGGAGAGAGTTGGTGTCAACGTTAGCAAGATTGTTGATGTAGATCGTTGTCCCGATCATTGCCCCGGCGGCACTCCGGCGCCACCAAAAGCGAGGGGGAGAGATCCCCCTCCTTCTTCTTCTTCTTCTTCCTTGGCATCCTCCCTAGGTGGGAGAAGGTTTCCCCCTCTATTCCATGGACTCCATGGCATGAGAGGGCGAGACCCCCTCCGAGATTGGATCTGTCTCTCTGTCCTCTTCTGTTTCGCGTCCGCCAGATGTGGCCTTCTCCGTTTCTTAAATTCTCGGAGATCCGTAACGCCGATTGCGCTGAGATTTTAACACGTTTTTTTACTAAATTCCCGGAGATCCGTAACTCCGATTGCGCTGAGATTTTAACACGTTTTTACCCACTTTCTTCCGCTAGAAGAAGGGCATCGACCGACATTCAAGGAGGGCACAAGACGCCAGGGCGCGCCTTGATGTGTTGTGGGCACTACGGGCCCCCGTTTGCACTACTTCCACCTCCTAAAAATCAGATATATTCCAAAATTATTCTCCATTAATTTTTATCGCGTTTGGACTTCGTTTGATATGGATTTCCTGCGATACAAAACATACAAAAAACAGGACCTCGCACTAGGCACTGGCTTAGTAAGTTAGTCCAAATAAATCATATAAATTGTTGCCAAAAGTATGTAAAAGTTGAATAATATTGGCATGAAACAATCAAAAATTATAGATACGACGGAGACGTATCAACCACACACTCACGTCGAAAAAAGGAGTGATAGAAAAAGACTTTACAACGACTAAGAAGAAAACACTTACTATAAAATGGGTCATGTAAATTTGCGAGCCCCCGGTTAACTTGGGTAAGATAAATATTTTTAACAAACAACATATTTGACAAACTAAGTTTTTAACAAATAAATATAATGTTTGGTTGAACCGAACAAGAATTAAAAGTAAAACAATAATAACCGAGCATGGAAGCGACTTAGCTGGTTAATTTGCTCTGTGTTGTTGACGAGATTCGGGCTTGTGATGGGATGAAGATGTAGTCCTTGGCTTGGCCGAGGTCACAGCCCCCGAGCCTGAAGTGACTGGGCGAGGAGTTCGTCTTGACGAAGTGGCGACACAACGCGGTCGATGGGGCGAGCCAAAGCCCCGGTCTAGCTAATAATGATAAAGTTGGATGGTTGGTGACACCGAAGTCACTGGAGTATGGTGATGAAGAAATAGCAAGGTCCCGTGTCTAGCCGAGTTGTCGAAGCCTCCATGTCAGCCGATGAGTTGAAGCAGGTCGGCTGGTGACGCCAAAGTCATGGGAGTAGGTTTGATGAAGATATGGTGAAGCCCCTGGTCTAGCCGAGGTGACAGAGCAGGTCGATAAGGAGACGTTGCAGCTGCCATGTCAGCAGAGGTGTTGAAGCAGTTCGGCGTGATGGACATCAGCTTCAAGAAGCAACAGTGTGGCCATGCCGACGCAGGTCGTAACTTGTGGCGCAGTCAATGCCGGCTTGATGACGTGACCGTGCAGTGAGGCCGGTGTGCCTACTCCGTGATCCGTGGGGCGACGATGTTGGTGATGATTTATCCTTCGCGATGACAAATTCTTGTTCGGCTCGTCGAGATGATGATCCGAAGAAGTTGAGCTCGGCTAAACAAAGCCACGACGTGTCTAGCATAGGTCGGCAGCCGTGGAGCAATATTGCCGGACTGGTTTGACACCAGCCTGATGGCGAAGATTACCTCAGAGGAGGCATAAATTTTTATGGGCATGTGTTTAGAAACAACGCACAACACGCGTAAAAAGTTTTCCTTCATAAAGGTTATCCAATATCCCGTTCATGAAAAATCATGAACTCAGGTCAGATTCGTATTCACGCAAAAACATATCCAAAAATTTGTCCACTCATCGGAAGGTTCCGAAGATTGAACGGTCGGATTGAGCTGAAATTTTGAGGGTTGGTTTATATAGGAATTCCGTAGCAGATGAGCGGTTGGATCTTCCAAAGGACGTCAGAGACACACGTTGGACTCCTTGCCCCAAACTCATCCAGATTCCCGTCCAGATTTGACAGGGCTACGGTATATTGCTCATCATCGGAGATTCCTGCATCGGAACGCGAGGAAATTTTACAGGGTTGTTATAGATTCAATTCCACAGAAAGAATCGTCAAGGCGATACTCGAGGAGGCGGTAACGGTGGATAAAACTTCATTGTCCAAAAAAACAGCACGGTCGCCCGAGGACAATGTTGACGTTGAGCCCCCGAGCTCCATGGATGTTTCCTCCATGATCTTGAAAGAGATCGGAGTTGATGTTGATGAAGGTCATCGTCCGAACATGAAGATCTGACGCGGACTGTAGTCCTCGGTCGAGACAAGGTGACCAGTCGAGCTGGTGACGAAGATGTCGACATCACAGTTAATTTGCAGACGTGCCATTGATCCTTCATGGACTTCACAGCGGAACTCTCAATGAAAGCACCATTGTCAGTGTCAAAACCGGCAGATCTCGAGTAGGAGGTCCCAAGCTAGGTGTCATGAATCGATGGGTAACAAGAGACATGGGACACGATGTTTACCCAGGTTCGGACCCTCTTAATGGAGGTAATACCCTACTTCCTGCTTGATTGATCTTGCTAAATATAGAGATTACAAGAGTTGACCTACCTCGAGATCATATGTTGTTGTCTAAAACCTAAGGGTATGATGAATAATGACATAATCCTTTATCGACTAGCCTGGCCTCGGCTTATATAATGTACTAGAGGCCTAGGATAACAAGAGTCCTAGTCGAATCCGATGACATTCAATTCAAGTTGTGTAACAAGCAGACATTTGCGCGAAAGAGCATATGCGGCTACATTTTCTTTTCCCTTGATATACTTGATCACATAAGGAAACAATTCAATAAACTCACTCCATTTAGCATGCCATTTGTTCAACTTAATTTGGCCCTTAAGATACTTAAGTGTTTCATCATCCGTGTGAAGAATGAACTCACGAGGGCGAAGATAATGTTCCCAAATATCTAAGACTCTCACTAAAGCATATAATTATTTGTCATAGATGGGGTAGTTAAGTTGCGCTCCCAATTTTTTTCACTAAAATATGTGATGGGGCGCTTCTCTTGCATCAACGCACCTCCGATGGCATTCCCGCTAGAATCACAATGTATCTCAAAGGGTTTATCAAAGTTGGGTAAAGTAAGCAAAGGGGCATGCATAAGCAAATTCTTAAGTTCATTAAACACGGTAACTTGGGATGGTCCCCAAACGAAACGTGTGTTCTTCTTGCACAAAGCATGTAAAGGAGAAGGAATTGTGCTAAAATCCTTCACGAAGCGATGATAGAAACCGGCCAAACCAAGAACACTACGCACTTGTTGTAAGTTTGATGGTTGGGCCAAGTTTTAATAGCTTCAATTTTAGTTTCATCGACATGGACACCTTGAGAAGAGATGACAAATTCTAAGAAAATAACCTTGGCAACGCCAAAAGTACATTTCTCCATGTTAGCATAGAGGCGTTCTTTCCGAAGAGTTTGCAAAACAGTTCTAAGGTGTGTGACATGATCTTTTAGCGACTTGCTAAACACAAGGATGACGTCAAAGTAAACCAGAACAAATATGCCAATATAGGGTCGAAGAACGTAATGCCTGACACACATGAATGTATCGGGCGCTTCCGATAAGCCGATCGGCATGACCAACCACTCATAAAAACCAAACTTTGTTTTGAAAGCGGTTTCCACTCATCGCCCTCTTGAATGCAAATTTGGTAATAACCACTTTAAAGATCAATTTTTGAAAAGATTGTGGCTCCACGTAATTCATCTAGCATGTCATCTAAGCGCGGAATGGAGTGACGATATCTAACGATGATGGCATTGATAGGATGACAATCGGAGCACATGCGAAAACTACCATCTTTCTTAGGCACGAGAATGACTAGGACGGCACAAGGGCTTAAGCTTTCACGTACATTACCATTGTCGATGAATTGCTGTACTTGTCGTTGTATTTCCTTGGTTTTGTCGAGGTTGATGCGGTAGGGTGCCTTGTTCGATAGTGGTGAACCGGGTATGAGGTTGATGCGGTGTTCGATGCCATGAAGTAGAGGTAGACCCATAGGTAGCACATCGGGAAAGACGTCCTGGAATTCCTGAAACAAATGAGACAACACTAAAGGTAGATGGTGAAAGTTGTTAGTCCTCGTCAATTCATCCTTTCACACTAGGACATAGTGTATGACACTAGTTGGTTCTCACACACTTCTTTCATGTCTCTCTTGGTGGCTAAAAGAACTATATCTCTCTTATCGCTCATCGTGGAGGCACTCGAATTTGGCTTGTGGCACTCACTCTCTTTATGGTGGTTCACTCTCTCACTACTCTCTCCATGATGGTTGGATGATTGTTTGTTGGAGATCACTTGGCTTGGTGACATAGGACGAAGCACATACTTCTTTCCCTTCATCTTGAAGCTATATTGATTGGTTTGTCCGTTGTGTAGGACGCAACGGTCATATTGCCAAGGTATTTCTAGGAGAAGGTGGCACACAGACATAGGAACTACATCACACTCCAAGGTATCTTTGTATACGCCTATCTTGAAGGAAACTTGAACCGTGTGCTCCACTTGAATCGTGTCGGAGTCGCTAAGCCATTGGACCTTGTAGGGACGGGTATGCTTCTTCTTCATGAGTTGGATCTTGGAGCACAATTCTTCACTTGCGAGGTTGTGGAAACTTCCTCCATCGATGATGACCTTGATGGAATGGCCTTGAATGCCCACTTGGGTGTGGACGATATGACATCTTTGATCTTCGTTGTGTTGTTGTTAAAGTGTCAAGACCTTGGAGACGACGAGGGCGGGACTTGATTCTTTGTCACAAAAGACTTGTTTGTCTTCATCATCATTCACTTGATGGTGCATGTCCACATGCTCGAGTGCATCCATTTAATCTTCACTCATGGAGTTGTATGTGCCATCGTCGTTGAAAATCATTGTGCGTTTATTGGTGCATTTGTATTTCTTGTGTCCTCGGCTGCCACAAGTGAAGCATTCCATTGAACTTGTCTTGATGGGGACTTCGGGTGGCGCCATTGTGGAAGTAGTTTTGGACCTGTACGAGCTAGCCAGCGGGCGAGTGGTAGAAAGTGTCGCTTGACTCGAACTTGACTTGTCTCCAGTACTTGGAGACACACTTGTATAGGTAGCAGGTGCCGAAGTTGCACGCGCTTGAGTGTATGAACTATAGGTCTTGGACGAGTACTTGGCGTATTTGAAGTCATCTTTTACTTGTCGGTCCGCCTTGGTTGCTTGGTGAACAAGCTCGAGAAGGTTTGAGTATGGTTGGAAATCCGCAATCTTCTTGATAGGATAGTTCAGCCCATTCAATAAACGAGCCATTGTTTGTTCATCATCTTCCTTGACATTTTCCCGAATCATGGCGATCTCCATTTCTTGGTAGTATTCTTCCACCGTCTTTGAGCCTTGCTTGAGGATTTGTAACTTCTTGAAGAGACCTCGGCTATAATGTGTAGGCACAAAGCGAGCGCGGATGACATCCTTCATTTGGGTCCAAGTTATGATGGGTGTGTCGCCTTTCAACCTTCGGCGCTTAATCACTTGTTCCCACCAAATAATGACATAATCTTGAAACTCGAGCGACGCCATGTCAATCTTCTTCTCTTCTTCAAAGTTGTGTAGGCAAAATATCTTGTCGACTTTCAATGCCCATAAGAGATATTCCTCGGGATCGGTGTTTTCGGAGACCTTGGGCATGGTGAATTTGAGCTTGCCGAAGCGTTGTTTTTCATCATGGTGACGATGGTGGTGTCACTCGTGACATAGTGGAGGATCCTCAAATGCTTGCTCCGCCCGCTAGTCTTGCCAGTTTGGGCGAGGCATGTATGCCCGATTTCGTTGCTCTTGTTCACTACAAAAAAAGACACATCCATGACATTTTGGGCCGAATGGAATTTTTTCCTGTCATACTTATGACACTTCTATGACGATAATTGTGACAAAACCCAGTATCATCATATATGCGGTGGGGTCCTACTTCTATGACAAAAAATCATGACAGAAAATGGGCTTTTCGTCCTGGGCGGGTCGGAGACGCAGCTGCATGACATTTTTGGGCCGTCCATGACAGAAAAAACCATGGTAGAAGCGAGGGCGAGGAAAATATCGGGGTGTTCCCGGTTATAGTGGGTGGTCGGGGCTGAGCGATGCGCATTTCTCTCGTACACGCACACGCGTGGGTGCGAGGTGTTGGGCTCTAACTGAACTCGAGCGAGGCGTTGGGCTCCAACTGAACCCGAGCGATTGCACTGCAGGCTATGCGTTACTGAACCCGAGCGATCGCTCTATGGCTGTTAACTAAACCTGATCGAGCGATTCCTTCGCTACTGCTGCTAACTGAAGTCGATCGATGCTGCCTCTGGATGAACAATGAGCGTTGCTGGGAGGGGGGTTTGGATGAACAGTTCCTGGTGGGGGTGGATGAACAGGACCCCGATCTATGGAGTCGGTTGGGGTTGGATGAACAGGACCCCGTGGAGGGCTGGATGAACAGGACCACCCCGTGGAGGGCTGGATGAACAATAGACGATGGAGGGCTGGATGAACAGTAGCCTATGGAGGGGTGGTTGAATAGGAGCCCATGGAGAGGGCTGGTTGAACAGTAGCCGGTGGAGTAGCGCGCGGTGGAGGCTGGATGAACATGAGCCTGTGGATGAACAATCGTAGGTGGAGGCTGGAGGAGGTCGACGGTGGATGAACAGTAGCCCGTGGAGGCTGGAGGGGTTCGACGGTGGAGATGAACAGTATCCCGTGGAGTCCTGTTTTGCAGTACGCCACACCCCTCCCGATGAACAGGACTCCCGTTTCGATCGTAGCGCTCCAACACAAGTCCATTTCCTCCATTTTGCGGTACGCCACACCCCTCCCGATCAACAGGACCCCCGTTTCGACAGTAGGAGGTCTGTTTCCTCCATTTTGCGGTACGCCAGACCCCTCCCGATGAACAGGATCCTGTTTCGACCGTGGCTGGTCGAACACAAGGTCGTTTCCTCTGTTCTGCAGTACGCTAGACCTCGTTTCCATCGGCTATTCTGTCCAAGCCGGTTGGCTCCCATGCGTTCCGTTGCCTCTCGATGAACACGACCCATTCCGTTGCCTCCCCATGAACCCGACGATGATGTAGTTTCTCCATTCCAACCCAGCCATGTACACGAGCCCTGGCCGTACGTATGCGCGAGTAGGCGTTCGAGACCCTGCTCGTATGTACGTATGTGGCCGTATTTTCTTTCTTGCACACTGGCCGCTGTACGTACGTGTACATGCTATGTGCGCGCCTCTACTACGACATTTGCGCGCCTCTATATCGACCAGTATGTACATACACGTTCGCGACCAGAATGACAACGCTACGTACGCGTCGACCAGGTGGGTCCCGACTGTCAGGCACTTCCTTGCATGCGAAGATGTAGCTGGTGGGTCCCAGCAGTCAGGGGGGCAAATCGTTTTTTTGCCCGGACGCACTTCCTTGCGTGCAAAGATGTAGCTGGTGGGTCCCAGCAGTCAGGGGGAAATGTTTTTTTTGCGAAATACGGTGGCCGTCCGGTGGGTCCCCGCTGTCAGGTGGAGGAATAATTATTTTGCGCGTAATAAGGAGGCACTTCCTTGCTGCGGCCGTGGACCCAGCTGTCAGCCTCTCCACGTACAATCCATGTCCGATGGAAGCCGTTCCTTGACCACGTTGACCACACCGCGCCGAGAGCACCAGGGCGGTGGACGACGGCGAGGCCTAGGAAGGGGACGACGCGGAGCCGGGGAAGACGCGGCAGTGGATGCCCACGCGTAGAGGAGTACGAGGGTTCACTAGTTCGCTGTGGTGTGAGATTGCCATCGCCACAGAATAACATGGGGTGTGGGTGAGTAGAGGGATGGCTTGGCTAGCGGTGAGAATAGTAGGGGGTGGTGAGGCCTCCGCGGTAGCACAGCCGGCCACGGGAGGCAGGAGCATGCGTGTAATGCCCCGGACACACCCGCCGGTGGTCGTTACTCATGGCGGGATCTATACTGGCCCCACTTATCAATACTAGGCTTTTCTGCGCACTTTGTCCTCACTCGTGCGCACCCGGGAGCAACTTCCTGATAGGTCACCCATCCTGAAACTAGTCCAAGCTAAGCACTCTTAACTTTGGTGTTCTATCCGAATGGGCTTCCGGAGAAGAAGGAATTCCTTATTGATACGAGTAGTCTATCATCCTAATAAGCAAGGCTATCACATACACCCCCACTCAGAGGAACCGACATCCTCGTCGGGCCACAGGAATGTTTCCTCTTGGCACAAACGTTTGTGCATCCAGTCTGGTACATGTGCCATGTAGTGTGCCTCGACGGGTCACAAACATCATGAACAACATGACCGTGCACCTGTTCGCAAACATCCGTGTAGCCGCGAGGGTCGGCTCTGATACCAACTTGTAACTCCCCGGACACACCCGCCGGTGGTCGTTACTCCTGGCGGGATCTAGACTGGCCCCACATATCAATACTAGGCTTTTCTGCGCACTTTGTCCTCACTCGTGCGTAGCCGGGAGCAACTTCCCGATCGGTCCCCCATACTGAAACTACTCCAAGCTGAGCATGCTTAACTTTGGAGTTTTGTCCGAATGGGCTTCCGGAAAAGAAGGAATTCCTTATTGATACGAGTAGTCTATCATCCCTAATAAGCCAGGCTATCACAATGCGGCACGACCGGCGCTGCTTTGGGCGGCTGGAGCAACAAGACCAGAGGTTGAAGAAGCACTACGGCCGTTGGATGGACATCGTACGGTCACTGTAGCTAGAATCGTTCATATTGACTAAGTTGACAAAGCACTCCGTCCCCGTCAACTTAGTAGGCCCACAAGTCAGCCTCCCACCAAGGTGGGTCCCAACCAGCAGGGGGAGTATTCATTTTTTGTGCGTAATAAGGAGGCACTTCCGGTGGGTCTGAGCTGACAGCGGGGGGAACATTTTTTTCACGCAATACGGTGGCCCGTCCGGTGGGTCCCAGCAGTCAGGGGGGAAACATTTTTTTCGCGAAATATGGTGGCCCGTCCGGTGGGTCCCTGATACGTCCATTTTGCATCATGCTTTTATGTTGATATTTATTGCATTATGGGTTGTTATTACACGTTATGTCACAATACTTATGCCTTTTCTCTCTTATTTTACAAGGTTTACATGAAGAGGGAGAATGCCGGCAGCTGGAATTCTGGGCTGGAAAAGAGCAAACTCTGGAAACCTATCCTGCACAACTCAAAAAGCTCCAAAACTCCACAGGACACCGTTTCAGAAAGATATAAAAAATTTCTGGCGAAAGAAGTTCATCAGGGGGGCCACCACCTGTCCACGAGGGTGGGGGGCGCGCCCCCCTCTCTGGGCATGCCCCCCTGCCTCGTGGGCCCCCCGATGCCCATCTTATCCTATATGAGGTGTTTTGACCTGGAAAAATCAGAAGGAGGCTTTCGGGACCAGACGCCGCCGTCTCGAGGCGGAACCTTGGCGGAAACCAATCTAGGGCTCTGGCAGAGCTGTTCTGCCGGGGATACTTCCCTCCGGGAGGGGGAAATCGTCACCGCCGTCATCACCAACAACTCTCCCATCTTGGGGAGGGCTATCTTCATCAACATCTTCACCAGCACCATCTCCTCTCGAAACCTAGTTCATCTCTTGTATCCAATCTTTGTACCCAAATCTCAGATTGGTACCTGTGGGTTGCTAGTAGTGTTGATTACTCCTTGTAGTTGATGCTAGTTGGTTTACTTGGTGGAAGATCATATGTTTAGATCCATTATGCATATTAATACCCCTCTGATCATGAACAATATTATGTCTTGTGAGTAGTTACTTTTGTTCCTGAGGACACGGGAGAAGTCTTGCTATAAGTAGTTATGTGAATTTGGTATCTGTTCGATATTTTGATGAGATGTATGTTGTCTCTCCTCTAGTAGTGTCATGTGAACGTCGACTACATGACACTTCACCATTATTTGGGTCTAGAGGAAGGCGTTGGGAAGTAATAAGTAGATGATGGGTTGCTAGAGTGACAGAAGCTTAAACCCTAGTTTATGCGTTGCTTCGTAAGGGGCTGATTTGGATCCACTTGTTTCATGCTATGGTTAGGTTTACCTTAATACTTCTTTTGTAGTTGCGGATGCTTGCATTAGAGGTTAATCATAAGTGGGAGGCTTGTCCAAGTAAGGATAGCACCCAAGCACCGGTCCACCCACATACCAAATTATCAAAGTACCGAACGCGAATCAGATGATCGTGATGAAAACTAGCTTGATGATAACTCCCATGTGTCCTCGGGAGCACTTTCCTTCATATAAGAGTTTGTCCAGGCTTGTCCTTTGCTAGAAAAAGGATTGGGCCATCTTGCTGCACCTTATTTACTTTTACCTTTTGTTACTTGCTACCAATTACCTTATCACAAAACTATCGGTTACCTATAATTTCAGTGCTTGCAGTAAATACCTTACTGAAAACTGCCTATCATTTCCTTCTGTTCCTCGTTGGGTTCGACACTCTTACTTATCGAAAGAACTACAATAGATCCCCTACACTTGTGGGTCATCAAAACTCTTTTCTGGCGCCGTTGCCGGTGAGTGAAGAACCTTTGGTAAGTGGAATTTAGTAAGGAAAAATTTATATAGTGTGCTGAAATTTATTGTCACTTGTTACTATGGCTCATAATCCTTTGAGGGGCTTGGTCGGGGTATCTTCACCTTGACCTGAAGAGAAAAGAGTTGCTCCTCAACCTACAACACCTACTGAAAATGTTTGCTTTGAAATTCCTTCGGGTATGATATAGAAACTACTAGATAATCCTTTTACAGGAGACGGAACACTACATCCCGATTTACATCTAATCTATGTGGATGAAGTTTGTGGATTATTTAAGCTTGCAGGTATGCTCGAGGATGTTATCAAGAAGAAGGTCTTCCCTTTATATTTGAAGGGAGATGCATTGACATGGTTTAGGCTATGTGATGATATTGGATCATGGAACTATAATTGTCTGAAGTTAGAATTTCATCAGAAGTTCTACCCTATGCACCAGGTTCATCGTGATTGTTATTATATCTATAATTTTTTGCCTCGCGAAGGAGAAAGCATCGCTCAAGCTTGGGGGGAGGCTTAAGTCAATGTTATATTCATGCCCCAATCACGAGCTCTCAAGATAAATGATCATTCAAAAAATTTATACTCGGCTTTCTCCCAATAATCGCTCCATGCTCGATACTTCTTGTTCTGGCTCTTTTATGATGAAGACTATTGAATTCAAATGGGATTTATTGGAAAGAATTTAATGCAACTCTGAAGATTGGGATCTCGACGAACGTAAGGAGTCAGGTATGACCCCTAAGTTTGATTGTGTTAAAGCTTTTATGGATACCAATGTTTTCCGTGAGTTTAGCACTAAATATGGACTTGACTCTGAGATAGTAGCTTCTTTCTGTGAATCATTTGCTACTCATGTTGATCTTCCCAAGGAGAAGTGGTTTAAATACCATCCTCCCATTGAAGTCTAAGTAGTTGAACCTATTAAAGTTGAAGAAAAGACTATCACTTATAATGTTGATCCTATTGTTCCTACTGCTTATATTGAGAAACCACCTTTCCTTGTTAGAATAAAGGATCATGCTAAAGCTTCAACTGTGGTTCGTAAGAGTAGTACTATAACACCTACACGCTCTGAGAAAATTAAAGTTGAACCTAGTGTTGCTATGGTTAAAGATCTCTTGGTTGAAGATTTAGATGGACATGTTATTTACCGCCAAGAGGAAGCTGCTAGAATAGCCAAACCCAATGCTAGGAATAAACATAGACTTGTTGTAGGCTTGCCTGTTATCTCTGTTAAAATAGGAGATAACTGCTATCATGGTTTATGTGACGTAGGCGCTAGTGCAAGTATAATCCCTCATTCCCTATATCAAGAAATTATGCATGATATTGCACATGTTGAGTTAGAAGGGATTGATGTTACTATTAAGCTTGCTAATAGAGACACTATTTCACGAGTTGGGATTGTTAGAGATGTTGAAGTTCTGTGTGGGAAAGTTAAATACCCTGTTGACTTTCTTATTCTTAGTTCCCCACAAGATGACTTTTGTCCCATTATATTTGGTAGACCCTTCTTGAATATTGTTAATGCTAAGATAGACTGCGTGAAAGATATTGATACTATTGGTTTAGGGGATATGTCTCATGATTTTAACTTTGCTAAATTTCGTAGACAACCCCTTGATAAATAATTACCTAGTAAGGATGATATTATTGGTCTTGCTTCTATTGCTGTGCCCCCTAATGATCCTTTAGAGCAATATTTTCTAGATCATGAAAATGATATGCATATGAACGAGAGAAGGGAAATAGATGAAATATTCTTTAATCAGGGACCCGTATTGAAAAAAACTTACCTGTTGAAATCCTAGGGGATCCTCCTCCACCCAAGGGTGATCTCGTGTTTGAACTTAAACCTTTACCTGATAATCTTAAGTATGTTTATCTTGATGAAAAGAAGATACATCCTGTTATTATTAGTGCTAACCTTTGAGAGCAGGAAGAGGAAAAATTATTGAAAACTCTGAAGAAGCACCGTGCTGCTATTGGACATACTCTGGATGATCTTAAGGGCATTAGTCCCACTTTATGCCAACACAAGATAAAATTGGAAGAAAATGCTAAACCGGTTATTGATCATCAACGACGGTTAAACCCTAAGCTGAAAGAAGTGGTAAGGAAGGAAATTCTAAAGCTTCTAGAGGCAGGTATTATCTATCCAGTTGTTGATAGCCAGTGGATAAGTCATGTTCATTGTGTCCCTAAGAAGGGAGGTATGCCTATTGTTCCTAACACTGTTCAAGAATTCACCCGATTAATCAGTTAACGGGCCAGTTAATCGCTACTCACCGCATGGCCGAATCGAATAACACCTATTCATCGAGTTAACTTGTCAGGCCGATTAATTGGCCAGTTAGACCGATTAATCAGTTGTCATGCCGATTAATCCCTGCCGGCTCATTAATAGGTGGGCAAACAAAGCCCAAATTTTTGACCCGTAACCCCTTCCATCCCGATCCCGCTCCTTAATAGCTAGGATTAATAATTGTACCTCCTCTCTATGATTTTCATATGTGTAAGGAAGCATGTTTTAGTATACTACCTATTTGTGATCTTGGGAGTATGGTATAATACATAAAAAACTTGATATATGTTGGCAAGTTCCTATTCAATCTACCGATTAATGGTTGACCGATTAATCCAGTTAATATGCCGATTCACCGATTAATCGCTACTCCTAAACCGACCGAGCAGCTACCAGTTAACGATTTCTTGAACATTGGTTCCTAATGATAAAGATGAATTGATCCCACAAAGAATTGTTACAGGTTATAGGATGGTAATTGATTTTCGTAAATTAAATAAAGCTACTAAGAAAGATCATTACCCCTTACGTTTCATTGGTCAAATGCTAGAAAGGCTATCCAAACATACTCATTTTTGCTTTCTAGATGTATATTCTGGTTTATCTCAAATACCTGTGTCGAAAGGGGATCAAGAAAAGACCACTTTTACTTGTCCTTTCGGTACCTTTGCTTATAGACGTATGCCTTTTGGTTTATGTAATGCACCTGCTACGTTTCAAAGATGCATGATGGCTATATTCTCTGATTTTTGTGAAAAGATTGTTGAGGTTTTCATGGATGACTTCTCCGTTTACGGAACTTCTTTTGATGATTGCTTAAGCAACCTTGATCGAGTTTTGCAGAGATGTGAAGACACTAATCTTGTCTTGAATTGGGAGAAGTGCCACTTTATGGTTAAAGGAAGGCATTGTCTTGGGACATAAAATTTCTGAAAGAGGTATTGAAGTTGACAAGGCTAAAGTTGATGCTATTGAAAAGATGCCGTGCCCCAAGGACATCAAAGGTATACGAAGTTTCCTTGGTCATGCCGGGTTTTATAGGAGGTTCATAATGGTCTTCTCCAAAATCTCCAGGCCTCTGACTAATCTCCTACAAAAATATATTCCTTTTGTCTTTGATGATGATTATCTAGAAGCATTTGAAATACTTAAGAAAGCATTGATCTCTGCACCTATTGTCCAACCTCCTGACTGGAATTTACCTTTTGAGATTATGTGCGATGCTAGTGATTATGCTGTAGGTGCTGTTTTAGGGCAAAGAGTTGATACGAAATTGAATGTTATCCAATATGCTAGTAAAACTCTAGACAGCGCCCAGAGAAATTATGCTACTACTGATAAAGATTTTTTAGCAGTTGTATTTGCTTGTGATAAGCTTAGACCTTATATTGTTGATTCTAAAGTAACTATTCACACTGATCATGCTGCTATCAAATACCTTATGGAAAAGAAAGATACTAAACCTAGACTTATTAGATGGGTTCTCTTGCTGCAAGAATTTGACTCGCATATTATTGATACAAAGGGAGCTGAGAACCCCGTTGCAGATAACTTGTCTAGGCTAGAGAATATACTTTCTGACCCACAACCTATTGATGATAGCTTTCCTGATGAACAATTAGTTGCCATAAATACTTCTCGTACTTTTCCATGGTATGCTGGTTATGCTAATTACATTGTTGCTAAGTGTATACCTCCTAGCTTCACATACCAGCAAAAGAAAAAGTTCTTCTATGATTTGAGACATTACTTTTGGGATGACCCACATCTTTATAAAGAAGGAGTAGACGGTATTATTAGACGTTGTGTACCTGAGCATGAACATGAATAGATCCGATGCAAGTGCCACTCTAAAGCTTATGGAGGACACCATGCTGGAGATAGAACTACACATATGGTATTGCAATCTGGTTTTTATTGGCCTACTCTTTTCAAGGATGCCCGTAAGTTTGTCTTGTCTTGTGATGAATGTCAAAGAATTGGTAATATTAGTAGACGTCAAGAAATGCCTATGAATTATTCACTTGTTATTGAACCATTTGATGTTTGAGGCTTTGATTATATGGGACCGTTTCCTTCCTCTAATGGGTATACACATATTTTCGTTGCTGTTGATTACGTTACTCAATGGGTAGAAGCTATTCCAACTAGTAGTGCTGATCATAACACCTCTATTAATATGCTTAAAGAAGATATTTTTCCGAGGTTTGGAGTCCCTAGATACCTAATGACTGATGGTGGTTCACACTTTATTCATGGTGCTTTCCGTAAAATGCTTGCAAAGTATTATGTAAATCATAGAATTGCATCCCCTTATCACCCACAGACTAGTGGTCAAGTAGAACTAAGTAATAGAGAGTTGAAATTAATTTTGCAAAAGACAGTTAATAGGTCTAGAAAGAATTGGTCCAAGAAACTTGATGATGCATTATGGCCTATAGAACTGCTTACAAAAATCCTATGGGTATGTCTCCATATAAGATGGTCTATGGGAAAGCTTGTCACTTACCTCTTGAGCTAGAACATAAGGCATATTGGGCTATTAAAGAGCTCAATTATGATTTCAAACTTTCCGGTGAGAAGAGGTTATTTGACATTAGCTCTCTTGATGAATGGAGAACCCATGCCTATGAGAATGCCAAGCTGTTTAAGGAAAAAGTTAAAAGATGGCATGCCAAAAGGATACAAAAGCGTGAGTTTAATGTAGGTGATTATGCACTGCTATACAACTCTCGTTTAAGATTTTTCGCAGGAAAACTTCTCTCTAAGTGGGAAGGACCTTACGTTATCGAGGAGGTCTATCGTTCCAGTGCCATAAAAATCAACAACTTCGAAGGCACAAATCCGAAGGTGGTGAACGGTCAAAGAATCAAACATTATATCTCAGGTAACCGTATAAATGTTGAAACCAATGTTATCGAAATGGTAACCCCGGAGGAATACATAAGGGACACTTTCCAGAACGATTCAGACTCTGAAAAGGAAGAGGTATGTGGTACGGTAAGTAAACCGACTCCAAAACAGTTCTAAAGGCAATTTTGAACCGTATTGGAATATTTAGAAAAATAGAAAAATAAGTGGCAGTTTGGAAGGGTCACGAGGCGTCCACGAGGGTGGAGGGCGCGCCCCCCTCTCTGGGCGTGCCCCCCGGCCTCGTGGGCACCTCGTGTGCCTCCGGGACTCCGATTTCTTGTATGTTACTCCTTTTGGTCGGTAAAAATTCATTATATATACTCCCAAAGGTTTTGACCTCTGTATCACGCAAAAATCCTATGTTCTTGTTTTGAGCTATATTCTGCTAGGGTTGACGAAGCCAAGTACCATGTCGTCTCCTTCCTCCAGCAATGAAGGCAACGATACTTGGCTAATGAAGATAGATCTGAAGAGGGAAGGACCCGAGGAGATCAACAAGGAGAAGAGAATCAAGAAGGCGGTGGAAGATCAGGCTCCGGCAATGGGAGAAGAAGACATCCATCAACCTCTTCCCAACCTCTCTACTTCAACTGAGATTGAAGCTTTAAAGATGATCGAGTTAGCTCAAATTCAAAACAAGTATCTCACAAGTGAAAATATTTTGTTGAAGGAGTATATAGCTGCACTCAAGGGTATTATCCGCTAGTTGGAGGATCTCCTACGCTCGATATATGATGATCCGGCGTCACTACTTTCAACTCCATCATCACCACCCCCTACGAAGGAGACATAATCATATGGGTATGGGCACTCCCCTTGGCAACTGCCAAGCTTGGGGGAGTGACCACGGTATCGTATCACCATTACTCCTATCTTTACCATTTTTCTTAGTTTGATCCTTTTGGTAGTATCTTGATCTAGTAAAATAAAGTTAGCATGATCTAGTTGTGAGCTTTTGCTTTATGATCTTTACCCTTTGTAATCGAGTCCATGAGCTATATAACAAAGATTAGTGTTGAGTCAAGGGCTTGATTTCCTCACTTTGGTCATGATAGAATAAAAGAAAAAATATATATAAAAAATATGTCAAGAGATCATATTGATCTTATGAGGAGTAATGACTTCACATATAAAGAGTATGATGAATAAAAGTTGTTTGGAGTTGACAAACATAGTTTTGGTCATCGTTGCAATTATTAGGAAGTAATAAAGAAAGAGAGGCTTCACATACAAATATACTCTCTTGGACATCTTTTATGATTGTGAGCACTCATTAAAATATGACATGCTAAAGAGTTGATGTTGGACAAGGAAGACAACATAATAGGTTATGTTTTCTTATATCCGAAATAAAGTATATTGTCATGGATCATCCAACATGTTGAACGAATGAATTCTGTAGGTACATCAACTTGACGAGAAGCCACTTGGAGAGCAAAATGAAAATAAAAAGGAACAAGGAACAGATAGAACAAATACAAGATAGAAGCTTCGTTCGACATATTCGTGCTGAAAGCTCATGGAACGTGTTACAAAAGGGTTTTGCAATCCCCGGATCAGCATAGCCAAGGACCCTTTAAGATGCAACTCCCGATCAGAACAAGTCCATAAACCACTTCACTCAATGTAGAACCCCGAACTTCATATCGAGCATCCGTTGGAAGAATGCCTAGAACTACTAGATGAACCCACCTACAGATTTCCGAAAGTTTCCAGTTATGCAATCAGGTGTTGGGGATACACGGGAAGCACCGCACAATCAACTCTAAACCTACATCCAGGTGTATCCATCCTTCAACACATAACCAGTCTTTCTCAGAAACTCTGTACCTCGGACCTTCGAAACGCATCCACTATACAAGCTATGGCAATACTCTCGAACTACCTCCCCAGTACTGGGTGATGTCGGGGTTATCTTGCCACTGGCCGTATAGGAGAGATTTTCGATGTCGGCCGTCTTAAGTATTCTAGTACTGCCGCGATGGATTTGTGACGACAACACCTCGGAGCTCAACTCCCCGGGACACTGCCACAACCCCTAATGACAGGAGGCATCGAGAACAATGTTCTCGTCACAAAGACATCGAAACAATCCAAACAATACTCGTGAGATCCTAAAAAAAATTTGGTGCAATTTTTGAAAGTAGAAGAGACAAGAGTAATCGTCAGGAGTCCTCACCAGAGTGAAAAGAGAAGAGGAGCAAAAGAAATCCTACTCTCCGATATAATATAGGACTCAAAATATTTTCAGTGTGTGCCTAGACTCAACCGTCAACGATTCGATCAATCAGTGGGGGCTTCTAGGTCGGAGAAGGCTCTGAATACCAACTTGTAATGCCTAGGATGGGACTATATCTCCTACGTGTCGAGGCACGACTTAAAGATATAAGCCCATCCTAGAATGATCTCAAGTTTGGTATCTTTGCACGACTCATGTAAAAGAGGGATTAAATTGCAAAAGGAGATAGTTGGCTTACACTCGCCACTTCACACAATACATTACATAAGCAATCATCATCCAAAACATCACAACCTGACTACGGGCGAAGAAGCAAAAGAAAGATACCAAAACAACATAAAGCCACAGGTCAGGATCGAATCCTAGTAGAAACCACTACTGATCGTCGAAACGTCACAAGCATAAGGCCAAACTCTTCATCGAGCTCCCGGTGAAGAACTGAACCAGCTCCTGCATCATACTCGGCTGAACCTGCATCTGGTGTGGTGAAGTAACTGTGAGCCACAGAGGACTCAGCAATCTCGTTCCCGGGTAACACGACTATTTAAGCCTTGGGTGAGGACAAGGCTGAAGAAAGAACAAGAGGTGAAGGAACAACAAGAGTCTGCAGCAGCAACTAGCACTAGCTTACGTAATAGAGAGCGAGAAGAGAAGTGCCTCGGTCGAGAGATGATCACAAAGTGATCCTAACTAAAGCCGGTCAAACATAACCCCACCGTGTTCAACTCCCGAATCCCTATTCGGAAATTGACAGTCACGGTACACACGCTGGTAGTGTATTAGAACATTGTGTCAAGTTATCTACAACCGGATATTAACAAGCTCCCATCTGCCACATAACCGCGGGCACGGCTTTCGAAAGTTCATAACCCTGCAGGGGGTGTTCCAACTTGACCCATTACAAGCCCACGATTCGCGGAGTCGCAACTCCATAGATGGGAAAACCCGAGTATTCTCGGAATCCCGTGCTCAAGTTAAACCGAACTAAGGTAAGGCTAATCCAGCAAATCCTCCCGGCGTGTCGACACCCTGATAGGTAGCCGTGCGTATCTAGTCTCAGGACACGACCGGATGGGCGATTCTACAGGTTTTTACCAAACCTCGAGTTTCCTCGTGGTGGCCCCGCAGACTCCCCGTTTCGGACCAACACTCATGTGGAGCACTGGCCCGGGGTTGTTGAATTAAAATAAAAGGGATAGCTAGTCCACATGCAAGTTTTATTAGTTATTAGGCGAATAGTACCAAATGTTGGGACTTGCTGGAAAAGACTTAGCACTTAGCGGTTTATCAAGGGGGTCCCATACACCCCAACCGTGTTAGGAACGCATAATCAAGGAACATAACACCGGTTTATATGGTTCCTAACGGCATGAGTGGAACAAATCACCAAGCAAAAGGCTTAGCCTTCCACCCTTGCCAATATATAGATGATTTCATTTAAGCATTTATATAGTGTGATATAACCCAACCAAACTTCAACATGAAGCAAGCATCTTCGATCTTCACCTGCAACTAGCAATGCTATAAGAAGGGCTGAGCGAAGCGTACTTAGCCAAGCAACGGTTTGCATAGGTAGGGTGGTTAGACAGGTTCATGGTTACAATAGGAGGCTGACAGGAAAACATGGGCATCGAGGCAAAACTATAGAGCGGAACTACTAGCAATAGGCAAAGATAGTAATGGTATCCGGGTTCGGTCATCTTGCCTGGAATTCCACAAGGGAGAAGAACGGATCCATGAAGTAGACGAAGCAACACAGTCGAGCGAATCCTCACAACTCCGGAACGAAACCGAAGCTATCAAGAGAAGCAACCGGAAAGAAGCAAACAACTCGGTAAACACACAATCATAAGCATGGCATACGATGCACATCCAAGTATGATGCATGTCCGGTTTAATTATGCAAGGCATGGCAAAGTGCACAAACAAATCTACAAGTTAAGTGGAGATCAATATGAAACGGGTTGCATATTGACGAAACACCACATTTAATTATTTAGTTGACTCTCATTTAATTACAAGACAAGATTAATTGTTATTCACATGGCAAGAGGTGAAGCATAATAAAACTACACTATTTAGACATTTTAAATGAGGCCGGAAAAACAACAACAAATTCCGGAAAATCCCCATGAGCATGTTTAATAATTATAAAGCAACAACAATTCACACATATAATGTTGTTAACATGATGCGGATGACATGATCAAGTTTATGCAATTTTGTAAAAGTTGACATAAGAGATATGAAGCATTGTCACCGTGGTGGAAGAAAAGGGTGCCACGGCAACGATCCGAGAATGATGCCACGCAACATATCGGTTCTGGTAACTCGGTGAGAGACCGGTGCAAAAGATGATGGAGAGCGTGTCAAACGAGAAGAAAGTGGGGAGATCCCGTCACCGGGTTCCCACGGGTCGGCGACGAGGCAACCGAGGAACACGACAAAAGGTGAAACGGCACGGTGCACACAAGGAAACATTTCATACAACACAAGCAAGCATCACACGGGTCATCGTCTCGGGTTATACCTTCGAAACACTCGTTTCGGGACGGTTCGAGATCGTAGAGGAAGTAGTGGTACTCGCGGTCGGAGAGGAAGTAGCCGTTCCGTGAGTCGTGGTACACGTTCGTGGAGGTACTTGAGGGTCTCGGCGACGGTAGTTGAAGTAGTGGTACATGTTGGCGTTTTCCGTTTCCGAAGAGGTACTTGACGCGTCGTCTTGTGTCGGCGTTCTCGTATCGTAGATGTGCACATACGTAGATGTTCGAGGTCGGTGTCGAGGTACTTGACGCATCCGGTAGTCGTACTCGTACGTCGTGGTACTTGTCGGGTCGCCGTGTACTCGTTCATGTAGTCGTTCTCGAGGTCGTCGACGTCGTGGTACTGGTGGATCCATAGCGACCGTAGTTGTACATAGATTGTCGGACCGGACTCGGTGTTGACGTACGTAGGTCCTCTGTCAAAACAGTAGCACAGGGCAACACAAAAAAAAACAGTAGCACGGGACAGTCCAAAGGAGGCATGAGGCCACGGGCGGAGCTGCGGGGCGGCTCGCGGAGGAGACGATGCGGGCGCACAGCGGAGAAGGCTGGCGTGGGTGCTGCGGTCTGAGGACGGGGAGGCCGGAGGACGCGGCGCTTGGGCCTGATCCGGCGTGGAGGGGGAGCTCCCGAGGACGGGCGCTGGCTGGCAGAAGAAGTGCCGCGGCGGCGCTAGAGAAGGGAGCCGCGTCGGGCTGCTGGTCCTGGCGAAGTACTGGCTGGACCAGCACGAGGCGCTGCTGGACGAGAAGAACGGAGGGAGGCAGGGCGGAGCCGGCTGCATGGCTCGCACTGACGAAGCTGGGCGCCGGCGGCATCTGGACGAAGTGGCTGCGGGGTGGATCCTGGCCGACCGGATCGGCCCGCGGGCGCCAGGCGCTGAACGAGGGAGGCACGCGGCAGTGAGGCCTTGGCAGCGACGGCGCTCCAGCGAGGCGGAGGAATCCAGCCCTGCGGCCAGAGGCGAGGCGCGGGAGAGGCCGGAGAGGAGGGGCGCCGACTGCTTGGCCGAGGGAGGACGAGGGTCCTGGCCGGCCCTGGCTGGCGCGATGAGGAAAAGCGCTCG
>LR738711.1:251838752-251855600 GCA_902687465.1 Secale cereale
GGGCGAGGTGAGCGGAGAGGGGCGATGCGGGAGAGGCTCGATGGGATAGAGAAGGGGATCAGGGTCGGGCAGGAGCGACGGGGTCGAAGAAAGAACGAGGGGGGTGCGGCGCTGGTGCGGACGAGGGAGGAACGAGCGACTCGGTTGGGTGCTAGGGTTAGCGATCGATCGGGCCAGAGGCTCATGGCCTGGAGATGGGCCGTGCCTAGGAAGTGGCTGTCTGGGCCTGCGGCTGGAGGGAGGTTCGGCCGGCTGGGCCTGGAGGCCTGGCTGCTGCCCTCTTCCTTTTTATTTCTTTAACAGAAATAACTAGAGAGAGTGCAAAAAAAAAAGAGGCAAAGAATAAGAATAAAAACGATAGAACAATTTTTAAAGGCTTTATGGGGTAAAGACCAACCCCACGAAAATAGTTCCAACAAAAAGGGAAGTGCAAACTAAAAATAAATAGCTTGCCTCAAGGAGTTTGAAAAGAGTCTAGATTTTTAGGAGGAGCCTCGAAAATTGGGAAAAGAATATAGGAAGGTTTTTAAAGGAGAAACTCGAAGTGAAATAGACATGGGGAAAATATTGCAAGTGTGTTACGGTGATCCCAAACAATGGAATATTTTAATATAGCTCCCTAAATATTGAGAGGCTTTTATATGTTATAAAGAGAAATCACCTTCCCTCGATTTAAATGGACCGAAGGCCCACACGATTTATTTAGTTGCAAAAAAAATTAATGAGATGATGGCATGATGACATGATGCAATGCAAAAAATAAATAACACAAGCACAAAAGAAACACACGGACAACCCGGAACATCTGGAATCTTCTGCAATCTTCTGGAATCTTCTGGGACGCCGGTCTTCGGGCGTCACAACTCTCCCACACTAACAGAGGATCTCGACCCGAGATCCTACAGATAGCACCAGGTAAAAACAAAAAAGAAGAGGTAAAACAAAGTTGCTTCTTCGAGAAACGAGTGAAACCAAAGAACCTTGAGAGGTTAAACAAGTTGAAAGAAAGAAAGCAATGGAGATGAACAAAGATGAAACACTCCGTTACAAAAGAGGAACAAGGAGCATTACGAGAACCTTGAAGGTTGAAAGACATGGAACAAGAGCTTAGGAACCAAAAGAATATGAAACTGCAATGGTATAGCCAAGGAATAAGAATGACAGAATTTGGACAGCACTCCATCTGAAAATGGAAGGAATTAACAAGAACTTGAGAAGATGGAATGATACTGGATGAAATCAACAACATACTGCCTCCGAAACAATTGAAAGAATGGCACAAGGGGTAAGAAAGATTCAGACAGCACTCCGGTTAAAAAGATAGGCAAAACTTGATAAGATGAGAGAACTAGAATGGAGGACACAACACTCCGGTTAAATGATAAGCAAGTGAAAGAACAAAATCTCGATAAAATGATATGATGGTTAAAGAGAGCAATATCACAAGGCCTCCGGAACGAAAGAATAGCATATAAATCAACGAAAGAAATGAAAGGAGAAGAAAAATGACAACTTCTCTCACAAAATAGAATTTGAAAGAGCATTCTTATAAAGAAGGGTTGAACAGAGTTGTTGGGAAATCAACAACGAAATGAATAAGCTTGATGTGGGCTTATGGAAAACATCTCAAAATTAAGAGGTGACAACCAGCCACTAACGAGAACATTTGATTGGATTGAGATCAACAAGGAGACGAAGAACTTAATTCACTGGAATGATAAATGAAGAACTTGGATCATTTATAAGCACCATAATAGCAACAAACCTTAGGGAAGGCTTTAGGTGAAATACAACCCAAGATAACTCCAATGAATAGATTGAAGGGTTGAAAAGATCTCCTGAACAAGGAAAATGATGGTTTTAAATAACCATTACTGACAACTTGTGAATCATGAAACATGGAGGAAAATTATCAAGAATGACATAACACCATCTGAAAAGATAATGTAGAAAGAATTGCACTTCGAAATGCAAGAAGAAGAATGCTTGAGCTCCAACAAGAATCTTGATGAAGACTTCGAGAATGAATTAAAACACGATGAACCACCGTAATAATAGGGAGACGAACGAAGAGACATCAATGAAGAATATTTGGAGGACGAAGTTGAAAACTGAGAACGAAGAAATCTTCTGAAATGATGGCCTTCGGAGGAACACAAAGGAAAAGAATTCATGAAATGCTTCGGATGGGTATAAAAAGAATTCCTCACAAACGAAACAATAATGTGGATGGCATGAAGCTAGAACCACGAATCTTCAAGAAGACGGGCCAAGATTAAGAGAAACACTTCTCCGATCTGCAAACGTTGAGAATGAAGACGAGAAATGCCATAAGAATTGTTGAGCACTCCGGAATGAAGAATTAAAAAGGTTGAACCAACGATGGAAAGAATTTGAAAGCGGTCCTGGAGAAGGCATGTGACTGATGGAAATCATTCTTACATCACACTTTGAAAAGAATTTAAGTATAACTCCAGAAAATAGAAGAGTTAGGTAAGATCCTGGGAAAAGACCTGTGGGTTAGGGCCCACTAAAGAAATCATCGTTGAAAAAGATTGCTTAAGAGATATTGCACCGGTTGAATTAAATGGCTTGAATAAGATGATAATCCTCAAAATAGCTTGAACGGATTAAGAATGGAATTATGAATCTTCAGCACTCCGGATATGAATAGCAAGAGGAGAATGATTAATTGGTGCACCGGAATAAGAAAGCATTGTGAAAAGAGGAAAGGGATAAGATCAACACCGAAATCTTGAATTACATCCACCGGCAGAATTATTGGAATTAAGAATGATGAACTTGAAGCTCTTGAGCATCTTCACGATGAATCACCGGATATGAACATTGAAGGAAAAGAATGAAGAAACATCACATGAATAAAATGGATACTTGATCTGAGAATTTCTGGCTCCAAGAAGAAGAAGGGTGGGAGGGTGGGGAAAACAAAGACAACTTGGAATGAATGAAACAGACAAATCGTCAGATTTCTGAACGATGTCCGTATGGAATAACTTGAAGAGAAGGCACACCGGTTGAAAAGGGTTAACATGAAAATCTTGATGGTCAAGAAGAATTAGCGCTCTCATAGAAATATGAGAATACCGATTAGGAAAGGTATGGAATCAGCATTTGACATCGAAGCAACTCGAATACCAGAATCAAAACGAAAACAAAGGGTAGATGTTTTGCAGCATAAACTTCATAAGCATCATTCGAACAGAGAATTGAACGAATGAATTCTGTAGGTACATCAACTTGACGAGAAGCCACTTGGAGAGCAAAATGAAAATAAAAAGGAACAAGGAACAGATAGAACAAATACAAGATAGAAGCTTCGTTCGACATATTCGTGCTGAAAGCTCATGGAACGTGTTACAAAAGGGTTTTGCAATCCCCGGATCAGCATAGCCAAGGACCCTTTAAGATGCAACTCCCTATCAGAACAAGTCCATAAACCACTTCACTCAATGTAGAACCCCGAACTTCATATCGAGCATCCGTTGGAAGAATGCCTAGAACTACTAGATGAACCCACCTATAGATTTCCGAAAGTTTCCAGTTATGCAATCAGGTGTTGGGGATACACGGGAAGCACCGCACAATCAACTCTAAACCTACATCCAGGTGTATCCATCCTTCAACACATAACCAGTCTTTCTCGGAAACTGTGTACCTCGGACCTTCGAAACGCATCCACTATACAAGCTATGGCAATACTCTCGAACTACCTCCCCAGTACTGGGTGATGTCGGGGTTATCTTGCCACTGGCCGTATAGGAGAGATTTTCGATGTCGGCCGTCTTAAGTATTCTAGTACTGCCGCGATGGATTTGTGACGACAACACCTCGGAGCTCAACTCCCCGGGACACTGCCACAACCCCTAATGACAGGAGGCATCGAGAACAATGTTCTCGTCACAAAGACATCGAAACAATCCAAACAATACTCGCGAGATCCTAAAAAAAATTTGGTGCAATTTTTGAAAGTAGAAGAGACAAGAGTAATCGTCAGGAGTCCTCACCAGAGTGAAAAGAGAAGAGGAGCAAAAGAAATCCTACTCTCCGATATAATATAGGACTCAAAATACTTTCAGTGTGTGCCTAGACTCAACCGTCAACGATTCGATCAATCAGTGGGGGCTTCTAGGTAGGAGAAGGCTCTGAATACCAACTTGTAATGCCCAGGATGGGACTATATCTCCTACGTGTCGAGGCACGACTTAAAGATATAAGCCCATCCTAGAATGATCTCAAGTTTGGTATCTTTGCACGACTCATGTAAAAGAGGGATTAAATTGCAAAAGGAGATAGTTGGCTTACACTCGCCACTTCACACAATACATTACATAAGCAATCATCATCCAAAACATCACAACCCGACTACGGGCGAAGAACCAAAAGAAAGATACCAAAACAACATAAAGCCACAGGTCAGGATCGAATCCTAGTAGAAACCACTACTGATCGTCGAAACGTCACAAGCATATGGCCAAACTCTTCATCGAGCTCCCGGTGAAGAACTGAACCAGCTCCTGCATCAAACTCGGCTGAACCTGCATCTGGTGTGGTGAAGTAACTGTGAGCCACAGAGGACTCAGCAATCCCGTTCCCGGGTAACACGACTATTTAAGCCTTGGGTGAGGACAAGGCTGAAGAAAGAATAAGAGATGAAGGAACAACAAGAGTCTGCATCAGCAACTAGCACTAGCTTACGTAATAGAGAGCGAGAAGAGAAGTGCCTCGGTCGAGAGATGATCACGAAGTGATCCTAACTAAAGCCGGTCAAACATAACCCCACCGTGTTCAACTCCCGAATCCCTATTCGGAAATTGACAGTCACGGTACACACGCTGGTAGTGTATTAGAACATTGTGTCAAGTTATCTACAACCGGATATTAACAAGCTCCCATCTGCCACATAACCGCGGGCACGGCTTTCGAAAGTTCATAACACTGCAGGGGTGTTCCAACTTGACCCATTACAAGCCCACGTTCCGCGGAGTCGCAACTCCATAGATGGGAAGACCCGAGTATTCTCGGAATCTGAAAGCACATTTGCTCCCTGGGTGGTTTTGGTAATTAATGACAACATACTTTGTGGTTGGACTAATACTTTTATCAAGTATGTTTCAGGAAATCCAATCACATTGGAATGGCAAGATGACTGAAGAAGTGGACCCCTCAAATGCTAAGGCAAGCATTGGCAAAAGCTCAAGACTCTATTTTTGGTTTAGTGATCAAAGATCACATTGAGTCCATAGGAAAAGCCAATACTATTAAAAGGGGATGAGGTTGTGTTGATGATCTAGTTGCTCAAGTGCTTAGTGATATATCTCCTTCAACTATCAGCACCTTTCACTTCTATACACACCCATAAGTAATCTCGGACAAACCGATTCTTCCAACTCAGTCCCACCGAGATGAACCACTTCTGCCATATTCCAAACCCTAGAAAAATCGGTCATACCGAGTTTGAGATCGGTCTCACCGAAACTGAACTGCCAACCTTCTGTAACCATTTCACATCATATCGGAATAACCGAGTTTGCGTTATCGGTCTTACCGAGATTGACAAGCTTCTGTCTTGGCTCAAATCGGTCTCACCGATAATTCATTTTCGGTCCCACCGATTCTGGCATGTTCCTGTCCTTTCTCAAATCGGTCCAACCGAGTTTTCTTTCTCGGTCTCACCGAAAACTCCAACGTTCATATCAGATACACTTTCGGTCCCACCGAGATGGTATTTTCGGTCCCACCGAAAATCCCAACGTTCACTATATTTGAACTTTCGGTCTGACCGAGTTTTAACTTCGGTCTCACCGAGATTGGTCAAATGTGTGTGTAACGGTTGGATTTTGTGTGGAGGCTATATATACCCCTCCACCCCCTCTTCATTCGTGAGGAGAGCCATCAGAAAGTACCACCACTTCTACCATACACTTTCTGAGAAGTGAACCACCTACCCTTGTGTTGAGATCAAGACATTCCATTCCTACCATATGAAACTTGATTTCTAGCCTTCCCAAGTTGCTTTCCACTCAAACCTTTCTTCCACCACAGCCATATCAGTGAGGAGAGTTGAGTGTTGGGGAGATTATCATTTGAAGCACAAGAGCAAGGAGTTTATCACCATCAACACCGTCTATTACCTTTTGGAGGGTGGTGCCTCCTAGATTGGTTAGGTGTCGCTTGGGAGCCTCCGTCTTCGAGATGTGGAGTTGAACCAAGAAGTTTGTAAGGGCAAGGAGATCGCCTACTTCGTGAAGATCTACCCCGAGTAAGGCTAGTCCTCCGTGGGCGTAGGCCATGATGGAATAGACAAGGTTGCTTCTTCGTGGACCCTTCGTGAGTGGAGCCCTCCGTGGACTCGCGCAGCCGTTACCCTCCGTGGGTTGAAGTCTCCATCAACGTGGATGTACGATAGCACCACCTATCGGAACCACGACAAAAATCTCCGTGTCACCAAACTGCGTTTGATCCTCTCCACCTCTCTCTACTATATATGCAATTTACTTTCCGCTGCCCATACTCTAGAATTGCATGTGTAGTGTGTTACTTGACTTGATCTTAATTGTGAAACTGCCAAAAACTTTGCTTAATCAAAAGGAAGATTTTTTATATCATCAAGTATGTCTAATCACCCCCCCCCCTCTAGACATACTTCTTCGATCCTACAGTTGGTATCAGAGCTTTGGTCTCCATTGCTTTGGTTTACACACCATTGGAGGAAGATGGACGTGTCTACGGATGGGAGTGTTAGCCATAGAGTGCCTGTTCTTAATGGAAGGTTTTATAACTCTTGGAGGTCTGAAATGCTTAGTATCTGTAAAATGTACAATTTGTGCAAATATATTGAGACCCCATATGTGCCTCCATTTGATCCCTTGCACCCTACCATGGATGAAGAGCTTGATTTGCTTCGTAACCTTAGAACTGTAAATCTTATCATTAGAGGGTTACCTGATGACTTGCTTAATCTTGTTACAAACTTTGAGTGTGCCTATGCTATGTGGAAATTCTTGGAAGAACTTTATCCGGACTACTCTTTGAGAAGTCTTGATGAAATTCTACACAAGACTATTGAATTTGATAAGTTGCACCCAAATGATCCCAACTTTGATAAATGCTTCTTTGAGCTTCGTGATCTTATGAAAAAGAAGGGTGATCCCGGTCTTATCAATATTATCATTAGAAATGCTCTTGCATTGCATTCCGAAGATTATTGTTCCATTGATCAAACTAATGCAAGTACTTATCAATTTGACCTAGGTGTTGATGATGAACAATCTATGGGTCAATATGATGATGAACATGAGCATGATGATGATTACTTCGATTCGGACACCGAGCTAGACAAGGTCATGAAGAGTCTCAATCTCATGGCAAATCTGAGAGACTACATGTCCGGCGGAAAAGAGTGGATTCTTGATAGTGGATGCACCGATCACATGACCGGAGACAAAGACATGTTTCGAGAGCTTGCAAAGAATGATGGTCCACGCAAGTATGTGACTTTTGGAGACAACTCCAAGGGTAAGGTACTTGGCCTTGGTAAGGTGGCCATATCTCATGATAGCTCTATTCAAAATGTCATGCTTGTAGAATCTCTTGGATACAATTTACTTTCCGTGTCTAGATTAGCTGACTTTGGATTCAATGTGCTATTCACCAAAGTAGATTGCCAAGTCTTTCGTCGTGATAATCAAAACATGGCTTTTACTGGTATTCGTAGAGGTGATCTATATATTGTTGATTTCACTAAGAAAGCCCAACCTAGAGCTTGTTTCATTGCTAAATCCTCTAAAGGTTGGTTATGGCATAGAAGGCTAGGACATGTTGGTATGCGTAATCTAGACAAGCTGATCAAAGGTGATCATATTCTTGGTGTTAAAGATGTTTTCTTTGACAAAGATAGACTTTGTAGTGCCTGTCAAGCAGGAAAACAAGTTGGTGGAAGTCATCCCGTGAAAAACATCATGACCACAAGGAGACCGCTTGAGCTTCTTCATATGGATCTCTTTGGTCCCAATGCTTACAAAAGCCTTGGTGGTAACTCCTTTGGTCTAGTTATAGTTGATGATTATTCCAGATTTACGTGGGTATTTTTCCTTGATAATAAATCGCAGGTTCAGAGGATCTTCAAGATCTTTGCCAGAAAGGCCCAAAATCAATTTGAGGTGAAGATCAAGAAAGTTCGGAGTGACAATGGAACGGAGTTCAAGAACGCCAATGTAGACTCTTTTCTCGATGAGGAAGGAATTCTACATGAGTTCTCGGCTACGTACACTCCTCAACAAAATGGAGTTGTTGAGAGGAAGAACCGAACGCTCATTGAGATGGCAAGAACGATGCTTGATGAATACAAGACACCAAAACATTTTTGGGGAGAAGCAGTCGAGACAGCTTGTCATGCTATCAACAGGCTTTATCTTCATAAGCTTCTCGGCAAGACATCATACGAGCTCCTCACCGGTAACAAACCCCAAGTGGGATACTTTCGTGTCTTTGGTTCAAAATGCTATATCCTTGATAAGCATCGTCGGTCTAAATTTGCTCCTAAATCTCATGAAGGCTTTCTCCTTGGTTATGGATCAAACTCCCACACCTACCGTGTCTACAACAATTTCACCCGAAAGGTTGAAGAGACGGTAGACGTGAAGTTTGATGAATCTAATGGCTCGCAAGTAGAGCAAATGCCTATTGATGTAGGAGACAAGGACCCATCGGAAGCTATCCAAGATTTATCTATTGGAAAGATCCGTCCCATGGAAGTGAAGGAGAGTACCTCATCTACATATGTGGAGCCACCTACCTCACGGCGAGATGAACCTCAAGGCAACATGGAGGCCTCCACAAGTGGAACTCACCAAGATGAGGAAGCGCAACAAGAAGATCCACCACAACCTCCTTCTCCACCACCTCAAGACAACACCAACAACAACGAAGAAGAAGAAGAGGAAGATGAAGATGATGAGGAAGCTGAGCTACAACATCAACAAAAGCTATCCCGAGTCCGAGCAAGAGTCAAAAAGAATCATCCCGTGGAACAAATGATGAACGACATCAACTCCGGGAGAATTACTCGCTCTAAAACTCGCTTAGCTAACTTTTGTGAGCATTACTCATTTATCTCTAGTATTGAACCTATGAAGGTAGAAGAAGCACTTAAAGACCCGGATTGGGTGAACGCTATGCACGAAGAACTACACAACTTCGAGAGGAACAAGGTGTGGACTTTGGTAGAGAAGCCCAACGATGATCAAAACATCATTGGAACCAAATGGGTGTTTCGGAACAAGCAAGATGAAGATGGACAAGTCATCCGCAACAAGGCTCGTCTCGTAGCTCAAGGTTACACACAAGTCAAAGGTATGGACTATGGTGAGACCTATGCCCCCGTTGCTAGACTTGAGTCCATTCGCATTCTTCTTGCTTATGCCAATCATCATGATATTACTCTCTATCAAATGGATATCAAAAGTGCTTTCCTAAATGGTGAAATTGAGGAGGAAGTATTTGTGAAACAACCTCCCGGTTTTGTGAATCCCAAAAAGCCTAATCATGTTTACAAGTTGCATAAAGCTCTTTATGGTCTTAAACAAGCTCCTAGAGCTTGGTACAAATGCTTAACTAGCTTTCTTCTTGAAAAAGGCTTTGAGATTGGAAAGATAGACTCAACGCTGTTCACGAAAAGGGTTAATGGTGAACTATTTGTGTGCCAAATATATGTTGATGATATTATCTTTGGTTCAACTAACCCCCATTTTAGCAAGAAGTTTGGACAGCTCATGTCGGAGAAGTATGAGATGTCCATGATGTGTGAACTCAAATTCTTCCTTGGGTTGCAAATCAAGCAATCTAAGGAGGGTACCTTTGTCTCGCAAACAAAGTACACCAAGGATCTCTTCAAGAAGTTCAACATGCAAGAAAGCAAAGGTATGAGTACCCCCATGCCTACTAGTGGACATAATGACTTGACAAAAGATGGAGAACCCGTTGATCAAAGGGTTTACCGATCTATGATTGGTTCTCTACTATATCTTTGTGCTTCTCGTCCTGACATAATGTTGAGTGTATGCATGTGTGCGCGATATCAAGCAGCCCCTAAAGAATGTCATCTTAAAGCTGTTAAAAGGATAGTGAGATACTTGATACACACACCAAACTTTGGCATTTGGTATCCTAAGAGGGCCTCTTTCGATCTTGTTGGCTATTCCGACTCGGACTATGCCGGTGACAAGGTTGATAGAAAGTCAACTTCGGGTACGTGTCAATTCCTTGGTCGATCCCTTGTATCTTGGTCCTCCAAGAAACAAAATTCGGTATCCTTATCCACTGCCGAAGCTGAATATATTGCTGCTGGATCGTGTTGTGCCCAATTGCTATGGATGACACAAACGCTTAAAGATTATGGGATACATGTGAGACGTGTTCCGTTGCTTTGTGACAATGAGAGTGCAATCAAGATTGGACACAATCCTGTGCAACACTCTCGAACAAAGCATATTGAAGTTCGTCACCATTTTATTCGTGATCATATTGCCAAGGGTGACATTAATCTTAAGCATGTTCGTACTGACAAACAACTTGCTGATATCTTTACAAAACCTCTTGATGAGAAGGTGTTTTGTCGCTTGAGGAGTGAGTTGAACATCATTGATGCTTCAAACCTGGAGTGATAACTCCATTGATGCATGCAAGGCATGAGCCTCTTGACTAATCCTTGATATTTCTCTTATGATGATGATCATATGTCTTGGACACATTTGCCTCCTTGTATTGCATCTAACTCCTTGCAGGTACTTGGACGATCTACATTCCACAAGATTACCACACACTCAAATCATGAGTAATCTTGTCATTGACCAAGTATCTAGTCCTTTGGGATGTTGAGTTCAAGGAACAAAATTCCACATATCCTTTTTGACATCTTATACATCTAGCATTTCACTCTTGTCATCTTGGATATTCTTGAGTATTTCCTTGCTTGCCTAACCCATGTAGGAAGATGAACTACACAAGTAGAAATGGCGCTCCAACTTCACATTCAATGAGCACCTACATCAAGCTTACCTACATGAGTAAAGCAACAACAAACCCAAGGTATGTTGTTCACATCTTTAAGGAGCTTTGCTCAAAGTCATGAGTACAAGCAACTTCATAAGATGTGATCACATCAAATGCTTAATCGAAAAATGGCATCCCCATTTTGAGCTTAAACGATGAGTATGACCTATGATCAAATGTCCTCATTTGACTCCTAAGTCAATATACTCAAACATAGGTGACTTTGTCGCCGACCTTTATCTAGATGAAGTACATATGCTTTTGGAGTTTTTCTGTTTTCTCTTATGTTCTCTCATTGAGTTTTTCTTTAATCAAAAAATAACTTCATCTAGGAATCTTTATATTTCTTTCTTTTTATTTCTTTTCTTATATTTCTTTGTGAATATCCTTCTGGAAATCTTTTTATGGCTCTGATCAATTCCTTGAAAATCTTTTGAAACTTTCCTTGCAAAGTGAGTTGAATTATTTCTGTATTTCCTTGGAACAAACTCGGCGTCACCGATTTGAAACTTTCGGTTTAACCGAAAAGGATTCGGACCCACCGATCCATCTCATTCGGTGTCACCGATTTATCTTCCAGGACATCTACTTCTGCAGCTCCACTCAGACTTAAATCTTAAAGAGGGAGAAGACTCAATTTGTTTCTCTCTAAATGTTCTTGTTTGCCCTGTGTGATTCTTAAGGATCCCACTTCTTTCTTTCTTTCTTTCCTTCTTTCTTTCCATCTTTCCTGTCCTACCTAGTTTGCTGTCCTTTTCGGCACTTGATGTCAAAGGGGGAGAGGACTTAGGGGGAGTAGGGGGAGTAGGGGAGAAGAGAAGACTTAGGGGAAGAAGAAAATCAATCTTATCTTAAGGGGGAGAGAATCACATCAAAGCTTTGTCGTGTTTTACATTGGACTTTACAATGGGCATCATTCTCTTGATTTTGCTTTCCATAACAAAATCTCTCAGAGTTCATTAAAAATCTTTTAGCTTCGGAGACATGTTTGCTGATTCAAGCCTGTGCTCAATATGAGACACTCTTTATACATGTCCTCCCTGGCTTGGTACTCTTGATGTTATTACAGTTGGTTGAAGGAATACTCTTGTGTTATCTAACCTTGTTTTCCCAAGTTTATCCCTTCAGGTACAATGCCAAGGAACCTCAAGGTAAGTATATGCATCTTGCAGAATGTGCATGATGGTGACTTGCTTGTAAATACTTGTTTGCAAGAAATCACCATGCACATATGCATTATCACTCAATTCCTTTTCTTCTGCTCTGATGCATATAGCCAAGCTGCATGTAGCACATCTTGCTTATCTCTCTTGTGTGCTTGTGGTAGTCCAAAACCATAATTTATGAAAATCTTGCACACTTGTAGGGGGAGCCTGTGTACTACATGCTTGTCAAAGCTTTCGTGATAATTCTGTCTTTCTTTCAATAAGCTTTGATGTATTGTTTAGTGTGATTATAGTGTGTTGCCATCAATTACCAAAAAGGGGGAGATTGAAAGCACATTTGCTCCCTGGGTGGTTTTGGTAATTAATGACAACATACTTTGTGGTTGGACTAATACTTTTATCAAGTATGTTTCAGGAAATCCAATCACATTGGAATGGCAAGATGACTGAAGAAGTGGACCCCTCAAATGCTAAGGCAAGCATTGGCAAAAGCTCAAGACTCTATTTTTGGTTTAGTGATCAAAGATCACATTGAGTCCATAGGAAAAGCCAATACTATTAAAAGGGGATGAGGTTGTGTTGATGATCTGGTTGCTCAAGTGCTTAGTGATATATCTCCTTCAACTATCAGCACCTTTCACTTCTATACACACCCATAAGTAATCTCGGACAAACCGATTCTTCCAACTCAGTCCCACCGAGATGAACCACTTCTGCCATATTCCAAACCCTAGAAAAATCGGTCATACCGAGTTTGAGATCGGTCTCACCGAAACTGAACTGCCAACCTTCTGTAACCATTTCACATCATATCGGAATAACCGAGTTTGCGTTATCGGTCTTACCGAGATTGACAAGCTTCTGTCTTGGCTCAAATCGGTCTCACCGATAATTCATTTTCGGTCCCACCGATTCTAGCATGTTCCTGTCCTTTCTCAAATCGGTCCAACCGAGTTTTCTTTCTCGGTCTCACCGAAAACTCCAACGTTCATATCAGATACACTTTCGGTCCCACCGAGATGGTATTTTCGGTCCCACCGAAAATCCCAACGTTCACTATATTTGAACTTTCGGTCTGACCGAGTTTTAACTTCGGTCTCACCGAGATTGGTCAAATGTGTGTGTAACGGTTGGATTTTGTGTGGAGGCTATATATACCCCTCCACCCCCTCTTCATTCGTGAGGAGAGCCATCAGAAAGTACCACCACTTCTACCATACACTTTCTGAGAAGTGAACCACCTACCCTTGTGTTGAGATCAAGACATTCCATTCCTACCATATGAAACTTGATTTCTAACCTTCCCAAGTTGCTTTCCACTCAAACCTTTCTTCCACCACAGCCATATCAGTGAGGAGAGTTGAGTGTTGGGGAGATTATCATTTGAAGCACAAGAGCAAGGAGTTCATCACCATCAACACCGTCTATTACCTTTTGGAGGGTGGTGCCTCCTAGATTGGTTAGGTGTCGCTTGGGAGCCTCCGTCTTCGAGATGTGGAGTTGAACCAAGAAGTTTGTAAGGGCAAGGAGATCGCCTACTTCGTGAAGATCTACCCCGAGTAAGGCTAGTCCTCCGTGGGCATAGGCCATGATGGAATAGACAAGGTTGCTTCTTCGTGGACCCTTCGTGGGTGGAGCCCTCCGTGGACTCGCGCAGCCGTTACCCTCCGTGGGTTGAAGTCTCCATCAACGTGGATGTACGATAGCACCACCTATCGGAACCACGACAAAAATCTCCGTGTCACCAAACTGCGTTTGATCCTCTCCACCTCTCTCTACTATATATGCAATTTACTTTCCGCTGCCCATACTCTAGAATTGCATGTGTAGTGTGTTACTTGACTTGATCTTAATTGTGAAACTGCCAAAAACTTTGCTTAATCAAAAGGCAGTTTTTTATATCATCAAGTATGTCTAATCACCCCCACCTCTAGACATACTTCTTCGATCCTACAGAATCCCGTGCTCAAGTTAAACCGAACTAAGGTAAGGCTAATCTAGCAAATCCTCCCGGCGTGTCGACACCCTGATAGGTAGCCGCGCGTATCTAGTCTCAGGACACGACCGGATGGGCGATTCTACAGGTTTTTACCAAACCTCGAGTTTCCTCGTGGTGGCCCCGCAGACTCCCCGTTTCGGACCAACACTCATGTGGAGCACTGGCCCGGGGTTGTTGAATTAAAATAAGAGGGATATCTAGTCCACATGCAAGTTTTATTAGTTATTAGGCGAATAGTACCAAATGTTGGGACTTGCTGGAAAAGACTTAGCACTTAGCGGTTTATCAAGGGGGTCCCATACACCCCAACCGTGTTAGGAACGCATAATCAAGGAGCATAACACCGGTTTATACGGTTCCTAACGGCATGAGTGGAACAAATCACCAAGCAAAAGGCTTAGCCTTCCACCCTTGCCAATATATAGATGATTTCATTTAAGCATTTATATAGTGTGATATAACCCAACCAAACTTCAACATGAAGCAAGCATCTTCGATCTTCACCTGCAACTAGCAATGCTATAAGAAGGCTTGAGCGAAGCGTACTTAGCCAAGCAACGGTTTGCATAGGTAGGGTGGTTAGACAGGTTCATGGTTACAATAGGAGGCTGACAGGAAAACATGGGCATCGAGGCAAAACTATAGAGCGGAACTACTAGCAATAGGCAAAGATAGTAATGGTATCCGGGTTCGGTCATCTTGCCTGGAATTCCACAAGGGAGAAGAACGGATCCATGAATTAGACGAAGCAACACAGTCGAGCGAATCCTCACAACTCCGGAACGAAACCGAAGCTATCAAGAGAAGCAACCGGAAAGAAGCAAACAACTCAGTAAACACACAATCATAAGCATGGCATACGATGCACATCCAAGTATGATGCATGTCCGGTTTAATTATGCAAGGCATGGCAAAGTGCACAAACAAATCTACAAGTTAAGTGGAGATCAATATGCAACGGGTTGCATATTGACGAAACACCACATTTAATTATTTAGTTGACTCTCATTTAATTACAAGACAAGATTAATTGTTATTAACATGGCAAGAGGTGAAGCATAATAAAACTACACTATTTAGACATTTTAAATGAGGCCGGAAAAACAACAACAAATTCCGGAAAATCCCCATGAGCATGTTTAATAATTATAAAGCAACAACAATTCACACATATAATGTTGTTAACATGATGCGGATGACATGATCAAGTTTATGCAATTTTGTAAAAGTTGACATAAGAGATATGAAGCATTGTCACCGTGGTGGAAGAAAAGGGTGCCACGGCAACGATCCGAGAATGATGCCACGCAACATATCGGTTCCGGTAACTCGGTGAGAGACCGGTGCAAAAGATGATGGAGAGCGTGTCAAACGAGAAGAAAGTGGGGAGATCCCGTCACCGGGTTCCCACGGGTCGGCGACGAGGCAACCGAGGAACACGACAAAAGGTGAAACGGCACGGTGCACACAAGGAAACATTTCATACAACACAAGCAAGCATCACACGGGTCATCGTCTCGGGTTATACCTTCGAAACACTCGTTTCGGGACGGTTCGAGATCGTAGAGGAAGTAGTGGTACTCGCGGTCGGAGAGGAAGTAGCCGTTCCGTGAGTCGTGGTACACGTTCGTAGAGGTACTTGAGGGTCTCGGCGACGGTAGTTGAAGTAGTGGTACATGTTGGCGTTTTCCGTTTCCGAAGAGGTACTTGACGCGTCGTCTTGTGTCGGCGTTCTCGTATCGTAGATGTGCACATACGTAGATGTTCGAGGTCGGTGTCGAGGTACTTGATGCATCCGGTAGTCGTACTCGTACGTCGTGGTACTTGTCGGGTCGCCGTGTACTCGTTCATGTAGTCGTTCTCGAGGTCGTCGACGTCGTGGTACTTGGTGGATCCATAGCGACCGTAGTTGTACACAGATTGTCGGACCGGTCTCGGTGTTGACGTACGTAGGTCCTGTGTCAAAACAGTAGCACAGGGCAACACAACAAAAAAAACAGTAGCACGGGACAGTCCAAAGGAGGCATGAGGCCACGGGCGGAGCTGCGGGGTGGCTCGCGGAGGAGACGATGCGGGCGGACAGCGGAGAAGGCTGGCGTGGGTGCTGCGGTCTGAGGACGGGGAGGCCGGAGGACGCGACGCTCGGGCCTGATCCGGCGCGGAGGGGGAGCTCCCGAGGACGGGCGCTGGCTGGTAGAAGAAGTGCCGCGGCGGCTCTGGAGAAGGGAGCCGTGTCGGGCTGCTGGTCCTGGCGAAGTCCTGGCTGGACCAGCACGAGGCGCTGCTGGACGAGGAGAACGGAGGGAGGCAGGGCGGAGCCGGCTGCATGGCTTGCGCTAACGAAGCTGGGCGCCGGCGGCATCTGGACGAAGTTGCTGCGGGGTGGATCCTGGCCGACCAGATCGGCCCGCGGGCGCCAGGCGCTGAACGAGGGAGGCGCGCGGCAGTGAGGCCTTGGCGGCAACGGCGCTCCAGCGAGGCGGAGGAATCCAGCCCTGCGGCCAGAGGCGAGGCGCGGGAGAGGCCGGAGAGGAGGGGCGCCGACTGCTTGGCCGAGGGAGGACGAGGGTCCTGGCCGGCCCTGGCTGGCGCGATGAGGAAAAGCGCTCGGGG
>LR738711.1:251855818-251875602 GCA_902687465.1 Secale cereale
TAGAGAAGGGGATCGGGGTCGGGCAGGAGCGACGGGGTCGAAGAAAGAACGAGGGGGGGTGCGGCGCTGGTGCAGACGAGGGAGGAACGAGCGACTCGGTTGGGTGCTAGGGTTAGCGGTCGATCGGGCCAGAGGCTGATGGCCTGGAGATGGGCCGCGCCTAGGAAGTGGCTGTCTGGGCCCGCGGCTGGAGGGAGGTTCGGCCGGCTGGGCCTGGAGGCCTGGCTGCTGGCCTCTTCCTTTTTATTTCTTTAACAGAAATAATTAGAGAGAGTGCAAAAAAATAATAAGAAAAGAGGCAAAGAATAAGAATAAAAACGATGGAACAATTTTGAAAGGCTTTATGGAGTAAAGACCAACCCCACGAAAATAGTTCCAACAAAAAGGGAAGTGCAAACTAAAAATAAATAGCTTGCCTCAAGGAGTTTGAAAAGAGTCTAGATTTTTAGGAGGAGCCTCGAAAATTGGGAAAAGAATATTGGAAGGTTTTTAAAGGAGAAACTCGAAGTGAAATAGACATGGGGAAAATATTGCAAGTGTGTTACCGTGATCCCAAACAATGGAATATTTTAATATAGCTCCCTAAATATTGAGAGGCTTTTATATGTTATAAAGAGAAGTCACCTTCCCTCGATTTAAATGGACCGAAGGCCCACACGATTTATTTAGTTGCAAAAAAAATTAATGAGATGATGGCATGATGACATGATGCAATGCAAAAAATAAATAACACAAGCACAAAAGAAACACACGGGCAACCCGGAACATCTGGAATCTTCTGCAATCTTCTGGAATCTTCTGGGACGCCGGTTTTCGGGCGTCACATCCTTCCAAGTAAGTTGTCATGTTGCAAACTCGCTAAAATATGTATGATTTATTAGTGTGGAGGAAATAAGCTTTATACGATCTTGTGATATGGAAGTAATAAAAGTGAAGGACTGCATTATAAAGGTCCTTACCACAAGTGGCAATGTAAAGTGACGTTCTTTTGCGCTAAGACTTTGTGCATCCAACCATAAAAGCACATGACAACCTCTGCTTCCCTCTGCGAAGGGCCTATCTATTATTCTTGCCTTATTAGAGTCAAGGTGAAAATCACCTTTCCTTTTTACATTTTATCCTTTGGGAAGAACATTGTGTTGGAAAGATCCTGACATATATATCCACTTGGATGTAAGTTTTCATGGTCTATTACTGTTGACATTACCCTTGAGGTAAAAGGTTGGGAGGCAACACCATAAGCCCCTATCTTTCTGTGTGTCCGATTAAAACTCCATAACCATAAGTATTGCGTGAGTGTGAGCAATTGTGAAAGACTATATGATATTTAAGTATGTAGGCTTGCTGAGAAGCTCTTATATTGACTCTTTCCGATGTTACAATAAATTGCAATTGCTTCAATGACCGAGATCATAGTTTGTTGGTTTTCAATGAAGTTTCTGATTCCTGCTCGATATTTTAAATGAATTGTTACTTTAGCATAAGAATCATATGACAATATATATATGTTGCTGTTATGAGAATGCTCATGATGCCCTCATGTCCGTATTTTATTTTTATCGACACCTGTAGCTCTAAACATGTGGACATATTTTTCGATATTGGCTTTCGCTTGAGGACAAGCGAGGTCTAAGCTTGGGGGAGTTGATACGTCCATTTTGCATCATGCTTATATGTTGATACTTATTGCATTATGGGCTGTTATTACACGTTATGTCACAATACTTATGCCTTTTCTTTCTTATTTTACAAGGTTTACATGAAGAGGGAGAATGCCAGCAGCTGGAATTCTGGGCTGGAAAAGAAGCAAACTCTGGAAACCTATTCTACACAACTCAAAAAGCTCCGAAACTTCACAGGACACCGTTTCAGAAAATATAAAAAATATCCGGGGAAAGAAGATCACTAGGGGGGCCACCACCTCTCCACGAGGGTGGGGGGCGCGCCCCCTGCCTCGTGGGCCCCCCGATGCCCATCTTCTCCTATATGAGGTGTTGACTTAGAAAAATCAAAAGGAGGCTTTCGGGACCAGACGCCGCCGTCTCGAGGCGGAACCTTGGCGGAAACCAATCTAGCACTACTAGGAAAAGGCCTATTAGTGGCGCACCTATTTTGGCCATTAATGGCGCACTACAGGTGCGCCACTACTACCACGCGATTAGTAGTTAATACTAATGGCGCACCTATGGTGCGCCATTAGTATCTCAGACACTAATGGGGCACCACCTGGTGCGCCATTACTATGCCTTGAGGTGCGCCATTACTATCTGACTTAGTAATGGCTTAATCTCGGGTCAATATGCTTAATCGAAGGTCACCCATCCTCACACTACTCCAGCCCAAGCACGCTTAACTTCACAGTTCTATCCAACCCCAACACCAGCTCACTTCACACGCACTTGTGGATATATATATCATATCAATCCTATTAAACCTCCCGGTCATGTTCATGAGTTTGATGAAATTTTGAAAATATTTCAAACTTCCTGTTCATATTACGTATCATATTTGGAAAACAATTTCCAAATTTTTTTCCAAAAAAAATTAAAAAATTCTGTTACTAGTGGCGCACCTAGCAAATGGTGCGACACTAGTAAGTTTGATTTTTCCCATATTTCCCCCTCTAGATCTTAAAAGCCCCATAACTTTCATTCTATTAGGTTTTTTGAGATTGTGAAAATGTTCAATGGGGTTCCCCCCGTTGAATTCGGATGTAACTTTTCGACTAGATGATTTTTCATATAAAAAACTTTTTAATCCGAGTTCATATGCAAAAGTTATGCCCGTTTTACTAAATTCCAGAGAGATTTTGCAAATAAAGTCGAAATTCATATTTGTAAATTTTCCCAATAACATGGGAAACTTATTTTCTTTTAATTTTTTGACATTTTCATCATTTTATTTTATTTTTTAAACTGAAAAGGCGGTCCGGGGGGGTGCATTTGTTGAAATTTGGACATAGTAATGGCGCACCTTTACAAAGTGCGCCATTACTATGTGTAGGACTTGGTCAAACCTTAGTCAAAGTTAGTAATGACGCACTTTGTATAGGTGCGCCATTACTAAGTTTGACATACTAATGGCGCACCTGGTGTGCGGTGCACCATTAGTAGTTATGAAAAAAAAATCGAAAAAAATGTTAGTAGTGGCGCACCAGGGTACGCCACTACAAACATTTTTTTCTTTTTTTTATAACTACTAATGGCGCACCGCACACCAGGTGCGCCATTAGTAATATGATAGTAATGGCGCACCAGTATCTGGTGCGCCACTGCTATATAGCAGTGGCGCACCACATGCATGGTGCGTCATTAGTGTCAATATCATCTATAGCCCTTTAACTAGTAGTGTAGGGCTCCGACAGAGCTATTCTGCCGGGGATACTTCCCTCCGGGAGGGGGAAATCATCACCGCCGTCATCACCAACAACTCTCCCATCTTGGGGAGGGCTATCTTCATCAACATCTTCACCAGCACCATCTCCTCTCAAACCCTAGTTCATCTCTTGTATCCAATCTTTGTACCCAAACCTCAGATTGGTACCTGTGGGTTGCTAGTAGTGTTGATTACTCCTTGTAGTTGATGCTAGTTGGTTTACTTGGTGGAAGATCATATGTTCAGATCCATTATGCACATTAATACCCCTCTGATCATGAACAATATTATGTCTTGTGAGTAGTTACTTTTGTTCCTGAGGACACGGGAGAAGTCTTGCTATAAGTAGTCATGTGAATTTGGTATCTGTTCGATATTTCGATGAGATGTATGTTGTCTCTCCTCTAGTGGTGTCATGTGAACGTCGACTACATGACACTTCACCATTATTTGGGCCTAGAGGAAGGCACTGGGAAGTAATAAGTAGGTGATGGTTTGCTAGAGTGACAGAAGCTTAAACCCTCGTTTATGCGTTGCTTCGTAAGGTGCTGATTTGGATCCACTTGTTTCATGCTATGGTTAGGTTTACCTTAATACTTCTTTTATAGTTGCGGATGCTTGCATTAGAGGTTAATCATAAGTGGGAGGCTTGTCCAAGTAAGGACATCACCCAAGCACCGGTCCACCCACATACATAATTATCAAAGTACCGAACGCGAATCAGATGATCGTGATGAAAATTAGATTGACGATAATTCCCATGTGTCCTCGGGAGCGCTTTCTCATATAAGAGTTTGTCCAGGCTTGTCCTTTGCTAGAAAAAGGATTGGGCCATCTTGCTGCACCTTATTTACTTTTACCTTTTGTTACTTGCTACCAATTACCTTATCACAAAACTATCTGTTACCTATAATTTCAGTGCTTGCAGAAAATATCTTACTGAAAACTGCCTATCATTTCCTTCCACTCCTCGTTGGGTTCGACACTCTTACTTATTGAAAGGACTACGATAGATCCTGTATTGTGAGGTGGAGGAATCATTATTTTCCGCGTAATAAGGAGGCACTTCCTTGCTGCCGTCATGGACCCAGCTATCAGCCTCTCCACGTACAATCCACGTCCGATGGAAGCCGTTCCTTGACCACGTTGACCATGCTGCGCCAAGAGCACCAGGGCGGTGGATGACGGCGATGCCTAGGAAGGGGACAACATAGAGCCGGGGAAGACGCGGTAGTGGAAGCCCGCGCGAAGAGGAGTACGAGGGTTCACTGGTTCGGCTGCGGTGTGAGGCTGCCGTTGCCGCGGGGCCTGGCCAGCGGTGGGAATAGTAGGGGGTGGTGAGGCCTCCGTGGCAGCACAGCCGACCACGGGAGGCAGGAGCATGCGGCACGTCCGGCACTGCTTTGGGCGGCTGGAGCAAGAAGACCAGAGGTTCAAGAAGCACTACGGCCGTTGGATGGACATCGTATGGTCACTGTAGCTAGAATCGTTCATATTGACTAAGTTGACAAAGCACTCCGTCCCCGTCAACTTAGTAGGCCCACAAGTCAGCCACCCACCAAGGTGGGACCCAACTAGCAGGGGGAGTATTCATTTTTTTTGCGTAATAAGGAGGCACTTCCGGTGGGTCCGAGCTGACAACGGGGGGAACTTTTTTTTGCGAAATACGGTGGCCCGTCCGGTGGGTCCCAGCAGTCAGGGGGGAAACGTTTTTTTGCCAAATACGATGGCCCGTCCGGTGGGTCCCAGTTGTGAGTGGGACACATTTTTTTTCACCAAATATGGTGGCCCGTCCGGTGGGTTCCCGCTGTCAGGTGGAGGAGTAATTATTTTCCGCGTAATAAGGAGGCACTTCCTTGCGGCTGCCGTGGACCAAGTTGTCGGCCTCTCCATGTACAGTACTCTTCCGATGGAAGTCGTTCCTTGACCACGCCGCGCCGAGAGCACCAGGGCGGTGGACGATGGCGAAGCCTAGGAAGGGAACGACACGGAGGCAGGGAAGACTCGACAGTTGTTTCCCACGCGGAGGGGAGTACGTCTGTACGAGGGTTTACAGGTTTGTCTGCCGTCGCCGGAGAATAACATCAGGTGTGGGTGAGTAGATGGATGGTTAGGCCAGCGATGGGAGTACGGTGGGGTGGTGAGGCATGCGCGGCAGCACAACCGGCCGCGGGGAGGAGAGAGCAGACAGTCCCGCCGGCGCTTGTTTGAGCGGTTGGAGCAGGAAGAGCAGAGATTGAAGAAGCACGATGGCCGTTCGATGGACATCCAACAGTCACTGCTTGTGCGTCAACCATTTTTTAGGAAGGCCTCAAATCTGTGGAAAACATCATACCGCCCATCTGCCATTATTTTTAATAATTTATTTCCCATTTGCTAATTCTTAAGGGTTTTTTTGGAGTCCATATTCTTTTTGTTAGCATTACAGCCCATACTGTGGACACGGTTAAAAAATTATACGAAATTTTACATATTTCGGTGCGGTCTGAACTGTTTTTAATCCCGAAATTTCGAGTCAAATTCAAACTGATTTTTAAAAATAAATGTATATCAATATAAAATTCAACAAATGGTCCACGCATAAAAATCAATGCAATTTAAAATCTTGAAATGAAAAAAAGAAATTTGAAACTAATTGCCGGTTTGATGTGTTTTTAAAATGTACAACCCATTTCTCATTACTGATAGGCCATTTTCTCGGCCAGCCGAATGAAGCTCTCCTCGTCTTGAAAGTTTTGTAGCCCAACAGGCCTGACAAAGCGACTTACTTGGCAAATCACAAAAAACTGGGCTGTGGCCGTGGACCCAGCTGCGGTCGTGGAGTACTCTTCCGATGTAAGTCGGTCGTTGACCACATTGACCACGCCGCGCCGAGAGCACCAAGGCGGTGGACGACGGCGAGGCCTAGGAAGGAGACGACACGGAGCCGGGAAAGACGCGGCAGTGGATGCCCACGCGGAGAGGAGGAAGAGGGTTCACTAGTTCGGCTGTGGTGTGAGGCTGCCGCCGCCGTAGAATAACAGGGTGTGTGGGTTAGTAGAGGGATGCCCTGGCCAACGGTGGGAGTAGTAGTGGCGGTGAGGCCTCCGTGGCATCACAACCGGCTATGAGAGGCAGGAGCACGCAGCACGACCGACACTGGTTTGGGCGGCTGGAGCAAGAAGATCAGAGGTAGAAGAAGCACTACTGTCGTTGGATGAACATTGTACGGTAACCGGAGCTAGAATCGTTCATATTGACTAAGTTGACAAAGCCCTCCGTCCCCGTCAACTTGGTAGGCCCACAAGTCAGCCTCCCACAATGCTGGGTTCCAGCTGGCAAGGGAGTATTCATTTTTTTGTGCTTAATAAGGAGGCACTTCCTTGCGTGCGAAGATAGCTGGTGGGTCCGACCTGTCAGCGGGGGGCACATTTTTTTCATGAAATACAGAGGCTCTTCCGGTAGGTCCCAGATGTCAGGTGGAAGACTCAAAGACTTGAGAAGGCGTACAGAACAAGCTAGTGTACTAGTAAAGAGACGTTGCTGAGTTTTAGAAAAAAGAGAGACGTGCTCCTGTAGCTGGTTCGAATCCAAACCTAGACTATGACTATATATGGTGCTATGCTACTCTGCAAGTAATGAAACTGACATATCCAACGTTCGCTTCTCCTCTTCTCTACTTACTCTGCCTAGCATCAGAAGCTCTGGCAGCAAAAACCATGTGCGCTGGCTGCTCGTCCACCTGCTCTTCAGCGGGAAACCACCAAATATGCGCCAAGTCGCCACCCGTACCATCGCCTGTGGGTCTCATCGCAACCCACTAACGTTGGTGTGGTGCCACTGTTGCAAATCACGCAGAGTCAGACATCGCGTCTCAACCACAATCCTCAACCCTGGTCGAGTCTTCTACAAATGCCCGAATCATGGGGTAATAATATGTTTAAGTGTTGTTCTGCTGCTTTCAGTTGCTGATTTTTTTAATAGTTTGGTTGATGATCTTCCAATTTGATTCGTACAGAAAAGGGAAGATTCGTGTGATTTGTATTTCTGGGAAGTTGCTGATGTGGGGGAGTGCAACTACGCTGATTATTTGGTTAGCCGAGGAATCCCAATACCAGCAGGTTGGGGTGTTGGACAAGTAACTGAAGGAACGACAGAAGAGGAAGATGTAGAGCAGAAGGTTAAAGATGCAGTTCCTCTGATCATGGCCAAGCAACAGCTGCTGAATGGCCTTGACAGCAATGTGGAGATGAAAGAGCTTGTGAAGATAATGGGCAAAATCGATGTGCTATGTAGGATGATTGTCTATTTATTTGCAGTGTATGTAGCACTCATGATGTATTCAGTGGCTATGACATGAGCACTTTTCTGAAACTAGTAATGAATGAAACCTGTGTAGCAGGCTGGGCATAGTGTTGTGAACTATCCATGTGGCTGAGAGCCCTCGCTTTTGGCGTAGCAGGCCTCCCAAAGGGAGGCCCGCGCGACGGGCTATTAGCTCAGTGGTAGAGCGCGCCCCTGATAATTGCGTCGTTGTGCCTGCGCTGTGAGGGCTCTCAGCCACATGGATAGTTCAATGTGCTCATCAGCGCCTGACCCGAAGATGTGGATCATCCAAGGCACATTAGCATGGCGTACTCCTCCTATTTGAATCGGAGTTTGAAACCAAACAAACTTAATGATTTCTATTAACGGAAATCAGGGGGTATCCCCTTTTGCTCATAAATAAATAAATAGTAGAGGCCCTTTGGGTGATAAATAAATAAATTAGCAGAGGCCCTGTCGGGTCAGCTTTGTTCTCATTCGAAGACGTCGAGCAAATTGCAGTCCAACATCAAACTATGTCATCAAATTCAAGTTTCACAGCCAAACATGAGTACAAATAAACAACAATGTCATCATGTTTTAGTCATCATACAATCACCAAACACAAATCAGCATACATAACAAGTGATGTTCTCATAGGAAAATACTAAACAACATGTTCATCAAGTTTCAGTTGTCACAGCAAACACAATTTCACATAGTAGATAAAAAAAATCTTCTGACACGCAAATACGACAAAAGCAATATAATCATCATCCGCCGCAGCAGCGCCAACATCTTCGCCATGTGTATCAGTCTGAACCGTAATTCCCCACAGTGTCATCTTCTTCTTCGTCCTCAACGTCCTCGAACGTTGGCTTCTTATTGATCAACTCTTGTATGTCCATAGCACGACAGGCAATCTATTCACTGGCGTCATTGACGTGATGGTTCTCAATGATATTAGGAACATCTGTGTTATATTGTACATCAAGAGCAGTGTAAGCATCATCTTGTTGTGCAACTTCATTAAACGAATTCCTCTGCTCAAACCTTTGCAATACTCTCCAGTCATCTCTACGTGCAAATGTGTAATGTATCATACCTTGCCATGTATTGCGTCATATATAGACTTGTGTTGTTCTTGTGTGCTTCCTATCTTGCCATGTATTGCTTCCTGTATAGACTTGTCATGCATCATACCTTGCCATGTATTGCATCATATATAGACTTGTGTTGTTCTTGTGTGCTTCCTACCTTGCCATGTATTGCTTCCTGTATAGACTTGTCATGCATCATACCTTGCCATGTATTGCATCATATATAGACTTGTGTTGTTCTTGTGTGCTTCCTACCTTGCCAAGTTTTGCATCATATATAGACTTGTCTTGCATCATACTTGCTTGAGCATATTGTCATGTTCTTGTGTTGTGTGTTTACCGTATTGCTTGCTTCTTCTCGTTAGTGCTTGTTCCGTTGCGATCGTGAGGATTCGTTCGTCTACTCGTGGTTCGTCTTCAAGGCTTCTTCTTCGTCTTCTTCACGGATCCGTTCTTCTTCCTTGCGGGATCTCAGGCAAGATGACCATACCCTTGGATACCTTTACTATCATTGCCTTTGCTTAGTTGTCTCGATGCTATCGTTATATGTCGCGCTACCCATCATTTTTGTCAGCCTCTCCTTGTTTCCATGAAACCTCTAACTTTTGACACCTTCCTAGCAAACCATTGTTTGGCTATGTTACCCGCTTGCTTAGCCCCTCTTACAGCGTTGCTAGTTGCAGGTGAAGATGAAGATCATTCCTTGCTGGAACTTGTTGTTGGAATATCACAATATCTATTATTATTATTAACACACCTATATACTGGGCATGGGTGGAAGGCTTGGCCTTTTGCTCGGTGTTTTGTTCCACTCATGCCACCTTAGGCGCCGATAAACCAGCATTATGTTCCTTGATTTTGCGTTCCTTACACGGTTGGGTATATGGGGACCCCTTGACACTTCGTCTTTGAATAAAACTCCTCCAGCAAGGCCCAACATTGGTTTTAATTTGCCTCATAATAACAACTTAATTAATTAATTAAATTTGCATAGGGGGTCGCGCCCTCGGGATTCTTTTCTACATAGCAAGGGGGCCAGTGCTGATGGTGTTGGTCCCAAACGGGGAGTATGTGGGGCCACCTTGGGGAAACCCGAGGGCTGGTTTTACTCGTATAATCGCCCATCCGGACGTGGCCTGAGACGAGATACGCGCGGCTACTATCAGGGTGTCGGCACGCCGGGAGGTCTTGCTGGACTTGTTTTACCATTGTCGAAATGTCTTGTGCACCGGGATGCCGAGCCTGATCGAATTTCCCTAACATAAGGGGTAATAATTATTATTACTTCAGCTGATCGTGAGAGCTTGTGATGGGCTAAGTTGGGACACCCCTGCAGGATTATGATCTTTCGAAAGCCGTGCCCGCGGTTATGTGGCAGATTGGAATTTGTTAATGTCCGGTTGTAGAAAACTTGACAGAGGATCCGAAGTAAAACACACAATTGTGTGAGTAACCGTGACTGTCTCTTTTCACTTTGAGAAGAGAACACAGTGGGGTTATGTTTGACTCGTAGATAGTTCAGGATCTTTAGCGGTCATTACTAGTTTGTGACCGTTTGCGTAGATGCTCATCTTATTCTTGTACTCGTAAGTTAGCCACCATATATTGCTTAGCCGCTGCTGCAACCTCACCACTTAACCTCTTCCTACCCATTAAGCTTTGATAGTCTTGTTACCCATGGTTATGGGATTGCTGAGTCCTCATGGCTCACAGATACTACAACAACAGTTGCAGGTGCAGGTTTCCGATGACTTGACGTGAGAGCGATGATAGTTGTGTTGGAGTTCTTTCTTCTTCTTCTTCTTCAGTCTTGGGTTAGGTTCCGGGTCGGCAGCCTGGGATAGCAGATGGATGTTGTTGCGGTTTTCATGTTTGCATCCGTAGTCGGATGCCTTGTATTGATGTTGTATTCATGTGACTTGTATGTATTGTAGTATTCCCCCAGGTATGTATGTAATGGTATGATGTAATGATATCCATCTTGCTAAGCGCCCGAAATGCGGTTGTGCCCCAATCACGTAAGTGTCACGTGATCGGGATAGAATCGCGGTATCAGAGCCGACCATCGCGGTTACACGGATGTTTGCGGACAGTTTGCAGTCATGTTGTGCATGAAGTTTGTGACCCGTCGTGGCACACGGCATGGCACATGTGTTGTCCTGGAAGCACAGACGGTTGTGCCAAGAGGGAACGTTCCTGTGGCCCGACGAGGACGTCAGTTCCTCTGAGTGAGGGTGTATGTGATGGTCTGGCTTATTAGGGATGATAGACTATTCATATCAATAAGGAATTCCTTCTTTTCCGGGAGCCCATTCAGATAGAACTCCAAAGTTAAGCGTGCTCAGCTTGGAGTAGTTTCAGGATGGGTGACCGACCGGGAAGTTGGTCCCGGGTGCGCACGAGTGAGGACAAAGTACGCAGAAAAGACTAGTATTGATATGTGGGGCCAGTCTAGATCCCGCCAGGAGTAACGACCACCGGCGGGTGTGTCTGGGGCGTTACAAAATGTGTCTTCCAAGAAAAATATCCGTGTTGCTTGATTTGCCAAAATAAAAGGCTCTATGGTCTGGTACGCCGCCTTGACTTTGATGGATTTGAAATAATCACCAGCTCTGGGTTTTGCAATCCTAGAAAACAGGTTATACCAACGACAGCACAACAGAACCACACATCGATGATCCTCAAAATTGGAGATATACTGCAACTGAACAATATCTGTTATGTTAGCATACATTTCAGTTGTCTCTTTGTCATACGTATCCGTTCTCATGATGGCACTGTTTTGTGTCTTCCTGCCTTCATCTCGTGCAAGGGTGTTGTAGCGCACATCTCCAACAACGGAAGATTCATAATGTCTTACACGAGTATCAGGACCCATTGCTAGTGAGTAAAGGGCATCATCAACTGCCTGACCATCCTCCCGCATCTTCTTAACCTATGGTTAGAAAATAGACAAGCTGATCATCTTATGTACTCAATATATTAAAAAAACTGAGAGTGCAATTCAAAAGCTTACATGGCTCTTGAACCATTTCACAAATCCTTCCATAACTAGTTTGTCAATGTTTCTTGGATTTTGCGGCAGTAACTCCTTTTTGTAGATGCTGCACAACATAGTGATCGCGTCAAACATCTAAATATATAAGAATGTGCTGCAAGTTTAGTAGATTACGATGTATAAGCTGGAGTACTTAGCACTTACTTGATATAAGGTAGTATCTCAGGACAGTTATTCAACACATACCAAACCATTTTGTCCAAATCTTTAGGTTTGTCCTCTTGTTGACTCTTCCCTATAACTCAAACAGAATAATCGAAAACATTGAGCCCGAGATTGTCTTCATCCACCTCTTTGCTAAGCTGATTAGCTGTTTCAATGTATTTTGAGCAGAATGTCAACGCTTCTGTAGGAATGTAAGCCTCTGCAATGGAACCCTCGGGCCTAGCTCTGTTCCTAACATAGCCCTTGAAAGTGCCTAGCCGCCTTTAAATAGGGTACATCCAGCCATACTGTACTGGACCTCTAAGTAGTGCCTCATCAGGTAGATGAACAACCAAATGCACCATCACATCAAAGAAGGCTGGAGGATATATCTTCTCAAGGTCGCATAGGATAGTTGGTATCTTGTCTCTAAGACGCTCCAAAGCATCTATCCTGATATTTCTATTGTAGAGTTCCCTGAAGAATTGTCCCAACTCTGCAACTGCTCTGTATAAGTCAGGGCGGCCCAATCCTCTAAGGATAACAGGTAAAACCCTTTGAAGTAGGACGTGGCAGTCATGAGTTTTCAACCCTTGTACCTTGTTTCCACCTGCACTGACTCTCCTTTCAGGGTTGGAAGCAAATATATGTGGGAATCTCACGTGACAGGACCTCGAAGAATTTTTTCCTTTTACCTTGTCCAAGACGTACACAGCTGGTGCCATATCCCGTGGTTTACCTTCATCTTGCACCTGCAAATCCTGTCTGATACCCAGGTGTGTCAAATCAATCCTAGATTTTAAGGTATCTTTCATCTTGCCTTCAATATTAAGAAGTGTGCCGATAATGATGTCACATATATTTTTCTCGATGTGCATCACATCAAGATTATGCCGCAGATCCAAATCTTTCCAATACTCCAAGTCCCACAAAGTGGACCTGCGGGTAAACAATAATCTCTCTTCTGCCCTGCCACACTTCCTTTTCCTGCTACCATTATCAAGATCGTTTCCTGGTGTAATATGCCTGACCTTCTCTAATTCCGCTTGCAACTCATCGGCGGTGAGCCTCTTTGGCGCATCACAGTTTTCATGCTTTGCATTGAACACATGTCTTTGATATTTTCTAGGATGCGGCTTGTCCTTGGCCAGGAAATGATGGTGTCCAATGTAACAGATCTTCCTAAGTATTGCGTATGACAGCGGATTCCTGTCATAACGAACACATGCATTATAACCATGTGTCGTTCGCCCTGACATAGTGCCCAAAGCCGGATAATCATGGATCCACCAAAGTATAATAGCATGCAGAAAGAAATCAGCTGGTGGGCTGCTATATAGGTCTCGAGTGAGAACACCCCTCCATAGTTGTTGGAGTTCCTCCACAAGAGGCTCCATGAACAAATCAAAATCATTTCTAGGACTTTTTGGACCTCAGATGAGCAAGGCCATCATGTAGTTTGATTCTTTGGTGCAGACATTTGGAGGCATGTTGTAAGGGATAACAAGCGCTGGCCACATGCTATATGTGGCGCTCTGGTGGCGCTCTGGTGGCCAAATGGGTAAAATCCATCTGAAGCTAAGCCAAGTCTAATGTTTTTCGGGTCAGCAACAAACTTTTGATGCTTCTAATTGAAGCTTTTCCACTCACTACCATGTGATGGATGGCTCATTACATTCTGATCTCTGTACTCCTGGTTCCTAGAATGCCACAGTACATCCTCTCTTGTTTCAGCATCATGAAACAACCTCTGCAATCTTGGTGTAATTGGAAAATGTCTCCGAACATTATGAGGAATCCTCTTCACAGCATCGCAATCTTTCCATCTTGATGATTTGCATTTTGGGCTTTCACTTAAGTTGGCATAATCCTTTCGGAACAGAACACAATTAGTCTTACAAACATGGATCATATCATATCCAATTCCAACTGCACGAAGGAAATTCTTCATTTTACTGTAGGTGTGTGGCAGCTCAGACGCATCTGGGAAAGCTTTGCGGAAAGAAGCCAAGATCGCATTGAATGATTTGTTGGTCATCCGCTCGGATGTCTTCACCTGAAGAAAGGTGACCATAGCTGAGAAAACTGACAGCTTATTTCCTGGGGTGACAGCCACGTTGCATTGTTCCAACATGCGGGCCCATCGTTTTTCTTCTGTAGGTGAAAGTTCACATAATGCACGAGCATTTCGTAGCATTGTTTCAATGTTGGTCAAACTCACTGGCTCCGCCACCTCCTCCTCCTCCTCTTCCACCTGAGCATCAGGCAGATCAAGATGGTGATCTGCTGCTTCCACGTAGTCAAAAACATTGACGTTCACAGCTTCATGATACATCTCCAACATATCTATAATTTTTTATTGTTCCATGCTATTATTTATGAAGTCTTGGATGTTAAATGGGCTTTATCATTCACTTTTATATCATTTTTGGGACTAACCTACTAACCCAAAGGCCCAGTCCAGATTGCTATTTTTGCCTATTTCAGGGTTTTGCAGAAAAGGAATATCAAACGGAGTCCAAACGGAATGAAACCTTCGCGAGAGATACTTTTGGAGGAAATCACGCGCGGGAGTCTTCGGGGCCATGTCGGGGCGCGCCCCCTGCCTCGAGGCTGGCCCACACGGACCCCGATGCCCTCCTTCTTTCTATATATATACCTACGTACCCCAGAAACTCCATACGCAGAGAGAAAGCCCTAATTCCACTGCCGTAGCTTCTGTTCCCGTGGAGATCCCATCTTGGAGCCTGTTCCGGGAGGGGGATCCATCACAGAGGCCTTCATCATCATCGCCCTCACCATGAGTTCTGAGTAGTTTACCACAGACCTTCGGGTCCATAGCTAGTATCTAGATGGCTTCTTCTCTCTCTCTCCGGATCTCAATACAAAGTTCTCCTCGGTCTTCGAGCAGATCTATTCGATGTAATCCCTTTTTGCGGTGTGTTTGTCGAGATCCGATGAATTGTGAGTTTATGATCAAGGTTATCTATGAAAGATATTTGGTTCTTCTCTGAAGTTTTTATGTGTGCTCATAATATCCTTGCAAGTATCTTCGAATTATTGGTTTGGTTTGGCCTACTAGATCTATAGTTCTTCCAATGGGAGAAGTGCTTGGCTTTGGGTTCAATCTTGCGGTGTCATTTCCCAGTGACAGTAGGGGCAGCAAGGCACGTATTGTACTGTTGCCATCGAGGATAAAAAGATGGGGTTTTCATCATATTGCTTGAGTTTATCCCTCTACATCATGTCATCTTGCTTATGGCGTTACTCTGTTCTTCTGAACTCAATACACTAGATGCATGCTGGATAGCGGTCGATGTGTGGAGTAATAGTAGTAGATGCAGAATCGTTTTGGTCTACTTCTCTCGGACGTGATGCCTATATACAATGATCATGCCTAGATAGTCTTATAATTATTCGCTTTTCTATCAATTGCTCGATAGTAATTTGTTTACCCGCCGTAGAATACCGCTATCATGAGAGAAGCCACTAGAGAAAACTATGGCCCCCGGGTCTATCTTTATCATATTACTTTCCCGTCAACTAGCCAATTTCTGTCTCCGTTGTTTATTTCTTTCTTTACTTTCTCTTTCTATACCAAAAATATCAAAATTATAATTATCATCTCTATCAGATCTCACTATCGTAAGTGACCGTAAAGAGATTCACAACCCCTTATCGCGTTGGCTGCGAAGTTCTTATTTGTTTGTGCAGGTGCGAGGGACTGGCGCGTGGTCTCCTACTGGATTGATACCTTGGTTCTCAAAAACTGAGGGAAATACTTACGCTACTGTCCTGCATCTCCCTTTCCTCTTCGAGGGAATACAACACAAGCTCAAGAGGAAGCAAGAAGAATTTCTGGCGCCATTGCCGGGGAGGCTTACGCAAAAGTCATATACCAAGTACCTATCACAAACCCTTATCCTTCGCATTACATTTATTTGCCTCTCGTTTTCGTCTCCCCCACTTCACCCTTGCCGTTTTATTTGCCCTTCTTCCGCCGTGTGTTTTTCGTTCGCTTGCTTCTTGTTCGCTTGTGTGTGTTGGATTGCTTTCTTGTCACTATGGCTCAGAACAATACCAAATTGTGTGACTTCTCCAATACCAACAACAATGATTTTATTAACACTCTGATTGCTCCTATTACCGACGCTGAATCATGTGAGATCAATGCTGCTTTGTTGAATCTTGTCATGAAAGATCAATTCTCTGGCCTTCCTAGTGAATATACCGCTACCCATCTAAACAACTTTGTTGATTTGTGTGATATGCAAAAGAAAAGGGATACAGATAACGATATTGTTAAATTGAAGTTATTTCCGTTTTCACTTAGAGATCGTGCTAAAACTTGGGTTTCCTCTTTGCCTAGAAATAGTATTGATTCGTGGAATAAGTGCAAATATGCTTTTATCTCTAAGTATTTCCCTCCTGCTAAGATCATCTCTCTTAGAAACGATATTATGAATTTTAAGCAACTAGATCATGAGCATGTTGCACAAGCTTGGGAGAGAATGAAATTAATGATAAGTAATTGCCCTACATATGGTTTGAATCTATGGATGATTATTCAGAACTTTTATCCTGGCTTGAATTTTGCTTCTAGAAATCTTTTAGATTCGGCCGCCGGAGGCACTTTCATGGAAACTACCTTACGAGAAGCTACCAAACTCCTAGATAATATTATGGTTAATTATTCTCAATGGCACACCAAAAGTTCTATTAGTAAAAAAGTGCATGCTATCGAAGAAATTAGTGTTTTGAGGGGAAAGATGGATGAAGTTATGAAATTGTTTGCTGCTAAGAGTGCTTCTTCTGATCTTAATGATATGCCTTTGTCCACTTTGATTGAGAATAACAATGAATCTTTGGATGTGAATTTTGTTGGTAGGAATAATTTCGGTAACTATGCTTATAGAGGTTATTTTAATCCTAGGCCTTTTCCTAGTAATTCCTCTAATAATTTTGGTAATTCCTACAACAACTCTTATGGAAAGATGCCTTCTGAATTTGAAACTAGTGTTAAGGAGTTTATGATCTCGCAAAAGAATTTCAATGCTATGCTTGAAGAGAAATTGCTTAAGGTTGATGAATTGGCTAGAAGTGTGGATAGAATTACTCTTGATGTTGATTCTTTGAAACTTAGATCTATCCCACCTAAGCATGATATCAATGAGTTTCTCAAAGCCGTGAGAATTTCCATTGATGAATGCAAAGAAAGAACCGCTAGAATGCGTGCTAAAAGAGAAGATTATATTAAATCGTGTTCTTCTAGTTATGGTGAAAATAAAGATGAAGATCTTAATGTTATTGATGTGTCTCCTATTAGATCCTTGTTTTCTAGTATTAATCTTGATGAGAATAGGATTGGAGATGATTCTGCTTTACAGTGTCCCAATGATTTGGAGTTTTTAGATCTTGATGCTAAAATTGCTAAAAGTGGGATTGAAGAGATTAAAACTTTGCATAGTGATGAACCCACTACTTTGGATTTCAAGGGATTCAATTATGATAATTTCTCTTTGATTGATTGTACTTCCTTGTTGCAATCCATGCTAAATTCTCCGCATGCTTATAGTCAAAATAAAGCTTTCACTAAACATATAGTCGATGCTTTGATGCAATCTTATGAAGAAAAACTTGAGTTGGAAGTTTCTATACCTAGAAAGCTTTATGATGAATGGGAACCTACTATAAAAATAAAAATAAAAGATCATGAATGCTATGCTTTGTGTGATTTGGGTGCTAGTGTCTCCACTATCCCAAAAACTTTGTGTGATTTGCTAGGGTTCCATGAGCTTGATGATTGTTCTTTAAATTTGCATCTTGCGGATTCCACTATTAAGAAACCTATGGGAAGAATTGATGATGTTCTTATTGTTGCCAATAGGAATTATGTTCCCGTAGATTTCATTGTTCTTGATATAGATTGCAATCCTTCATGTCCTATTATTCTTGGTAGACCTTTCCTTAGAACGATTGGTGCAATCATTGATATGAAGGAAGGAAATATTAGATTCCAATTTCCGTTAAGGAAAGGCATGGAACACTTTCCTAGAAATAAAATCAAATTACCATATGAATCTATCATGAGAGCCACTTATGGATTGCCTTCCAAGGATGGCAATGCCTAGATTTATCTTGTATCGTGCGTAGCTAGGGGCGTAAAATGATAGCGCTTGTTGGGACGCAACACAATTTTATGTTTTTTGCTTTTGTTGCTGCTAGAGAATAAATGTTGCATCTAGCCTCATATTAGATGTGTTTTCATGTTTTATTTAGTGTTCGTGCCAAGTAGAACCTTTGGTAAGACTTGTGTGAAGTTTCTTTGATCTTGCTGTGAAAAACATAATCGTTAGCGCTCGCTAAAGTAGTTTTCAGATTTTACTGGAGCGTGCTTTTTAGTTGATTCTTTTTGCTGCTGATTGGTAGACAAATTGCGCAAATTTATCAATTTAGTTTGAATTTTTTGAAGTTCCAGAAGTAGGCGAACCCAGCAGATTACTACAGACTGTTATGTTTTTGACAGTTTCTGTTTTTCGTGTGTTGTTTGCTTATTCCGATGCATCTATGAGTAATATTGGAGGATATGAACCATAAAGAACTTGGAGTACAGGGATTGACAACCCCTTATCGCGTTGGCTGCGAAGTTCTTATTTGTTTGTGCACGTGCGAGGGACTGGCGCGTGGTCTCCTACTGGATTGATACCTTGGTTCTCAAAAACTAAGGGAAATACTTATGCTAGTGTGCTGCATCTCCCTTTCCTCTTCGAGGGAATACAACGCCAGCTCAAGAGGTAGCACTTCACCATGATGAACCCACCTAGTATATGTGACCGACATCCCATACAAGTGTAGATGATTTTGCACAGTTGACTGGGGTCTTGTAACTGAATTCATACAACTGCTACACGGGCAGAGCACTCTGATTTCGGACCACCGTACTCAGCTCTGATAAAGTTCATGAAGTTTTCAACCCCCTCGACATATGCAGCGGAGAATCTTCGAGCAGAAGTTATCCAAGTCCTGTCCATCTGTTAGACATACAAAATAGTTCTTCTACTAAATATTACAGGAAAAACATATATGCTTTTTTATGAAGTCCAGAAGAAAATACCTAGGCCGACGTCTAAAGCTATGGCAAGATATTTGGACGAGCAGATCTAAGTAACGAAATATATGTAAAGCTAATTCTGCAAACAGATTTGAGTGCTAAATTATGGCAGGCTGTTTCAGCAGTCAATGAGGCCGAGCACATAGCCATCGAACTATCGAAGGCCATCGCAACAACAAAGATAGAGTATAAAACGGTGTAGAGCTATTTCACCTAACAGATTGGCTACTAGACCATGGCAATCTACGTCACAATAAATATATGGAAGGATATTTTTGCAACTAATCAGCCTTGGCATGCCATCTCAGCTAAGCAGATTGAGTGCAGAACAGGCCAAGGAAGCTTCTTAAGCAGAGCATATTGACTGTAAACTACTTCGGCAAACAGTGAGATTAACAACGTCTATCAGCTAACATTCAGCGCTAAACCGACATGCACGGGGCCTCAGTTTATAATGCGCGTATCGTGGGAGAAGCTGACCGTCGTGCGTCTCCACACGAACGTTGCCAGCGGTGGCGGCGCTGACCGCCGTGCGCCTCCACAAGAACGTCGCCAGCGGTGGCGGCGCGGCTAGAGGACGACAGTCTATGAGAGCGTAGTGTGGGAGCGAGAGGATCGCCGTGCGTCCCCTCGACGAACCGCGGCACCGATGTATCGGCGTGGCGGGGAGGGCGGCTTTGGCGGAGCGAATGGAGTGGAGGGGGACGGGGGG
>LR738711.1:251881269-252000255 GCA_902687465.1 Secale cereale
GCGGCCAGGGGGGCCGCGCCACCAGGGCGCCTGGAGCCCTGGTGGCCCCCCCGGCTCTACTTTGGCTACCGGGAAGCTTCTGGAACGCCTGGAGCCCTGGAAGCTTCCGGGATTTTTCGGGCAGTTCTCGTAATGGGAAAACCTGAAATACAAAAACAGCAGAAAACAAAAACTGGCATTGGGGTGCACTAAGTTAATAGGTTAGTCCAAATATGATCAAAAGTGTATGGAAGTGTATAAATATCATAGCAATATCACCCAAAAGAGGCATGGAGCAAGCTGAAATTATAGATACGTTTTGGACGTATCAACATCCCCAAGCTTATTTCCTGCTCGTCCTTTAGTAGGTAAATGATAACAAGAATAATTTCTGTGGTGACATGCTATTAACCATATAGGACTTTTTCATAGTCACATGACAAAAGCTTACTGAGACAATGAATCTGTAGTAATTAAGTTGCCTCATGAGAAAATCACAAAGAAAAAGTTTTACAATATGATACTGAAATATCAAATAGATTTGTAATGAGCATGGTGTGCAAATATGATAAAGTGATATTTCGCTTGCCCCCTTTAGTGAAGCAAGACATAAATGCAGGGGCACCTCCAAGGTTTAAGTGATGACTAGATACAATGATTTCAAAATAAACGATATCATAATCATGCAAAAGACAATGCTACTTTGGGACAATGCACATTACACTCAGAATGACAATCATGCGCTCAGTAGTTGGTGCTATTAAAAAGAAGGTGGAGACTCTCGAACCGTGGCTTTTGTTGGCAAGGTTGAAAACCCATGGTCGGAAACAAAGACAAAACATGTACCAGAGCTCTTGGTTTTAAAAATAGAGGTAATAATTTTTTTTTGAATATGCATGTTTCGTCAACGAATGCTAGCAGATAACTCAATTACTTTTTGAGATGGACAAGTTTCGAGGAACGGCTCCCGAATGAGGACGATTACATCCTCTTAATCTCCTTTGTTTATCACTGCCAAAGTTTTCTGATTTCTCATGAACAAAGCGTGAAGGAGTGTTTGTTTGTTATATTAATTTTGAGCCGGGCCCACTCATTGCCAGTTCCTTCTCGTATTATGGGTTCGCACATTATACATGCAATCCCGGGGTGAAGCTTGTCCAACTTAAAAAGATCATGAATTAACTACTACTTCCTCATGAGCCCAAACAGAGGCACAAAATAGAAATGCATTTTTTGAATAATTTCGAGATGGCACATGAAAGTCTTCGTTAGGAATGGCAGGTAAATACCATGTATAGGAAGGTATGGTGGACTCATATGGCATAACTGGTTTAACAGATTTTGGATGCACAAGCAGTCAGTCCGCTTAGTACAGGCGAAGGTTAGCAAAAGACTTGGAGCGACCAACTAAGAGAGCAATGACGGTCATAATCATGCAGAGCGACAAAGCGACATTGAATCAGGCATGGAAGTTATATCGCTACTCAGAAATAAAAAATCATCAAGGCTTGACAGACTTTCTTTACAGTCTTAAATATGCGTGAGCATACGCCAAGTCAATCAAAATAAATTCTTGAAGGAATATATTACTAAACCATACCACATCATAGGCAAACAAATCATGTTGGTACTCCAATAACACATTGGGAACCCCCCAGCTATTTGAGACTAACCGTAAGAAAACATGAACTACTAAGCGCCATTATGCACGTAGCATTTTTATCATAGACATATCGACCAATGCAACAGAAGCAAACTCTCTTAATAAGATAAGCATGATAACTAAAGAGAGTTCAAGCAACCAACTAAACAAAAGCTCTTTAAAAAGATAAGCATGAAAACTAAGAGCGAAACATGATAGTAGCTATTAAAAGACAAAGAACACATACGGCAAAGATAGACATGAAAATTCTATGTTATGTTCTAGGTAGAAGTGGAGCGTGTTCCTCTCCCACACAAAGAAATGCTGAGTTCCGACTCGTTATGAAAAGCTAAAGAAAACTAAAAAGGAAACTAAAAGCAAGACGCTCCAAGCATAGCACATAACACATGAAGTGATAAAAATATAGTGGAACGAAAGACGAACTGATAATGTTGATGGAGAAGGGGATGCACGGGGGCATCCCCAAGCTTAGACGCTTGAGTCTCCTTGAATATTTCTTGGGGGTGCATGGGGGCATCCCCAAGCTTGAGCGTTTGACACTCCTGAATCTTTTTTATCATCTTCCCTCGCACACTTGAAAACTCCCTTCATACATAACTCATCATAAACTGATTAGCGAGGTTAGTACCCATAATAAAATAATTGTTCCTTGCTGGAAATAAGGATATTCTTGAATGTCTACTGTTTCTCAAGATTGCCAAAAGGTTTTTGCAAAGAAAAAGGAAGCTCAAGGTTTGCAAAATGAAGGAAAGGCAAAACAGGACAGAATCTGTTGAAAACAAAACAGCAGGTAGTTAATGATTTTTTCGGGGCACTTCTGCAACTCTAATCAAAAAACTCAGAACAGACGCTCGAAAGACAATTGTATAGAGCACGCTGTCGAAACAATTCAGACCAAAAAGATGATCTGGTTATTTTATATGAATTTTTCTATCCAAGGACAGAATCTGTTTCCTGGACAACACGTCACAACTTTTGAACTTTCTTGCAATCAGAGGCTACACTTGGCACAAAATTGAAAAGTAAAGATACAATGATGATGCTACTGTAGTAACAACATCAAGACACAACAAAAGCAAAAGAAAAATTTATTCATGTGGGCTGCCTCCCAAAAGCGCTTTCTTTTATGCCTTTAAGCTAGGCATAATGCATAAAGATCAAGTTTTATCAAGAGTAAAAGAATAGCTAGCCTGTATAACGGACTCAAAAGGTAACTTAATCTTCTTTCTAGGGAAGTGTTCGATCCCTTTCTTGAGAAGAAATTGGAATTTTATATTCCCCTCTTTCATGTCAATGATGGCACCAACGATGCGTAGAAAAGGACGTCCCAAAATAATTGGACAAGAAGGTTCACACTCAATGTCCATAATAGTAAAATCAACGGGAACGTAATTTTCATTGACAATGATAAGAACATCGTCGATCCTCCCCAAAGGTTTCTTTATGGAAGAATCAACGAGACGAACACCAAAAGAACAAGAATCAAAAGGTTTCAATTTAGGCATATCATATATTCTTTTGGGCATAACAGAGGTACTAGCTCCAACATCACATAAAGCATAGCAAGAGAAGTTATTCAACTTAATTTTAATCACAGGATCCCAACCATCTTCTAGCTTTCTATGTATGGAGGCTTCTACTCTAAGTTTCTCCTCCCTAGCTTTGATGAGAGCATTAGTGATATGCTCCGTGAAGGCAAGGTTAAGCGTGCTAGTATGGGGATCTTTAGCCATTCTTTGTAGAAAGGTGACAACTTCCGAGATACTACAATTATCAAAATCAATTTTATCATTATTGAGCAGAATTGTAGTGTCATCTTCTTTGTTTGAATTGCTCTCTATTATAAGAGTTTGAACGTCTTCCCAAGTTTGGGGAAGCATAGGAGCAACTTTAAACTGAGGCTCATACTCTTTTCCTGGAAGACCATGCCATGGGCATAACTCTCCATCAAGACTAACATAATCACAAGGTTTATTACTTTTGTAGATCCCGAGAGTGGTGATTGGCGTAATGGAAGAATGGGTGTACTCCTCCCATTTAGTGTTTTTGGTGGAATCCATAGCAGCAAGAAAGCAAGATAACTATTTTTGTGATTTTCGATAAAAGATACTAAAGCAAAAAACTGAAAGGTAAACTAACAAGACTAAAAAGCAAAGGTAAAAGATAGCGTGCAACTCCCCTATCCTGAAGAGTGGAGTCCCCGGCAACGGCGCCAGAAAACTTTGCTTGATGGCTTCTCGCCCCTCGTTGGTTACCCCAAGTGGAAGGTTTGAGATGCAGTGTAGCGGAAGTTTTCCCTTGGCAAAGATACCAAGGATCAATTTCCCCTGAGACTCCCAGTTTCAACAAGAAGGTGTCAACTGCTAACGGCGCCAGATATTAGCAATCAACGTGGACCTGCACACAGATACAAATAACTTTGCTCCCAACGAGTACAGAGAGGTTGTCAATCCCACCGGCCTTGTAGTTTACAAAGGATCAAACGCAAGTGATAATAGTGATAGGTATTGCTGCAATAGTAAGTAAAAATAGAAAGTAAATAGCAGATGTGATCAATGATGGTAATATGGACCGGGGTCCCATGATGTTCACTAGTGATGTCTCTCTCCCAAAAGACGATAAAACAGCTATGTGAGGTAAACGAATTACAGCTGGGCAATTGACAGAATTATGTGCGCAAACAAATGCTAATTATATTGCAAGAAAGGTAGAGGTTCAAAACATGGGCGGTACGCCAAGGCAAGTAGACCGAAATCCATCTGCATCTACTACTAATCATCCACCTTGAGATATCTATCCAGAACATCTCGCTGGTATTAAGTTGTGATTCCCACCCATAGTGTAAACTCAAAGCAACAGACAACTGCATTAAAAGAACTTTGCGTAAAGTAAACAATCCTTGCACCCGCGGGCACAAGCACCGTTGTTTTCCCCCTTGTGGCAACATCACATCCCCTAGACTCATGTTTCTGTCACTCAAGCTAGTCATCGAGGGGCATGAACCCACAATCAAGCATAACGTTCCCTCTTGGAGTCACTACCTACTACTTGTCCAAAGCAATAAATAACAACGGAGAACATGCAAGAATTACTTACGAACATAAATATAAAAGAGGTAGATCAAATATATTACTCAAACACAATCTGAACATAATCTCACAATCCATCGGATCCCAGCAAACTCAACATAGCAACAACATAAGGATTACATATGTGCCTCGATCATGTAGGGCAGCTCACGAAGTCTAATTAGTGAAGCACAAGAAGGGGAGCTTCTGGAACGCTGATTTTTTATATAATTTTTCTGGGATTTTTCGGGCAGTTCTCGTAATGGGAAAACCTGAAATACAAAAATAGCAGAAAACAGAAACTGGCACTGGGGTGCACTGAGTTAATAGGTTAGTCCAAATATGATCAAAAGTGTATGGAAGTGTATAAATATCATAGCAATATCACCCAAAAGAGGCATGGAGCAAGCAGAAATTAGAGATACGTTTTCGACGTATCAGCCGCTGCCATCGAGACTCTCCTGCAAGAGGAACCGGATGTCGTGGATGTGAACCGAGCGGCGGAGGCTCAACTTGAGGCGAAGTGCGTGGATGCCGCTGCCATCGAGGCCCTCCTACAGGCGGAACCGGACATCCTGGACTTGAACCGGGCGGCAGAGGCTCAACTCGACGTGGAGCGTGTGAATGCCACTGTCATCGAGGCCCTCCTGCAGGCAGAACCAGACGTCCTGGACTTGTCCGGGCGGCAGAGGCTAGACTCGACGCGGATGCCGCTGCCATCGAGGCCCTCCTACAGGCGGAACCGGACGTCCTCGACTTGAACCGGGCGGTGTTCTTGTCCATGCAGAGCGCCCGCACACTCCGCGTGAACGAGTAGCTAGAGGCCGAGGACAACCACGGTGCGGAGACACACATGATTGTTTTTCTTTATGTTGTTGTTTTTATGGATCTTTTGTTGTGTAAAAACATATATTGTTATGCAAGTCGCCTGACTTGGTTCAGTCTACCATTTCAGGCGGTTGGATGAATATCCAACGTCTCCTAACCCTTCTTCCTCACCTCTTCTTCTTCCCCAACAGACCACCACATGGGCCGTACGGATACTCCCCAACATGTTGTTGGATAAACATACTCTATGAACGAAAATTATGTGTCAGTGGTAGGATGGCTGAGTTTGGTTTGTTCACATGCAACAACACGTGCCAGTGAGGGTGCGTTCCCTTGGTTGGGTTTGCGGCGTGCAGGAGCGATTGTGCATGTGAGGGTGCGGTGCGACCGCTGCGTGCAGGAGCGACCGTGTGAGGGTGTGGTGCGACCGCGACAGCCGTGCGCAAGTGTACCTCCATTTCATTTTGAAAACTTTAGGCAAGCTTGCAAAAATGTATGGCGAAGTATGGCAATGCAAGGCCTAGACCCAAACAGGATAAGTACGTAGTACTACGTACTAGGAGTACTAGTGTTAAAAAAGAAAGGCAGGGTTTTCCTTCGCGGGATTAATCGTTACAAATCCTCGTTTCACGTGTCAATTAATGCATATTTTTTTCTCCAAATCCCAAAGAGCTAATCATCTCACTCCTCATCGCTTGATTAATGCAGCGCCATGCAAACCAACCTTCTCACTTCCGCATGCATGCATGGGATATTAATGTCCTTGGTTGCTAGTACGAGGCAAACCCCATCAATTTTGCCTCGATTAGTGTTAGTGGCCTTTTGCAAATTTTAATTTTGATATACTGGCCTTGTGTACAAAAAATGGAGGTAGTAACTATATTTGACTTCCTTCCCCATTGCGGTGACGTTGACGATATCTCGAACGTTGTGGTTTGGCGAAGTGCATTCGACGGAGAACACCATTGAGGGAGACCACAGTAAGTTGTTTGCAAGTGCCGCCAGCCAGCCGAGACAACCGCCTTATTTGCATCCAGGAAGTCCGTTGAACCAAAGGACGCGTAAATGTACTAGTACTACTCGTACACAATAGCGTCGTCCGTCCAGCTTACTGCGGTGAGATGGTTTCTCAAAGAAGATGATGGAGAAGCGGAGTCAGCGAAGAGTGAAATGATGGTTGCTTCGTCCGTGCTTTGTGATTTGACGCCTCACTGCTTTGTGATTTGTCATAGAAGGGACATGGGAGTAGACTCTGTCCTCTATATTGTACATTCGTCGAAGCACGGGAGAAAGAGGAGAGATGTTGCATTTTTCTATTCCATTAATCAATCAATCAGGGAGCTTCGGTTCCATCCTTTTGGCTTTGGCAACACCGTCCACAATGGTTCCCACGATGCCAAAAGCTATTTTCACATTTGGCTACACATTGTGGATGGCCTTAACCGTACCACTTGGTATTGCTCCTGTGTGCTACCTATACAAATCTCCATTATATTGATCTAAAAAATTATAGAATCAAGATTAATAAAAAGGAGGTGATTTTGTCGCGCGGATGGCGGGGGCGGTTTCTTATTTTTAGAGGCCGTTGTCCTGGCGGTTTGCTAACATGCGGTCCCACATGTCAGTGCTTCACCAAGCCGATCCGCTTCCCACATGAGGCAGAACAACGGCAGAAGCAACCCGTGGTTAACTTGAAGAAGATGAGGGAGAAGCGGATTCAACAACGAGTGAAATGATGGCTGCTTCGTCCCTCCAACTTCTTTATTTAGCATTATTACTTTGTCCCTCCAACTTAACTGCGGGAAAGGTGCAGCTTTGTGATTTGACGCCTCATTGCTCATTACTATGCCAGCGCCGTGACTGGGTGCTTCACCCCGACTGCTCTGCACTATATTCCGGTATGGCATGTGGACCCGGTAGCTTGATGCCCCTCATGTCGACGAAAGGGACTAGAAGATTTATGAAAGCGAGCGCTCCACTCTTACGACGGAGGAGTACATGACACGACGGCCCAGTGAACTGTCACTTGTATGGTGTATAGTACTATAGTTTTGCTGTTTCACACGATCCATCGATACAAACCCGATTAAACAGGAAAGTGCGGGATTTTTCCCGCGCGGTATATAATGCTGGCCATACATTTCAAAGGAAATTTTAATGTACGCAAACTGAATAATTAAGTAACAATATGATATCTAGTAAACTAAAAACACATATGATTTATTGTGTTAGAGTGTAGTAGTAGTGCTGTATTGCATAGTTGTTAGATGTAACATGCGAGAACTAGTAGAGATGTAGTTTTGGAGGGCCTACAGAGATAAAAGCGTAATACGTTCACCGAACTTCAGAATAAGCTGATTACGGTCACTATATACGTTTTGCGGTGATTATACGGTCACTTGCTCACGGTTCAGCATCGGATTGCACTCTGTTGACCGGTCAAATAGTCTGTGTGGCACCATGTTGACTAGTTAAATTGACCACGTTCCTAGTGGGTCCCACCTGTTAGTTCGCATAGGGAAAAGGTCAGATAAACACAAATTTACGCACGCATGACAAGACTCCACCCCGTGCACAGGAATCACCTGGTTGTGTATGTGTCTGTTAGGGCCTGATGTGTGCGCATGCACGTGTAGGTTGAGCATTTGTGCGTTAGAGTGTGTGTTGGTCGTGTGCTGTACTTGTAGCGACCACGATCCGAATGGATCGAGGTCTCTGTGTTTCCGTGTCATCCCTGGATCGGTAATGCTGACACACACAATACTTGAAGGATTTATAACAGAGTGGCAATCACACACTTATTACATCGAATGTCTCAAAAGAGAACTTATTACAAAAGTCTATGGCATAAGGCCACCTAACAAAATAATAGCGAAAGGGTTGGAAGATAAGTGAGTCCATCAACTCCAACGGCATAGATGAGTGCATGACAAACGACCTAGCATGTCTTACTTCTCGTCTGAAAAGTCTGCAACGTAACATGTTGCAGCCCGAAACGGGCCAGCACATGGAATATGCTGGCAAGATAACACAGTAGAGCAAATATAGAAATAACGGCTAACACTATATGCATATTTGGCTGGTGGAGGCTCTAAGGTTAAAGTTTGCATAAAGCCAATTTTTTCCTACAACAAAGGAATATATTTTATTTTAACTATCATGGTAGTTGAAACATCATTGAGAAGGTACCTCCAACTCAATCCCAATTAAAGTAGTCATCATTAACCCAAAAAAATAATTTTAGAGTGATGAGATCAACCAATAATTCAAGTACCAGATACTCAAGATATCCATAACCGGGGACACGGCTAATCATGATTAGTTTGTACACTCTGCAGAGGTTTGCACACTTTTCCCCACAAGACTCGATCTTCTCCGTTGGAATTCTCGCACTGCATGGTGTTTGAGAAACGGATGACCGAGACACAGTCTTTGAGAAGCATTTACTCTTTACCCCGGGTGGACCCGTACACCTACTTTCCCCTACATCTTCTAGTCCACCACTGAAAGAGCTCACACAACTTACTCATACTATGCCAGAGCCCATAATGGCATTGTGGATGCACAAGGAAGTTTCTAGCATGAATAGTTTTATGATCCCTTTGAGCCTGGGTGGCATTCCATAGGATAATCACATGGTACCCCCGGGATTTCCTTGGACAACACTGGATTCTCCAGGCGCCCTGCAACCAATCCACCTAGATGTGTATTCAAGTAGCCACCTTAAGTTGAACCGTTAATTAACAACTCACATATGTCATGGATATTCTCTCAAACCCAAACCACGTCTACGATCATAGCATGGCAACCTAAGCATAACGTAGAAGTAACTCCCAAGGGTTTGAAAATAATGCAGGTAATAAGTTCTACCTCAAACTACTTCCCAGACCCACAATTTAAGAAATCCTACTCATGAAATCTGTGAGGGTTTGATCTAATGCATAAAAACTGGGTAATAAAGGGGTATGATCAAAATGTTACTTGCCTTGCTGATGATTCGTAAAACCTAGGGACTCGTAGTAGCACGCTTCGCACTCCGGTAATTCTATCGCAAGCAAACAATAGCATACATAAGCAAACAAGCAAAGATGCACAAACATAACTCCAAATAAGAATATCTAACCTGAAAGTTCAACTTAAGAACTTCGGATTGCAAAAAGAATCAAATCAAACGGAGCAACGAAACTCAAACTGCGAAAGAAACAAGATCCATTTACTAGATTGATCTAAAGTCAAATTTTACAGTAGAAAAACTTTATTCAAGTTGGTTAAACGGAAAGAATGCTTCGAGACGAAGATATGGGCTTTTGAATCGCCTGATTCCGACTCTCGAGCGAAAAGAAAAACTAAAAACAAGATCAGGGCAGAAATCGCGATCGAAAATAATCGCGGAAAGAGCCCTGAAAAAGAAAACTGACGAACAGGTTAACGAACGGATGTTCGTTGTCTGTGACTAAGGCCGAACAACGTTGGTTGAAACGAATGTACGGATGAACGTCCGCTAACTAACTAAACCGAAACCGAACCGATCTATTAAATAAAATAGATCTAGGGTTTTGAAAACAAAACCGAACAGTTTAAAAGAAACCGGCCGCACCTTAACAGGTCGGGCGGTGAGACGGGCGGGGCGGCGAGTTAGCAGAGCGAGGCGGCGGGGTGTCATCGGCGGCGGCGGCAACGGCGGCATCCGAGGCGGCGGCGGCGGAGCGGCTGTGGCGGCTGGCGGCGCAGGCGGCGGGGCTCGGTGGCGGCGGTGGCTGGCGTGCGGTGGCGGAGCGGCTGGGGCGGTGGTGGCTGGGAAGCAAGACGGGGGCGGCGGCGTGGCTTATAAAGGCCGGAGGGCTCGACTTGGGCAAGGGGGCAGCGAGGTGGCCGACTCGGCCACGACGGGAGCCGCGCGGCGGGCGGACTCCGCTTGGAGGTAGGCAGCGGCGCAGCGGGCCGGCTGGGCCTTCGGCCCAGTTCGGTCCGAAACTCTTTTTAAAAAAAATCCTGACGCAGAAAAACACGAAAATAAAACACTAAACGGAGACGAAAAATTTCGAAATAAATTTTCGCCGTCCTCTAATAAAAACTAGGACAAAGTGAACATTTTTCAGGACCTAAATGCAATTTTGAGAACACACATTTTTCCTATGCAAAAAAATCGCAAATAAACCCGAAATAAAAACCAAAAGTTATTTTAATAATTTTCCTCCAATATTTCTTTTATTTTGGAGAAGTCATATTATCTCTGCTCATATATTTTATTAATAAATATTTTTAGGGAAGAAAATAATAATTAAAACCACAGTGATCCCCCCACTGGTATTTGAGAAAACTCAAATACGAAAACGGTAGAATTCCCAACTCTCTCCGTAGGTCCTTGAGTTGCTTAGAATCTTCAAGGATCGCCACGCACAAAATGCAATAAAATATGCAATGCAGTATGATCTATGTATAACATTCCAAATTGAAAATTTGGGATGTTACAAACTGGTGTATGCCTGCATGCGTGTGTGTGTGCGTGTGAGTGTTGCGTGCTTGCATGGCTGCGTGTGTACGTGTGAGTGTTGCGTGCGTGCGTGGGTGCATGTGTTCATGTGAGTGTTGCATGCATGTAGTTTGTGTGCATGCGTGCGTGTGTGTATAATCACCACACCAGCTCCTGTGTGTTAAAACAGACGGCTCAGCATACCAATACAAGGTCACCTTGTCCGCTGTGCCCGCGATCATGACTTCGAACCACCGTCCAATATTTTTTTGTCGTTTGTTTTCATTCTTACTAGCAAGATGCTCGTGCGTTGCACGTAACATCAAGATGTATTTGTAGTTTATCTTGTGAGAGAAAAGGATGAACGAGGGAAGGCCTTATTTGCAAATGTGGAGAAGTGTGTGGGTACCTTTTTGCAAAATTGTCATAGTTTCTTTCCTATCCTTCAGATATAAATCAGACGGCCTATATTGCAGGATGGCAGGCACACCATCATCACCAACTCTATTTTTTATAAGAGTGTATTTTATCCCTACTCTTATAAAAAGCATAGTCGGTGATGATCGTGTGCCTGCCATCCTGCAATATAGGCCGTCCGATCTATATCTGACGGATAGGAAGGAAACTATGGCAATTTTGCAAAAAGATACCCACACCCCTCTCCACACTTGCAAATAAGGCCTTCCCTTGTTCATCCTTTTCTCCCACGAGATAAACTACTCATACAAATGCATCTTGATGTTCCGTGGAACGCATGGGCATCTTGCTAGTATTTTATAAGAGTGTAGATGTAGAGTAGACACAAGTCGACAGGTGGGCCCGATGGTAGTGAGATAATGTGATGCAACACTAGAGGTGCTGTCGGGGATATACCCCGCGGTATAAACCGCCGGATGTATGACCCGACTGAAGTTTGGCGATTCAAAGGCGACCCGCTTTGACCTGGCGGTTTACGATTCATTGGTAATCTGGCAGGCGGGTCAGAGGAGCAACAAGACCCAGTGGCCCAACGGGCGGTTCATGAAAGGCCGGCTCATGTTATGGTGGGCCGTATTATGAAGAAAGCATAAGGAATATTCTCCTACAAAGGAAGCAATACTAGGACTCCTTGTAATAGAGTAATCCTAATCCTACTAGGACTAGTCATGTAACCTGCTCCTTCAACATATATAAGGAGGGGCAGGGCTCCCCAAAGAGGGACAAGTTCTCACAAGTTGGAGGCGCCATATTCTTTAAGGCTAGACACAAAGAGCCGGTTCACCGGCGACTCTCTCGTGATGATAATGAGACCTAGCCACAAACAGCAAGTAGGGTTGTTACCGAATGATGTTTCCCGGGGCCCGAAGCTATCTAAATCATTGCCTTGTGTTGCGTCTTTCGATTCTGCTCAACCCCTCTCAAGCTACTACATCGATGCGCTGGCCTCACGACTAAGTCCTCACACTAGGACATCTTCTGTGACAATTCCACGACAGTTGGCGCCCACCGTGGGGCTTGCGCACGGTGGTGTTGAGTTCTTGGAGGGATCTTTCCGAGGGTTCGCAATTTTTTTGAATGAAGAAGAGTCGGTGTAGAGAAGATCTACTTCATCGACACATCATATACAAAAATAGGTCGAAGCGAGTTGAAGTGCGTATGGTGGATCAAGTCGCCGAGTCAAGACCTGTTGGAATCTCTACTGCAAGTTCTATCTGTACGGCGGTTGTATCTGACTATTATTAGGCGTTTTCCCGTGCACGTATAATGAAGAGGACCAAGAACGTAGGTGCGATTGCTCCCTCACAAGTACAGATCCTGAGGCGAATTAAAATTATTGCTGCTCCCTGAGATCAGTACCAATTGTGGCCACACGTGTGATCGAGATCATTTGATTTATCAAATCTACTGGAGGGGGAGATTGGAACTGCTCCAAGAAAACTTTTCGCCAGCGGCTACCATATGAAGTGGTTGATGGTCATGCAATACGACTGCTGCTGAACTGCCCCGGTCTCCGCCAACCCGATTCCAAGTCGTTTTTGTCGGTTTCCATTGCTGCGCATTGGTGGCTTGTCCCTCCGTCTCTTACGGCCGCCTCGGACGAGCTTTGCTTCAAACCAGTCACAACTCGGAGATGGATGCGGACATAGACTCTGACCTTCACCATCGACCTGCCTGCATCGAGCAAACCTTTAATCAATCTCAATCGTCACGGACTGAAGACCGTATCCAAGTCGCCACCGGCAAGCTCCGAGATGGCCTCGGTGTCTCCGCCTCAAGTCGTATCTGCCTCTGGAGCCGCAGGCAGTCCGCGGTCGCTACCTCGGCCTCGCTTCGTGTCGCTGGGAAGCCCCTGCGAGCCGGCTGGCCGTCGTGGCCCGTCTACACCGAGCCCCCAAACACTGTCACTTGCTGCCTCGTTTTCCACTGATGCTGTGGGTGCAACCCTACTGTGTGGAGTTGGTGGCCTCCTCCATCGCGAGCCTTTGTGCCGTTGAGCCGCCCGGGTCTCGGGCCTCGCCTTCGCAGGCCTTCTGTGTCAAGCCGCCCTTGCCGAGGACCTCGCCTTCTCCCGTGGCCACACCGGCTGCCTGATTAGCTCCGCGTTTGAGACGCCGCCTTCGCCAATCCACCTCGGTAGACACGGGCTGCTTCTGTTGTGGCCTTGCCTCGCCGTCCGCCGTTGCCTCCGTGGCCGGTTTCTGCTGCACGTTGCTGCCGTTCTAAACTGCCGCCGCACAGAGCAGTACTCAAATTGGTGTGCATCAATGACCAGTGTGGACGTGTTATTTCTCCTAACCTGTTGACGAGACTGCGAGGAGTGGCAGATTTTAAACAGTGTGAACGGAGGATGCTTCAGAAGAAAGTGCTGCAGGTGTTCTACTGTAGAGAACTCACGCCAAATATGACCCCGGTTCCAAACGCGTGCAATATGAATCTGTTTGTCCAGCTACACGCCTTTACTACAACCTGGCCCTCAGCCGCGGTCTACCGTTGCCTTTTACCGCCGGGTCAATGGCCGTTTCAAGCTAATCCTAGTCACATCGCGGACCTCCGTTGGCTGCAAACCGCCTCCGAATTGACATCAAGCTGCCGCAACCGCCTCAAGCCGCCGTGACCGTGCCTGTGCCAAGACAGCCGCATCGCCGTCTGCTGGGAGTCACACACTGCCGCAACGGGCCGGTTTGCGCTGCCGTCGCTGGTTCTGTCGCACCATAGTTGGCCTCGCGCCCCTGCACTGAGCTACCGGCTACTACTACTTCAGTATTAAGTACTATTGCTGGTACAGATGTTTTGCTATAAAGAAAAGAGAGAAGCAAAAGGGGCATGTCACTATCGCCACCATGGCATCACTGTGAGCCGGCCACTGCTACTCCACTGTCCACGTTCATCCAACGAAAAATATCAGGTGCTATTTACCCAATTTATTTTAAGCGCATATTAATTCATTCAAGCAAAACTACTTTGCCGCACTATATTTATATGCAGGAGAATTATTCATTACAAAGCGATATTATACCACGAAGATGGAGGCACGCCAACATCATTTAGCATAGGTGGTTGTCATTATTCAACAGACTTTCGCGCTGGCTTACGACGCTGTGGCCGTCTCTCGTGACCGCATCAGCTTATAACGCCGTGGCCGTCTCTCGCGTTTGCGCCGGTTTACAACGCGGAGGACAACTTGCTCGTCTGCACTGGCTTACAACAATGTGGCCGGTTCATGTGTCTGTGCTGCCTCTGATGCTGCGGTCGTTTTACTGTCCGCCCTGCGGTCCGGCCTACTGAACATGCCGGGTTGGCTAACAGGACACCGATGAGGATCATAAGGTCCAGATACATCAGGTGATATCCATCTAAATCTATTTTCTTGGTATATATTGTTTTTATCAAGATAATAGTTACTTTGATCCATATATTTCGATATGTAGGACAAATATTTATTATAAACATGATTTATACCATGGGTACGAAGCATGCGCTGGCAACGTCCTGCCCGACGTTTGTCTGTGCCACATTACACGGTGAATGGACGCATGCAAGACCCCGCCCTTACGGCCCGGTTTACATCAAACTTGTCGGGACCACACCTATGATTGACTCGCTCGCCCGCGCTGGCTTATAATGCCGCGGTCTCTTGCGGCCTGGTCTACATCAACATACTGAGCCGCACCTGTCTACACGAGCTGTTTATTGAGTATGAGCAAGTCACAGCTTGGGTAGCCCGGTTTTCTTTCAACTAAATGGAGGCAAATTATCATATACTATCAACCGCCGTCTGCACTGGGTGGCTCAATGGGCAGGCGCACAAGTTGCCGCCACTACAGTTTGGTTAAACTTCAAATCGCCAGGTGGAAGGAACCATTGGCCGAGTTGCCGACACGGCTCATACGGGATCATTGATAACCCACCGCAGTCACCTCGATTTTCTATGGATTCATATCACACTGTCAACAACAATGATGGACACCTTATGCTATGATCAAATATGGAGAGTCTCAAGCCAACTCCTCGAGTAGTCTCAAGACTCGGGGGCTACGATGACCTGACTCAAATATCCGGTTTACAATCCGGTTCAAGGGAATTTTGTCTCCAACAAAGCTTTGAAGCTGTCAAATCCGGTTTTAGAATCTCCAGTTCAAAAAGAATTAATCTCTCGCAAGTTCGAGTTTGAAGGCCGTCAGAAACATTCCTGCTGAAAATGAAGATTCCGGTTTAAAATCCGATGCAAGGGAAAGATGTCTCCCACAAAGCTTTGAAGCTCTCAATATCTGGTTTAACATCCGGTTCAAGAATAATAATCTCTCGCAAGTTCGCGTTCTTAGGAAAAATTAATGGGACCAAAGAGAGTTTGTTGCACAACACAACTCAAACATAGGCACTCGGCGAGCATAGCTCAGGTATATCACATGGGGGCTTCTGTTTATAAAGCGGAGTTATAACTACTATATTGATCCAGTTATCAAACCAAGACCATCATAAGAGCATAGCTCTGGTTGCTTTGGTAATCTGGCTATCAAAGCCCACATGATGATGAGGGGCAAAAGAGAGTTTGATGCATAGCACAACTCAAACATAGGCACCCGACGAGCATAGCTCAAATGCTACCTGGGGGCTCCTGATGCATAGCATCAATGAGTTGACAACCCTTGTAATAGGCTATCAAGCCATGGCTTGGAAGCCTGGTGTATACACCTAAAACCCTGGATTAGCCTGCCTGCATTAAGTAAGTCACTCCGCCCAGGTAAACCTGGTATGACCTGTCGAACGTATACACAAGTCAATCTTTTACAGACCCTGAACTTGGTAACGTTAAATTGACGATTGGTTAAGGATTGAGGTCCATCCTAACAGGCTTTGCGAAATGGTTAATTCAGTAGCCTGGCAGCTCATAAAAAGCCTCGAATTTGGAGCCTGGCAGCTCGTAAAAAGCCTCGACTACACGGTTTTATTTGACATTGTCTCTTTTGATATTTTCTTAAAAAATTTATCTTCAAGGTCATTGGTGTTTATCCAAGTCCATTGATTCAGGGAGTGGATGACTATAAGTTGCCACTACAATAAACCAGTGTTCACAGAACTTGGTCTGGTTTGATTATAAGTCACCAGTATGAGATAATATAATGACCGGTGTTTATTAACCCGGCCTGGCTTTTGACTATAAGTCGCCAGTATGAGATAAGATAATGACCGGTGTTTCTTAACCCGGCCTAGCTTTTGATTATAAATTGCCAGTATCATATATGGATAATCCGGTGTTTATCACAACCCAGTACAGTTTATTTATAAACCGGCAAAATATTGCAGGAGTTATCAATACCCAAGATTGGGATTATCACCCTTACTACACTGGCTTGGTAAAACCAACAGTGTGATCAAATATCACTGGAACCGGTTTCAAACCGGGTTATATTATTCAAATCTTTAAATAGCCAACATGGCTGGATTTTTATTATAGTTATCAATAACCAATATTATGATGGAGGTTTTCAAAGTCGCTTCAGCGTAATGGATATTATTTTATCAATGGGTATGATTTATTCTACAACTTGAGGAATAGTCCTGAGTTGTGATTTCATCAAATATACAAGTCTCATGTCGCTGCAAGCATGCACCATGATACTTGGGGGCTAATGCAAAGTCGTTGTTTGATCACCTTATTGAAGACTCGACTCATCACATTGTAGTGAGCCGGCCCTTGGGGGTAACCAATTGCTCCTGTCAACAATTCAAGGTACACAAGTCTTAATCCATTATATTGAAGGGTCCACTGCTCAGTTGGTAAAGCACAAATCTCTTAACCTTGTGGACGTGGGTTCAAGCCCCATGATGGGAGTTAAATTATATAATGTTATTTTCAATGAAGTATATATAAAGTCCCAGCTCAGTATTTTTACTGAGCCGGCCCTTGGGGGATACACGTTGCTGTTCAAGTCTACATGATCATATTTATAAAGTCCCTGCTCATTATTACATAATAACCCGGCCCTTGGGGGCTACACTGGTTGAATATTTTGAGCATCAGGCAATTACAAGTCCTAGGTTGCTGCAAGCATGACAACCCGGCACTTGAGGGCTACATAATATGGGGTATTCAGTTTTTACTAGTGACTGGGATGAACAATCTGGATTTCTTCAAGGTTGCAACATTTATGTTGAAACAAGTCTTAAGCTATCACTACGTTCTCCTCTTAAGACTTGGGGCTACAGGTAATGTGCATATGAAGGAGGAACATCTTCAAATTCTCAGTTTCGGGCAAATCAGGAAAGATTAATTATGTGACCCGGTGTTGGCAACAATCATAACCCGGCGTCTATAAGCAGTCATGACCCGGGATCATCCGTTTTTATAACCCGGCAATTTTGGCAATCATAAACCGGCAAGTTCTACATCTTCAAGCTGGCTGAATATTAGTTGAATATTTGAAGATCAATATTTTGGTCAAATCAAAACTATTCAACTCAAAAGATATAAGTGAAGCATATAGAGTGTTCTAACAATTTCTAGGACATATTTAACTCTCTCAAATAGGTGTGTCCAGCAGGGATGATTGTGGAAAACTAACAAGCAAAGACTCAAATTATACAAGACGGTCCAAGCAAAACACATAACATGTTGCGAATAAAAATATAGCTCCAAGTATAGTTACCGATGGATGAAGACGAAAGAGGGGATGCCTTCCCGGGGCATCCCCAAGCTTAGGCTTTTGATTATATTGAATTTACTTGGGGTGCCATGGGCATCCCCAAGCTTAGGCCTTTGCTACTCCTTGTTCCATAGTCCATCAAAGCAATACTCAAAACTTGAAAACTTCACAACACAAAACTTAGACAAAAATTCTCGTGAGGTCCGTTAGTAAGAGAAAGCAAACCACCACTCAAAGGTACAGCAAAGAATTCATTCATTGTTTATATTGGTGTTAAACCTACTATACTCCAAGTTCTCTATGGTTCATATCCTCCAATATTACTCATAGATGCATCGGAATAAGCAAACAACACACGAAAAACAGAATCTGTCAAAAACAGAACAGTCTGTAGTAATCTGCTGGGTTCGCCTACTTCTGGAACTCCAAAAAATTCAAACTAAATTGGTAAATTTGCGAAATTTCTCAAGCAATCAGCAGCAAAAAGAATCAACTAAAATCACGCTCCAGTAAAAATCTGAAGACTACTTTAGCGAGCGCTAACGATTCTGTTTTTCACAGCAAGATCAAATAAACTTCACACAAGTCTTGCCAAAGGTTCTGCTTGGCACAAACACTAAACAAAACATGAAAACACATCTAATAAGAGGCTAGATGCAATATTTATTCCCTAACAGCAACAAAAACAAAAACAAAAAATTGGGTTGCCTCCCAACAAGCGCTATCGTTTTACGCCCCTAGCTAGGCACGATAATTCAATGATGCTCACATAAAGGACAAGGATTGAAGCACAAGGAGAGCATCATAAGACATGTGACAAACACATCTAAGTCTAACATACTTCCTATTTATGGGCGTCTTATAGGAAAACAAATTACCAAGACAAGCAAGATCTAGCATATGCAAGGAAGGAGAAAGAAACAATAGCAATCTCAACATAACGAGAGGTAATTTAGTAACATGAAAATTTCTACAACCATATTTCCCTCTCTCATAATAATTGCATGTAGGGTCATGATCAAATGCAACAAAGTAGCTATCACATAACATATTCTCAACACGATCCACATGCATGCAAAGTTGACACTCTTCCAAAATAGTGGGATCAATATTAACTAAAGTCATGACCTCTCCAAACCCACTTTTATCAAAAGTTTCATAAGATTGAACATTCTGCAAGTATGTGGGATCTAAAGTTGACACTCTTCCAAACCCACTTTCAATATTAATGTAAACATTGTTATCAATCTTATATTCATCATGGGGGTTAAATAAATTTTCATGATCATGAGAAGAATCACCCCAATCATGATCACTGTAACAAGTAGTAGACATAGCAAAACTAGCATCCCCAAGCTTAGGGTTTTGCATATCATTAGCACAATTGACATCAATAGAATTTATAGTAACATCATTGCAATCATGCTTTTTATTTAAGGAGCTAACATGAATCACTTTTTCTCTTAACAATCCCTCACAATTTTCAGATTCATAAATTTCAAGCAAAACCCCATAAAGATAATCTAGTGCACGTAGCTCACTAGTAATAGGTTCAACATAATTGGATCTCTTAAAGAGATTAGCAACTGGATGAGGATCCATACTTTAGCAAGCGAAGATGCAAGCTAATTGAGGGCACATAGCAACACAAGCAAACTAGAGGCAAGCGATAAACTCACGGCAGAAGAAGGGCAAATAAAACGGCAAGGGTGAAGTGAGGGAGAGGAAAACGAGAGGCAAATAAATGTAATGTGAAGGATAAGGGTTTGTGATAGGTACTTCGTATATGACTTTTGTGTGAGCCTCCCCGGCAACGGCGCTAGAAATTCTTCTTGCTACCTCTTGAGCTTGCGTTGTATTACCTCAAAGAGGAAAGGGAGATGCAGCACAGTAGCGTAAGTATTTCCCTCAGTTTTTAAGAACCATGGTATCAATCCAGTAGGAGACCACGCGCCAGTCCCTCGCACCTGCACAAACGAATAAGAACTTCGCAGCTAACGCGATAAGGGGTTGTCAATCCCTTTACGGTCACTTACGAGAGTGAGATCTGATAGAGATGATAAGATAATATTTTTGGTATTTTTAGTTTATAAAACAGCAAATAAACAACGGCAAAAGAAATTAACGGGAAAGTAATATGATAGAGATAGACCCGGGGGCCATAGTTTTCTCTAGTGGCTTCTCTCATGATAGCGATATTCTACGGAGGGTAAACAAATTACTGTCGAGCAATTGATAGAAAAGCGAATAATTATGAGACTATCTAGGCATGATCATTGTATATAGGCATCACGTCCGAGACAAGTAGACCGACTCCTGCCTACATCAGCTACTATTACTCCACACATCGACAGCTATCCAGCATGCATCTAGTGTATTGAGTTCATACGAATAGAGTAACGCCTTAAGCAAGATGACATGATGTAGAGGGATAAACTCAAGCAATATGATGAAAACGCCATCTTTTTATCCTCGATGGCAACAATACAATACGTGCCTTGCTGCCCCTACTGTCACTGGGAAAGGACACTACAAGATTGAACCCAAAGTCAAGCACTTCTCCCATTGCAAGAACTATGGATCTAGTAGGCCAAACCAAACCAATATTTCGAAGAGACTTGCAATGATATTATGAGCACACATAATAAGTTCAGAGAAGAACCAAATATCTTTCCTAGATAACCTTGATCATAAACTCACAAATCATCGGATCTCGACAAACACACCACAAAAATAGATTACATCGAATAGATCTCCTCGAAGACCGAGGAGAACTTTGTATTGAGATCCGGAGAGAGAGAAGAAGCCATCTAGATACTAGCTATGGACCCGAAGGTCTGTCACTACTAGGAAAAGGGATATAGATGATATGGCCACTAATGGCGCACCATGTGTTGGTGCGCCATTAGTGTCCAAATACTAATGGCACACCAGACATTCGGTGCGCCATTAGTAAGAACTTCTTTTTTATTACAGACATACTAATGGCGCACGGTGGCACAGTGCGCCATTACTAGTTAAACTAGTAATGGCGCACCTCCAACTCAGTGCGTCAGTACTATATTTTTTTGCAAAACTACTAATGGCGCACCTCTCACTAATGCGCCATTAGTAACACTGGTTACTAATGGCGCATTGATGGGTGGTGCACCATTAGTAAAGTGGGACCAGCTAGATATTTTGGACAGCCACACCTACACACTCACTTTCCCCACTTCATTCTCTCCACCTCCTCCTCCAAGCTTGTGTCGGCTGCCTCCTCCTCCTCACCTCATTTGCACCATAGATTCATCAAAATTAAGTGGTTAAATTACCTTTTTTGATAGGTAAGTAAGGGGGGAAAGCTATCTTTATGTTGTAGATCATTTTTTCTCCCTCGAGCTCCAACAACCGTTCACATGCACTTTTTATGGCCTAGCTAGATCTATGTATGTTTGTGGTGTTGCATATGTTTGTGGTGTTGCATATATGTTTGTGTTTGCAAGTACCGGTATTTGAAATGCGATAGTTGCCAATATTTTGCCGAAATGTTGATTCATTTCCGTTTCGGCGAGAATTTTGGCACTATGCATTCTTTTTGGTCCTATTTTTAGGGAAAGTCATGCCAAATTTTTTCTTGGTTCTAAAATATCGTTTTGCTCTACCACGCAGGCGACCATGGTCCGCACGATGACCGTAGGCATCGTGAATAGGTTTTTGAGCTCTGCGAAGGCCGAGATGCTTCAAAAGAACGAGACGCAGATAAGATGTCCGTGTCAAAGATGCAAGTTGAAGAGCCTTATTGCGGACCCGGATTCCGGGCAGGTGCGGGACCACCTGCTCTTGCGTGGTTTCATGGATGGCTATCGGTGGCAAGGTGATGAAGATGACTATGAAGTCGTCCATGGCCGGGCAAGAAATGAGGAAGGGCAGCAAGACAACCACCGCGGCGAGGGCGGGCGAGAAGACGAAGAATCTCTAGGACATGATCACGACGGTGATGCTGTACACAGTCATCATGTATAAGATGCCGGACATGATGATGAGGAAGATCAAGACGAAGGGCATGATCATGATCTAGATGAAGATGCCGGAGCAGACAACGATGGAGGCTGGGTGCAGGACCCTCATATTCAAGAGCTGCTTCTCAAGCAGACGGATAACGCAAGAGCTGCCGCCCGAGAGAAAGCCAAGCTGTATCAACTGGAGATAGATGCGATTACTCCATTGTATGAAGGATGCAAGCCCGAGGATACCCGCCTGAAAGTAACGCTCATGGCTCTGGAGATGAAGGTAAAACACAAAATGACCGACGCATGCTTCGACGAGAACATGTCATTCTGGTACGAACGTCTTCCCAAGGGGAACAAGTGCCCGACCAGTTTCGAGGAGGCGAAGAAAATCGTGTGTCCTCTGGATTTACCGCACGTGAAATACCATGTGTGCATGAACAATTGCATCATTTATCGGGACGAGCACGCGGAGTCTACCATATGTCCGGTGTGCGGCGTCACTCGATACAAGAAGCGGAACAAAGCTCCTCGAAAAGTGGTGTGGTACTTTCCGATCACTCCTCGTCTGTAGCGGTATTTCGCGGACCCTAAGGTAGCAAAGCTCCTGCGTTGGCACGCGGATAGGGAGGAGAAGAAGCAAGAAGATGACGGTAATGATTCGGAGATAAATAAAAAAGACAAGATGCTGAGTCACCCTAAGGATGCGAGTCAGTGGCAAGCGTTAAACTTTGAAGACCTAGAATTTGGGAACGATCCAAGGAACATCATGCTGGGCGCAAGCACTGATGGAGTCAATCCGTTTGGCAGCCAGAGAAGCACACATAGCACCTGGCCAGTGTTTGTGTGGATGTACAACCTTCCCCCCTAGTTGTGCATGAAGAGGAAGTACATTCACATGAGTATGCTAATTGAAGGGCCAAAACAACCAGGGAACGACATCAATCTGTATATGGGGCTGCTGAAAGAGGAGCTAGACACGTAGTGGAAAACACCAGCCAATACGTGGGACGCCGCAAAGAAAGAATATCTCCCTATGAGAGCCGCACTGCTCACGACGGTGCACGACTATCTCGGTTACGGATATGTCGCGGGGCAGGTGATCCACGGATTTTCTGGATGCGTCAGGTGCATGGATGACATAACGTATCACCAGCTAGATAGAGATCCTGGGTCTTCGAAAACTGTGTTCATGGGACATCGAAAGTGGCTTCGCGAAGATGGCCCGTGGAGGAAACGCAAGGATCTGTTCGATGGTGAAACCGAACCCCGAAGACGCCCGCGTACAAGGAGCGGCGAGGAAATAAACGAGCTATTGAAAAATTGGAAAGATTGCCCACTACCGGGAAAGAAGCAACAGGCGCCAGAGCCGAGAAAGAAGCGAAAGGCGCCAGAGCTGCTGCTGAAGGTATGGAAAACGAGGTCTCTTTTCTGGGTTTGTCGTACTGGAAGATCCACCGTGTGCCTCACAGCCTTGATGTCATGCATATCACGAAGAACATGTGCGAGAGTTTGCTTGGTACCCTGCTCAACATGCCAGAGAGGACCAAAGATGGGCCGAAAGCAAGGGCAGACTTGAAATCAATGGGCATCAGGCAGGAGCTTCACGCTAATGATGATGATGATGATGATGATGATGAGGCGAAGCAGGACACGGAAAGTCGTTGCAAAGGCAAAAAGGCCAAGAAGACCGGAAATGACTACCCTCCCGCGTGCTTCACTCTAAGTCAGGAGGAGATCGAGTAGTTTTTCACCTACCTCGTAGGAGTAAAACTTCCTTACGGTTACGCGGGGAAGATAAGCAGATACCTAGACCCAGCGAACCAGAAGTTCAGCGGGATGAAGTCTCACGACTTTCACATGCTGATCACACAGATACTTCCAGTTGCAATCCGTGGGATCATGGACGCGCACGTCCGTGAAATGCTATTTGGCCTATGCAACTTTTTCGACATCATCTCTTGGAAGTCGGTTGGCGTGAGGCAACTCAGAAGGCTACAGGAAGAGATCGTGGTGATACTATGCGAGCTTGAGATGTACTTCCCGACCGCATTCTTCGACGTTATGGTGCATCTGCTGGTCCATATCGTGGAGGATATCATCCAACTCGGGCCGACGTTCCTGCATAGCATGATGTCGTTCGAAAGGATGAATGGTGTCATCAAAGGATACGTTCGCAACATGTCACGTCCAGAGGGAAGCATAGCCAGGGGCTTTCTGATCGAAGAGTGCATCTCCTACTGCATGAATTATCTAGGCATCGAGAACCCCGTTGGTCTGCCCGTCAACAGGCACCTCGGCAGGCTCGCTGGATGGGGTCACCGCGAGGGTCGCCGCGAAATGCATGTCAACTTCGAGGGTCGACTCGCCGACTTTGAAAGAGCAAACCTAGTCGCGCTACAACACATAGACGTGGTCGATCCTTGGGTGCTAGAGCACAAAACCTTTATTGAGAATACGTACAATGACCGAGGCCAACAGAGGACGGACGGAGATATAATCAAAGAGCACAACTCATGTTCCACGCGTTGGTTCAAGGAGAAGCTTCTGTCGTACCCTTTACATGAGGATTCTTTCGTGGAATAAAATCTCATATTCGCCTTGTCACGGGGCGCCGAGCACAACCTGATGACCTATGAGGCGTACGATATCAACGGGTACACGTTCTACACCGAGGACAAGGACATGAAGAGCGATGGTCATCATAACTCCGGGGTAACGATGGAATCCTACACCGGTAACGACAAGGACAGATACTACGGAAGGATCGAGGAGATCTGGGAGCTGAGCTACACTAGAGAGAAGGTCCCGATGTTCCGTGTCAGATGGGCCAAGAGCGTCCTAAAAGAAGACCGGTATTTCACCACCATGGTTATACCTGAAGCCAAATCCAAGACCGCGGGCACAAACGTCACCGCGAAAAATGAGCCATGGGTACTAGCTTCCCAAGTGGACCAATGCTTCTTCTTACCGACCCGTAAAATCCCAGTCGTGTTGTCGTGAGGAGAGGCAAATGGAAGATCATCGGAATGGATGGAGTCGCCAATGAGCAAGACTTCGACAAGTACGGTGACCCGAAGATGGAACATGACGACGACGATGAAGTGGCATACATCACAAGAAGAAGCAGGACCACCCTACCTAAAGGACGTCCGTTCAAAAGAAGAACTCCATTTGCGAAAAAGAAGGGCAAGAAGATTGTGAACAAATAGCTAGCTAAGATTGATTATATTTATATTGTAGCCTTCATTTCTCGATTGTATTTCGACATACTCATAAATGTTTTTCATGGGCACTTTTTGAATTCATGAATATTTTTTCAAATTTGATGATATTTTTTCATATTTATAAATGTTTTACCAATTCACAAATGAATGCAACTAAAAATCCAAAAAAAGACTAGTTGTGCTTGGTTATATGTTACTCCCAAAAGCATATAAGGTTTGTCAAATTTGGAGCAACGGATATTTAGTTATGATTTAAACAAGTTTGAAAATATTTAAACGCAAATAAATATCAAACAGCATTTTAAATGTTGTTAACATGGCAACAAACTGCATATTATTTTTCTACATGAAATTCTCAGCATCTAGCATATGTGACATGTTATATTTGGATGCATGGATAAAAAGATATGTGCAAAGAAAAAATGCATAAAAACAAAAATTGGGGAGCCTGGGAATCGAACCCAGGACCTCCCAGTGGGTTTGTTGTGTGCTGACCAATCGGGCTACTGTAAGTTCTCTGATGTAGATGGGGTTTGGTGGAAGATAACCTGTGGGCTCGAACAGATTTTTTTTACTAATGGTGCACCACGAGGAGGTGCGCCATTGCTATAGATGTACTTATGGCGCACCAGGGGGAGGTGCGCCATTAGTATTCTTCCCCATCCATACTTCGTCCCCCGCTCCACCTATTCCCTCTCTCCCTCGCCCTCACCCAGATCGATCCCCTTCGTCCCTCTCCCTCGCGCGCTGCCTCGACGCCGCTGCCCCGACGCCGCCGCCCCCGCGCCACCCCCACCGGACTCCACCCCCGCCGCCCCCGTGCCCCCCACCACCCGCCACGCGCCGCCCCCTCCACTCTCTCCGCTCGCCATCGTCGCCTTCGCGCGGGGAGGACGTCCAGGAGGTCTGCGCCGGCCGGCTTCGTCAAGTCCACCAGGAGAGGAGGCCCCACGTCCACCAGGAGAGGAGGCCCGCGATCTCCCCGCCGTCTATCCCCGCCTCCCCCAAGCTCGTCGTCTCCGCCCTCCGGCCACCACCTCATCGTGGTCAGGTAACCCTCCTCCCTCTGCCTCTCTTCTCCTCTCTTCCTCCTCTCCTCCCTCTCGGCCATGCCCTCTTCTTCTCTCTTTTGCTAGGTTTAGGTCAAATCCCTCTCGAATTTAGGTCAAATTAGGTTCAAAAAATTAACTAATTAACCTTGTGACCGATTCAGTTAGTTGTTATATTGGAGGGAAGAGGATGATGCTACAAAGGTTTCTAGCAAGAAACAAACTTGATTGCTGGAGGCTAACTAGGGTAGTCTGAATCTGAACTTGTGTTGTTGCTGCATCTGATCTCAGTGCTAATTAATTAACTGCTAGCATTTTGGGGATTCGGGAGGCGTTTTCTTTCTTCAATTGTCGAGCTGCAAACGGATGTTTTTGCCAGTTCGGTTGAGCTGTTGCTGTAGCCCCCCAGAGTTTAATCTGTGTCTTGTGATGCTGCTGCTTTGTTTTAAGTGTTGTTTAATGCTTGCTGCCACATTGCACAATTACTAGTAGTAGGTGCATAGTTATACTCCTACTTACTATAGACTAATAGTAGGAATGTTGATGATGCTAGTTAGGCTTGGCTAATTTGTAACTACGGAGTATTTGTACTTTTTTACAATGTTGTTAGGCACTGGTACGAAAGTTGCCCTTGACAGGAACATAGTACCATATATACTAGTACTAGATATAGTTCGGCATCTTGTTTTTGTCAATTGTTGTGTTCCTGCTTGCTGTTGTCAAGCCCAAACCCACTGAATTACCTACTATCTCTGTTCTTCTCTTCATATCGAAGCTCATCAAACCTGTCGGCTCTATGCAACACTCTAGGTGTAGCTTTGTTTCGGGCATGTAGCAATCACCCGTTTTATACGGAGCATATGACCAAATGCTAATTGACAACATCTAGTTGCGTTCATGTTTCATTTATGTTGGAGGGGGGGTTGTTTCTAACAAATAAGGGGGTCTTTGGTGAAATTGAATAAATAAGCAGGAATTACAAAAAATGGGAGAATATGTTATGCAGCAAGAGAATGGTAAACTTTGTATATGTGGTTTATCTTTGTGAAGCTCAATTGCTAATGGTCTCGAAGGTTAGTTGGTCTTCCCTGAGTAAATAAGAAAAGCATGTAGGGCCTAAAATACGGTGAAATAGGAGAGGATGCAAAGCACTGTCTTTGTTTGGTGTTTTTGACAGGTTTATCTAACAGGTCTGCAAATAGTAATTCTCCCAGGAGGGTGTCCATTATCCCTTGTACATGTTCTAGTCATTACATTGATTCTTGTAGAAACTTCTTCAGAACATCATTATCCAATCCAATTTAGTTTCAAGACCCAACACTTGAACACTAGGAAATACTGAAGCAGCTGACTGTTGAACAGAGTGCTGATATGTGCAGTGTACCCCCAGAGTCATGTATCTGGTGAAATGGTGGTTCTTGTGCTACCAATACACCAATGTCAAAAACTCATGCAAAAACTTCCCAAATTTTCTGAAAATAAATCAGTACATGAACACAATATATGTCTATCATGTCATAGAATTTTAACTAAGAATTGAACTTACACCTTGAGAAACAGAAAAGACAAATCATGACATGAATGTTGTTAACTTAAACTGGGCCATGAATTGGGCCCGTTTGCACTACCACAACTGAATTTGTTATTTTTGTTTCTCTTGCTGTGAGTTGAATTTACGACTGAATTGTGCTGCCACACTGATACACTCTTATTTGGCACAGTTTGGGTGAGCCCTGGTCAAAACTAGGTACTATTCACATTTGTCCTCTTCTGCAAGGATGGTAGTTCTCTTTTTGATTGATACTGGTAGAGCATGGCTGCGAATATATCATTTATGATCATTACAAGTCACCTAAGAGAGTGGTCTTACGTGGTAGTGTTGAAATGCTAACTTGATTGTAGAAGTCTCGATAGTCTTGTTGTTATTTCAATTTTAATTAACTGATCCATCCAGTGTTGGTGCTTATATTTTCTCTTATAGGATCATTGTTATTCCAATATGTCCGCTTTTATTTTCTCTTATACAATGTTGGTGCTTGTGTTTATGAAGCTTCGGTACCAGACAATATATGCTTTTGCAAGCTATACACAACTATTTGAAATGATAAGCTCAAGACTATGCAAATTGGAATTTGAATAGTCTAAAGTGGAGTTGAAATCCCGATGCACTCCATCCAGATTTTTGCTGGGTTTTGTCTCCGACCATCGTGTCGTGATGATTTTGCAGGTACCCCGAGAGGCCCTTGAGTTTGCTGGAATGTCGATTAACTTCCGTTCCGGCAAATTCGGGTACTCCATATGTCCTATTTTCAGCAAAGGTATTGCTGAAATTTTCCGTGAATTTTAGCATGACTTTGCTAAAAATAGGACATATGGGGTACTTGTGACTAATGCATGGGCCGGGGTATCTTAGGACTTAATTAAGTAGGATCAACTGCCCCTTTATTCTTGCTGCATTAAACCATAGGTGGCAATAGAGCCAAGTGATTAGGCCCAACTTAGAATTATCCTTCCCAGCTTAGCTTTTAGGATGCCTCGGTGTCGACAAACCATAAATTATAAAACCTTGGCTTTTAGGGTACCTCGGTGTCGATAAAAACCGAAATGATGAAAGCTTAGGCTTTTAGGGTGCCTCGGCGTCGAAAAACCCTAAATGATAAAAGCTTCGCTTTTAGGATGCCTCGGTGTCGACAAACCCTAAATGATGAGACCATGATCTTGTTCCTTGACAATAACCAACTTTTTGACCAAACTTTTTTCCTATTTAGAGAGAAACATGGCCCACAACGATGAGGCCGGCGGTTCGGGCGGCAAGGCATTCTAGGAGCTGTCCCAGGAGATGGAGGAACAACCTCACTTCTATGAGGACGCCGCGAAAGACACCGATCCTGACACCACTGATGGTGCCGCCGAGGATGAACCCACTGATGGTGCCGTCGGGGATGACACCACTGATGGTGCCGCCGAGGATGCCACCACTGATGATGGCAGCGCATGCACAGATGGCAGCCAACCGAAGAGGCAACGGAAGGACCGGTGCCCGACCGTGCTCCGCACCATCAAGGAGGAATTTACTGAAGTGGAATCCGACGGGAATCCAACGACGCCCAAACAAATAGTCAAGGGGTACTCGGTTCAGCTCGGGTGCATTCTCTGGAGCACCGTCTCGATCAACACCGAGAACCTAAGGCATAAGGACCGAGGGAATTTGCGCAACCTCCTCTTCACGAAGCTGCACGAACGATACAAGTTCCCCGCTGAATTTGAAAACACAAGCCTCACAGGGAATAAAGTGAACAATGCCGCCCTCACAAGGATGAGCACAGCCCTGTCTACTTGGAGAAGCTCGGTGAAGAGAATGATTGACAAAGGTTTTAGTTATGAGAAGATCAAGGAGAAAAATCCTTCGATCACCGAAGATGACTATAAGGAGTTCAAGATCAAGTGCGAGAGCACCGCAACCTCTGAATCAAGTCAGTGGGGGAAAGAAATGCGGCAGTTGAACTTAGGGGAACACACACTCGGTCCCGGCGATTACAGAGTGGCGGAGCCTATATGGGACAAGGAGGACGCGGAGCGTGCCGACCAAGGCCTACCGCCCCTCTTCGATAAATACGGTGACAAGCAGACCAGGAACTTTGTCAGGGCCCGGTACAAGGAGGACCCGGTAACAAAGGAGCTCACCGCGGATCCGAAGACCAGGGCCCTTGAGATTGTTCTAGTAAGGAATACACCCCGGGTAATTAGCTCCATATGGTTGCATTCTAATTAATGAAGCCAAATTTCTAAATGGTTCACATTCCTTCCACATGCGACTGAAAGCAGTAGCGCGGGGTCGACTCAGAGCACCCCTTGGGACACCACTCTAAATAGGGCGTTGAATGTAATGAAAAAAAAGGATAAGCTCAGTAAGTCGTCGTCAGCTAGTCGTGTGGCCGGCAAAGGCTTGTCCACAAAATTTTGTCATACTATAACGCTGGTGGGCGAAAGGAGAAAAAGACCAGCTCGGAAACCCAGGCGCGCGAGGTTCAAGAACTCAAGGCACAAGTGGCGCGGATTCCGGAGATTGTCCAAGAGCAAGTGCAACAACAACTGGGATCGACGCTCACCGGCATTACGCCTACCTTGATTCAGGGGCTGACGACGTGGATTGCGGGTGGCAAACAGGGGCCGCCCCCGATTCCCAGCTTCACGGCCAGCAACTCGCAGAACGCGCAGGCGGGGCCATTGGTGTCTCCAGCGGAGGAGGCATTGGTTTCTCCGACTCCGGCACGGGCATTGGAGCTTAATGCACCCAGGTGTATGCCGGCCGGCACCTCTGCAGCAAGCGGCCCCTCCGTCAATTGCACGCCCGCCATTGGCGATGCCTCGACATTAGCCGAGCTCGACGCCATCATCATGGTAACTAATTAAGCCTCTCGGCCGAGGACTTCATCTCCTTGCATTTGACTGGGCATCCCTGACGCCCTACATGTTTTCGCATGGCGCCGCCGACGTTCCGTGCACTCTCCTGCACTTCGTGAACGACGAGTTGGTCGATGTCGCCAAGGGCAGAATCGTTCAACCGGGCAACCCCATGTTCCACGGTAATCCGATGCCACCCACCGTGTATAGGGTTCAACTGGTTCGGGTGCTGCCAGGCCGCGACGAGTTGTTACCTCCGATTCGACCCGCCGGGGCCGACGAAGATGATGTGGTGACCCTCAGCGCCTGCCTAAGCTGGCCCCTGCTTTGGCCGAAGAGCCAGATTCGTTTGGGGGCGGAGGACACCACCCCAAAGACAACACCGCCAGTCTTGCCGGCGCCAAGCCATGGCAAGACCGCCGCAACGCTGCCGGACATCCCTACGGCACAGGATCCGAACATGCATATGACACATGATCCGAACGACGACGACGACGACGGTACATTTGCCAACGTTGATAAGTAATTTGCCTATCATGGGTACGATGGCGAATTCATGGGGCCTCCTTCTCAAGAACCCAACCCTAAAAAAGACGATCACGATCTAGCTGGTACCGCGGAGAAACCAAGTTGCAACAGGCGTCGTGTTGCATTCAGTTCTCAGGAGACGCCTCCAGCTGCCGACTTCACCGAGCCTTAGATAGCCGAGGTGCGAAATATTATCAGCCCCAACACACTCAAGAAGGCGGTCTTTGAGCAGAACTCGGTCCCATTACAGGAGAAGAAGAAGGCACGGAAAAGAAAGAGTAACAAGGGTGCGAGCCAGCCGGCACCGAGTACGATCCGTGCTCAGGACGGGCCACCTTCACCTAAGGATATAATGAGGAGGGTGCATGTGGCGGGTAGGCCGATGCTACCGACTATTATGCTCAATGCTGCAACCGGTGCTATGCGGAGTCTGCATGACAGTGTTCTTTCTTTGGAGAAGCGGCGTCCCAGAGAGAAGGATGTGGCATACACGGTTTTCGTGGCCAAGGTGCCAGAGGGCAAGGGCTTTGTGGATAACTCCATGGGGGGTACGATCGTCCTGCGGTTTGATGATATCTTCGCTATGTTTAACCTTCATCCGCTGCACTACACCTTCATTCGGCTATTTTCGCTGAGTATGGAGATGCGGATCATTAGAGACAAGACCCCGGACATCGTGATAGTCGACCCCTTCTACATGTGTGCCAAGATCTTGGGCAGCGCTGGGGATCGGCAAGTCGCGAGTTCTTACCTCGAAGGCGTCATTCTGGCAAACCGAGATAAGGATAACTTTCTCGTGCCTTACTTTCCCGAGTAAGTCGTCCCCTCAACCGCCTCGTAACATATGATTTCTTAGATTTCGATCATTTTCTTAACATTCTTTGTGTAGTGACACACATTGCACACTCATCCTCCTAAGCCCGAAATATTCCATGGCCACGTATTTCGACTCGGACCGTCAGTCGAAGGTAGACTACACAAATGTCAAGAAAGTTCTTGATGATGTTCTCCCCGGCTATGCCAAATTTGGAGGCACCTTCACTAGGACAGTTCATAAGTACGGCAAGCACGTGTTCGCCCACAATACGACATTCTGCTGCGTCAAGCAGCCGCCTGGCGGTCAGAAGGGTGCCTACTACGTCATCCAACACATGCGGGCAATCGTACGGGACCATCATCACCTTCTACTACCAGATAAACTCAAATATTGGGCCGCGAGCTTGTCGGCAATCCAGGACGCGGACATCGGACAAGAATTCTTTCGCATCCAGTCGGAGTTTGCGGAAATCATCCATCAAGATGTCCTTTGTACCTTGGGGTAGTTCTACCTCAGAAATCAACCATCCAAAAGTGACATAGACACAATGTTACAAATGCAGGCTGACAACGCCCGCGATTTCATGACTCCCACGATAGACGGCGGCTTCATCCATGCTCCGGTCCCTTGAGTCGAGTCGAAAGTACTGATGCTATGTCTAGTTCTGAAACATCGATTGGCTCATGTTGTAATTAAACTTTAATGAACTTGTATGTCTCTTTGGTTTGGACAATCGTTCAACTTAGATGTAATCGATGCTATTAATGTCTTGCTTTTCTCTTCCAATCCTTTTGTTGCATACTTATATATTGCTTATGTCTTGGCTGTGAATTGGTACTAATGTTTCGTTTGGCTAGTGCATAGCGATGCCGTCGTATGTGGTGTACAAGGGTAAGGTTCCCGGAGTCTACGACGACTGGGAGGAGTGTCGGAGACAGGTTCACCGTTTCAGCGGTAACAGTTACAAAGGGTACACCACTAGGGCGGAGGCGGAATCTAGATACGCGCTCTATCTAGCAGTAGAGAGGAGGGAGCATTGGAGGAACCGGATGAAGTCGAGTTTCATCGCGATGATGGTCATCGTGATGACCGCAGCTCTCTTCTATGTGATGGTAGTTTAGATGATCGATATTGACTTGTAATGTGAAGACAAACTCGCTACTCGCGGTCTCGGGACTTGTAATATAATGTTCTATCTTTGTTCGGTCTTTTGAATTCGAAGACTAATATGATGAATTGTATTCGGAGACTAACCTTCTATTGTATTCGATGAATCTGGTGATGTTGTCTGGTGTTGTCTAAATTCAGTCCAATAATATATTTTGTATCCTGCGAAAATATCAGAAAAGAAAAAAATCCCTAATATTCATACTAGTGGCGCACCACTCAAGATACTAATGGCGCACTGTCCAAATGAAACTAATGGCGCATCACCCATCAGTGCGCCATTAGTATGCCAAAGCACATGGGTACATATGGCCCCCTGGGAGGCATACTAATGGCGCACAGAGGGCTATACTAATGGCGCACTGCCTGGTGCGCCATTAGTACACCAGATACTAATGGCGCACCAGGGGTGCGCCATTAGAAAAAAATCTAATGGTGTGGTGCTAGTGGTGCACCACTAGTGCGCCATTAGTAGGCAAAAGTGGTGCGCCACTAGCATGCCTTTTCCTAGTAGTGTGTGGTAAACTACTCACAACTCATGGTGAGGCGATGATGATGATGATGAAGGCCTCCGTGATGGATCCCCCTCCCGAAACAGGCTCCAAGATGGGATCTCCACGGGAACAGCAGCTACGGCAGTGGAATTAGGGTTTTCTCTCCTCGTACGGAGTTTCTGTGGTACGTAGGTATATATAGGAGGAAGAGGGGCACCAGGGGCCACAGGGCTGCCCTCGAGGGAGGGGGGCGCGCCCTGGGAAGGGGGGCGCGCCCCCCACCCTCGAGGGTGGGTCCCTTGTCCTCTGGCTTGGCCCCGAAGTTTATCTTGCGTGATTTCCTCCAAAAATATCTCCTGCGAAGGTTTCATTCCGTTTGGACTCTGTTTGATATTCCTTTTCTGCAAAACCCTGAAATAGGCAAAAAACAGCAATCTGGACTGGACCTTTGGGTTAGTAGGTTAGTCCCAAAAATGATATAAAAGTGAATGATAAATCCCATTAAACATCCAAGACTTCATAAATAATAGCATGGAACAATAAAAAATTATAGATACGTTGGAGACATATCAGCTACTGTGCTACATCACCCTTTCCTCTTCGAGGTAATACAAAGCAAGCTCGAGAAGTAGCACCCCCACCCTCGTGGACAGGGTGTGGGCCCCTGGTGTTGATTTTTTTGCCAATAATTTTTATAAATTCCAAAAATATTCACCGTCAAGTTTCAGATCATTCCGAGAACTTCTATTTCTGCACAAAAATAACACCATGGCAATTCTGCTAAAAACAGTGTCAGTCCGGGTTAGTTCCATTCAAATCATGTAGGTTAGAGTCCAAAACAAGGGCAAAAGTGTTTGGAAAAGTGGATACGTTGGAGACGTATCAGTGCTTCTCTGGCCCATTGGATGTCTTCTGTTCCAAAAAAATCCACAAAAAGTTTCGCTGCATTTGGACTCTGTTTGTATTGATTTTCTGCAATGTAAGAAACAAGCAAAAAACAGCAACTGGCACTTGGCACTATGTCAATAATATAGTCCCAAAAAATTATATAAAATGATTGTAAAACATCCAAGAATGATAATATAACAGCATGGAAAAATAAAAAATTATAGATACATTGGAGACGTATCAATGCACTCATTGAAAGTCTTATCAAGTGTCTTGATCTATGTTTATAGATCTAGATGGCCAATATGTAAGTAGCTTCACCGAGGTCTTTCTTTCAAAAAATCCTTTCAAACACTCCTTTATGCTTTCCAGAAAATTCTACATCATTTATGATCAACAATATGGCATTCATATTTGCTTATCAGAAAGGTTGTAGTGCTCCCACTCACTTTTTTGTAAATACAGGCTTCACCGCAAGTTTGTATAAAACTATATGCTTTGATCAACTCATCAAAGCGTACATTCCAACTCTGGGATGCTTGCACCAGTCCATAGATGGATCGCTGGAGCTTACACACTTTGTTAGCACCTTTAGGATTGACAAAACCTTCTGGTTGCATCATATACAACTCTTCTGTAGCGACCAGACATCAAACTGTCTGATCTCTGTGCATCAGTGTCATCCCTGGGTCAGAAATGCTGACACGCACAGTACTGGAAGGATTTATAACAGAGTGGCAATCGCACACTTATTACATCGATAGTCCAACGATGAACTTATTACAATAAATATGGCTGAAGGCCATCTTATACGATAATAGCGGAAGGCTTGGAAGATAAGTGAGTCCATCAACTCCAGGGGCATATCACTGAGTATAGAACCATGACCTAAAAGGCATCTTACTCGTCGTCTGAAAAGTCTGCAACATGAAACGTTGCAGCCCGAAAACGGGTCAGCACATGGAATATGCTGGCAAGGTAACACAAGAGAATGCAATGGAAGTAAAGCTATACTATATGCATATTTGGCTGGTGGAAAGCTATATGGTTAAGTTTTTGCGTAAAGCCAATTTTTCCCTACTTCAAAGGAATAGATTTTTAATTAACTATCATGGTAGTTGAAACATCGTTGAGAAGATAGACATCCTCTCAACCCCAATTAAAATAATTATTAAACCCAACAAAATTAATTAGAGTAACATGATGAGATTCACATGATGATCCAAGTACTAGATACTCAAGACGTCCATAACCGGGGACACGGCTAATCATGATCAGTTTGTACACTCTGCAGAGGTTTGTGCACTTTTCCCCACAAGACTCGATCGCCTCCGTTTGGTTTCTCGCACTACATGGTGTTTGAGAAACGGATGACCGAGACACAGTCTTTCCGAAGAGGTCCCCTTAACTAGATAGATAGGCCGGTACACCTACAAAACCCACTACATCTGCTAGCCCATCATGGAAAGGTTTCCCACAACTTACTCAACTATGCCATAGCCCATATTGGCATGTGGCTGCACACGGAATTTTCTAGTATGAAAAATCTCATGATCCCTTTGAGCCTGGGTGGCGGTCCAAAAGAAAAACAGGCAATCGCTAGAATACCCAGATGCCTCAATCCACCCAGATGTGTATTAATGTTGCCACCTTAAGTTGAACCATTAATTAACAAACTCACATCTTGTAATGACCCGGATGTAATACTTTCCCTTTTGGGCATATAATATATCTCCGGCTTCATCACTTCCATTCCGGGTTCTCGTCTTTTTGGGTTTTCGCCATTTTGTCGCGTTGCATGTGTGGCATTCATTCATATCATGTAGTCATGAGCATTGCATCGCATTTGTGTTGTCGTTTGCATCCGGTTCCACGCGTTCCTTCCCGTTGTCCGTTTCGCGTTCCGGAGCTCCCTCACGTGTCCGTGGCGTCCCGTAGGCCTACTTTGTTGTTTGGCCGTGTTAAGTTACCGGTTTGGCGCGAGACTTGTCGTGTGTTGTTGTTTTGGTGTGTGTAACCCGCCTGTCAAATCTCGTCGCGTTCGGAGTCCGTTTGCTACCCCAACAGTTATTCTCGTGGGCTCAAAGTGCCTCCATTTTGAGGCCCAAGACACCCCTCCAACACCCCACCAAACCACTCCAAACCCCTCCTATCATCAAGACCATCCAATTCTAATCGCGTGGCCGAAAACCGTACTCCATTTGGACAACCCTAGCTCCTTGTGCCTATATAATTGTCCACTGTTGGAGATATGCCCTAGAGGCAATAATAAAAGCATTATTATTATATCTCCTTGTTCATGATAATCGTCTGTTATTCATGCTTGAATTGTATTGTAAGGAAACAGCGATACATGTGTGAATACACAGATCACAATGAGTCCTTGGTAGGCCTCTAGTAGCCAGCTCGTTGATCAACAGATGGTCACGGTTTCCTGACCATGGACATGAGATGTCGGTGATAACGGGATCACATCATTAGGAGAATGATGTGATGGACAAGACCCAAATTTGAGCATAACACGAGATCGTATAGTTCGTAATGCATAAGCTTTTCAGTGTCAAGTATTTATTCCTTAGACCATGAGGTTGTACAACTCCCGGATACCGTAGGAGTGCTTTGGGTGTGCCAACCGTCACAACGTAACTCGGTGGCTATAAAGGTACGCATCGGGTATCTCCGAAAGTGTCTGTTGAGTTGGTACAAACCAAGACTGGGATGTTGTCACTCCGTATGACGGAGAGGTACCTCTGGGCCCACTCGGTAATACATCATCATAATGAGCTCAATGTGACTAAGTAGTTAGTCACGGGATGATGGATTACGGATCGAGTAAAGAGACTTGCCATAACGAGATTGAACAAGGTATTGGGAATACCGACGATCGAATCTCGGGCAAGTACCGTACTGATGGACAAAGGGAATAACATACGGGATTAAGTGAATCCTTGACACAGTGGTTCATCCGATGAAGATCATCGAGGAACACATGGGAACCAACATGGGTATCCAGATCCCTCTGTTGGTTATTGACCGGAGAGTCGTCTCGGTCATGTCTACGTGTCTCCCGAACCCGTAGGGTCTACACACTTAAGGTTCGGTAACGCTAGGGTCGTAGAGATTAATGCACGTGGAAACCCGAAAGTTGTTCGGAGTCCCGGATGAGATCCCGGATGTCACGAGGAGTTCCGGAATAGTCCGGAGGTAAAGATTGATATATGGGAAGTCCAGTTTCGGCCAACGGGTGATCTCCGGGGGTCACCGGGAGCGTCCCGGGACCACCGGAGGGGCCCCGGGGGTCCACCGGGTGGGGCCACCCATCCCGGTGGGGCCCCCAGGCCGCAAGGGGATGCGTGAAGCCCCCTGGGCTAGCGCACCACCAAGGGAGGCCCACCTCCCCTGCGCCTAGGGATAAACCCTAAGGGGAGGGGGGCCACCACTTGCCTTGGGGGAGGGGGACTCCTCCCTGGCCGCCGCCCCCCCTTGCAGATTGGATCTGCAAGGGGCTGGCGCCCCCCTGGCCCCCTATATATATGTGGGGGGGGAGAGGGCAGCCGCACCTCAGCCCTGGCGCCTCTCCCCCTCCCGTCACACCTCCCAACTCCTTTGCAGGGCAGCCCGGCGAAGCCCTGCTGCGATCTCCACTGCATCCGTCATCACGCCGTCGTGCTGCCGGATCTCTGACGACTTCTCCTCCCCCCTTGCTGGATCAAGAAGGAGGTGATGTTGCTGCACCGTACGTGTGTTGAACGCGGAGGTGTCGTCCGTTCGGCGCTAGATCATCGGTGACGAAGAACGTGAAGAGTACGACTACTTCATCCTTGCTTCGTTGAAAGCTTCCGCACGCAATCTTCATAACGGTATGTAGATGCACTCTTAGTTGCTCGTTGCTAGATGTCTCCATAGTTGGATCTTGGTGAAGACGTAGAAATTTTTTGAATTATGCTACGTTCCCCAACAGTGGTATCAGAGCCTAGGTTTTATGCGTAGCATCTTGGCACGAGTAGAACACAAAGCAGTTGTGGGCGTATGATCTTGTTCAACTTTCTTACCGTTACTAGTCAATCTTGATTCGGCGGTATTGTGGGATGAAGCAGCCCGGACCGACCTTACACGTATGCTTACGTGAGACTGGTTCCACCGACAGACATGCACTAGATGCATAAGGTGGCTGGCGGGTGTCTGTCTCTCCTACTTTAGTCGGATCGGATTCGATGAAAAGGGTCCTTATGAAGGGTAAATAGAAGTTGACAAATCACGTTGTGGTTTTGGCGTAGGTAAGAAACGTTCTTGCTAGAAATCCTATAGAAGCCACGTAAAACTTGCAACAACAATTAGAGGACGTCTAACTTGTTTTTGCAGCATGTGTTTTGTGACGTGGTATGGCCAAGAACGAAGATGTGATGAATGATATATGTGATGTATGAGATTGATCATGTTTTGTAATAGGGAATCACGACTTGCATGTCGATGAACTTGACAACCGGCAGGAGCCATAGGAGTTTCTTAATTATTGTATGACCTGCGTGTCACTGAATAACGCCATGTAATTACTTTACTTCATTGCTAAACGTTAGCTATAGTAGTAGAAGTAATAGTTGGCGTGACGACTTCTTCAAGACACGATGATGGAGATCATGATGATGAAGATCATGGTGTCGAGCCGGTGACAAGATGATCATGGTGCCCCGAAGATGGAGATCCAAGGAGCAAGATGATATTGGCCATATCATGTCACTATAATTGATTGCATGTGATGTTTATCATGTTTTTGCATCTTGTTTACTTAGAACGACGGTAGTAAATAAGATGATCTCTCACTAAAATTTCAAGTAATGTGTTTCCCCTAACTGTGCACCGTTGCTAAAGTTCGTTGCTCCGTAGCACCACGTGATGATCGGGTGTGATAGGTTCTAACGTTCACATACAACGGGTGTAAGACAGATTTACACACGCAATACACTTAGGGTTCACTTGACGAGCCTAGCATGTACAGACATGGCCTCGGAACACGGAAGACCGAAAGGTCGAACACGAGTCGTATAGAAGATACGATCAACATGAAGATGTTCACCGTTTTTTGACTAGTTCGTCTCACGTGATGATCGGACACGGACTACTCGATTCGGATCGTGTATGACTTAAGATGACTAGAGAGATGTCATTCTGAGTGGGAGTTCATTAAAATTTGATTAAGATGAACTTAATTATCATGAACTTAGTCTAAATTCTTTACAATATCTCTTGTAGATCAAATGGCCCACGCTCCAGTTTCCCTCAACTTCAACGCGTTCCTAGAGAAAACCAAGCTGAAAGACGATGGTAGCAACTATACGGATTGGGTCCGTAACCTGAGGATTATCCTCATAGCTGCCAAGAGAACTTATGTCCTAGAAGCACCGCTAGGTGATGCACCCGTTCTCCCGGCGACCCAAGACGTTATGAACGCCTGGCAGTCGCGTTGTGATGATTACTCCCTGGTTCAGTGCGGCATGCTTTACAGTTTAGAATCGGGGCTCCAAAAGCGTTTTGAGCCCCACGGGGCATATGAGATGTTCCAAGAGCTGAAAATGGTTTTCCAAGCTCATGCCCGAGTCGAGAGATATGATGTCTCCGACGCATTCTACAGCTATAAGATGGAGGAAAACAGTTCTGTCAGTGAGCACATCCTCAAGATTTCAGGATTGCACAACCGCTTGTCTCAGCTGGGAATGAATCTCCCAGATGAAGCGGTCGTTGACAGAATCCTCCAGTCGCTCCCACCAAGCTTCAAGAGCTTTGTGCTGAACTTCAATATGCAGGGGATGGAGAGGTCCATTCCCGAGGTGTATTCAATGCTGAAATCAGCGGAGGTGGATATCAAGAAAGAACATCAAGTGTTGATGGTCAATAAAACCACTAAGTTCAAGAAAGGCAAGGGTAAGAAGAACTTCAAGAAGGACGGCAAGCAAGTTGCCGCGCCTGGCAAGCATGTTGCCGGGAAGAAGCCAAAGTATGGACCCAAGCCTGAGACTGAGTGTTTTCATTGCAAGGGAACGGGGCATTGGAAGCGGAACTGCCCCAAATATTTAGCAGACAAGAAGGCCGGCAACGTCAAAGGTATATTTGATATACTTGTTATTGATGTGTACCTTACCAGCACTCGTAGTAGCTCCTGGGTATTTGATACCGGTGCAGTTGCTCACATTTGTAACTCAAAACAGGAGCTGCGGAATAAGCGGAGACTGGCGAAGGATGAGGTGACGATGCGCGTCGGGAATGGTTCCAAGGTCGATGTGATCGTCGTCGGCACGCTACCTCTACATATACCCTCGGGATTAGTTTTAAACCTGAATAATTGTTATTTAGTACCAGCTTTGAGCATGAACATTGTTTCTGGATCTCGTCTTATGCGAGATGGATATTCTTTCAAATCAGAGAATAATGGTTGTTCTATTTATTTGAGAGATATGTTTTATGGTCATGCCCCGCTGGTCAATGGTTTATTTTTGATGAATCTCGAACGTAGTAATACACATATTCATAGTGTAAATGCCAAAAGATGTAAAGTTGATAATGATAGTCCCACATACTTGTGGCATTGCCGCCTTGGTCATATTGGTGTCAAACGTATGAAGAAGCTCCATTCAGATGGACTTCTAGAGTCTCTTGATTATGAATCATTTGACACGTGCGAACCATGCCTCTTGGGCAAGATGACCAAGACTCCGTTCTCCGGAACAATGGAGCGAGCAACCAACTTGCTGGAAATCATACATACCGATGTGTGCGGTCCAATGAGTGTTGAGGCTCGCGGAGGCTATCGTTATGTTCTCACCCTCACGGATGACTTAAGTAGATACGGGTATATCTATTTGATGAAACACAAGTCTGAGACCTTTGAAAAGTTAAAGGAATTTCAGAATGAGGTTGAGAATCAACGTGACAGAAAAATAAAGTTCTTACGATCGGATCGTGGGGGTGAATATTTAAGTCATGAATTTGGCACACACCTTAGGAGCTGTGGAATTGTTTCACAATTGACACCGCCCGGAACACCTCAACGTAACGGTGTGTCCGAACGTCGAAATCGTACTCTGTTGGACATGGTGCGATCTATGATGTCCCTCACCGATTTACCGCTATCTTTTTGGGGTTATGCTTTAGAGACTGCCGCATTCACTTTAAATAGGGCTCCGTCAAAATCCGTTGAGACGACTCCATATGAACTTTGGTTTGGCAAGAAACCGAAGCTGTCGTTTCTGAAAGTTTGGGGTTGCGATGCTTATGTCAAGAAACTTCAACCTGAAAAGCTCAAACCCAAATCGGAAAAATGCGTCTTCATAGGATACCCAAAGGAAACTATTGGGTACACCTTCTACCACAGATCCGAAGGCAAAGTCTTTGTTGCCAAGAATGGATACTTTCTGGAGAAAGAGTTTCTCTCGAAAGAAGTGAGTGGGAGGAAAGTAGAACTTGATGAGGTGACAGTCAGCCCTCCTGGACCGGAAAGTAGCGCAGCGCAGGAAACTGTTCCTGAGGTGCCTGCACCGACAAGGGAGGAAGTTGATGATAATGATCATGAAGAAACAGATCAAGTTACTACTGAACTTCGAAGGTCCACAAGGGCACGTTCCGCACCAGAGTGGTACGGCAACCCTGTACTAGAAATCATGTTGTTAGACAACGGTGAACCTTCGAACTATGAAGAAGCGATGGCGGGCCCAGATTCCAATAAATGGCTTGGAGCCATGAAATCCGAGATAGAATCCATGTATGAAAACAAAGTATGGACTTTGGTGGACTTGCCTAATGATAGGCACGCCATAGAAAACAAATGGATATTTAAGAAGAAGACAGACGCGGATGGTAATGTGACGATCTATAAGGCTCGGCTTGTCGCTAAGGGTTATCGACAAGTTCAAGGGATTGACTACGACGAGACTTTCTCTCCCGTAGCGATGCTGAAGTCAGTCAGAATCATGTTAGCTATTGCCGCATTCTATGATTATGAGATATGGCAAATGGACGTCAAAACAGCATTCCTTAATGGCTTCCTCAAGGAAGTGTTGTATATGATGCAACCGGAAGGTTTAGTCGATCCAGAGAACGCTAACAAGGTATGCAAGCTCCAGCGCTCGATTTACGGGCTGGTGCAAGCATCTCGGAGTTGGAATATTCGCTTTGATGAGGTGATCAAAGCGTTTGGTTTTATGCAGACTTATGGAGAAGCCTGTATTTACAAGAAAGTGAGTGGGAGCTTTGTAGCATTTCTCATACTATATGTGGATGACATATTGCTGATGGGAAATGATATAGAATTCTTGGAAAATGTAAAGGCCTATTTGAATAAAAGTTTTTCAATGAAGGACCTTGGAGAAGCTGCTTACATATTAGGCATCAAAATCTATAGAGATAGATCGAGACGCCTCATTGGTCTTTCACAAAGTACATACCTTGACAAAATATTGAAGAAGTTCAATATGGATCAGTCTAAGAAAGGATTCTTGCCTGTTTTGCAAGGTATGAGATTGAGTAAGACTCAGTCGCCGACCACGGCAGAAGATAGAGAAAAGATGAGTGTCATTCCCTATGCCTCGGCAATAGGGTCTATCATGTATGCCATGCTGTGTACCAGACCTGATGTGAACCTTGCCATAAGTTTGGTAGGGAGGTACCAAAGTGATCCCGGTACGGAACACTGGACGGCGGTCAAGAACATCCTAAAGTACCTGAAAAGGACTAAGGATATGTTTCTCGTTTATGGAGGTGACGAAGAGCTCGTCGTAAAGGGTTACGTCGATGCTAGCTTCGACACAGATCTGGATGACTCTAAGTCACAAACCGGATACGTGTATATTTTGAATGGAGGGGCAGTCAGCTGGTGCAGTTGCAAGCAAAGCGTGGTGGCAGCATCTACATGTGAAGCGGAGTACATAGCTGCTTCTGAAGCAGCGCAGGAAGGAGTCTGGATGAAGGAGTTCATCACTGACCTAGGAGTCATTCCAAGCGCGTCAAGCCCGATGACTCTCTTCTGTGACAACACTGGTGCTATTGCTATTACCAAGGAGCCCAGGTTTCACAAGAAGACCAAGCACATCAAGCGCCGTTTCAACTCCATCCGGAATTATGTTCAGGATGGAGACATAGATATTTGTAAAGTGCATACGGATCTGAATGTAGCAGACCCGTTGACTAAACCTCTTTCACGAGCAAAACATGATCAACACCAGAACTCTATGGGTGTTCGATTCATCACAATGTAACTAGATTATTGACTCTAGTGCAAGTGGGAGACTGTTGGAGCTATGCCCTAGAGGCAATAATAAAAGCATTATTATTATATCTCCTTGTTCATGATAATCGTCTGTTATTCATGCTTGAATTGTATTGTACGGAAACAGCGATACATGTGTGAATACACAGATCACAATGAGTCCCTGGTAGGCCTCTAGTAGCCAGCTCGTTGATCAACAGATGGTCACGGTTTCCTGACCATGGACATGAGATGTCGGTGATAACGGGATCACATCATTAGGAGAATGATGTGATGGACAAGACCCAAACTTGAGCATAACACGAGATCGTATAGTTCGTAATGCATAAGCTTTTCAGTGTCAAGTATTTATTCCTTAGACCATGAGGTTGTACAACTCCCGGATACCGTAGGAGTGCTTTGGGTGTGCCAACCATCACAACGTAACTGGGTGGCTATAAAGGTACGCATCGGGTATCTCCGAAAGTGTCTGTTGAGTTGGTACGAACCGAGACTGGGATGTTGTCACTCCGTATGACGGAGAGGTACCTCTGGGCCCACTCGGTAATACATCATCATAATGAGCTCAATGTGACTAAGTAGTTAGTCACGGGATGATGGATTACGGATCGAGTAAAGAGACTTGCCATAACGAGATTGAACAAGGTATTGGGAATACCGACGATCGAATCTCGGGCAAGTACCGTACTGATTGACAAAGGGAATAACATACGGGATTAAGTGAATCCTTGACACAGTGGTTCATCCGATGAAGATCATCGAGGAACACGTGGGAACCAACAAGGGTATCCAGATCCCGTTGTTGGTTATTGACCGGAGAGTCATCTCGGTCATGTCTACGTGTCTCCCGAACCCGTAGGGTCTACACACTTAAGGTTCGGTAACGCTAGGGTCGTAGAGATTAATGCACGTGGAAATCCGAAAGTTGTTCGGAGTCCCGGATGAGATCCCGGACGTCACGAGGAGTTCCGGAATAGTCCGGAGGTAAAGATTGATATATGGGAAGTCCAGTTTCGGCCAACGGGTGATCTCCGGGGGTCACCGGGAGCGTCCCGGGACCACCGGAGGGGCCCCGGGGGTCCACCGGGTGGGGCCACACATCCCGGTGGGGCCCCCAGGCCGCAAGGGGATGCGTGCAGCCCCCTGGGCTGGCGCACCACCAAGGGAGGCCCACCTCCCCTGCGCCTAGGGATAAACCCTAAGGGGAGGGGGGCCACCACTTGCCTTGGGGGAGGGGGACTCCTCCCTGGCCGCCGCCCCCCCTTGCAGATTGGATCTGCAAGGGGCTGGCGCCCCCCCTGGCCCCCTATATATATGTGGGGGGGAGAGGGCAGCCGCACCTCAGCCCTGGCGCCTCTCCCCCTCCCGTCACACCTCCCAACTCCTTTGTAGGGCAGCCCGGCGAAGCCCTGCTGTGATCTCCACTGCATCTGTCATCACGCCGTCGTGCTGCCGGATCTCTGACGACTTCTGCTCCCCCCTTGCTGGATCAAGAAGGAGGTGACGTTGCTGCACCGTACGTGTGTTGAACGCGGAGGTGCCGTCCGTTCGGCGCTAGATCATTGGTGACGAAGAACGTGAAGAGTACGACTACTTCAGCCTTGCTTCGTTGAAAGCTTCCGCATGCAATCTTCATAACGGTATGTAGATGCACTCTTAGTTGCTCGTTGCTAGATGTCTCCATAGTTGGATCTTGGTGAAGACGTAGAAATTTTTTGAATTATGCTACGTTCCCCAACATCCACTTCCCCCAATTTTTGCCTCAAAACAAGGAAACCCTAGCCCCCACCTTCTCCTTCCTCCAGCCACCACCACCTCGCCGGAGAGTTCGCCGGAATCCCGCCGGAGTTCGCCGGAGCTCCACTACCTCGCCGGAAAACACCTCACCTCACTTCACTCCGGCGCCCTCCTACAGCCAACCCCGCCGGCGGGATCTCCTTCGACGCGTCCCGTCGATCTCCTCGTAGGGAGCCGCCGCCAGATCGAGGCTCGTGCCAGCGCCTCAGCCGCCTCGACCTGGATCCCGATCTGGATCCAGATCGAGGTCAACGCGTCTCCGCATCGGCTCCTCCCGCTCGCCTCACTTCGCCAGGGAGCCGGCCCAGCCGCCGCGCCCCCGGCCCGACCGCAGCGCCATCGCCACCTCCCAGACGCCTGGGCCGGCCTCCCTCCACCGAGCCGGCCTCCCACAGCGGGCCTCCAGGCCGCCGATCCTCCAGGTCGCCAGCAGCCGCCTCGCTGGGCCTCTCCAGCCGCAACTGCGCAGGGCCCGCTCCACCGCATCGGCCTCTCCCGTGGGCCGCCGCATCGCCAGGTGGGCCGAGGCCTCCGCCCGACCGGCGCCCAGGCCAGAGCAGGCCGTCGCATCGCCCAGGCCCAGTCGGGCCAGATCCGCCCCGAAGCCCTTTTTTTCTCAGATCTGAGCAGGTTGAACCCTAGATCTAGTCCCTGATGTTTTGTGTGCTGATGCTATCTTGTAGCTGTGATAACTTTTTGTGTGGTGCTCCGTTTTGCGCAAATGACATGTCCAGACGTTCGTGGTGACTTGCTCTACGTTTCATTTCATTGTGCCATGTCTGTTTGAGCTCCTCTAGGTGCTTAAAATTCTGTTGCAAGAGTGCATCTCGTTATAAACTGCTGTTAGTGTTGTTTTTCATGCCATCTTTGCATAGCGATAACTTGGTGCTCGTTTATCCGAATGATGCAAATGACATGTCCACGTGTTCGTCTTGTCATGCTCTACATGATGAATGCTTAGACTTGCATGATAGAATTAATCTTGCCATGTTTATCTTCGTTGCAAAATGCCATGTGGCTGTGATGTTGTTTAACTTGTTATGAAATGCCAACTTGAGGAGCTCATTGCTATCGTTGTGTTTATCTCCATGATGCATGCTTAGGTGTTTTGGAATCACCATCTTGTGTACTTTGATGTGGTGCTTACCACTTGCCATGTTTAGTTTTGAGGTGACTTAAACTTGCTCTCAAAGATGCCATGATGAAATTGCTGTTTAACACTTAGTGAAATTTCACCAAGTCTGGAATCTGTAATTTCCAGATGCCATGTTTGCTTGTTGTTCTAGGCCAAACCATGATAGTTTTGGGGTGACTCTTGATGGTTCCTTGTAGTATATATTGTTGGCTATCCATTCATGCTCTCACATGCTTATTTGAGTGGCTGTAGCATATTTATCTTTTGCTCCAAAGTTGCAATAAATTACTGCTGTCAGGATTTTGTTGTCAAGTTCAATATGTCCAAGCTTGTTGCTATTGATCCGTGGCTCCTTTGGGGGTGCACCAATGGACTTATTTGCTGTAGGATATGTCTAGTTTATGTTCATGCCCTTTGCCATGATGTTTGAGTGCTGTAGCTCACTTATCTAGTGCTCCGAAGTTGCTATGTTGCTGTAATTTTCAGCTTTCGCATGTTTATTGTTTTGTGTGTAACTTTTAGCCCGTAGCTCTGATTGCAGCAAGCCTTATATGAAACTTGATTGATTTTTAGTGTAGATTCATAATATCCTATTCTTATCTTGTTTTGAAGCATTTTGCTTGATCGTATATTGTCATGCTCGTTGTGCTCCCATAGTGCATCAGTCATGCATCCAGCATTTTGAGTGTGCATTGCATCTTGTTGATTTGGTGCCTTGTGTGTTTGTGTTGTTTAGATCCGGAAGCTGAGACCGAGTACGAGTACGAGCACGAGGTTACTACCGAGTTTGAGAACGAGGACCCCTCTTACGATCCGAACGACAACTTTTCAGGCAAGATGACCGAACCCGGATACCTTTACTATTTTTGCCTATTGCTAGAAGTCTCGATCTATAGTCTTGCCTCGATGCCCATGTCTTTCATGTCAGCCTCCTACTTGTAACCATGATCATGTCTAACCACCCTACCTATGCAAACCATTGATTGGCTATACGTAGGCTTCGCTCAGCCCCTCTTATAGCGTTGCTAGTTGCAGGTGAAGTTGAAGATGCTTGCTTCATGTTGAAGTTTTGTTGGGTTATATCACACTATTATAAATGCTTAAATGAAATCATCTATATATTGGCAATGGGTGGAAGGCTAAGCCTTTTGCTTGGTGATTTGTTCCACTCATGCCGCTAGGAACCGTTTAAACCGGTGTTATGTTCCTTGATTATGTGTTCCTCACACGGTTGGGGTTATGGGACCCCCTCGTTAAACCGCTAAGTGCTAAGTCTTTTCCAGCAAGTCCCAACATTGGTACTATTCGCCTAAACAACTAAAACTTACCGAGGGAGTAATTAATCCGAGGCTTAATTAATTCAACCCCCCTGGGCCAGTGCTCGACTTGAGTGTTGGTCCAAACTAGAGTCACTTGCGGATACCACCCAGTTCGCTGGGATCTTCGGTATCTGTACGTAGCGCTCATCCGGTCGTGGCCTGAGACTAGATACGCGCGGCTACTATCAAGGTGTCGGCACGCCGGGATGATTTGCTGGATTAGCCTTACCTTAGTTCGGAGTATCTTGAGCACGGGATTCCGAGAATACTCGGGCCTTCCCACCTTGGAGTTGCGACTCCGCGGATCGCGGGCTTGTCAGGGCCAAGTTGGAACACCCCTGCAGGGTTATGAACTTTCGAAAGCCGTGCCCGCGGTTATGCGGCAGATGGGAGCTTGTTAATATCCGGTTGTAGAAAACTTGACACATTGTTCTAATACACTACCAGCGTGAGTACCATGACTGTCATTTTCTGAAAGGGGTTTCGGGAGATGAACACGGTGGGGTTATGTTTGGCTGGCTTTAGTTAGGATCACTTAGTGATCATCTCTCGACCTAGGCGCCTTCTGTTCTCGCTCTCTTATACGTAAGCTAGGCTAGTGCTGCTGCAACCACTTATTCTTTTTCTTTCTTCAGCCTTGTTCCACACCCAAGGCTTAGATAGCCATGTTACCCGGGAACGGGATTGCTGAGTCCTCTGTGGCTCACAGTTACTTCACCACACCAGATGCAGGTCCGATGGTGAGCTATCCAGGTGATGGCACCGAGCTAGATTGGGAGTACGACGAGGAGCGTAGCCGTTACTATGTTCGTTATCCTGATGATCAGTAGTGGTTCTTCTACTAGGATTCGATCCGACTTGTGAATTTAAATTATGTTTGGTATCTTGTCATTTGAATTTTACCCTTAGATGGGCTGTGATGTTCATTTGTATGATGATTGAAACATGTATTGAATTTGTGTGACGTGGCGAGTGTAAGCCAACTATTTTATGTTTTACATCCCCATCTTTTACATGAGTTGTGCAAAGATACCAAACTTGCGATCATTCCAGCATGGGGTTATGTCTCTAAGTCGTGCCTCGACACGTAGGAGATATAGTCCCATCCTGGGCATTACAAGTTCGTATTCAGAGCCTTCTCCAACCTAGAAGCCCCCACTGATTGATCGAATCGTTGACGGTCGAGTCTAGGCACACACTGAAAACATTTTGAGTCCTATATTTATATCGGAGAGTAGGATTTCTTTGCTTCTCATCCCCTTTCTCTCTGGTGAGGACTCCTGACGTCTATTCTTGCCTCTTCTTCTTTCAAAAATTGCACCAAATTTTTTTTAGGAATCTCGCGAGTATTGTGGGATTGTTTCGATGTTCTTGTGACGAGAATATTGTTCTCGATGCCTCCTGGCATTAGGGGTTGTGGCAGTGTCCCGGGGAGTTGAGCTTCGGGGTATTGTCGTCACAAGCATATCGCGGTAGTACTAAATACTTAAGACGGCCGACATCGAAAATCTCTCCTATACGGTTAGTGGCAAGATAACCCCGACATCACCCAGTACTGGGGAGGTAGTTCGGGAGTATTGCCATAGCTTGGTATAGTGGATGCTTTTCGAAGGTCCGAGGTAGACGGTTTCCGAGAAAGACTGGTTATGTGTTGAAGGATGGATACAGCTGGATGTAGGTTTAGAGTTGATTGCGCGGTGCTTCCCCTGTATCCCCAACACCTGATTGCATAACTGGAATCTTTCAGAAATTAATAGGTGGGATTATCCAGTAGATCGTAGGCATTCTTCCAACGAATGCAGGTTAGTGAGTTCGGGGTCCTACATTGAGTGAAGTGGTTTTATGACCGATGTTCCGATCGGGAGTTGCATCTTAAAGGGTCCTTGGCTATGCTGATCCGGGGATTGCAAAACCCTTTCGTAACGCGTTCATAAGCTTTCAGCACAAAGATGTTAGAACGAAGCTCCTATCTTGTGTTTGTTTCCGTCTGTACCTTGTTGTTTTTTCTTATTTTACCTTTTGTCCCCTATGTGGCTTCTCGTGAAGATTGTTGTTATCATTAAACTGAGAATTTCATTCGTTCCTCTTGTTCGAATGATTATTGAGAAGACTTGTTGCAATTCATTCCATTGATCCAGCTTATACCTTCTGTCAATCAATTGCTGATTCGTGGTCATCTCTTTCAGGATGGCTCCGAAACGAGTTCCCAACGCTAACTTAGAGGGTGAAGAGGTCCCAGATCATCCTCCTTCCCCTCCTCCTCCGTCTGAGGCTTGGAGAGCGATTATGCAGACTACAAATCAGAACACCCAGATGTTGATGTAGATGATGCAGCAGATGCAAGCTAATCAAGCTAATCAGGGTGTTCCAGGGAATCAAGGCAATTTCTTCAACCAACAGCACCATGCTACTCTCAACCAGTTCTTGGCCAATAATCCAAAAGCTTTCAGTTACTGTGTCGACCCTCTTGATGCTGAAGATTGGTTAACCGATATCAAGAAGCATTTTGAGTGCAGTAACATAAGAGAAGAGGACTATGTGAAGTTTGCAGCCTTCCAACTCAAAGACCAAGCAGCTGACTGGTGGCAGCAGTACAAAGACTCCAGGCCAGGTCGTGTGATCTCTTGGGAGGATTTCTGCAAGGACTTTCGCTCTCACCACATTCCAACAAATGTCATCGAGGGTATGCGTGAGCAATTCCGCAACCTGAAGCAGGGCTCTATGACTGTCTACCAGTATAATGTCAAGTTCCAAAACCTCGCCCGCTATGCTAAGCAAGACATACCAGATGCCAAGAGCAAGATCTATCAGTTCTGTGGAGGTCTCAAAGATGAACTTCAACTTGCTCTCACCTTGTTCGAGCCCGATGAATTCGACAAATTCTATAACATGGCTTTGAAACAAGAGGCAGCCCAGCTCAAGATGGAGGCTTCCAAAAAGAGGATTCGAGATGCCGTTCACTCCTCCTCATCTTCTCAAGTCGTCGCGAAGCAACAGAAATTTTGGCTTCCTCCTCCTCCAGTGATTCGAGCTCCTTACAACAACTCCAACAACTCCAACAACTCCAACAACTCCAACAGCGACAAGAACTCTAGTGGACGTGGTTTCTCCCACCCACCCAACCCGAGCAACCAGTCGAAGAATCAGTTTCAGTCTCAAGGTTCCACGTCAAGTGGTTCTCATTTCCGTCCTCTCGCAGAAGTGGTGTGCAACAAGTGTGGCCAAGGGTCATTATGCTAACAGATGCCCGAACCCAAAGCGTCTTCCACCTCCTCCACCTGTGAGTTCAGCTATTGTCAAGCATAATCCAAAGTCAGCAAGGGTGAATCTGATGAGTGCAGCTGAAGCAGAGAATTCTTCTGATGTGATTTTGGGTAACCTCTCAGTTAATTCTTTTCCTGCTAAAGTTTTGTTTGATTCGGGTGCTTCGTTGTCCTTCATTTCAAGACCTTTTGTTACTAAGCATGAATTGGTTTCGGAGAGGATTCCTAGACCTTTGAAGATTATTTCTCCGGGTTTGCAAATGACCTCCAACTCAGTTGCTCCGAATGTGTCTATTCGCATGGGTGATTATCGCTTTCTGGCTAATCCGGTGGTTCTTGGTAATTCCGACATTGACCTCATCCTCGGGATGGACTGGCTTTCTCAGCATGATGCTCACATTGATTGTGCACGGAAGGAAGTCAAGATGACTCATCCTGATGAAGATGTGATTATATTTGCCTCCAGGGATAACACTATCAGGCTTTTCTCTCTCAATGATAAGGGCGAGATTAATGCCATATCTCAAATTCTGGTGGTAAACGAATATCAAGACATCTTTCCTGAAGAACTTCCAGGCATGCCTCCACACCGTCAGGTGGAATTCGTCATTGAACTCGAGCCGGGTACTGAGCCAGCATGCCGGCGTCCGTACAAGCTCTCTCCTGGTGAATTGAAGGAGTTGAAGAAACAGCTTGATGAACAGGAACGTTTGGGTCTGATCATGCCTAGTACGTCTCCTTGGGGCTGTGGTGTCTTATTTGTCAAGAAGAAAGATGGCACGGAGCGTCTCTGCGTTGATTACCGGCCATTGAACAAGAAGACGATAAAGAACAAGTATCCGCTCCCCAACATCAACGAACTGTTCGAGCAGCTCAAAGGAGCTAAAGTGTTCTCTAAGCTCGATCTCCGAATGGTCTATCACCAAATTCGCATTCGCGAGGAGGATATTCACAAGACTGCTTTCAGAACGAGCTACGGATCATACGAGTATACAGTCATGTCCTTTGGTCTCGCCAATGCTCCTCCTACCTTCTCGAGAATGATGCACTACATCTTCAACCCCTACACCGGCGAGTTTGTGCTTGTGTATCTGGATGATATTCTGGTATTTTCCAAGAATGAAGAAGATCACGAAAAGCACCTCCGTCTTGTTCTCGATCGACTCCGTGAACATAAGTTCTATGCCAAGTTCTCCAAGTGCGAATTTTGGCTCGATAAGGTTTTGTACCTGGGCCATATCATCTCAGCTAACGGTATTGCGGTGAACCCCGAGAAAGTTGAAGCAATTGTCAACTGGGAAGCTCCTCAGAACGTCAAGCAACTTCGAAGTTTTCTGGGTCTTGCCAGCTATTGCAGAAGGTTCGTTGAGAACTTCTCCAAGATTGCCAAGCCTCTCTCCAACTTGCTGCAGAAGAATGTCAAGTACTACTGGTCTCCAGAGTGTGAAGTGGCATTCAAAACTCTCAAAGAAAAGCTCATCTCTGCTCTAGTTCTTACTCCTCCAGATGAATCCAAGCCCTATGAAGTATTATGCGATGCTTCTCTTCAAGGACTTGGTGGTGTGATTATGCAAGACAAGAGAATTGTGGCATACACTTCTCGTCAGCTGAAGCCAAGTGAGAAGAACTATCCCACACATGATCTCGAGCTAGCAGCTGTGGTACATGCTTTGATTACGTGGAGACATCTGTTGTTGGGCAGAAAAGTCGACATCTTCACCGATCACAAGAGCTTGAAGTACATCTTCACACAGCCGAATCTGAACCTCCGTCAGACTCGTTGGGTTGAAATGATCCAAGAGTATGATCCCATCATTGAATACACTCCTGGCAAGGCGAATGTGATTGCAGATGCTTTGAGCAGAAAGGCATATTGCAACAGCCTTCTTATCAAGCCGTTCCAGCCAGAGCTTTGTGAAGCTTTCAGGAAGCTCAACCTCCAAGTTGTTCCGCAGAGTTTTCTTGCAAATCTTCAAGTTGCTCCTACCTTGGAAGATCAGGTCCGTGAGGCCCAACTCAGTGATGCCATGGTGCAGAAGGTGAAACATGGTATTGCAAAGGGCGATCCGAAATACAAGTGCTATCGTGTTGATGAGAGAGATACCTTGTTCTTCGAGGACAGACTTGTTGTTCCCAAAGGTGATCTCAGGAAGCTCATAATGGAAGAAGCACATGATTCTCTCCTTTCCATTCATCCTGGTAGTTCCAAGATGTACCAAGACCTCAAGCAATCTTACTGGTGGACACGCATGAAAAGGGAGATTGCCCAATTCGTGAATGAATGTGATGTCTGCAGAAGAGTGAAGGCAGAGCATCAACGTCCAGCCGGTCTTCTCCAACCTCTTCCTATTCCCGAGTGAAAATTCGACCACATTGAAATGGATTTCGTCACTGGCTTTCCTAAGTCCAAGAGAGGGAATGATTTTATCTTTGTGGTGATTGACAAGCTTACCAAAGTCGCTCACTTCCTTCCAGTCAAAGAATCCATCAATGCAGCTCAATTGGCAGAGTTATACACTTCCAGAATTGTGTCTTTACATGGCATTCCTCAAGTTATCTCCTCAGATCGTGGAAGTTTGTTCACTTCAAAGTTCTGGGACTCCTTTTAGTCTGGCATGGGCACTACGATCAGGTTCAGAACTGCTTTTCACCCTCAGACAAGTGGTCAAGTCGAGAGAGTGAATCAGATTATAGAAGACATGCTCAGAGCCTGTGTCATCTCTTTTGGCATGAAATGGGAAGATTCCCTTCCATTTGCCGAGTTCTCTTACAACAAAAGCTTTCAAGCAAGTGCCGGCAAAGCTCCGTTTGAAATCCTCTATGGCAGAAAGTGTCGTACCCCTCTCAACTGGTCCGAAACAGGTGAACGTCAACTCCTTGGCAATGACTTGATCTCAGAAGCCGAAGAAATGTGCAAAGTCATACGTGAGAATCTCAAGGCCGCTCAGTTGTGTCAGAAGAGCTACTATGACGGCAAGCATCGTGATTTGGCCTTCAACATTGATGATAAGGTCTATCTCCGTGTTTCTCCGATGAAAGGAACCCAAAGATTCAGTATCAAAGGAAAGCTTGCTCCTAGATACGTCAGGCCTTTCAAGATCCTTGGCAAAAGAGGCGATCTAGCCTATCAACTTGAGCTCCCTTCCAACTTCGCCAATGTTCATGATGTGTTCCATGTGTCTCAACTCCGCAAATGCTTCAAGACTCCTGAACGCATGATTCCGTTTGAAGAGATTGATCTTCAACAAGATTTGTCCTACCGAGAGCACCCAGTTGCTATTCTCGAAGAAACTGAGCGCAAGACCCGCAACAAGTCCATCAAATTCTTGAAAGTCAAGTGGTCACATCATACCGACCGAGAAGCTACGTGGGAACGAGAAGATCATCTTCGTTCCGAGTACCCTTCCTTTTTCCAGTCCTAGATCTTGGGACGAGATCTTTTTGTAGTAGAGGAGAGTTTGTAATGCCCCGGATGTAATACTTTCCCTTTTGGGCATATAATATATCTCCGGCTTCATCACTTCCATTCCGGGTTCTTGTCTTTTTGGGTTTTCGCCGTTTTGTCGCGTTGCGTGTGTGGCATTCATTCATATCATGTAGTCATGAGCATTGCATCGCATTTGTGTTGTCGTTTGCATCCGGTTCCACGCGTTCCTTCCCGTTGTCCGTTTCGCGTTCCGGAGCTCCCTCACGTGTCCGTGGCGTCCCGTAGGCCGGTGTTTGGTCGTGTTACGTTACCGGTTTGGCGCGAGACTTGTCGTGTGTTGTTGCTTTGGTGTGTGTAACCCGCCTGTCAAATCTCGTCGCGTTTGGAGTCCGTTTGCTACACCAACAGTTATTCTCGTGGGCTCAAAGTGCCTCCACTTTGAGGCCCAAGACACCCCTCCAACAGCCCATCAAACCACTCCAAACCCCTCCTATCATCTAGACCATCCAATTCTAATCGCGTGGTCGAAAACCGCACTCCATTTGGACAACCCTAGCTCCTTGTGCCTATATAATTGTCCACTTCCCCCAATTTTTGCCTCAAAACAAGGAAACCCTAGCCCCCACCTTCTCCTTCCTCCAGCCACCACCACCTCGCCGGAGAGTTCGCTGGAATCCCGTCGGAGTTCGCCGGAGCTCCACTACCTCGCCGGAAAACACCTCACCTCACCTCACTCCGGCGCCCTCCTGCAGCCGACCCCGCCGGCGGGATCTCCTTCGACGCGTCCCGCCGATCTCCTCGTAGGGAGCCGCCGCCAGATCGAGGCTCGTGCCAGCGCCTCAGCCGCCTCGACCTGGATCCCGATCTGGATCCAGATCGAGGTCAACGCGTCTCCGCATCGCCTCCTCCCGCTCGCCTCACTTCGCCAGGGAGCCGGCCCAGCCGCCGCGCCCCCGGCCCGACCGCAGCGCCATCGCCACCTCCCAGCCGCCTGGGCCGGCCTCCCTCCACCGAGCCGGCCTCCCACCGCGGGCCTCCAAGCCGCCGATCCTCCGCCAGGCGCCAGCAGCCGCCTCGCTGGGCCTCTCCAGCCGCAACCGCGCAGGGCCCGCTCCACCGCATCGGCCTCTCCCGCGGGCCGCCGCATCGCTAGGTGGGCCGAGGCCTCCGCCCGACCGGCGCCCAGGCCAGAGCAGGTCGTCGCATCGCCCAGGCCAAGCTGGGCCAGATCCGCCCCGAAGCCCGTTTTTCTCAGATCTGAGCAGGTTGAACCCTAGATCTAGTCCCTGATGTTTTGTGTGTTGATGCTATCTTGTAGCTGTGATAACTTTTTGTGTGGTGCTCCGTTTTGCGCAAATGACATGTCCAGACGTTCGTGGTGACTTGCTCTACGTTCATTCCATTGTGACATGTCTGTTTGAGCTCCTCTAGGTGCTTAAAATTCTGTTGCAAGAATGCATCTCGTTATAAACTGGTGTTAGTGTTGTTTTTCATGCCATCTTTGCATAGCGATAACTTGGTGCTCGTTTATCCGAATGATGCAAATGACATGTCCATGTGTTCGTCTTGTCATGCTCTACATGATGAATGCCTAGACTTGCATGATAGAATTAATCTTGCCATGTTTATCTTTGCTGCAAAATGCCATGTGGCTGTGATGTTGTTTAACTTGTTATGAAATGCCAACTTGAGGAGCTCATTGCTATCGTTGTCTTTATCTCCATGATGCATGCTTAGGTGTTTTGGAATCACCATCTTGTGTACTTTGATGTGGTGCTTATCACTTGCCATGTTTAGTTTTGAGGTGACTTAAACTTGCTCTCAAAGATGCCATGATGAAATTGCTGTTTAACACTTAGTGAAATTTCACGAAGTCTGGAATCTATAATTTCCAGATGCCATGTTTGCTTGTTGTTCTAGGCCAAACCATGATAGTTTTGGGGTGACTCTTGATGGTTCCTTGTAGTATATATTGTTGGCTATGCATTCATGCTCTCACATGCTTATTTGAGTGGCTGTAGCATATTTATCTTTTGCTCCAAAGTTGCAATAAATTACTGCTGTCAGGATTTTGTTGTCAAGTTCAATATGTCCAAGCTTGTTGCTATTGATCCGTGGCTCCTTTGGGGGTGCACCAATGGACTTATTTGCTGTAGGATATGTCTAGTTTATGTTCATGCCCTTTTCCATGATGTTTGAGTGCTGTAGCTCATTTATCTAGTGCTCCGAAGTTGCTATGTTGCTGTAATTTTCAGCTTTCGCATGTTTATTGTTTTGTGTGTAACTTTTAGCCCGTAGCTCCGATTGCAGCAAGTCTTATATGAAACTTGATTGATTTTTCGTGTAGATTCATAATATCCTATTGTTATATTATTTTGAAGCATTTTGCTTGATCGTATATTGTCATGCTCATTGTGCTCCCATAGTGCATCAGTCATGCATCCAGCATTTTCAGTGCGCATTGCATCTTGTTGATTTGGTGCCTTGTGTGTTTGTGTTGTTTAGAGCTGGAAGCTAAGACCGAGTACGAGTACGAGCACGAGGTTACTACCGAGCTTGAGAACGAGGACCCCTCTTACGATCCGAACGACAACTTTTCAGGCAAGATGACCGAACCCGGATACCATTACTATTTTTGCCTATTGCTAGAAGTCTCGATCTATAGTCTTGCCTCGATGCCCATGTCTTTCATGTCAGCCTCCTACTTGTAACCATGATCATGTCTAACCACCCTACCTATGCTAACCATTGATTGGCTATACGTAGGCTTCGCTCAGCCCCTCTTATAGCGTTGCTAGTTGCAGGTGAAGTTGAAGATGCTTGCTTCATGTTGAAGTTTTGTTGGGTTATATCACACTATTATAAATGCTTAATTGAAATCATCTATATATTGGCAATGGGTGGAAGGCTAAGCCTTTTGCTTGGTGATTTGTTCCACCCATGCCGCTAGGAACCGTTTAAACCGGTGTTATGTTCCTTGATTATGCGTTCCTCACACGGTTGGGGTTATGGGACCCCCTCGATAAACCGCTAAGTGCTAAGTCTTTTCCAGCAAGTCCCAACATTGGTACTATTCGCCTAAACAAATAAAACTTACCGAGGGAGTAATTAACCCGAGGCTTAATTAATTCAACCCCCCAGGGCCATTGCTCGACTTGAGTGTTGGTCCAAACTAGAGTCACTTGCGGATACCACCCAGTTCGCTGGGATCTTCGGTATCTGTACGTAGCGCTCATCCGGTCGTGGCCTGAGACTAGATACGCGCGGCTACTATCAGGGTGTCGGCACGCCGGGAGGATTTGCTGGATTAGCCTTACCTTAGTTCGGAGTATCTTGAGCATGGGATTCCGAGAATACTCGGGCCTTCCCACCTTGGAGTTGCGACTCCGCAGATCGTGGGCTTGTCATGGGCCAAGTTGGAACACCCCTGCAGGGTTATGAACTTTCGAAAGCCGTGCCCGCGGTTATGTGGCAGATGGGAGCTTGTTAATATCCGGTTGTAGAAAACTTGACACATTGTTCTAATACACTACCAGCGTGAGTACCGTGACTGTCATTTTCCGAAAGGGGTTTCGGGAGATGAACACGGTGGGGTTATGTTTGACTGGCTTTAGTTAGGCGCCTTCTCTTCTCGCTCTCTTGTATGTAAGCTAGGCTAGTGCTGCTGCAACCACTTATTCTTTTTCTTTCTTCAGCCTTGTTCCACACCCAAGGCTTAGATAGTCATGTTACCCGGGAACGGGATTGCTGAGTCCTCTGTGGCTCACAGTTACTTCACCACACCAGATGCAGGTCCGATGGTGAGCTATCCAGGTGATGGCACCGAGCTAGACTGGGAGTACGACGAGGAGCGTAGCCGTTACTATGTTCGTTATCCTGATGATCAGTAGTGGTTCTTCTACTAGGATTCGATCCGACCTGTGGATTTAAATTATGGTTGGTATCTTGTCATTTGGATTTTACCCTTAGATGGGCTGTGATGTTCATTTGTATGATGATTGAAACATGTATTGAATTTGTCTGACGTGGCGAGTGTAAGCCAACTATTTTATGTTTTCCATCCCCATCTTTTACATGAGTTGTGCAAAGATACCAAACTTGCGATCATTCCAACATGGGGTTATGTCTCTAAGTCGTGCCTCGACACGTAGGAGATATAGTCCCATCCTGGGCATTACACATCTCTCATGGATTTCACTCACCCAATCCACGTCTACGAGCATAACATGTCCTATCAGCAAACGTAGAAGTAACTCCCAAAGGTTTGAATGTAATGCAGGTAATAGGTACTACCTCAAACTACTTCCTAGTCCCACAAGTTAATTGATCCTAGCCATGCAATGTGGGAGGGTTTGACTAATGCAATGAAAACTTGGTAATCGGAAAGTATGATCAAAGTGTTACTTGCCTTGCTGATGATCCGCAAAACCTAGAGACTCAAAGTAACAAGCGGCGCACTCCGGGTACTCTATCGCAATCAAACAAGCACACAATAAGTACTTAACTAATGCACGGGTAAAACTCAAATAAGAGATCTAACCCGAAAGTTCAACTTAAGAACTCCGGTTTGCAAAAAGAATCAACTCGAAAGAAGCAACAAAACTCAAACTGCAAAAGAAACGAGCTCCGGTAACTAATTGGCCTAAAGTCAAATTTTACAGTAGCCAAAACTTTTTTCCAGTTGATTAAACGTAAAGAGGGCATCAAGACGAAGATCTGGGATTTTGAATCACCTGATTCCGACTCTCGAGCGAAAAGAAAAACGTGAAACAAGATCAGGGCAGAAATCGCGATCGGAATAACCGCGGATAAATACCTCGAAAAAGAAAAACGGACGAACAGGCTAACGAACGAACGTTCGCTGTCTGCGGCTAACTAACGAAAACCGTTCGTTAAAACGAAAGTACGGACGAACGTCCGCTAAATAACTAAACCGACGAAAGCCAATCCGATCTAATCTAATAAAACAGATCTACGGTTTTTAAAAAAAACCGAGTGGTTCGTACTAAAAAAACGGCATCTACCTCGCGAACTCCGCCGTGACGGCAGCGGCGGTCCGGCGGTTCAGCAGGCGAGGCGGCGGGGCGGCGGCAAGGCGCGGCGGCGGCGGTGGCAGCACGCGGCGGCGGGGTGGTGCGGCGGCGGCAGTCGCGGCGGCGGGGCGGCGGGGCGGCAGCGGGCGGCGACGGCAGCGGCAGCGGCGGCGGAGGCGGTTGCGTGCGGCGGCGGCTAGGGTTTGGGGTGGGGCTGGCGGCGGTTGCGGGCCGGCTCGGGCGACTTATAAAGCCCAGAGTCCTAGGCTAGTAAGACTCCAAGTCGGTTTCCTAATCTTTTTTTAAAAAAAAAAGAGTACCGGCGCAGAAATACTAAAGAAAGAAATACAAAACGAACTTCAAAATTCCCGAAATAAATTTTCACCGTCCTCTAATAATATTTAGGACAATGTGAACACTTTTTCCGGACCTAAGTGCAATTTTGAAAAACGCGTATTTTTCCTATGCAAATAAATCCGCAAATAAATCCAGAAAAATACCGAAAGTGATTTTAACATTTTTTTCCTCCAATATTTCTCTTATTTTGGAGAAGTCATATTATCTCTGCTCATATTTGTATTTAGAAATATTTTTAGGAGAGAAAAATAATTAGAATCACAATGTCCTCGTACCGGTATTCGAGCGAACTCAAATACGAAAGTGGTAAAATTCCCAACTCTCTCCGTAGGTCCTTGAGTTGCTTAGAATTTCAAGGAACGCCACAAACAAAAATGCAAAAAGCATGAAATGCAATATGATCTATGTATAACATTCCAAATTGAAAATTTGGGATGTTACAAACCTACCCCCCTTAGAATAAATCTCGCCCTCGAGATTCGACTTGGCTAGAGAACAGGTGTGGGTGGTCCTTGCGTAGATCATCTTCTCGTTCTCAGGTGGCTTCTTCCTCGGTGTGGTGACTCCACTGAACTTTGCAAAATTTGATAACCTTACTGCGTGTAACTCTGCTCGAAAACTCGAGAATCTTAACAGGCTTCTCCTCGTAAGTCAGATCACTGTCCAACTGAATTGCTTCCAGGGGTACTGTGTCTCTAAGCGGTATATCGGCCATCTCCGCATGACACTTCTTAAGCTGCGATACGTGAAAAACGTCGTCCACTCCTGACAATCCTTCGGGCAATTCCAACTTATAGGCAACCTCTCCCATGCGTTCCAAAACACGGTAAGGTCCCACAAATCTCGGGGCTAACTTCCCTTTAACTCTGAAACGTTTAACTCCTCGTAGAGGCGATACTCTCAGGTACGCCCTGTCTCCGATCTCATAGGCTATCTCCTTGCGCTTCGAGTCTGCATAACTCTTCTGCCTGGACTGAGCTACTTTTAGTCTATCTCGGATCAACTTCACCTTCTCCTCAGACTCTTTGATTAAGTCTGGTCCAAACAACTGTCGGTCTTCAACTTCATCCCACATTAACGGTGTTCGGCATCTCCTTCCGTATAACGCTTCGAAAGGGGCCATCTTCAAACTGGATTGGTAACTATTGTTGTATGAGAACTCCGCGTAAGGCAAGTTGTCATCCCAACTAGATCCATAATCTAATGCATAGGCTCTCGGCATATCCTCCAAAATCTGATTGACTCTTTCAGTCTGTCCATCTGTCTGCGGGTGAAATGTTGTGCTAAACTCTAGCCTGGTACCCAAAGTTTCATGTAACTGATTCCAGAACTTTGAGGTAAACTGGGTTCCTCTATCTGATACGATGCTTCTCGGAACTCCATGCAGACATAAAATTCTGGTCATGTATATCTTTGCCAACTTTGCACTGGTATATGTGGTTTTCACAGGGATAAAGTGGGCTACCTTCGTCAATCGGTCTACTACTACCCAGATTGAATCATATCCTGCCTTGGTCCTGGGCAATCCGGTGATAAAATCCATGCCAAGATTCTCCCACTTCCATTCGGGTATTGGCATAGGTTGTAACAATCCTGCGGGCTTCTGATGTTCTGCCTTCACTCTCTATCATACATCATAAACTGCTACATACTCCGCAATATCCTTCTTCATACCAGTCCACCAGAAAATATCCTTCAAATCCAAATACATCTTAGTATTTCTTGGGTGAATCGAGTATGGTGAGTCATGGGCCTCCTGTAAAATCAACTTCCTCATCTCCGGGTCATTAGGCACATAAACGCGGTCTTCGAACCATAAGGTGTCGTGTTCATCCTCACGAAATCCTTTAGCTTTTACTTCGCTCATCCTCTCCTTTATAGAGGCAACCTCCTTGTCAGCTTTCTGAGCTTCTCTGATTTTATCCATCAGGGTAGACTGGATTTCTAATGTTGCTACATAGCCTCTCGGAACTATCTCCAAACGTAGTTCTCGTAGGTCCTCGGCTAACTCCTTTGGAAATTCTTCCTTCATTAGGGTATTGACATGGTTCTTACGGCTTAGCGCATCGGCTACTACATTAGCCTTTCCGGGATGATAATGCAATCTCATGTCATAATCCTTAATGAGTTTCAGCCATCTCCTTTGCCTAAGATTCAGCTCCTTCTGAGTGAATATATACTTCAAATTCTTGTGGTCCGTATATACTTCACAATGGTTTCCAATAAGAAAATGTCTCCACGTCTTCAATGCATGCACTACGGCTGCTAACTCCAAATCGTGGGTGGCATAGTTTAGCTCATGAGGTTTTAGTTGTCGTGAAGCATACGAAACAACTCTTCCTTCCTGCATAAGAACTGCTCCAAGTACTCGACGTGAAGCGTCGCAGTACACCTCATAATCCTTATGTTGATCTGGCAGAATCAACACAGGGGATGAGACCAAACGTTTCTTTAATTCCTGGAAACTGGCCTCACATTCTTCTGTCCAACTGAACTTGGTGTCCTTCTTCAGCAACTCCGTCATCGGCTTTGCAATCCTCGAGAAATTCTCGATGAATCTCCGGTAGTATCCTGCAAGTCCAAGAAAACTCTGGATCTCTCCCACTGTTGTTAGGGCTTCCCAATGGGTCACAGTGTCCACCTTAGCGGGATCTACTGCTATTCCTTCTCCGGATTTAACATGTCCGAGAAATCCGACTTCCTTCAACCAAAACTCACATTTGCTAAACTTGGCATATAACTGATGTTCTCTGAGCTTCTCCAACACCAAACGCAAATGCTCTGCATGCTCCTCTTCATCCTTCGAGAAGATCAATATATCATCTATGAACACTACGACAAACTTATCCAAATACTCCATAAACACTTTGTTCATCAGGTTCATAAAGTATGTCGGTGCGTTCGTCAGACCAAACGACATAACGGTATACTCGTACAACCCATACCTAGTGGTAAAGGCCGTCTTAGGTATATCCTGCTCTCGGATCTTCAATTGATGGTACCCTGATCGCAGATCGATCTTGGAAAATATCTTAGCTCCTTGCAATCTATCGTACAGATCATTGATCATTGGTAATGGGTACTTATTCTTGATTGTTACTTCATTCAATCCACGGTAATCAACAACCATTCTTAACGATCCGACCTTCTTCTCCACTAAAAGTACTAGCGAACCCCAAGGCGAAGAACTTGGGCGTATGAATCCTTTATCCAGTAACTCCTTAATCTGTTTCTTTATCTCCTCCAAATCCTTTGCGGGCATCCTATATGGTCTCTTAGAAATTGGCCCGGCGCCTGGCAAAAGTTCAATCAAAAACTCTATATCTCTATCCGGTGGCATGCCAGGTAACTCCTCTGGAAACACATCCGGATAATCCTTCACTACTGGCACTTCCTCCTGAACAACTCCCGTGAGAGAATGTACTTGAGTCCTTATAGGCGAATGCCTAGATACAAACTTAATCCTTTTTCCCTCTGGGGTGGTGAGCAAAATAGACTTACTGGCATAGTCATTGTTACCTCCATACTTCGATAGCTAATCCATACCTAATATCACATCCAATCCTTGTGACTCCAGAACTATTAGGTCAGAGGGGAAAGTATGGCGTCCTATGATCAATGGCGTCTGAAAACATCCTTGGTGTGCCATATAATCTGCTCCAGGTGAACTTACTAACATGAGGGTCTTAAGAACTCGGGTGGACATCCTATGTTTATTTACGAATCCCCTTGAAATATATGAATGCGATGCACCAGTATCGAAAAGAACTATTGTGGTAAATGTCTTAACCAAAAACTTACCGACAACAGCATCTGGTTGCTCTTCTACCTCCTCCACGGTCACGTGGTTCACTTGTCCTTTGTTGAACGGGTTGGGCTTCTTCGCGGCGCTTCCATTGCCGTGCCCATTCTTAGCTTCTGGGCATTCATTGGCATAATGTCCATTCTTCTCGCACTTGTAACAAGTGACATGGCTAAAATCCCTCTTGGTGGGTGTGGACGGTGTAGGGTGGTTCTGGTTTCCATTGGCTCCATTCCCATTTCCATTTCCATTCTTGGTGCCATTGTGATTGTGCGAGCTACCTCCTCCATGGGTATGCTGAAACTGTCCTACCGCTTTAGGGGTAAAATGGGGCTTCTGCTGAGCTCCAGAATTATACTTTCCTTGCCCATACTTCCTCTTACGACTTTCAATCTGTTTGTGCTTCCTTTCAATCATTAGGGCACGGTCAACCAACTCCTGGTAGTTATTGAAAGTTGCCACCATCAACTGTACACTCATCTCATCATTCAGCCCTTCCATGAATCTCTCATGCTTAGCGGCATCTGTGGCCACATCATCTGGGGCATAACGAGATAGGGTACCAAACTCATCCATGTATTGGGCCACAGTACGATTCCCTTGGCGCAAATTGCGAAACTCCTGCTTCTTCATACTCATAGCTCCAGTTGAGACATGGGCGGTACGAAAAGCTTGCTGAAACTGATCCCAAGTCACATTGGCTACTGGGTACGTGGCTGTGTAATTCTCCCACCATGCTGCGGCTGGTCCAGACAACTGGTGTGCGGCAAATCGCACCTTCTCAGCATCCGAGCAATTGGCGGTGGTCAAATCCCTTCCAATCTTGCGTAGCCAGTCATCAGCCACCATGGGTTCGATGCCGCTAGCAAACACGGGTGGTTGCAACCTTAAGAAATGTGTCAGGTTGTCCACGGGTGGTGGTGGTGGAGGGTTGTTGTTGTTGTTGTGGTTGTTCTGAGTGTTCCGGACAAGAAGTTGCATCAGGGTGTTCTGCTGCTGGATCAACTGGGTGAGCTCAGGGGGAAACTCAAATTCACGTCTTGGAGGCATCTGATGGGTGTGGAGGGAAGAGATTAGAATAGAAAGAGGTCTAAGGGAAAATCACTATCCATATGCACATGAGACAAACACACAATCATATCACACCAATCAATTTCAACCAAGGTCTTACAAATCTAACGATCGTTACAAAGGTGCTCTAAAACTAATATATGGGGGTAAACTACTAGTCACAGGGTGGTAATCTAAAAATATTGATCGGCAGAGGATTCCATAATATCTGCTCCAGCTTCATCTTCATAGTCTTCGTCCTTGCTATCCTCAGCTTCCGAATCTGTGTCATCTATGATGATATAGTCTTCCGGTGGAATCTCCTTGGGTTCTTCTTCCTCGTCTTCTTCTCCCATGAGTATTCCTAACTTCCGTGTCAAATCATCATTCTTCTCCACAAGTATCTTCATTTCCTCCTCGTATCCGTCGCGGGTAGACTTGAGTTCTTCCTCTAGATCCGAAATCCTATTTAGGGCTTTCTTCAAATCTATCATCCCTGCACACATTTGGTGCTCCTAGCGACGAATGTGATGGTTCAACTCCTGGATGAATGCTGCAATGGACCTATCCTTTCGGGTGCTGATCATATCTCAATTCTCATCTCGGCGTCCACAAATCTGGTAGATGGTGTCCTTTAGCTCCTGCTTGTAGACTTCTCCAATCCTTCCCATAGCAATGTGGGCTGCCATGCTCCTACCTAGGCTCCATGTAGGTGCATTAAAGGAAAATGCTATGAGTGAGGTGACAGGTGCGAACGTCCTTCCTGGAACTTGGGCTTGAATCAACCAACGCTCCTCCTCAGGTAGAGTGGCATTATAGGTTCTGGTGAAACTTGGTAGTCCAATGTTTAGATATCGTGTGACTTCCTTCAGGTGTCGTCCAAATGGTGTATCATCATCCGGTTGCATGAACTTGTGCTTTGCTTTCACCATCCTAAAGAGTAGAAAAGATGAGGAGTCAGAAAGACAAGAGTGAATAGTGCTCTAGGGCTTGTCTTAGTGGTCGTGTCCTACAGTCAGCGTGTGCTCTGATACCATCTTGTAGCGACCAGACCTCAAACAGTCTGATCTCTGTGCATCAGTGTCATCCCTGGATCAGTAATGCTGACACGCACAGTACTTGAAGGATTTATAACAGAGTGGCAATCGCACACTTATTACATCGATAGTCCAATGATGAACTTATTACAATAAATATGGTTGAAGGCCATCTAATATGATAACAGCGGAAGGCTTGGAAGATAAGTGAGTCCATCAACTCCAGCGACATCACTGAGTATAGAACCACGACCTAAAAGGCATCTTACTCGTCGTTTGAAAAGTCTGCAACATGAAACATTGCAGCCCGAAAACGGGTCAGCACATGGAATATGCTGGCAAGGTAACACAAGAGAATGCAATGGAAGTAAAGCTATACTATATGCATATTTGGCTGGTGGAAAGCTCTATGGTTAAGTTTTTGCGTAAAGCCAATTTTTTCCTACTTCAAAGGTATAGATTTTTAATTAATTATCATGGTAGTTGAAACATCGTTGAGAAGATAGACATCCTCTCAACCCCAATTAAAATAATTATTAAACCCAACAAAATTAATTAGAGTAACATGATGAGATTCACATGATGATCCAAGTACTAGATACTCAAGACGTCCATAACCGGGGACACGGCTAATCATGATTAGTTTGTACACTCTGCAGAGGTTTGTGCACTTTTCCCCACAAGATTCGATCGCCTCCGTTTGGTCCATAACCGGAGAAACGGATGACCGAGACACAGTCTTTCCGAAGAGGTCCCCTTAACCAGATAGATAGGCCGGTACACCTACAAAACCCACTACATCTGCTAGCCCATCATGGAAAGGTTTCCCACAACTTACTCAACTATGCCAGAGCCCATATTGGCATGTGGCTGCACACGGAAGTTTCTAGTATGAAAAATCTCATGATCCCTTTGAGCCTGGGTGGCGGTCCAAAAGAAAAACAGGCAATCACTGGAATACCCAGACGCCTCAATCCACCCAGATGTGTATTAATGTTGCCACCTTAAGTTGAACCATTAATTAACAAACTCACATCTGTCATGGATTTCACTCACCCAATCCACGTCTACGAGCATAGCATGTCCTATCAGCAAACGTAGAAGTAACTCCCAAAGATTTGAATGTAATGCAGGTAATAGGTACTACCTCAAACTACTTCTCAGTCCCACAAGTTAATTGATCATACTCATGCAATGTGTGAGGGTTTGACTAATGCAATGAAAACTTGGTAATCGGAAAGTATGATCAAAGTGTTACTTGACTTGCTGATGATCCGCAAAACCTAGAGACTCAAAGTAGCAAGCGACGCACTCCGGGTACTCTATCGCAATCAAACAAGCACACAATAAGTACTTATCTAATGCACGTGTAAAACTCAAATAAGAGATCTAACCCGAAAGTTCAACTTAAGAACTCCGGTTTGCAAAAAGAATCAACTCGAAAGAAGCAACGAAACTCAAACTGCAAAAGAAACGAGCTCCGGTTACTAATTGGCCTAAAGTCCAATTTTACAGTAGCCAAAACTTTGTTCCAGTTGATTAAACTTATAGAGGGCATCGAGACGAAGATCTGGGATTTTGAATCACCTGATTCCGACTCTCGAGCGAAAAGAAAAACGCGAAACAAGATCAGGGCAGAAATCGCGATCGGAATAACCGCGGATAAATACCCCGAAATAGAAAAACGGACGAACAGGCTAACGAACGAACGTTCGCTGTCTGCGACTAAGTAACGAAAACCGTTCGTTAAAACGAACGTACGGAAGAACGTCCGCTAAATAACTAAACCGACAAAAACCGATCCGATCTAATCTAATAAAACAGATCTACGGTTTTTTTTAAAAAAACCGAGCAGTTCGTACTAAAAAAACGGCATCTACCTCGCGAACTCCGGCGAGACGGCAGCGTCGGTTCGGCAGGCGAGGCGGCGGAGCGGCGGCAAGGCGCGGCGGCGGCGGCGGCAGCACGCGGCGACGGGGCGACGGGGTGGTGCGGCGGCGGCAGTCGCGGCGGCGGGGCAGCAGCGGGCGGCGGCGACAGTCGCGGCGGCGGGGCAGCAGCGGGCGGCGGCGGCAGTCGCGGCGGCGGGGCAGCAGCGGGCGGCGGCGCTAGGCGGCGGCGGCGGTTGCGGGCGGCGGCTAGGGTTTGGGGCGGGGCTGGCGGCAGTTGCGGGCCGGCTCGGGCGACTTATAAAGTCCAGAGTCCTGGGCTAGTAAGACTCCAAGTCGGTTTCCTATTTTTTTTTAAAAAAAAAAAGAGTCCCGCCGCAGAAAAACTAACGAAAGAAATACTAAACGAACTCCAAAATTCCCGAAATAAATTTTCACCATCCTCTAATAATATTTTGGACAAAGTGAACATTTTTCCCGGACCTAAATGCAATTTTGAAAAACGCATATTTTTCCTATGCAAATAAATCCGCAAATAAATCCAGAAAAATACCAAAAGTGATTTTAACATTTTTCCTCCAATATTTCAGTTATTTTGGAGAAGTCATATTATCTCCGCTCATATTTTGTATTTAGAAATATGTTTAGAAGAGAAAAATAATTAGAATCACACTGTCCTCGTACCGGTATTCGAGCGAACTCAAATACGAAAGCGGTAAAATTCCCAACTCTCTCCGTAGGTCCTTGAGTTGCTTAGAATTTCGAGGAACGCCACAAACAAAAATGCAAAAAGCATGAAACGCAATATGATCTATGTATAATATTCCAAATTGAAAATTTAGGATGTTACATCTTCTTTAAGAAATCCATTAAGGAATGCAGTTTTGACATCCATTTGCCAGATTTAATAAAATGCGGCAATTGCTAACATGAGTCGGAGACTTAAAAATTGCTACGAGTGAGAAAATCTCATCGTAGTCAACACCTTGAACTTGTCGAAAACTTTTTGCGACTAGTCGAGCTTTGTAGATAGTGACACTACCATCAGCGTATGTCTTCCTTTTGAAGATCTATTTATTATCAATGGCTTGCAGATCATCGGGCAAGTCCACCAAAGTCCACACTCTGTTCTCATACATGGATCATATCTCAGATTTCATGGCCTCAAGCCATTTATTGGAATCTGGTCTCAACATAGCTTCTTCATAGTTCGAAGGTTCGCCATTGTCTAACAACATGACTTCGAGGACAGAGTTACCTTACCACTCTGGTGCGGTACGTGTTCTGGTGGACCTTTGAGGTTTGGTAGGAACTTGATCCGAAGTTTCATGATCATTATCATTAGCTTCTTCTCTGGTTGGTGTAGGCATCACGGGAATAGTTTTCTCTCATGATCTACTTTCCAATTCGAGCGAAGGTACAATTACCTCATCAAGTTCTATTTTCCTCCCACTCACTTCTTTCGAGAGAAACTCCTTCTCTAGAGAGGACCTATTCTTAGCAACAAAAATCTTGCCTTTGGATCTGTGGTAGAAGGTGTACCCTTTTGTTTTGGGTATCGTATGAAGACACATTTCTCCGCTTTGGGTTCAAGCTTATCAGGCTGAAGTTTTTTCACATATGCATTGCAACCCCAAATTTAAGAAACGACATCTTTGGTTTCTTGCCAAACCATAGTTCGTACGGTGTCATCTCAACATATTTAGATGGTGCCCTATTTAACGTGAATGCAGTTGTCTCTAATGCATAACCCCAAAACGATAAAGGAAAATCGGTAAGAGGCATCATAGAATGCACCATATCCAATAGAGTACGGTTACGATGTTCGGACACACCATTATGAAGTGGTGTTCCAGGTGGCGTGAGCTGTGAAACTATTCCACATTGTTTCGAATGAAGACCAAACTCGTAATCAAATATTCGCCTCCGCGATCAGATCATAGAAACTTTATTTTCTTGTTACGATGATTCTCTACTTCACTCTGAAATTCTTTGAACTTTTCAAATGTTTCAGACTTGTGTTTCATCAAGTAGATATACCCATATCCACTCAAATCATCCTCAAAGGTCAGAAAATAACGGTACCCGCCGCGTGCTTCAACACTCATTCGACCGCATACATCGGTATGTATTATTTCCAATAAGTCATTAGCTTGCTCCATTGTTCCGGAGAAAGGAGTTTTAGTCATCTTGACCATGAGGCATGGTTCGCAAGTATCAAATGATTCATAATCAAGTGATTCTAAAATCCCATCAACATGGTGTTTCTTCATGTGCTTTACACCAATATGACCTAAACGACAATGACACAAGTATGTTGTACTATCATTATCAACTATGCATATTTTGGCTTCAATATTATGAATATGTGTATTACTACGATTGAAATTTAATAAACCATGCACCTTGGGTGTATGACCATAGATGGTTTTATTCATGTAAACAGAATAACAATTATTCTCTGACTTAAATGAATAACCGTGTTGCAATAAACACGATCAAACCTTGTTCATGCTTCAACGCAAACACCAATTAACATTTATTTAGGTTTAACACACCTTGTTCATGCTTCAACGCAAACACCAATTAACATTTATTTAGGTTTAACACTAATCCTAAAAGTATAGGGAGTGTGCGATGATGATCATATCAATCTTGGAACCACTTACAACACACATCGTTACCTCACTCTCAAATAGTCTCCGTTTATTTTGCAACTCCTGTTTCGAGTTACTAATCTTAGCAAACGAACAGGTATCAAATACCCAGGGGCTACTTACAAGCACTAGTAAGGTACACATCAATAACATGTATATCAAATATACTTTTGTTCATTTTGCCATCCTTCTTATCCGCCAAATATTTGGGGTAGTTCCGCTTCCAGTGACCATTTCCTTTGCAGTAGAAGCACTCAATTTCAGGCTTGGGTTTAGCTTTGGGCTACTTCTCGGGAGTGACAACTTTCTTTTCATTCTTTTAAAGTTTCCTTCCTTCCCCTTCCCTTTTTCTTGAAACAAGTGGTCTTTTTAACCATCAACACTTGATGCTCTTCCTTGATTTCTACCTTCGCCAATTTCATCATTGCGAAGAGCTCGGGAATCATTTTCGTTATCCCTTGCATATTATAGTTCATCATGAAGTTCTAGTAGCTTGGTGATAGTGACTATAGAAACCTTTCAATCACTATTTTATCTGGAAGATTAACTCCCACTTGATTCAAGTGATTGTAGTACTTAGACATTCTGAGCACATGCTTACTAACTGAGCTATTCTCCTCCATCTTGTAGGACAAGTACTTGTCAGAGGTCTCATGCCTCTCGACATGGGCATGAGTCTGAAATACAAATTTCAGCTCTTGAAACATCTCATATGCTTCGTGGCGTTCAAAACATTTTTGAAGTCCCGGTTCTAAGCCATAAAGCTTGGCGCACTAAACTATTAAGTAGTCATCTTATTGAGCTTTGCTAAACGTTCGCATATCTGTATCTGCTCCTGCAATAGGTTTGTCACCTAGCGGTGCATTAAGGACATAATTCTTCTGTGCAGCAATGAGGATAATCCTTATATCACGGACCTAGTTCGCATCATTGCTATTAACATCTTTCAACTCAGTTTTCTCTAGGAACATATCAAAAACATAGGGGAGCTACAACGCGAGCTATTGATCTACAACATAATTTGCAAATACTATCACGACTAAGTTCATGATAAACTAAAGTTCAATTAATCAAATTACTTAAGAACTCCCACTTAGATAGACATCCCTCAAGTCATATAAATGATACGTGATCCAAATCAACTAAACCATGTCTGATCATCACGTGAGATGGAGTAGTCATCAATGGTGAACATCTCTATGTTGATCATATCTACTATATGATTCATGTTCGACCTTTCGGTCTCCAGTGTTCCGAGGCCATGTTTATACATGCTAGGCTCGTCAAGTTTAACCCGAGTATTCCGCATGTGCAAAACTGTCTTGCACCCGTTGTATGTGAACGTAGAGTCTATCACATCTGATCATCACATGGTGTCTCAACACGAAGAACTGTAGCAATGGTGGATACTCAGGGAGGACACTTTTACCTTGAAATTTAGTTAAGGGGTCATCTTATAATGCTACCACCGTACTAAGTAAAATAAGATGCATAAAAGATAAACATCACATGCAATCACAATATGTGACATGATATGTCCATCATCATATTGTGCCTTTGATCTTCATCTCCAAAGCATCATCATTATCTCCATCGTCACCGGCTTGACACCTTGATCTCCATCGTAGCGTCGTGGTTGTCTCGCCAACTATTGCTTCTATGACTATTGCTAACCCATAGCAATAAAGTAAAGCAATTACATGGTGCTTGCATTTCATACAATAAAGAGATAACCATAAGGCTCCTGCTGGTTGCCGATAATTTACAAAACATGATCGTCTCATAAGATAACGTATAACTCATCACGTCTTGACCATATCACATCACAACATGCCCTGCAAAAACAAGTTAGACGTCCTGTACTTTGTTGTTGCAAGTTTTACGTGGCTGCTACGGGCTTCTAGCAAGAACCGTTCTTACCTACCGCATAAAACCACAATGGTGTTTCGTCAAGTTTGTTGTTTTAACCTTCTTCAAGGACCGGCCACAGTCAAATTCGATTCAACTAAAGTAGGAGAAACAAACGCCCGCCAGCCACCTTTATGCAAAACTAGTTGCATGTCTGTCGGTGGAACCGGTCTCATGAACGCGATCATGTAAGGTTGGTCCGGGCCGCTTCCTCCCACAATGCCGTCGAATCAAAATAAGACGTTGATGGTAAGCAGTATGACTATCACCGCCCATAACTCTTTGTGTTCTACTCGTGCATATCATCAACGCATAGACCAGTCTCATGATGCCATTGTTGGGAAACATAGCATGTAGTTTCAGAAAAAAATCCTATGCTCCTGCAAGATCTATCTAGGAGATGCATAGCAACGAGAGGGGGAGAGCGTGTCTATGTACCCTCGTAGATCGAAAGCGCCCGCATTTGACAACGCAATTGATGTAGTCGAACTTCTTCTAGCTCCGACCGATCAAGCATCGAACGTACGCCACCTTCGATTTATGCACATGTTCAGCTCAATGGTGTCCCTCGTCCTCTTGATCCAGCAAAATGTCCTGGAAATAGATGAGTTCCGTCAGCACGATGGCGTGGTGACGATGACGGTGATGTGATCCACGTAGGGCTTTGCCTAAGCACTACAAAGATATGACCGCTGGAGTAAACTACGGAGGGGGCTGCCGCACAAGGCTAACATATATATATAGTTGGGAGGGGATGAGGCAGCCCCTAGGGCGCCCCAAGAGACATGGCGGCAGCCCTAGGGCGCCTGCCCTAACCGAGTCTCCCCTTCCATATTTGTGCATGGGGAAGGAAAGATGGTTGGCTGCCTTTGGGGCACCTCTCCTTTCCTTCCGTCCCCCATTTGGTGCGTGGGCAAGGGTGAAGGGGCGCACCAGCCCCCCTTGTGGGCTGGTGTGCTTCCCCCTTTGGCCCATAAGGCCCATACACTTGTCGGGGGTGCCCGGAACCCTTTTCGGTGACCCGATGAGTACCCGGTGCACTCCGAAACTATTCCCGTGTCCAAATACCATCGTCCTATATATATAAATCTTTACCTCTCAACCATTTCGAGATTCCCCATCATGTCCGTGATCTCATCAGGGACTCCAAACAACATTCGGTCACCAAATCACATAACTCATATAATACAATATCGTGATCGAACGTTAAGCCTGCAGACCCTACGGGTTCGAGAACTATGTAGACATGACCGAGACACTTCTCCGGTCAATAACCAATAGCGAAACCTGGATGCTCATATTGGTTCCCACATATTCTACGAAGATCTTTATAGGTCGAACCGCTATGACAACATACGTTATTCCCTTTGTCCATCGGTATGTTATTTGCCCGAGATTCGATCATCCGTATCTTCATACCTAGTTCAATCTCGTTACCGGCAAGTCTCTGTACTCGTTCCGTAATACAACATCCTGTAACTAACTCATTAGTCACTTTGCTTGCAAGGCTTCTTATGATGTGCATTACCGAGAGGGCCCAGAGATACCTCTCCGATACTCGGAGTGACCAATCCTAATCTCGATCTATGCCAACTCAATAAACACCCTCAGAGATACCTGTAGAGTATCTTTATAATCACCCAGTTACGTTGTGACGTTTGATAGCACACAAGGCATTCCTCCGGTATCAGGGAGTTGCATAATCTCATAGTCGGAGGAATATGTATTTGACATGAAGAAATCAATATCAATAAACTGAACGATCATTATGCTAAGCTAATGAATGGGTCTTGCCCATCACATCATTATTCTAATGATGTGATCCTGTTATCAAATGACAACTCATGTCCATGGTTAGGAAACCTTAACCATCTTTGATCAACGAGCTAGTCTAGTAGAGCTCACTAGGGACATAGTGTTTGTCTATGTATTCACACATGTATAAACGTTTCCGATCAATACAATTCTAGCATGTATAATAAACATTTATCATGAATAAGGAAATATAAAATAATAACAACTTTATTATTGCCTTAGTGCATATTTCCATCACACCTTTGCTGTCGTCCATCAGATCAAGATAGGCTTCATGGTGACCTTCAAGCTGCTCACTCCCGACATGCTGAAGGTCATCGTCTTCAATGACGATGGCATTGAAGTGGTGACTAGGTGCGGGAGGCACGACGACACCTTCGCCGTGAACGCCTAGGACAATCCCTTGTATCCTCCAGTTGCTTTAGTTTAATATCGAAATGCTTTGCGTTTGAATGTGGCACAATATTTACAACTGCTTAGTACTACTATCTTATGTTGTGTGTATTATGCCGCTGTGTGTTGGTAACCTCACCCCCGCACCGAAGAGGTTATCAGACAACAGACGTTGCATTCAACCAAAATAGCAGACCTTGTATGTACGTGTACAAAAGCAGACAACCAAACACCGTACGCTAAGCTAGCCTCTAAACTAAATGCGAGCAATCAAACAGGTTGCAGATGTTGGTTTAGAAGCTGCATTTGCTCACCCAACCTCATATGAGCCAGGCTTAAACTAGTCAGGCCGGTCACTATGGGCCGCCAAACACGTCCTTATAACCCTTCCCCAGGACGATATCCACAATTCCCAGCAACAGAAAAGAGAAACTATGCTCTGGCCTGGACTCTGTAGGTAACTGAAATTAAATCTTACTACCCACATCTGGAGCACGACACACATGCAGTCATATATAGGACAATAATAATAAATGTAAGTAACAGGACAAACATGGATTAACAAGTTCCCCACCGGAGAGAGATCGATCAGTGAATGGATGGACATCTCCAACAAACAACAGACTAGCAGTTAACCCACACCAATACATACTCTGCACCTCAACCAATTAAGCATCACGCCGGAGCAGTTAGCTCACAAGCTCCTCGACCAATTAAACATAAGAAGAACCTACTGCGACCCATCTGACCTCGGCGAGGAAGATTAGTAGTAGGTGCACGAACCGTAACCTGCAAAACGACCGCTGTCTGTCAGAGCTGTAAAGAATAATGGCCGAGATCTCTGGAGGCAGCTAGGCTAATAAGTGGCTACTCACTGGGGTCGGACTTGACGATGATGCCCGAGTCGGCGAAGTAGCAGTTCCAGGAGTGCCGGCCGTTGGCGGCGTAGTAGAGGTTCATGGCGACGGAGGTGTGCGACAGCAGGTTGTCGGGGTTGTAGCACGGCCCGCCTGGCTGGATCACAGCGCAGCTCACGTTGGAGCACGCGTAGTTGATGTTCGCCTGCAGGACCTTCTCGTCCGACGACGGCTTCGCCATGCACCACGTTTTCTGCAAGTTGCCACCACCCAGGTTAGTTGGATCAGCACATACACATGCATTGCTAACGACGATTACAGAAGGAAGAGGAAGGAGAGGGGGCGATTTTAAGGTACCTGTGCCTCGGCCAGCCTGACGGTGCTTCCTGCACAAGAACAGAGAAATGTCACTTTCTTAGAAAAGTTTTGTGAGTTGCTTCGGATCAAGTTCAACTGGTGATTATTTTGAAACAAGTGCATATCAAAATCAAGAACACGCCGGTAGATCTTGGCAAGATAACTGGGTTCCGCGCTCTCCTCTGAATTAGACGAGATAATTAGCATGTACCACATTCCAGTAATCATAACATGGACCACATTTTGGACCAAATGAACCAAAACATGGCGAAAAATGCGGCAGAAAGCGTGATTCAGGATTTCAGAAAGAAACAAAAACTGAAGAAAAAAGGTTGAACGAGTGGGCACAGTTTCCCTTTCTTTCTACAGGACAAAACCATGGGAGCAACCCCACACACACACCCTACTACTGAACAAACAGTCAAACAGCGGTGCTGTGCTAGTGAGATCACCTAATCGGAGGAGGCATTGAGCTTACCTGAGGTGAGGCAGAGGAGCACAAGCCCCAGAGAGAAGAGCAGGAGCGATGCAGATGGCTGAGACCCCCTGGCCATCTTGCTCTCCGGCACCAGCACCAAGCAAGGAGGCCAAGACTGTGGAGGAGGAGAGGCCGAGAAGAGACAGGGAAGGCGCTGGCGTCTCTAGCTCTAGCTCTGGCAGTTATAAAAAGATGGGGGGAGGAAGGAGGCTGGGAAATTGATAGCCTTGTTGAGTGGAGTAGATCCCACTGCAAAAACTGCTGGAAAAAAAAACGGAAGAGGGTCTGGGTCAGGCCATGGGCATGGTCATGTGACCCTGGTCCCTGGCTTCTTCCCGGGGCAAGCTGCCATGTGCGCCTGGCGTGTACCAGCATGAACTGAACTGGCTGGGTCTCTGATCCGATCACAGAGTTTGGTTCCTCCCCACTGTACGCTTTTGGTTTCGGACCACACACATGCATTGACCGGCTTCCAATTTGACGGTAGCCTGCTCTGCAGTCTGCTCTGTTCATCAGTCTATCTGATGTGTGCAAGTCAAAGGGAAAGGGTCATCCTGCTTGAAACCACTTTGCTGTTCAAAGTTTAAACTGGTTTGAATTTTCTGATCATGGCCTTCGCTCATTCCTGTGATATGAAGCTCGTTCTTCTTCTTATTATTATTATTGGACATATTACATATGCATTATAGTTTATATTTACAGCACGTATAGGGTAAAATTAGCTGTATGAGATGAATGGTTCAGTAACTGACTAACTGACGGATAGATCCACAGATCAACATTAGATCGTACTCCGCAGCACTGGAAGATCGGGACAAGTCATCTCAATAATGATGGACATCATCATAAGCCTATCAAAAGCCACTTGCCCTTAAACGTGGTAGGCAGGGCCTTTGCTTGTAAGGTTCAGGACTTGCTTTATTCCTGATTCTTTCCTTCCTCTTTCTGCTTCCTAATTGTATATGCTCCTAGCTTTGATGCCGATCTGGCTGCTCCCTTCCCATCCCGCATTTTGTTAACCTATCAATTCTTGTGGTCTACTACCTCTGTAACTTAATATAAGATGTTTTTTTGACACTATAACAGTGTCAAAAAACAACATACATTCTGATATGGAGGGAGTAGTATTTCACTTGCACAAGAGCTTTGGAAGATTTGAGAACATCAGACGAGATACTACTCTCTCCTATTCATATTAATTATGGCTCACTTAGTACAATATTATTACAAAGTTATACTAAGTGAGTGACAATTAATTTGAATAAGAGGGTGTAGTATAACTTTTCGGAGGAAAAAGAAAGTGGGATGTGCAAACTTTAAGTGGTCTCTACTAAAATAGGACATTACTAGAAGCAACATCAGATCCCATACGCCAGAGACACTGAGTTCTGTGATATCTTCCCCTGGATCACATAGAAATAATAGAGAAAACGAAGAAGGAAAAAACAACTGTTAGGTGCTGGAGACAAAGTGCATGCCTACAATCCACGTAAAGAGCTTAAAGCTCATCCAGAGAAAAGGTGACAGCAAGGATGCATCTGAAAATGCACATTCTTCAGCCACATCAATGACAGTACGTTTTCTTATTTACTTGGAACGCTCTGACTAGGCACCAAGTCATTCCGGTGCTACTGAAGTATAGTTCTTTTGCGTATACTTAAAAATCTTATCATTTCATTGATAGTAGAAAAAAGATTGTAGCAATTACAAACCGATTCTCACCGCCCCTCCCGCCGCCTCCACACCAAGTCCGCTCATCTCCCCTCCAGATCCCGATCTCCTCCGCCTCCCCTCCCCTCTGTCTTCCCTCCCGCCGCCGCCGGATCCCGACTGGGCAAAGCCCGTGGCAGGGGGATGATGGTGGCGGTGGGGCGTCCCTCCGTCGCGTCTTAGAGGCGTGTTGGGTGTGGCTGTGACGATGGATCTTGAGCGGGCGTCTCGGGACAACGTGTGTGTGGCCATGGCGCCGGTCACGCGACGATGTGACCTCCTCTACCTTTGATTGTCTTCACCGTCAGTCCAAAGGGATCTGGTCGGTGGGTGTTGCCTCGTGGTGGCTTCCCAGCGGCGGATCAACTGGAGGAGGAGATGGTGTCCTAGCTGCTGAAGTGGGTGAGGATGCCACCATCATCGGCGGCACCCGGGGGTGTCGTTTTCCTCGTTGGGGGCGATGGTGGGGCGTCCCTCGCTCCATTGTTTCCGGGGGAAATCTCAGATCTGGAGGAGGCTACCGTTGACGGCAGCCCATTCATCGGCTGGACGGACATGTGGAAGGCTTGGTGGTTCGGCGTCGGTAGGTGGTGGAGCGGTGCTTCATCCTACACATCGATGCGGCAGATCTCAGCGGCATGGCACAAGGACTTGTGCAGGAGGACGACACTGTCTGGCATCGTGGTGGCGACGATGGCAGAGAGGCTTGGCAAGGTCGATGCGTCAGTATCTGATCTGAGGATGGATTGATGGATGAAGGAGGTGATGGCCCTTGCAGCGTGCACATGTGGTGCCCACAGAAAGTGCTCAGGACCGGTTTGTAACCCAGTCCAAGTATGGTGGCTTGGATGGGGCATCCGACATTAGATGTTAGGCGTGTCACGAAGTCTGTCTGGTATTAGGCTCGGACATTCTGCACCCCTTCATCACGGGGATAGGAGTAGTGACAGGTGTTGCCAAGATGGTGGCTTCAGACTTATTGATGTATTAGTTTGTAAGGACTTTGTGAAATAATTAATAAAATGGCTGCATGCATCGCCGAGATGCAGAGGCCGGGGGTGCATCCTCCTTTAAGAAAAACAGACGGATTCTCACAAGCATGAATGCTCGAGCGTCTTCTTTGATGTTGTTTGTGGGTAGCAAGAGAGATGGCCTATCTCCATTGACACACACCCATTGCGGTGTTTCCAAATTCTCGCATTTGAGATGATGATGGTGGCCAGGCCTCGTCGAAGAGCAGTTTGTGCATCTCAGACTGTCATGGAGAACAGTCACGGAACTCGCACCCCTTGCCTGGTAGGCTGGTCGTGGCACGACACCAAGCGAGTACTTCCTGAAGTTTGATACAATGCTTTCGTTGAGTTTCAAGTAAAAGGGGAGGGGAGTACATATAGGTTGCCAGCGCAACGACACAGGAGTCGTGGAGCCGATCGTGTGCTTGATCTTGGGAAGGCGGGAGGAGACCGAGTCCACGGCCTAATAACACCCCCCACAGTGTCAGGGGCGGCGTCGACGACGTTGAGACTGGAGCGAATGTCGAGGAAGGTTGCAAAAAGGAGCCCCTTGGTAAAGATGTCAGCAAACTGCACCGTAGTTGGTACGTGGAGAACACGGACTTCACCTAAGGCTACTTTCTCTCTTACAAAGTGTACATTTATGTCTATATGTTTGGTTCTACGATGCTGAACAGGATTACATGACATATACACAGCCGACACATTATCACAATACACAATAGTAGCTTGGTGGACTGGGCGGTGGAGCTCGGTGAGGAGTTGGCGAAGCCAAACCGTTTCAGCAATGGCGTGCGCAACGGAGCGGTACTCAGCCTCCGCGGATGACCTGGAAACAGTTAGTTGCTGCTTCGAAGACCATGAAATCAAATTATCACCCAAGTAAACACAGTATCCCGACGTGGAGCGACGTGTATCCGGACACCCCGCCCAGTATGCATCAGAGTATGCGGTGAGAGAGGTAGGGGAAGAATGAGCAATAGAGAGGCCATAATCAAGTGTGCCCTTGAGATAACGAAGAATGCGCCGGATGTGGTTCATATGAGGGAGACGGGGGTCATGCATGTGTAGGCAAGCTTGTTGAACAGCGTAGGAGATGTCAGGGCGAGTGAGAGTGATGTATTGGAGCGCTTCAGTGATGCTACGGAAGAGAGTTGGATCAGGAAGGGGGTCGCCAGCAGAGGACAGTTTGGCACCGGTCTCGGCAGGTGTACGAGTAGGATGGCAGTCGAGCATGCCGACTTTGGAGAGAAAGTCGATGGCATACTGACGCTGCGGGAGGAAGAGACCCTGAGAGGATCTAGAGACGGCGACGCCAAGGAAGTGATGGAGCGGTCCAAGGTCGGTCATGTAGAACTCGGCGCGGAGAGAAGAGATGATGTGGGAAAGAAAAGAGTTGGAGGAGGCTGTGAGAACTATATCGTCAACGTACAAGAGTAAATAAGCAGTGTGCGTGGAGGAGTGGAAGATGAAGAGACAGGAGTCAGAGCGGGAAGGGATGAAGCCGATGCGCTGGATGAAAGAAGCAAAACGCTGAAACCAGGCCCTCGACGCCTGCTTAAGGCCATATAGCGATTTTTGAAGATGACAGACGTGGTCTGGAAAGGAGGAGTCAGAGAAACCGAGAGGCTGGCGACAGTAGACTGTCTCATTGAGAGAACCATGCAAAAATGTGTTCTTGACGTCGAGTTGGTGGATAGGCCATGAGGAAGAAACAGCTAGACTGAGAACGACGAAAATAGTACTGGGCTTGACCACCGGGGAGAAAGTTTCGTCAAAGTCGACGCCTGGTTGCTGGGAATCACCACGACAGACCCATCGAGCTTTATAGCGAGCGAGGGACCTGTCAGAATGAAACTTGTGACGTAACACCCATTTGCCAGAGACTACGTTAGCTCCAGGAGGACGAGGGATGAGAGTCCAGGTATGGTTGAGAAGAAGCGCGTCGTACTCATCATTCATGGCCTGAAACCAATGCGGGTCGAGAAGAGCAGCTTTATACGAAGAGGGGATGGGAGAGATGGGAGAAGCAGATGCGGTGAGGTTGATACAATCTACTGGCTGGCCAAAACCAGCCTTGCTGCGAGTATGCATGGAGTGATTGTTGCGAGGCTTAGGGACGGGAATAGCGCGAGGAGGCAGCGGAAGTGGTGCGGGTAACGAGACGAGGGAAAAAGACTGGGGATCAGGGTGGTGGTTTCGGCTCGATGGAGTAGCAAGAGTTGGCGCGGGACGTGGAGTTGCATGGGGGCTGGTGGGCGCAGGCTCCGAGAGGACCGCGGGGGCGGCATCATGGGAGGGCGCGGGATCCAAGAGATCCGCGGGGCCGGCAGCAGGGGAGTTGGTGGACACGGGATCCGAGAGATCACGGGACCGACAGCAGGGGAGTGGGTGGACGCGGGATTTGAGAGATCCGCGGGACCGGCAGGATGTAGCGGACGGGACTGGTTGGCGGGCGAATCAAGAGATTTGCTGGTAGCATGCAGCGTATGGATGGGGTCCAGTGGTGGGACGGGGCCATGCAGGCCATGCACATCGAGTGCGGAAGAGCACCTGGTGGTGGACGTGCGGGTGGAAAGCGGAGCGGACAAGTTGGGCGGCTGGTGGGTGGCGAAAGGAAACGTATTTTCGGCAAAAGCGACATGGCGAGAGAGAATGACACGACCCGAGGGAATGTGAAGACAGCGTTAGCCTTTGTGGGAGTCGGGAAATCCTAGGAGAACACATGGCAACGATCGTGGGGCTAGTTTGTTGGCAGAGACGGCCGGCATGTTGGGATAACATAAATAGCCGAAAACGCGAAGATCGGCATAGTTGGGAGGAGCTAAGAAGAGAGAGTCATAGGGAGAGAAGCGGGGGCATGTTTTGGTTGGCCGCACATTGAGAAGGAACGTGGCATGCCGAAGAGCTTCGACCTAGTATTGAGCGGGCATGGATGCTTGGAGAAGAAGGGTGTGGAGGATATCGTTAATGGTTCAAAGAGAGAGCTCGGCCTTGCCATTCTGAGGCGAGGTGTAGGGGCAAGAGAAGCGTAGGAGGATGCCATGGTGAAGGAAGAAATCACGGTTGCGGGTGTTATCAAATTCGCGCCCGTTGTCACATTGTCAGAAACGAATGGGAAGAGAGAAGTGAGTGTACACGTAGCGTCGAAAGTTGACAAACACGCTATGAACATCTGATTTAGCACGGAGAGGGCAAGTCCAGATAAAATGAGAGTAATCATCTAGAATGACAAGGTAATACTTGAAACCGGATACACTGGGTTGGGGTGACGTCCACAAGTCACAATGCAACAGCTCAAAAGGGAAAGAACTACTAGTGGTAGATGCGCTAAAAGGTAACCTAACATGTTTGCCTAGTTGACAGGCGTGACAGAGGGAGGCATCATGCGACTCTCGAGCATGGGGAAGCTGGAACTCATCGAGGAGTGCTCTCATGGTCGTGTTGTTGGGATGTCCAAGCCGACAGTGCCACACGATGATGGAGGCGAGCATGGCATGAGGCGTGGGAGTGGGGCGTCGTGGACAGTGTACAGATCACCACAACTATTGAACCGAGCTAGCTCCATCTTGGTTCGAAGATCCTTCACAGACAATCCATAAGGGTCAAATTCAACCGAAACTTGATTGTCAATAGTAAAACGGTGAATGGATATGAGATTCTTAATGAGAGCAGGAGGAACGAGAACTTCGCAAAGAAGAAGAGGCGAGCGAGAGGGAGAGAGGTAGGAGGTACCAACGCCGGTGACAAGAATAGAGGATCCGTCACCAATGGTAATAGATGGAAATAAAACAGAAGGATGAATGGTAGAAAGAGAAGCACTAGATGCAGACATGTGGCAAGAGGCTCCAGAGTCGAAGATCCAGTCGTTACCTGTGTCCTGGGTGGTAAGAGAGTTCATGGTGGCGATGAAGGCGGCCTGATCCCAAGCTGGCGCGGTCGAGGTGGAAACAGGCGCAGGCGGCGGCGGCTGAGTTGATGAAGACGCGCCCGTGGCGCCTAGCTCCCAGGGTGATGGCGTGGGGAAGCCGTAGGGTTACATGGGCGGCGCGGTCGGGGCCACCGCGGCCTGGTACAGCGGCGCGTACGCAGCGTATGCGTGCGGTGGAGGACGCGAGCCGAGGAGGCCGGGGGCGTCGGTAGAAGGACGAAGGTCGGGCGCCCATCCACCGTTGTAGGCTGGCGGAGAGCTGTAAGGAGAGGGCGCGGACCAGGGCATGGGCCACGTCTGCACTAGTCCGGCCCACGGGTCTTGAGTAGGGCGCCAGGTGGAGGGAGTCGGAGGTGGTGGTGCGGCAGTTGGCGCTGAAGTAGTGGAAGGAGGCGCTGGAGAGGATGAAGAAGAAGTCGATCCTGTCTTGGGGGGGGACAGTAAACCGGGTTCTTGCCCTTGTAGTTGGGGCTGGGGCGCCATCCGGGAGGTGGTTGAACGGCAGGGGACGGCGATGACGCCGCCGTGGCCGCTGGTGGTGGGGCAGAGCGGGCCACAGCGAGGAAGATGCGCGGAGTGCTCGCCTTACGCGCCTGGTTCTGCTCCTCAGTCTGGAGCATGGAACGTGCCTCGGCAAGAGTTCGTAGTGGCCGCAGGAGCGGGATCAAGGTCGCCTGTTGGGCGAACCGATCGTCAAGCCCGCCCATGAGGGCATGAAGAATGGAGCGGTCGGCGACCACCTCGCCGAGCTCACTGAGTTCGTCGCCAATGGCCTTGATGCACTCACAGAAGACGTCGACGGGGCGATCGCCCTGGGTGATCGTGCGAAGCTCGGTGTTGAGGGCGGAGACGGGAGCGTCGCGGTTGTCTTGGAACAGTCGACGAAGCTAGTCCAAATGTCGCGAGCGGACGCGCCGTCGGTGGCCACCAAGTTGAAGAGCTCGGTAGAGATGCACGTGTACAACCACTGGATAATGGCGAGGTCATCCTTGAGCCACCGAGGGTCGTGAGGAGACGGGGGCGCATCGCCGGCGATGTGGTGAAGAAGAGAACATCGGCCAAGGTGAATCTCGAATAAGTCGCGCCAGTGGTAATAGTTGTGGCTATGGAGATCCAAGACGACAGGTATGAACGGCGTGATATCTGTGATTGTGTCTCTGAAGGAAAGAGGAGGGGAGCGAGGGTGAGAGGGAGGTTGGTCTAGCCACCTGGAAGATGAGGTGGAGGCGGGGCGGCGGGGAGAGTAGGTGTCGGCTGGCCGCCAGGAAGAGCATCTGTTGGCTGGCCGCCGGAGGCACAGAGGTTGGTTTGCCCTCCAGGGTTGGTCATGGCGATCGTGGAGGGGAATAATCATAACTAGTGTCTGATACCATGAAGTTTGGTACAATGCTTTCGTTGAGTTTCAAGTACAAGGGGTGGGGAGTACATATAGGTTGCCAGGGCAACGACATAGGAGTCGTGGAGCCAATCGTGTGCTCGATCGGGGGAAGGCGGGAGGAGACCGAGTCCATGGCCCAACACTTCATGCCATACCTGATGAGAAAAAAGAGTTGCCGATGAGAAAAGTGTTCCATCGTCCCAGGCCCCCAGTCTCAAAGCAAGCAGAGCGGGGCATGAGCTAGGCCACGCCAAGCCAATCGATCGGCAGTCTAGCAACGGCCCTGCCATGCTAACCATAAGAAGATTTTGACTCAAAGCAGCGCCCAAGGTTTCCAAGTCAACCTCTAGGATGGCTCAATGGTCGAACATGAGAAGAGCCCAGATAGCATGACTTGGCGGAGTACACACCAGTTGTCGCCTATCACCAGGAGATGCGACCAGGCATGAGAGAGAGGAGGCGCCATAGGAAGATGTACTGGACCAGGGCGGTAGGGCCGAGGGCGCCTTGCTGGTCACGGATCCACGTACACTCTGTCGGTCCTTCACAATAGCAAAACAGATGCGAGAGCGGGATTGCAGCACCCGAGCTCCACTGCTCCCTATATTTAAACATTTTGAAATTTGTATTTTAGAAGTTTCAAAAAAATGCGAAATTTTTCACGAGGATGCATATACACATTCTGAATACTCGTGGCAAGTTTTGGTAGAAATCTCGTTTTGTTTTGGGCTATTGAAAAAACAAAAAATTGACACTATATAGGAGAAAAGGTGTGCCATTTTCTGTCAGAAATTTCTCTTTTTTGTATTTCCCAAAATACAAAGTATTTGCTTTTCATCTTTTTACCAGGCCTTAGGAATGTGTGTATGTATTCATGTATTTTATATAAGATTTTTTTAAGCAATGCAAATGTGTTTAAAAAAATTCAAATACCAGGAGCCCTGGAGCCTGGTAGTTGCAGCCACTTTTCGAACAGATGCACACTTCTTGATCAAACTTCTTCTATTATTTACGCGGGTGTACACTCTATACAAAGAAAGGCATTAGAATGTGTGAAGTAGAAATTGAGTGAATAGCATAAAACTACCACTTTACGTGCTAGGGTTCCAAAAAACCATCACTTTTTTATTTGTGACTGATAGCTACCACTTTTCTCGTCGGTGTCTGAAAAAACCCAAATCGACCGTTTCTAGCGATTTAAACCGTTTTTCGACGGTCCGAGCCTGCCTGACAGGCCACATCAGCGCGGCGCTTGACGGCGACGTCGTTAACGGCCGTTACTCCGACCGTGCCGGTCGGACCGCACCCACTCGCTCGTTGCCCTTTCTCTCTCTGTCGGCAGCAGCTCTCTCTCGCTCCTCCTTTCCCCTGTGCTCTCTGTCTCTCCCGGCGATGGTGGCGGCGAAGAAGAAGGACGACAGCGAGCCTTTGGCCCTTGGGACGACAGTCGGCGGCGAGGACGGTGCTCACTTCATGGTCAACAAGTGGCTAGGCAGCGCAAGTTTCCCGACCCAGTGCTCGCCTGGGCCATCGACGAAGGAGGTCCAGATCTCGCCGGCGTTCCGCGCGGCCAGGGCAGTGGCTAGATGCATCCACGCGGATCCAGAAAGCGGGCACCACATGGGCTCCTCACTTGGTGGCGTGGAGTAAGTTATGAATTGTTGTAATTATCTTTCTTAGTATATTTATGAACTAGGGTTAGGATCTGTTTCTTAGACTGTTCATGAATTAGTTTCTTTGGTCGGTATATTGTAAGCAATATATGAATTAGGGTTTAGGATTGGATAATATGTTGTGCAAGTGAAACTGTTGCATACTTTTGAACTTCAAAATCTGATGAAATCTGAATGTTTTTTTGGCATAGTTTGGATGATGAAGTATGGGAACTGAGGCTGCATTTTTAGGGTAGAGATACCATGGAAAGGAAGTTTTCCTTATCATAAATGAATTACCTGTTATTGTTAGCACTGATTGAACTTGAGGGCTATGGTTTGGATGCCTATCTATCATATGTTAAGGATGAGGGTAAGCGGCTGGAGGGGATTGAGGTTTTAAACAGTGATGAGAAGGTGGAGGAGATGCTACATTTGTTTGCTGAGAAGAAAGTATTGAACATAATATTGAGAGAGGCTAGTGACCCAAATCCAGCAGATGCAAACATGGACCACACCTTGCTTGAAGAGCAGATTCCAATGAGTCAATTTGGTGAGCCCATTGTTTATAGTGTTTCCCAAGAAGGTGTCCTTTTCCCTGCCTCAAATTCTACACATCATCTAGTTGTGCCTATTGAACCATATATTAACACATAGTAGAGCTTCAATTTCAACAAGGGAAAATAGTCAGTGGAAATTGAAAATATTGAAGCAGAAGATCAAGATGAAGATGAGTTCGACAAATCATCTTCAGATTTTGAGTTTTACATGGGTGATTCAGAGGGAAGAAAATTTCATACAAGTCTTGGGCTAGGGGAGAAGATGAAGGTGGTGAAGGAACAAGTCAGCATTGCAGGGAAGAGGAACAGATGGCTGAGCAATATTTTTGGGGCTCCTTCTGAACCCTTAGAGTTTTGGCAGGAGCATAATGGTTCTGAAGAAGATGATGAAGAAGAAGCTTCAGATCATGTGAAAAGTGTGGAACAGAAATTGCTACCTGTGAGAAAACAAGGCCCAACAAGCAGATCACATAAAGTTTGAAGATTTCGTGCCAGAAGCTGATGAGTACTGCTTTCCAGGTGATGAAGGCATTTTTGATGAAGAAGATGATGCACCTAGGTTGCCTTGTGGCGGGAAGATAAAATTGAAGAAGAAGAATGAGAGAATATGGTATGATTCCTCTAGGCCTGATGCACATGAACAATTCATTTGTGCTTTCTGAATGTGGTAGAGTTCAGAGAAGCATTGAGAAACTACCATGTTAGGACACTGAGGAACTTTGAGTACCATAAGAATGATCCAAGTAGGATCATAGCCTGGTGCTCAGATAGAAAGCATGGTTGTGAGTTTTATATTACTGCTTCTAAGATTGCCCATGAGTCAACCTTTAGCATCAAGAAGATCAATCTTGATCACACATGTGGAGCAAGTGGAGAGAACACAAAGGTTACCATGAACTGGGTTGCAAAGGCTCTTGAGGATACTGTAAGATCCAATCCTGGTGCAGGTGTTGAGACTATACTGAGTTGTAGAAAAAAGAAATTTGGAGTACATGTTCCAAAAAGTTTGGCTTACAGGGCAAGGAGGAAAGCAGTTGATGTTGTGCAAGGGGATCACAAGACACAATACTACAGATTAAGAGACTATCTGCAGTGTGTTTTGGACACAAACCCTAGTAGTAGGTGTGTTGTGACAACAAAGGATTTTGAACTCCACCCAGCAACTACCCCAAGGTTTCATTACATGTTTTACTGTCTGTTTGCTTGTACTATGTTTTACTAGAAGTTGGCACATATGTGTCTTAAACAAAATCTTTGAGGGGAATCAGGAAATACATAATATATTGCATTGAGCAGACACTGTTCATTGATTTTGTATTAATAACTAGTGAAGTAAGTAGAGAAAGCATTACATAGTGCAAGAAAAATTAGTGCTTCACATTGGTGCTAGAGAGCTTTGCAACTGATGCAAAGATTGATAAATTCAGACAACACTGATGCAAAGCTTGATACATTCAGACAACATTGATGCAAAGATAGAGATTTATTCAAACATTCATAGATTGCACCATTCAAACATTCTTTCATACAAAGAGTTGTACAGAAATGGAAGGGATACAAAGCTCAAACTCTCATTCATACTTAAAATAACTACTAGCAACAACTCTTAATCGTAACGATCGAAGAAACGGCGCCACTTTGCTCTGGTAGAAGGGTGAGGAGCTAGTACCGCATGTGCCCTAGCCCACATGATGATCTTCCCTGAGCTCTTGAGCCTGCCACCAGGGACAAGAACTATGAACTCATCTGTGTTGCACTTCTCCGAGATCTTGTCTGCCAGCCTCCTCTTGAACTCCAGCTCCCAAGGTGATGGCCTGGGCACCGCAGGGCGAGGCCTTTGCCTCCTCACCTTAACTGCCTCCACTGCCTCCTCTTCCTCATTTGTCACCTCCCCAAAGTCTGGATCCATCTAGGGTTTATAGAGGTAGGGTGTGGTGGCTGGATCCTAGATAGGGAGAAGGGTGGGTGGAGGAGGCTATTCATGAGCAGTGGAGAGGCATCTAGAGTTAGTAGGCCTAGGTTTGTAAACATAACTGGGCCAGAAAGCCCAGGTACAAAGCACTAATAAACACAGTTCAACTATCTTATAAAGATAAAAACACATAGCATAGTCCAGCAGTGCTTATCACTGACTCCATAACATAGCATAAGAGGTTCAAATATAGGCATAACATTCATTACAACATACTTCCTAACTTAGCATTAAAGGTTCTTAACATTGGCATAGACATAGACTAGATTAACTTCACATTCCCCAAAATGTACGTCCCATATCTTCACATCAGATTGTTAGGCCACATACTTATAAAGGTCTTGGATGTACTTCACCATCTGCAGAACACACTTCAAGAATAAAGGATGCCCTTCATTTTCTCAAGTTTCTCCTTGCTTGCATGCCCATCATTCAGCAGCCCATTCACCACATGCTCAAGCTTTGCCTTCTCTTTCTTAAGCAAATCTCTCTCATGTTCAACCTCCTTCATTGCCTTAGTGGTGTTCCTGATAATGTCAGCTTAACTCTGTAAAATGCACCTCTATTCCTTGGGAAGTTTGAGCTTCTCCATCTGAACCTCCAACCTAGCACTCTCTTCTACTTCTCTCTTCCTCTTCTCAAATTCTTCCTCCTCAACTGCCTTCTGGTAATCCATGTGGTCTGCCCTACCATCCTGCCAATCAAACATCTTGGATACATCTTGGACAAGATTTGTGTACTCAATGCATAGCTTGTCATTTTCAGTCTTAAGATTGGCCAAATGCTTCTCATACTTCTGCTTATCAACTACCCTGCCACAATTCTGTTCATGGAACATTTCCCACAACCTGGACAAGCAATTCTGAAGAATTGGAGGCCAGGGCTGGTCAACCCACTCAGTAACACCATAGTTAACACCTTCACTCTGCATTTGGAAATTGATATATACATCACTAAGTGCACTGAATTTCATAGCAACAACTCATATCAGACTAAGAAACTAAAGGTGAGGCTTAATTAAACTTAATATAACTAAAACTGTAACTGAAACCCACACTGCTTGTACAAGTTCATTCACAGATATAAGCTTCCTCTACAAAAGCATATTCGACATCAAACCATATCCCTCAATAGCTTAATACAAGGCATATTTTAGTTCTTCCTTAAAAATACAGTGTAGGTTCAAAAGAGCGACTTGTTAACATACTACTGTGTGGGTTCAGAAGATAATGTATCCAATTAAGGTACTATACCTACTGCACTGGACAACTATAGAAACGCCTTCCAGTTAATGTTCCCTCAAATGCCACACACTTAATTGGCCTCATGTGGTGCATCATGCAGGTGGGTTAAGAAAGCTCGAGCTAGCCACAGAAAAGAGGCTCCACTGTGGTGTCAGGGGTCTCTTGCATGAACACATCAACAAAATCACCTTAGCTCACCAGCTAGACAAAGATCCAAAAATTAATTCCCCAATCCAGCCAGAACCCTAACCCCAACCCTAGTTTTCAAGCATACATAGACCTAGCTCAAATAGCAACCATAACCCTGCCTACTAAATGACAGTAACCAAAGCTTACCCTAGCTCACCAAGATGAACCCTAACCTAATCTAGCTCCTAGATGAACCCTGACCCTAGCTCTGCAGACTGAAAAACTTACCCAAAGAGCCATGTCCATGCTTGTGATGTCGCACTCATCCTCCGAGTTCGTATCCCCGTCATTCCAGGAAAGCATGGCGGCGGTGGAGCTTCCACAGTGCTAGTCGCTGGCGGTGTCGAAGAGCAGAGAGGAGAGTGAGAGTGAGAGCAGAGATGAGTGCAGGTAGGGGAGGAGAGTGAGAGGCAGCGACTTAATAATCGCACCAGGGCAGCGAGCGAGCGGGTGCGGTCTGACCGGCGCGGTCGGAGTAACGGCCATTAACGGCCTCGCCGTCAAGCGCCGCACTGACGTGGCCTGATAGGCAGGCCTGGACCGTCAGAAAATGGTTTAAATCGCTAGCAATGGGCGATTTGGGTTTTTTGAGATAGCCGACGAGAAAAGTGGTAGGTATTAGTCGAAAACAAAAAAATGGTGGTTTTTTGGATCCCTAGGATGAAAAGTGGTAGTTTTATGCTATTCGCTCGTAGAAATTGGAACCAATTGTGTTTTTTCCATCGTAAAACCAAGCCCCAAACACTGTTGTCACATAGGAACCCTCACAATAGCAATGGTGTAATTGTATTTTCGATTGTTGACAAGAAAAATATCAAATCCATTGATTCGAAAAGGGGATTACAAGTAACACCTGGGAGAAGGATTGCACGACATAAGGCGAGTGTAAAAAATAAGCAAAAGCTAAAAAAGGATGCTCGGATAATTAAGAGAAATCATGCAAACATCTAAACAACGCCTAGCTAGACTAGGCCTAAAAGACCACAATACATACAACACGCCAAAAGGCAACACTTCACAACATACCCGGCCAGCCACTCCAGCGCATTCGCCACTATCCGAGTGCACGCTGAAAACCGTCGTATCAATTCTAACTGCCACAAGCATATATGTGAATCTCGATGACATCGAAGAGGAACACTATGTCCAATAGGGCAAACATATGCTTCTCCAAGCCCCACAAGGTTGGCTAATATAACTCGCCTAACTCACCATGCATTTGGAGGGTGCTTCTAGTGCTCTCACGGTGATGTCACCCGCTGCCGACAACCTTCACGAGCCATGGGTCTATTCCAACTCTGAGACGTTGTCCTGGGAGGAAACACAACACCGAGCAAAGCCCAAAGAGTTGTCATCGTATGATCCGGGAGACCGGTTCTAGGGTTTTTCCTGTGGCATATTGGGAGGAAGGGCAGAACTGCACATCGATGCCTACAACAAGGGAGCGGTGCCCAAAGGCACCGCCATCGACGACCCCGGCCGCAGTCTACGACTTTCGCTGGCAGCCTCACCCGCCCAACCCTATGACATGAACAACCCATCCGGCCTACCACCTTCATGGGGCGCGCGAGCACTGCGACAAATCTCGCCCCTGCGCAGCCGAAAGGGCATTTTCCTCCCTCAGTGTTTTGGTGTTGATTGATACGTCCATTTTGCATCATGTTTTCTTGCTGTTATTTATGTTGTTATTATGAATAATAATGCCTTTTGGAGTAATTATAATGCCTTTTCTCTCATAATTTGCAAGGAATGCATCAAGGGGGAGAATTCCGGCAGCTGGAAATCTGGACCTGAAAAAGCTATGGCAGGCCACCTATTCTGCACAACTCCAAACAAGCTGAAACTCCACATAAATTTTTATGGAATATATGAAAAATACTGGAGCTGATAACCACCAGAGGGGGCACACCAGATGGGCACAACCCAACTGGGCACGCCAGGCCCCCCAGGCGCCCCTGGCGGGTTGTGCTCACCCAGGCCCATCTCAAGTGCCCATCTTCTGGTATATAAGCCCTTCTGACCTAGAAAAAATAAAGAGAATACTTTCGGGACGGAGCACCGCCGTCTCGAGGCGGAACTTGGGCAGCAGCACTTTTGCCCTTCGGCGAAGCGATTCCGTCGGGGGAACTTCCCTCCCGGAGGGGGAAATCATCGTCATCATCATCACCAACAACTCTCCCATCTTGGCGATGGCTATCTTCATCAACATCTTCAACAACACCATCTCATCTCAAACCCTAGTTCATCTCTTGTGTTTAATCTTGTTACCAGAACTATAGTTGGGTGCTTGTGGGTGACTAGTAGTGTTGATTACATCTTGTAGTTGATTACTATATGGTTTATTTGGTGGAATATTATATCTTAAGATCCATTATGCTATTCAATACCCTTCTGATCTTGAGCATGATTATCATTTGTGAGTAGTTATATTTGTTCTTGAGGTCATGGGAGATATCATGTTGCAAGTAATCATGTGAATTTTATATGTGGTCGATATTTTGATAGTATGTATGTTGTGATTCCCTTAGTGGTGTCATGTGAACGTCCATTACATAACACTTCACCATATTTGGGCCTAAGGGAATGCATTGTGGAGTAGTATTTAGATTGTGGGTTGTGAGAGTGACAGAAGCTTAAACCCCAGTTTATGCGCTATTCCATAAGGGACCGATTGGATCCAAAAGTTTAATGCTATGGTTAGAATTTATTCTTAATACTTTTCTCGTAGTTGCGGATGCTTGCGGGAGGGTTAATCTTAAGTAGGAGGTATGTTCAAGTAAGAACAACACCTAAGCACCGATCCACTCACATATCAAATTATCAAAGTAGCGAACACGAATTGAACCAGCACGATGAAAGTGACTAGATGAAATTCCCGTGTACCCTCAAGAACGCTTTGCTTATTATAAGAGACCGGCTTGGCCTGTCATTTGCCTCAAAAGGATTGGGCTACCTTGCTGCACTTTTGCTACTACTACCGTTACTTGCTTGTTACAAAATTATCTTGCTATCAAACTACTCTGCTACTTACAATTTCAGCACTTGCAGACATTACCTTACTGAAGAACACTCGCCATTTCCTTATGCTCTTCGTTGGGTTTAACACTCTTACTTATAGAAAAGAGCTACAATTGATCCCCTATACTTATGGGTCATCAAGGCAATTTTCTGGCGCCTTTGCCGGGGAGTGAAGCGCTTCTGGTAAGTGCAAATTGGTAAGGAAACATTCATATAGTGTGCTGAAATTTATTGTCACTTGTTACTATGGAGACCAATCCTTTGAGGGGTTTGTTCGGGGTATCTTCACCTCGACCGGAACCACAATTAGCTACCCCTCAACCCGCTGCACCTACTGAAAATATTGAATATGAAATCCCTTCGGGTATGATAGAATAACTGCTAGCTAATCCTTATACAGGAGATGGAACTGGACATCCTGATATGCACTTGATATATGTGGAACAAATTTGTGGATTGTTTAAGCTTGCAGGTTTACCCGGGGATCAAGTTATGAAGAAGGTTTTTCCTTTATATTTAAATGGAAAAGCATTAGCATGGTATAGGCTATGCGATGATATTTCATCTTGGAACTGGAACCGATTGAAAATGGAGTTTCGCCAAAAAATTATCCTAATTACATATATAACTTTTTGGCTTCATGAAGGAGAAAGTATCGCTCAAGCTTGGGGGAGGCTTAAGTCAATGTTATATTCATGCCCCAATCATGAGCTCTCAAGAGATATTATTATTCAGAATTTGTATGCTCGGCTTTCTCACAATGATCGATCCATGCTTGATACTTCTTGTGCTGGTTCTTTTATGAAGAAAACTATTGAATTCCGGTGGGATCTTTTTGAAAGAGTTAAACGCAACTCTAAAGATTGGGAACTTGACGAAGTTAAAGAGTCGGGTATTAAGCTTAAGTATGATTGTGTTAAATCTTTTATGAATATCGATGATTTTTCAAAGTTTAGCACTAAATATGGACTTGACTCTGAGATAGTAGCCTCCTTTTGTGAATCTTTTGCTACTCATGTTGATCTCCCTAAAGAGAAGTGGATCAAATATCACCCACCTATTAAAGAAGAAATTAAAGAACCGGTGCCAGTTAAAGAAGAAATTATACTTTATAATGTTGATCCAGTTGTTCCTACTGCTTATATTGAAAAAAAAACTTTTCCTGTTAGGATAAAGGAACATGCTAAAGTTTCAACTGTGGTTAACAAACTTATATTAGAATACCTCAGCCAGATGAACAAATTAAAGTAGAACCTAATATTGCTATGGTCAAAGATCTCTTGGAAGAAAATGTAGATGGGCATGTTATTTGCTTTAATGAAGAAGCTGCTAGAATTGCCAAGCCTGGTATAAAAGATTAACACAGACCTGTTGTTGGCATGCCATGTGCCTCAGTCAAAATAGGAGATCACTGCTATCATGGTTTATGTGATATAGGTGCTAGCGTGAGTGCCATTCCCTATTCTTTATACCAAGAAATTATGAATGACATAGCACCCACAGAGATAGAAGACATTGATGACACTATTAAACTTGCTAATAGAGATACTATATCACCAATTGGGATTGTTAGAGATGTTGAAGTCTTGTGTGGGAAAATAAAATACCCTATTGATTTTCTTGTTATTGGTTCCCCACAAGACGACTTCTGTCCCATTATCATTGGTAGGCCTTTCTTAAACACCGTTACTGCTAAAATAGATTGTAAGAAACAAACTGTCGGTGTTAGTTTTGGTGATGAGTCTCATGAATTTAATTTTTCCAAGTTTAATAGAAAGATTCATGAAAAAGAATTGCCTAGTAAAGATGAAATTATTGGTCTTGCTTCTATTGTTGTGCCTCCTATTGATCCTCTAGAACAATATTTGCTAGACCATGAAAATGATTTACATATGCATGAAAGAAATGAAATAGATGATATTTTCTTTGAACATCGTCCTCTGCTTAAACACAATCTACCTATTGAAACTCTAGGAGGTCCTCCTCCACCTAAAGGTGATCTTGTGTTTGAATTAAAACAATTGCCAGACACATTGAAATATTCTTATCTTGATGAAAAGAAGATATATCATGTTATTATTAGTGCTAACCTTTCAGAACATGAAAAAGAAAGATTATTGAAAGTTCTAAGGAAGCACCGAGATGCTATTGGATATATTCTTGATTTAAAGGGCATCAGTCCCACTCTATGTCAACATAAGATTAATATGGAACCTGATGGTAAACCCGTTGTTGATCATCAACATCGGTTAAATCCAGAAATGAAAGAAGTGGTAAGATCGGAAATATTAAAAGTTCTGGAAGCGGGTATAATCTATCATATAGCTGATAGTAGATGGGTAAGTCTCGTTCATTGTGTTTCTAAGAAAGGAGGTATTACTGTTGTTCCTAATGATAAGAATGAACTTATTCCACAAAGAATTGTTACATGCTATAGAATGGTAATTGATTTTAGGAAAGTAAATAAAGCAACTAGAAAAGATCATTACCATCTACCTTTTATTGATCAAATGCTAGAAAGATTATCAAAGCACACACACTTTTGCTTCCTTGATGGATACTCTGGTTTTTCACAAATACCTGTTTCTTAGCCTGATCAACAAAAGACTACTTTTACTTGTCCCTTTGGAACTTATGCTTATAGACGTATGCCTTTTGGTTTATGCAATGCACCTGCTACCTTTCAAAGATGTATGACTGTTATATTCTCTGACTTTTGTGAAAAGATTGTGGAAGTTTTCAGGGATGATTTCTCTGTTTACGGGAAGTCCTTTGATGATTGTTTAACCAATCTTGATCGAGTTTTGCAGAGATGTGAACAAACAAGTCTTGTCTTATGGTTAATGAAGGTATTGTCTTGGGCCATAAGATTTCTGAAAAAGGTATTGATGTGGACAAAGCTAAGGTTGATGCAATTGAGAAAATGCCATGTCCTAAGGATATCAAAGGTATTCGTAGTTTGTTAGGTCATGCTAGTTTCTATAGGAGATTTATCAAAGAATTTTCTAAAATTTCTAGGCCTCTCACTAACCTTTTACAAGAGGATGTTCCTTTAGTTTTTTATGATGATTGCTTTGAAGCCTTTGAAACACTTAAGAAAGACTGAATTTCTGCACCTATAGTTCAACCACCTGATTGGAACTTACCCTTTGAAATTATGTGTGATGCTAGTGATTATGATGTTGGTGTTGTTCTAGGACAAAGAATTGATAAAAAACGAAATGTTATTCACTATGCTAGTAAAAGTCTAGACAGTGCTCAAAAGAATTATGCTACCACTGAAAAAGAATTCTTAGCAGTTGTGTTTGCTTGTAAAAAAAATTAGATCTTACATTGTTGATTCAAAAGTAACTGTTCACACTGACCATGCTACCATTAAATATCTTATGGAAAAGAAAGATGATAAACCTAGACTTATTCGGTGGGTTCTCTTGCTACAACAATTTGATTTGCATATCACTGATAGAAAAGGAGCTGAGAACCCCGTAGGTGATAACTTGTCTAGACTTGAAAATGTGCTTGATGACCCACTACCTATTGATGATAGTTTTCCTGATGAGCAGTTAATTGCAAGAAATATTACTAATAATACTCCTTGGTATGCTGACTTTCTAACTACATTGTTGCTAAATACTTACCACCTAGTTTTACTTACCAATAAAAGAAAATGGTCTTTTATGATTTAAGGCATTACTTTTGGGATGACCCACATCTTTATAAAGAAGGAGTAGATGGTATTATTAGACGTTGTGTACCTGAGGATGAACAGGGACAAATCCTTCGGAAATGTCACTCCTAAGCATATGGATGACATCATGCTGGAGATAGAACTGCTCACAAGGTATTGCAATCTGGATTTTATTGGCCTACTCTTTTCAAAGATGCTCGCCAGTTCGTCTCCTCTTGTGATGAATGTCAAAGGATAGGTAATATTTGTAAGCATCAATAAATGCCTATGAATTATTCATTTGATGTTGAACCATTTGATGTTTGGGGCTTTGATTACATGGGACCTCTCCCTTCCTCTGATGGGTATACACATATTTTGGTCGGTGTTGATTATGTTACTAAATGAGTAGAAGCTATTCCTACCAGTAGTGCTCATCACAACACCTCTATTAAAATGCTTAAGGAAGTTATTTTCCCAAGGTTTGGAGTCCCTGGATATTTAATGACTGATGGTGGTTCACACTTTATTCATGGTGCTTTCCGTAAAATTCTTTCTAAATATGATGTTAACCATATAATTGCATCACCTTTTCATCCTTAGTTTAGTGGTCAAGTTGAAACTAGTAATAGAAAAATAAAATTAATTTTGCAAAAGACTGTCAACAGGTCCAGGAAGAATTGGTTTAAGAAATTAGATGATGCACTTTGGGCTTATAGAACAACTTATAAAAACCCTATGGGTATGTCTCCTTATAAAATGGTTTATGGTAAAGCTTGTCATTTGCCTCTTGAGTTAGAACATAAGGCTTTTTGGGCAATCAAGGAACTTAACTATGACTTCAAACTTGCTGGTGAAAAGAGGTTATTTGATATCAGCTCATTAGATGAATGGAGAACCCAAGCTTATGAAAATTCCAAGTTATTTAAAGAAAAAAATTAAAAGATGGCATGATAAAAGAATCGAAAAGCGTGAGTTCAAAGTCGGGGAATATGTTCTTTTGTACAACTCTCGTTTCAGGTTCTTTGCAGGCAAGCTCCTCTCTAAGTGGGAAGGCCCCTATGTCATCGAGGAGGTTTGTCGGTATGGAGCTATCAAAATAAATAATGCCGAAGGTACTAACCCAAAGGTTGTCAATGGGCAACGAATAAAGCATTATATCTTAGGTACGCCCATTAATGTTGAAAGCAATATTATCAAACTTTGACACTGAAAGAACAGATAAAAAAATCCTTCCGGAACACTCCAGAATCATGAAAATAAGGAGGTACGTGATACGGTAAGTAAACGGACTCCGAAAAATCCGCAAAAATATTTTTATCAGTTTTGGAATATTTACAAAATAAGGAAAATAAGAAGCTACCGTGAAGCATACCCTGGTGGGCATAAGACACCAGGGCGCGCCAGGCAGATGGGTTGTGCCCACCTGGAGTACCTTCCGGACTCCGTTTTTTCTACAATTTGCTTTTTTCCCAAGATAAAAATTCTTTATATACCCCCTGGACCTATTGACCACCATATCGCGGAGAAATCTATGTTTTCTTTTCTTGCTGTTTTCTGGCAGATCCCATCTACCATGACTATCCCAAGCTCTTCCAAGGACAAGTTCTTTAAGAACGTCATCAACCCATATCTGCAGGAGGTGGTGCAGCACCCTCAGGTCATCCAGATGCATGAGGGGTTGCTGCACATCGGTGATGAGCAAGGACCCAAGGGGACGGGAAGCGTGGAAGCCAGGCCTGAGGCTATGGAGCAAGAAATCTTCTGGTGCAAGAAGATCGTGGAGCGTGGACTCAACGCCAATCACCTCATGATCACAGACCTCTCCCGTGATCTCAAGGTGGATGGCAAGTCCATGAAGGACATCATCTTCACCCTCAACGAGCAAATCCACTACCTTCAAAGCCAGATCTATGATCTTCAGAACCAAGTCTTTGAATATGAGGCACGGTTCAAAGGTATGAGTTTGGCTGCCAGTTGCAGGACCCGTGAGACTCATTCTTCCTCCTTCGATGGTGGACCTCTGTCATGGAAACCCAAGGACAAGATGGTGAAGGAAATATGCCCAAGAGTCAATAATAAAGTTGTAATTTATATTTCCTTATATCATGATAAATGTTTATTATTCATGCTAGAATTGTATTAACCGGAAACTTAGTACATGTGTGAATACATTGACAAAACATAGTGTCCCTAGTATGCCTTTACTTGACTAGCTCGTTGATCAAAGATGGTTATGTTTCCTAACCATAGACATGTGTTGTCATTTGACGAATCGGATCAAATCATTAGAGAATGATGTGATGGACAAGACTCATCTGTTAGCTTAGCACAATGATCGTTTAGTTTTATTGCTATTGCTTTCTTCATGACTTATACATGTTCCTCTGACTATGAGATTATGCAACTCCCAATACCGGAGGAACACCATTTGTGCTATCAAACGTCACAATGTAACTGGTGATTATAAAGATGCTCTACAGGTGTTTCCGAAAGTGTTTGTGGTGTTGGCATAGATCAAGATTAGGATTTGTCACTCTGAGTGTCGGAGAGGTATCTCTGGGCCCTCTTGGTAATACACATCATAATAAGTCTTACAAGCAAATGAGTAATGAGTTAGTCACGAGATGATGTATTACGGAAGGAGTAAAGAGACTTGCCAGTAACGAAATTGAACTAGGTATGATTATACCGACAATCGAATCTCAGACAAGTAACATACCAATGAAAAATGGAACAACGTATGTTGTTATGTGGTTTGACCGAAAAAGATCTTCGTAGAATATGTAGGAGCCAATATGAGCATCCAGGTTCCGCTATTGGTTATTTACCAAAGATGTGTCTCGGTCATGTCTACATAGTTCTCGAACCCGTAGGGTCCGCACACTTAGTATTATGAGTTATGTGATTTTGATGACCAAAGTTTGTTCGGAGTCCGAGATAAGATCATGGACATGACGAGGAGTCTCGATATGGTCGAGAGGTAAAGATTCATATATTGGAAGGCTATATTCAGACATCGAAAAGGTTCCGAGTGATTCGGGTATTTTTCGGAGTACTCGGGAGTTACGGGAATTCATTGGGGGAAGTATTGGGCCTTATTGAGCTTTAGTGGAAAGGAGAGAAGGGCCACAAGGGGAGGCAGCGCCCCCCATGGGCTGGTCTGAATTGGACTAGGAGGGGGCAGCGCCGCCCTCTTTCCTTCTCCCTCTCATCCTCCTTCCCTCAATCCACCGCTTGGAAAAAGGAAGGGGACTCTAACTAGGATTGGGAATCCTAATTGGACTCCCCCTATAGGTGCGCCCCTCCTAGTCCGGCCTCCTCCTCCTCCCTCCTTTATATACGTAGGCAGGGGGCACCCCAAAGACACACCAAAGTTTCTCTTAGCCGTGTGCGGTTCCCCCCTCCACAGTTACACACCTCGGTCATATCGTTGTAGTGCTTAGGCAAAGCCCTGCGACGGTAACTTCATCATCACTGTCACCATGTCGTCGTGCTGACGAAACTTTCCCTCGTCCTCAACTAGATCAAGAGCTCGAGGGACGTCATCATGCTGAACGTGTGCTGAAAACGAAGGTGCCATATGTTTGGTACTTTGATCGGTTGGATCGTGAAGACGTTCGACTACATCAACCGTGTTACTAAACGCTTCCGCTTTCGTTCTATGAGGGTACATGGACACACTCTCCCCGCTCATTGCTATGCTTCTCCTAGATAGATCTTGCGTGATCATAGGACAATTTTTTGAAATACTACGTTCCCCAATAGTGGTATCAGAGCCAGGTTTATGCGTAGATGATATGCACGAGTAGAACACAATGAGTTGTGGACGTTAATAGTCATACTGCTTACCAGCATGTCATACTTTGATTCGGCGGATTGTTGGATGAAGTTTCCCAGACCGACATTACATGACCACATTCATGAGACTGGTTCTGCCATCGTGCTTCGCACACAGGTGGCTAGTGGGTGCCTGATACATCCATTTTGCATCATGCTTTTATATTGATATTTATTGCATTATGGGCTGTTATTACACATTATGTCACAATACTTATGCCTTTTCTCTCTTATTTTACAAGGTTTACATGAATAGGGAGCATGCCGACAGTTGGAATTCTGGGCTGGAAAAGGAGCAAATATTGGAAACTTATTCTGCACAACTCAAAAAGCCCTGAAACTCCACGAGAGTCAGTTTTGGAAAATATAAAAAATATCTGGTGAAAGAAGTACATGAGGGGGGCCACCCACCGTCCACGAGGCTGGGGGCGCGCCCCCTACCTCGTGGGCCACCTGGAAGCCCTCCGATGCCCATCTTCTGCTATATGAGGTGTTTTGACCTGGAAAAAATCATAAGGAGGCTTTCGGGACGAAGCACCGCCGTCTCGAGGCGGAACCAATCTAGGGCTCCGGCTGAGCTGTTTTGTCGGGGATACTTCCCTCCGGGAGGGGGAAATCGTCACCTCCGTCATCATCAACAACTCTCCCATCTTGTGGAGGGTTATCTTCATCCGCATCTTCACCAGCACCATCTCCTCTCAAACCCTAGTTCATCTCTTATATCCAATCTTTGTATCAAAACCTCGGATTGGTACCTCTGGGTTGCTAGTAGTGTTGATTACTCTTTGTAGTTGATGCTATCTGGTTTATTTGGTCGAATATCATATGTTCAGATCCATTATGCATATTAATACCCCTCTGATTATGAACATGAATATGCTTTGTGAGTAGGTACGTTTGTTCCTGAGGACATGGGAGAAGTCTTGCTATAAGTAGTCATGTGAATTTGGTATTCGTTCGACATTTTGATGAGATGTATGTTGTCTTTCCTCTAGTGGCGTCATGTGAACATCGACTACATGACACTTCACCATTGTTTGGGCATAGAGGAAGGCATTGGGGAGTAATAAGTAGATGATGGGTTGCTAGAGTAACAGAAGCTTAAACCCTAGTTTATGTGTTGCTTCGTAAGGGGCTGATTTGGATCCATATGTTTCATGCCATGGTTAGGTTTACCTTAATACTTCTTTTGTAGTTGCCGATGCTTGCAATAGAGGTTAATCATAAGTGGGATGCTTGTCCAAGTAAGGGCAGTACCCAAGCACCGGTCCACCCACATACCAAATTATCAAAGTAACGAACGCGAATCATATGAACGTGATGAAAACTAGCTTGACGATAATTCTCATGTGTCCTCGGGAGCGCTTTCCTTCATATGAGAGTTTGTCCAGGCATGTCCGTTGCTACAAAAAGGATTAGGCCATATTGCTTCACCTTATTTACTTTTACCATTTGTTTACTCATTGCCAATTACCTTATCACAAAATTATCTGTTACCGATAATTTCAGTGCTTGCAGAGAATACCTTAGTGAAAACTGCCTATCATTTCCTTCTGCTCCTCGTTGGGTTCGACACTCTTACTTATCGAAAGGACTACGATAGATCCCTTACACTTGTGGGTCATCAAGACTCTTTTATGGCGCCGTTTCCGGGGAGTGAAGCGCCTTTGGTAAGGAATAATTTATATAGTGTGCAGAAATTTATTGTCACTTGTTACTATGGAACTTAATCCTTTGAGGGGCTTGTTCGGGGTATGTTCACCCCGACCAGTAGAGCAAAGAGTTTCTCCTCAACCTACTGAACCTACTGAAAATGTTTGCTTTGAAATTCCTTCGGGTATGATAGAGAAACTGCTAGCTAATCCCTTTAGTGAAGATGGAACATTGCATCCCGACTTGCACCTAATGTGTGTGGATGAAGTTTGTGGATTATTTAAGCTTGCAGGTATGCCCAAGGATGTGATCAAGAAGAAGGTCTTCCCTTTATCTTTCAAGGGAGATGCATTGACATGGTTTAGGCTATGCGATGATATTGGATCATGGAACTACAACCGATTGAAGTTGGAATTTCATCAAAAGTTCTACCCTATGCATCAGGTTCATCGTGATCGTAATTATATATATAATTTTTGGCCTCGCGAAGGAGAAAGTATCGCTCAAGCTTTGGGGTGGATTAATTCAATGTTATATTCATGCCCCAATCATGAGATATAAAGAGAAATGATTATTGAAAAAAAATATGCTCGGCTTTCTCTCAATAATCGCTCCATGCTCGATACTTCTTGTGAGGCCCCGAGACCGATGCGCCAGGTGTCTGCCAGTTATTTGTCGTCATTGCCAAGTCATGTGCTTGCGTGTTGCATTTTTCCATGTCATCATGTGCATTGCATCCTCATGGTTTCAAAATTGAGTCTGCCCGTCCTTTCCGTTATCCGTTCTGAGCCCAGACACACTCGCACGCGCCCGCGGCACCTCCGAATATTTAGTTTATAAGTGGCCGAAAAATGTTCTCGGAATGGGTTGAAACTCAGCCTGTGGTCTTATTATAGTGTGGGTAGACCTCCTGCCGAATTTTGTCGCATTCAGAGCTCGTTTGATAGCCCAACCGATAAACATTTAGTGACACTATAGCCGGTTTAAACGGCGGACGTTTCGGTGCCCCGAAACCTGTTGTCGGGCTGCCATCTCCCTCTCTTCTCAGCCTACTCACATTCTACACTGCCCACTTTCCCTCTCATCGCAACTTATCTGAAACTGCCCCGAACCCTACCCGGGCTGTCGTCACCGCTGGATCCGGATCATCTCCAAACATCCCTAGAATATCTCTGTTTTCTTATTTGGACTGCCTACCTATTTATTTCTCGACCGTCTGATTTTAATCGGAGGGACTAGATAGCCTCAACCAAGTCCAACTTGCTATATATAGTCCAACCCTAGCCCTAACCTTCCCAATCCATCCAATATTCCTCATCGCCGCCACCCTACCTGCCTCTCCTCGATCTCCCCATCAGGCCAACCAGTGCGCAAAGACAAGGCTCCTCCTTCCTGGGGATCTTCCCGATCCATTCCAGCCAACCACCATCCTCCCCGTTCTCCTCGTTTTCTTCCTCCACCCAACCACCACACGTGCCTCCTCCGCTCGCAGCCCCTCCGGTCTTCCTCCAGCAGCATGCATCACCGGGGAGAGGAGAGCTCAACTCCTCCCGTCTTCCTCTGCCCGAGCTCCTCATCGTGACAGCACCTTCGAGGCCCGGGACCCTGTCGCCTCGAGCAGCTGGTCTCCGGTGAGACCCTGACGACCACCTGCAGGACCCCCGCCCTTTACTCTCTTCCTTCCTTCTTCGTCTCCTTGCTCTCTCCATGCCTCACATCTCATTCCCTCTCTCTGTTCTCCTTGTAGCGCTGCCTTCCCGAGCTCCTCCGCAGGAGGCCAGGAACGAGAGCTCCCGCTCGACCCTCCGCCGCACGTCGTCGGCTAGCGACCCAGGCGAGCGCCCCGCTTTCCTCCCCTGCTCCTCTTCGCCTTTACTTCCGTGTCTCACCTCTCGAGCTCTTCCTCGTTTTTCTCTTCACAGGGAGCCACCGTGGCCATGGATGCGTTTGCCGCCTCCATCTCGAAGCCCCGATGCACCCAAGCCTGGGACGCGACCGGATCCGTCCTGGATCAACCTTCCCAAGCCCTCATCGCCGGCCTCCCCTGCATTTGCACGCGAGGACGAAGACGCCAGTGCCTTCCCTGCCTGCGTCGTCTGCATCGAGCGTCGCTCCATCCCCTGACCTGCCTCGACCACCTCCTGGGTCGAGCATTGACCGAGCCCAGCCTCATAGCCCAGAGTCGCAGGCCCATCGCTCTGCTTCCCCCCTTGAACTGTTGGCCCAATGTGAGCAGCCCCCAAACCTCTTGTGCACACTGTTGGGCCAGCAGATTCGGCCCGTGATGTTTTTTCCTTCCAGGACGAATTTTGCTATTTATCCAGAAAACTGCAGTTTTACTGTTTGACCGTCAAACTTCATGCATTTAATAACTCCCAATCTGTGCATTGGAATTAAACAAGTTGTATATGTAAAATGTTTAGATTTTCATCTAGTTTCATAATTTGCAACTTTCAGCCATGTTTAAGATGTTTAAATGGTTGTTTGCATTTGTTTGTTTAAATAACATGCTAAATTGGTTTACTTCATAACTAAATAACCGTAGCTCCAAATTTGATAAACTTTATATGTAAATGGGGTAGAAAAATGCATAGAATAACTTGGTGCACTTTATTTTGCTGTTTAATAACTCTAAAATATGGTTTAGGCAAAACAGCCCCAAATTTGAAATATGCACGTGGGGATTTCCGGAATTGTTGTTGTTATTTCCGGCCTCATTTAAAAATGCCTAGATAGTGTAGTTTTCTCATGCTTCACCTCTTGCCATGTTAACAAACATTTGATCTTGTCTTGTAAATAAAGAGAGTCAACTAATGTTTGAATGTGGTGTTTTGTCAATATGCAACTCGTTGTATATTGAGCTTCACTTAATTTGTAGTGTTGTTTGTTGCACTTTGCCATGCATATTTAAACCGGACATGCATCATACTTGTTTGTGCATCATGCCATGGTTACGATATGTGTGTTTACCATGTTGTTTGCTTCTTTCCGGTTTGATTCTCTCGTTAGCTTCGGTTTCGTTCCGGAGTTGTGAGGATTTGTTCGACTACTTCATGGACTCGTTCTTCTTCCTAGCGGGATCCCAGGCAAGATGACCGTTTCCTGATATCACCTCTATCTTTGCTTTGCTAGTTGTCTTGCTCTGTAGTTATGCCTTGATGCCTATTCCTGTCTTGTCAGCCTCCTATGTTGCCATGAAACACTCTAACCGCCTTCCTAGCAAACCGTTGATTGGCTAAGTATGCTTTTGCTCAGCCCCTCTTATAGCGTTGTTAGTTGCAAGTGAAGTTGAAGATTGCTCCATGTTTGGACTTGTTTTATTGGGATAACACAATATATATCTTAATTAAATTAACGCACATATATATTGGTAATGGGTGGAAGGATTGGCCTTCTGCTTGGTGTTTTGTTCCACTCATGCCACCTTAGGACCCGATAAACTGGTGTTATGTTCCTTGATTTTGCGTTCCTAACACGGTTGGGGTTTATGGGCCCCCTTGATAATTCGCATTCCTTAAAGATTTTCCAGCAAGGCCCAACATTGGTACTACATTTGCCTAACAACAAAAACTTGCATAGGGAGTAATTAACCCAAGTTCTTAATCAACCCCCGGGCCAGTGCTCCTCATGAGTGTTGGTCCAAACTAGATCCACTTGTGGTGCCACCCAGTTTTCTGGGGTCTTTGGTTGCTGTACGTAGTGCTTATCCGGTCGTGGCCTGTGACGAGATGCGCGCGGCTACTATCAGGGTGTCGACACGCCGAGAGGTCTTGCTGGATTAGTTTTACCTTTGTCGAAATATCTTGAGCACGGGATTCTGAGAATACTCAGGTCTTCCCAACATGGAGTTGCGGATCCACAGATCGTGAGCTTGTGATGGGCTAAGTTGGGACACCCCTACAGGGTTTTGAACTTTCGAAAGCCGTGCCTACGGTTATTTGGCAGATGGGAATTTGTTAATATCCGGTTGTAGATAACTTGACACCATATCATTAAGAATACACTACCTGTGTGAGTTACCGTGATGGTCTCTTTTCGAAGGGCTTTTCGGAAGGTGAACACGATGGGGTTATGCATGAACGTGAGTAGCTAGGATCACTTATTGATCATCTTTGGCGACCGTTGGCACATATCCTCATCTCGCACTGACTTCGTAAGCTAGTTGCTTAGTGCTTGCTGCAGCTACTTTATTACCTCTCCATACCTAAAGGCTTTGTTAGTTTTGATACCCGGGAATGGGATTGCTGAGTCCTTGTGACTCACAGATTCAACACACACCAGATGCAGGTACAACAGAGTATGACGCAGGAGATGGACAAGAACTTCACTGGGAGTTCGATGAAGAGCGTGGCCGTATGCATGCGATGTTTTCCGACGATCAGTAGTGGTTCCTACTAGGGGCGATCAGGACTTGTGGTTGTGGTATCTTTTCTCGTTTGGATTTCGTCCATAGTCGGACCCTGTGTTATTTGGATGAATGTATGTTATTGTATTCATTGTGTGACGTGGCGAGTGCAAGCCAACTATTTTTACTCTTTCATCCCTGTACTTTACATGAGTTGTGCAAAGATACCACGCTTGCGATCATTCCAGAATGCGCTTATATCTCTAACTCGTGCCTCGACACGTAGGAGATATAGTCGCATCCTGGGCATTACAAGTTGGTATTCAGAGCCTTCTCCGACCTAGGAGCCCCCTGATTAATCGAACCACTGTCGGTTGAGTCTACGCACACACACAAAAATGTTTTGAGTTCTATATATATATATATATATATATATATATATATATTTATCGGAGAGTAGGATTTCTTTTTTACTTCTCATCCCCTTCATCGCTCTGGTGAGGACTCCTGACGTTGTTTTAACATCAATATCCTCAATTTTCACCCAAAAAAATTTTAGGATCACGCGGGTATTATTTGGATTGTTCCGATATCTTTGTGACGAGAATTCTGTCTTGGTGGCTCCTGTCTGTTTAGGCTATGTCCCGTGGAGTTGAGCTCTGAGGTATTGTTGTCCCATTGTGTATCGTTGCAGTTCTAGAATACCAGAGGCGGCCGACATCGAAAACTCTTCTATGCGTGTCTGGTGGTGAGATAACCCCGACGTCACCCAGTACTGGTGGGATAGTTCGGGAGTATTGCGACAGCTAGTATAGCGGATGCGTTTCGAAGGTCCGATGTAAACAGTTTCCGAAGATGCCTGGTTATGTGTTGACGGATGGATACAGCTGGATGTAGGTATTGCTAGTTGGGTGATATATTGTTCTTCCCCTGTATCCCCACCAACAGATGGCATAACCGGAAAGCTTCGGGAATTAATAGGTGGGATTCAAGTAGCTCTTATGTAATCTTCCAACGGGTGCATAATATGAGGTTGGGGTTCAACATCTAGTGGAGAGGTTGTCATGGGCGTTTTTACACTAGGGGGTTGCATCTTAAAGGATCCTTGGCTATGCTGATCCGGGGATTGCAAGGCCCTTTGTAACACATGCCATGGGACATTAGCACGAACATGTGGGATGAAACCTCTATCATGTATTTGTTCTCTCAGTTACCTTGTTGTTTTATTCTATCATTCTCCCAAGTGGCTTCTCGACAAGTTGATGTACCATTAAGTTATGGAATTCATTCGTTCAATTCTCTGTTCGAATGATATTGTGAAGATTATGTTGCAACATATCTGTCCTTTGTTTTTTGTTTTGATTGTGGTATTCGAGTTGCTTCGATGTCAAGTGTTGATTCCATACCTTTCCTAATCGATGTTCTTATATTTCTATGAGAGTTCTAGTTCTTGATCATCAAGATTGTCATGTTAAATTCTTCTTAACCGGCGTGTAACTCTTCAAGTTAACCCGATACTTTTAATATGTGTAAGACCAATTATTGGTTTTTCTCAACGGTGTTCATTCCATTCATCCCAAGTTGTCTTTGTTTTCCCCCACCCTCCCACCCTTTTCTTTATGGAGCCAGAGTCCTTAATAAAGTGTCCTTATATTCTTGTGATGCCTCTTCATCAATCTTCTTTAATGTTTCATCCGGTGATTTCTCGTAAATATGCTCAGGAAGATTCAAGTTCATCATTCTTCATTCTCTTTTTCTTCTCCAGAGTGTTCAAGATATCTTGGAAGATCCGTGTTTTCATTCTAAATACATTCAAGCTATTTTGAGGTTGTTATCTTATTCAAGCCATTTAATTCAACCGGTGCAATATCTCTTAAGCCATCTTTACCAACGGTGTTTCTTTTCAGTGGGCCATAACTGATACGTCCATTTTGCATCATGCTTTTATGTTGATATTTATTGCATTATGGGCTATTATTACACGTTATGTCACGGTAGTTATGCCTTTTCTCTCTTATTTTACAAGGTTTACATGAAGATGGAGAATGCCAGTAGCTGGAATTCTGGGCTGGAAAAGAAGCAAACTCTGGAAACCTATTCTGGACAACCCAAAAAGCTCTGAAACTTCGGAGCACACCGTTTCAGAAAATATAAAAATATCTGGCGAAAGAAGATCACTAGGTGGGCCACCACCTGTCCACGAGGGTGGGGGTGCGCCTCCCTCTCTGGGCGCGCCCCTGCCTCGTGGGCTCCCGATGCCCATCTTCTCCTATATGAGGTGTTTTGACCTGAAAAAAAAAATCATAAGGAGGCTTCCTGGACCAGACGCCGCCGTCTCGAGGCGGAACCTTGGCGGAAACCAATCTAGGGCTCCGGCAGAGCTGTTCGCCGGGGATACTTCCCTCCGGGAGGGGGAAATCGTCACCGCCGTCATCACCAATAACTCTCCCATCTTGGGGAGGGCTATCTTCATAAACATCTTCACCAGCACCATCTCCTCTCAAACCCTAGTTCATCTCTTGTATCCAATCTTTGTACCCAAACCTCAGATTGGTACCTCTGGGTTGCTAGTAGTGTTGATTACTCCTTGTAGTTGATGCTAGTTGGTTTATTTGGTGGAAGATCATATGTTCAGATCCATTATGCATATTAGTTCCCCTCTGATCATGAACAATATTATGTCTTGTGAGTAGTTACTTTTGTTCCTGAGGACATGGGAGAAGTCTTGCTATTTGTAATGTGTATTTGGTATTTGTTCGATATTTTGATGAGATGTATGTTGTCTCTCCTCTAGTGGTGTCATGTGAACGTCAACTACATGACACTTCACCATTATTTGGGCCTAGAGGAAGGCATTGGGAAGTAATAAGTAGATGATGGGTTGCTAGAGTGACAGAAGCTTAAACCCTAGTTTATGCGTTGCTTCGTAAGGGGCTGATTTGGATCCACTTGTTTCATGCTATGGTTAGGTTTACCTTGATACTTCTTTTGTAGTTGCGGATGCTTGCATTAGAGGTTAATCATAAGTGGGAGGCTTGTCCAAGTAAGGACAGCACCCAAGCACCGGTCCACCCACATACCAAATTATCAAAGTATAGAACGCGAATCAGATGATCGTGACGAAAACTAGCTTGACGATAATTCCCATGTGTCCTCGGGAGCGCTTTCCTTCATATAAGAGTTTGTTCAGGCTTGTCCTTTCCTACAAAAAGGATTGGGCCATCTTGCTGCACCTTATTTACTTTTACCTTTTGTCACTTGCTACCAATTATCTTATCACAAAACTATGTGTTACCTATAATTTCAGTGCTTGCAGAAAATACCTTACTGAAAACTGCCTATCATTTCCTTCTGCTCCTCATTGGGTTCGACACTCTTACTTATCGAAAGGACTACGATAGATCCCCTACACTTGTGGGTCATCAAGACTCTTTTCTGCCGCCGTTTCCGGGGAGTGAAGCGCCTTTGGTAAGTGGAATTTGGTAAGGAAAATTTTATATAGTGTGCTGAAATTTACTATCACTTGTTACTATGGCTCATAATCCTTTGAGGGGATCGTTCGGGGTATCTTCACCCCGACCAGAAGAGCAAAGCGTTGCTCCTCAACCTACTGAAAATGTTTGCTTTGAAATTCCTTCGGGTATGATAGAGAAACTGCTAGATAATCCCTTTACAGGAGATGGAACACTGCATCCCGATTTACACCTAATCTATGTGGATGAAGTTTGTGGATTATTTAAGCTTGCAGGTATGCCCAAGGATGTTATCAAGAATAAAGTCTTCCCTTTATCTTTGTAGGGAGATGCATTGACATGGTTTAGGCTATGTGATGATATTGGATCATGGAACTATAATCGTTTGAAGTTGGAATTTCATCATAAGTTCTACCCTATGCGCCAGGTTCATCGTGATCGTAATTATATCTATAATTTTTGGCCTCGCGAAGGAGAAAGCATCGCTCAAGCTTGGGGAGGCTTAAGTCAATGTTATATTCATGCCCCAATCATGAGCTCTCAAGAGAAATGATCATTCAAAAAATTTATGCTCGGCTTTCTCTGAATAATCGCTCCATGCTCGATACTTCTTGTTCTGGTTCTTTTATGATGAAGACTGTTGAATTCAAATGGGATTTATTGGAAAGAATTAAATGCAAATCTGAAGATTGGGATCTCGACGAAGGTAAGGAGTCAGGTATGACCCCTAAGTTTGATTGTGTTAAAGCTTTTATGGATACCGATATTTTTCGTGAGTTTAGCACTAAATATGGACTTGACTCTAAGATAGTAGCTTCTTTCTGTGAATCATTTGCTACTCATGTTGATCTTCCCAAGGAGAAGTGGTTTAAATACCATCCTCCCATTGAAGTAAAAGTAGTTGAACCTTCTAAAGTTGAAGAAAAGACTATCACTTATAGTGTTGATCCTATTGTTCCTACTGCTTATATTGAGAAACCACCTTTCCCTGTTAGAATAAAGGATCACACTAAAGCTTCAACTGTGGTTTGTAAGAGTAATACTAGAACACCTACACCCTCTGAGCAAATTAAAGTTGAACCTAGTGTTGCTATGGTTAAATATCTCTTGGTAGAAGATCTAGATGGACATGTTATTTACCTCCAAGAGGAATCTGCTAGAATAGCCAAGCCCGATGCTAGGAATAAACATAGACCGGTTGTAGGCTTGCCTGTTATCTCTGTTAAAATAGGATATCATTGCTATCATGGTTTATGTGACGTAGGTGCTAGTGCAAGTATAATCCCTCATACCTTATATCAAGAAATTATGCATGACATTGCACCTGTTCAGTTAGAAGGGATTGATGTTACTATTAAGCTTGCTAATATAGACACTATTTCACCAGTTGGGATTGTTAGAGATGTTGAAGTTTTGTGTGGGAAAGTTAAATACCCTGCTGATTTTCTTATTCTTAGTTCCCCACAAGATGACTTTTGCCCCATTATATTTGGTAGACCCTTCTTGAATACTGTTAATGCTAAAATAGACTGAGTGAAAGATATTGTTACTGTTGGTTTAGGGGATATGTCTCATGATTTTAACTTTGCTAAATTTCGTAGACAACCCCTTGATAAAGAATTACCTAGTAAGGATGAAATTATTGGTCTAGCTTCTATTGCTGTGCCTCCTAATGATCCTTTAGAACAATATTTGCTAGACCATGAAAATGATATGCATATGAATGAGAGAAGGGAAATAGATGAAATATTCTTTAACCAGGGACCCATATTGAAAAACAACTTGCCTGTTGAAATCCTAGGGGATCCTCCTCCACCCAAGGGTGATCCCGTGTTTGAACTTAAACTAACCTTTCAGAGCAGGAAGAAGAAAAACTATTGAAAACTCTGAAGAAGCATCGTGGTGCTATTGCATATACTCTGGATGATCTTAAGGGCATTAGTCCCACTTTATGCCAACACAAGAGAAAATTGGAAGAAAACGCTAAACCGGTAACTGATCATCTGTGACGGTTAAATCCTAAGATGAAAGAAGTGTTAAGGAAGGAAATACTAAAGCTTCTAGAGGCTGGTATTACCTATCCAGTTGTTGATAGCCAATGGGTAAGTCCTGTCAATTGTGTCCCCAAGAAGGGAGGTATGACTGTAGTTCCTAATGATAAAGATGAATTGATACCGCAAAGAATTGTTACAGGTTATAGGATGGTAATTTATTTCCGCAAATTAAAGAAAGCTACTAAGAAAGATCATTACCCCTTTCCTTTTATTGATCAAATGCTAGAAAGGTTATCCAAACATACTCATTTTTGCTTTCTAGATGGTTATTCTGGTTTCTCTCAAATACCTGTGTCAAAAGGAGATCAAGAAAAGACCACTTTTACCTGTCCTTTCGGTACCTTTGCTTATAGACGTATGCCTTTTGGTTTGTGTAATGCACCTACTACCTTTCAAAGATGCATGATGGTTATATTCTCTGATTTTTGTGAAAAGATTGTTGAGGTTTTAATGGATGATTTTTCCGTTCATGGAACTTCTATTGATGATTGCTTAAGCAACCTTGATCGAGTTTTGCCGAGATGTGAAGACACTAATCTTGTCTTGAATTGGGAGAAGTGCCACTTTATGGTTAATGAAGGCATTGTCTTGGGACATAAAATTTCTGAAAGAGGTATTGAAGTTGACAAAGCTAAAGTTGACGCTATTGAAAAGATGCCATGTCCCAAGGACATCAAAGGTATACAATGTTTCCTTGGTCATGCCGGGTTTTATAGGAGGTTCATTAAGGACTTCTCCAAAATCTCCAGGCCTCTGACTAACCTCTTACAAAAAGATATTCCTTTTGTCTTTGATGATGATTGTCTAGAAGCATTTGAAATACTTAAGAAACATTGATCTCTGCACCTATTGTCCAGCCTCCTGACTGGAAGTTACCTTTTGAGAATATGTGCGATGCTAGCGATTATGCTGTAGGTGCTGTTTTAGGGCAAAGAGCTGATAAGAAATTAAATGTTATCCAATATGCTAGTAAAACCCTAGACAGTGCCCAGAGAAATTATGCTACTATTGAGAAAGAATTTTTAGCAGTTGTATTTGCTTGTGATAAGTTTAGACCTTATATTGTTGACTCTAAAGTAACTATTCACACTGATCATGCTGCTATCAAATACCTTATGGAAAAGAAAGATGCTAAACCTAGACTTATTAGATGGGTTCTCTTGCTGCAAGAATTTGACTCGCATATTATTGATAGAAAGGGAGCTGAGAACCCCGTTGCAGATAACTTGTCTAGGCTAGAGAATATACTTGATGACCCACAACCTATTGATGATAGCTTTCCTGATGAACAATTAGCTGTCATAAATACTTCTCGTACTGCTCCATGGTATGCTAATTACGCTAATTATATTGTTGCTAAGTTTATACCTCCTAGCTTCACATACCAGCAAAAGAAAAAGTTCTTCTAATTTTTGAGACATTACTTTTGGGATGACCCACATCTTTATAAAGAAGGAGTAGATGGTATTATTAGACGTTGTGTACCTGAGAATGAACAGGAACAGATCCTGTGCAAGTGCCACTCTGAAGCTTATGGAGGACACCATGCTGGAGATAGAACTGCACATAAGGTATTACAATCCGGTTTTTATTGTCCTACTCAGGGGATGCCCGTAAGTTTGTCCTATCTTGTGATGAATGTCAAAGAATTGGTAATATTAGTAGATGTCAAGAAATGCCTATGAATTATTCACTTGTTATTGAACCATTTGATGTTTGGGGAGTTGATACGTCTCAAACGTATCTACTTTTCCAAACACTTTTGATATTGTTTTGGCCTCATTCTTGCATGAATTGGACTAAACTAACCCGGACTGACGCTGTTTTCAGCAGAGCTGCCTGTATGGTTTATTTGTGTGCAGGAAAACGGATTTTTAGGTACCTCAGAAAAATCCACGAAAAATCACAGAAAATCCACGCACCCGAAGGAACCAGGAGCTAGAAGTGGGGCCGGAGGGGGGCCAGGGGGGTGCCCAGGCGCCCTGTGGGCGCCCCTCCTGGGCGCCGCCGGGGGGCCGCCTGGGTGGGTCCCACACCCCCTGGTGCCCTACTTCGCCTCGTATTTTTACTCCCGACGCAGAAACCCCAGATCAGAAGTTCTTTCGTAGTTTTCCGTCGCGGAGCCGCCGCCACCCTCTGTTCTTCCTCGGGAGGGCTAATCTGGAGGCTGAATTGGCCTCCGGAGAGGGGAGATCGTCGCCATCGTCATCATCATCACCACTCCATCATCCCTCCATGATTTCTCCCTCCATGTGTGAGTAATTCCCCCACTGTAGGCGAAGGGGATGGTAGGGATTGGATGAGTTAGATCATGTAATAGTTTATCAGATCGTTGGGGGCATGTTGCCTATCATCTACTATGGTGTTTATCATCTTTGCTTCAACTTATTACTCTTAATGCTTGACACTCAGGGCCCGAGTGCCATGATTTCAGATCTGAACCATATGTGTTTGCATGAATATATTTGTGTTCGTGATCCTATCTATGAGTTGTTTGCACCTGTTACGGTTTGGAACCGACGATCCCAAAAGTGACAGCTTGGGACACCAAAGGGGATGGTCCGTAGTTTGAGGATTACATGTATCCATTGAGTTCATTGCTTTGTTCCGGTGCTCTTTGACAGGAGCACCTTAATATCCATAAGTTCCTTTTGGCCCCGTTCATAGCGGGATGGTAGGACAAAAGATGTTGTGCAAGTTCTTATTGCAAGCACGTACAACTACCTACGGGATACATGCCTAATGTTTGATATTTGCCTAGATGATCATTACTTTTCCGTGTGCCGTGCCCCAAGTTAGAATCTATCTCATCCATGCAGCGCCCAACCATCCATCTCCCTAGCCTACAGTGTTTTAAACCCTGCTTGTCACTAGTCGCTACTTTTGCTATTTACTTTGCTATCTACTGTTGCTATTTACTTTTGCTGTTTACTTTTACTATTACTATCGTCACTATCATATCACTGTTACCACTTATCTTTTGTTGCAAGTAAGTATATTTCAGGTGCGGTTGAATTGACAACTCAGCTGTCAAAGCTTATAAATACTCTTTGGCTCCCCGTGTGTCGAATCAATAAATTGGGTTATTCTTACCCGCGAAGACTATCTCGATCCCTTACGGTTGAGGGTTATCAGGGCTTTGATTATATGGGACTGTTTCCTGCCTCTAATGGGTATACGCATATTCTAGTTGCTGTTGATTACGTTACTAAGTGGGTAGAGGCTATTCCAACTAGTAGTGCTGATCACAACACTTCTATTAAGATGCTTAAAGAAGTTATTTTTCCAAGGTTTGGAGTCCCTAGATACTTAATGATTGATGGTGGTTTACACTTTATTCATGGTGCTTTCCATAAAATGCTTGCTAAGTATGATGTTAATCATAGAATTGCATCCCCTTATCTCCCTCAGACTAGTGGTCAAGTAGAATTAAGTAATAGAGAGCTGCAATTAATTTTAAATAAGACAGTTAATAGGTCTAGAAAGAATTGGTCCAAGAAACTTGATGATGCATTATGGGCCTATAGAAATGCATACGAAAACCCTATTGGTATGTGTCCATACAAAATGGTTTATGGAAAAGCTTGTCACTTACCTCTTGAGCTAGAACATAAGGCATATTGGGCTATTAAAGAGCTCAGCTATGATTTCAAACTTTCCGGTGAGAAGAGGTTATTTGATATTAGCTCTCTTGATGAATGGAGAACCCAGGCCTATGAGAATGCCAAGTTGTTTAAAGAAAAAGTTAAAAGATGGCATGACAAAAGGATACAAAAGCATGAGTTTAACGTAGGTGATTATGTCTTGCTATACAACTCTCATTTAAGATTTTTTGTAGGAAAACTTCTCTCTAAGTGGGAAGGACCTTACGTTATCGAGGAGGTCTATCGTTTCGGTGCCATAAAAATCAACAACTTCGAAGGCACAAATCCGAAGGTGGTGAACGGTCAAAGAATCAAACATTATATCTCATGTAATTCTATAAATATTGAAACCAATGTTATTGAAATCGTAACCCCGGAGGAATACATAAGGGACACTTTCCAGAACGATTCAGCCCTCGAAAGGGAAGAGGTATGTGATACGGTAAGTAAACCGACTCCAAAACAGTTCTAAAGGCAATTTTTTTCCGTTTTGGAATATTTAGAAAAATAGAAAAATAAATGGCAGTCCGGAAGAGACACGAGCCGTCCACGAGGGTGGAGGGGGCGCCCCCTTCCCCTGGGTGCACCCCCCTGCCTCGTGGGCACCTCGTGTGCCTCCCAGACTCCGACTTCTTGTATATTACTCCTTTTGGTCGGTAAAAATTCATTATATATTCTCCCGAAGGTTTTGACCTCTGTATAAAGCAAAAATCCTCTGTTTTCGTTTCGAGCTGTTGTTTTTGACAGATCTTGATCATCATGGCGTCTTCCAACACCCCCAAGGACAAGTTCTTCAAGAAGGTCATCAACCCCTACCTTGCGGAGGTGCTGCATCACCCTCAAACCATGTAGTTGCATGAGGGGGTGCTGCACATACGCGATGTTGAGGGGCCAAGGAGGACCGGAGGCGTGGAGACAAGACTCGAAGCAATGGAGCAGCAAGTTTTCAAGTGCCAAGGTATGGTGGAACGAGGTCTCAACGCCAACCACATGATGATCACGGAGCTCGCCAACAACCTCAAGCTGGACTCAAGGATCTTCGGGGAAGCCATCTCCAATCTCCAAGAGAAATTCGAACACCTCCAGGCCTAGATCTATGACCTGCAAAACTAAAACTGTGAGTATGAATATAGATTCAAGAAGATGAGTTTGGCTGCAGATTTGAGTATCCGGAGACTCGATCATCCTTCTACGATGGTGAGCCCATGCCTTGGAAGGTGGACAACAAGCCTACATCATCAACAACTCCATCATCACCACCTCCGAAGAAGGAGACATAATCATATGGGTATGGGCACTCCCCTTGGCAATTGCCAAGCTTGGGGAGTGACCCCGATATCGTATCACCATCACTCCTATCTTTACCATTTTTCCTAGTTCGATCCTTTTGGTAGTATCTTGATCTAGTAGAATAAAGTTAGCATGATCTATTTGTGAGCTTTTGCTTTATGATCTTTACCCTTTGTAATCGAGTCAGTGAGCTATATAATAAAGATTAGTGTTGAGTCAAGGGCTTGATTTCCTCACTTTGGTCATGATAGAATAAAAGAAAACATAAAAAATGGTATCAAAGAGATCATATTGACCTTATGGAAGTAATGACTTCACATAGAAAGAGTATGACGAATAGAAGTTGTTGGGAGTTGACAAACATAGTTTTGGTCATAGTTGCAATTAATAGGAAGTGATAAAGAAAGAGAGGCTTCACATACAAATATACTATCTTGGACATCTTTTATGATTGTGAGCACTCATTAAAATATGACATGCTAAAGAGTTGATGTTGGACAAGGAAGACAACATAATGGGTTATGTTTTCTTATATCCGAAATAAAGTATATTGTCATGGATCATCCAACATGTTGAACTTGCCTTTCCCCCTCATGCTAGCCAAAACTCCTCGCACCAAGTAGAGATACTACTTGTGCTTCCATACATCCTTAAACCCAGTTTTGCCATGAGAGTCCACCATACCTACCTATGGATTGAGTAAGATCCTTCCAAGTAAGTTGTCATGTTGCAAACTCGCTAAAATATGTATGATTTATTAGTGTGGAGGAAATAAGCTTTATATGATCTTGTGATATGGAAGTAATAAAAGCGACGGACTGCATAATAAAGGTTTTTATCACAAGTGGCAATATAAAGTGACGTTCTTTTGCGCCAAGACTTTGTGCATCAAATCATAAAAGCACATGACAACATCTGCTTCCCTCCGCAAAGGGCCTATGTACAATTCTTGCCTCATATGAGTCAAGGTGAAATTCACCTTTCCTTTTTACATTTTATCCTTTGGTAAGCACATTGTGTTGGAAAGATCCTGACATATATACTCACTTGGATGTAAGTTTTCATGGTCTATTACTGTTGACATTACCCTTGAGGTAAAAGATTGGGAGGCAATACCATAAGCCCCTATCTTTCTCTGTGTCCAATTAAAACTCCATACCCATAAGTATTGTGTGAGTGTGAGCAATTTTGAAAGACTATATGATAGTTGAGTATGTAGGCTTGCTGAAAAGCTCTGATGTTGACTCTTTCCAAAGTTATGATAAATTGCAATTGCTTCAATGACCGAGATCATAGTTTGTTGGTTTTCAATGAAGTTTATGATTCATGCTCGATATTGTGAATGAATTGTTACTTTAGCATAAGAATCATATGACAATATGTATATGTTGTTGTTATGAGAATGATCATGATGCCCTCATGTCCGTATTTTATTTTTATCGACACCTCTATCTCTAAACATGTGGTCATATATTTCAATATCGGCTTTCGCTTGAGGACAAGCGTGGTCTAAGCTTGGGGGAGTTGATACGTCCATTTTGCATCATGCTTTTATGTTGATATTGATTGCATTATGGGCTGTTATTAAATGTTATGTCACAATACTTATGCCTTTTCTCTCTTATTTTACAAGGTTTAGATGAAGAGGGAGAATGCCGTTAGCTGGAATTCTGGGCTGGAAAAGAAGCAAACTCTGGAAACCTATTCTGAACAACTCAAAAAGCTCTGAAACTTCACAGGACACCGTTTCAGAAAATATAAAAAATATCTGACGAAAGAAGATCACCAGGGGGGCCACCACCTGTCCACAAGGGTGCCCCCCTCT
>LR738711.1:252000317-252150765 GCA_902687465.1 Secale cereale
GATGATCCCCCGATGCCCATATTCTCCCATATGAGGTGTTTTGACCTGGAAAAAATCATAAGGAGGCTTTCGGGACCAGACGCCGCCGTCTCGAGGCGGAACCTTGGCAGAAACCAATCTAGGGCTCCGGCAGAGCTGTTTTGCCAGGGATACTTCCCTCCGGGAGGGGGAAATCGTCACTGCCGTTATCACCAACAACTCTCCCATCTTGGGGAGGGCTATCTTCATCAACATCTTCACCAGCACCATCTCCTCTCAAATCCTAGTTCATCTCTTGTATCCAATCTTTGTACCCAAACCTCAGATTAGTACATATGGGTTGCTAGTAGTGTTGATTACTCATTGTAGTTGATGCTAGTTGGTTTATTTGGTGGAAGATCATATGTTCGAATCCATTATGCATATTAATACCCCTATGATCATGAACAATATTATGTCTTGTGAGTAGTTACTTTTGTTCCTGAGGACATGGGAGAAGTCTTGCTATTAATAGGCATGTGAATTTGGTATTTGTTTGATATTTTGATGAGATGTATGTTGTCTCTCCTCTAGTGGTGTCATGTGAACGTGGACTACATGACACTTCACCATTATTTGGGCCTAGAGGAAGGCATTGGGAAGTAATAAGTAGATAATGGGTTGCTAGAGTGACAGAAGCTTAAACCCTAGTTTATGTGTTGCTTCGTAAGGGGCTGATTTGGATCCACTTGTTTCATCCTATGGTTCGGTTTACCTTAATACTTCTTTTGTAGTTGCGGATGCTTGCATTAGAGGTTAATCATAAGTGGCAGGCTTGTCCAAGTAAGGACAGCACCCAAGCATCGGTCCACCCACATACCAAATTATCAAAGTACCGAACGCAAATCATATGATCGTGACGAAAACTAGCTTGACGATAACTCCCATGTGTCCTCGGGAGCGCTTTCCTTCATATAAGAGTTTGTTCAGGCTTGTCGTTTGCTACAAAAAGGATTGGGCCATCTTGCTGCACCTTATTTACTTTTACCTTTTGTCACTTGCTACCAATTACCTTATCACAAAACTATTTGTTACCTATAATTTCAGTGCTTGCAAAAAATACCTTACTGAAAACTGCCTATAATTTCCTTCAGCTCCTCGTTTGGTTCGGCACTCTTACTTATTGAAAGGACTACGATAGATCCCCTAAACTTGTGGGTCATCAATAACCCACACGTATTTTCCCAGGATCTTACCTGACTCTTCTAATTTTTTCGGAGTTATTCTGAAATTCTCTTCATAGTGTGACGTAAGTATGGATTCCGCCAGTCATATGCCTTCTCTAAGATCGCTTTCATTCATTGTTGCTTCAAGCTTTATATTTTCATTCTTTCGGAGTATCTCAAATTCTTCATGGTATTTCTCGTCGTTCTTCTCAACATTTGAAGACCGGAGAAGAGTTTCTCTTAAATCTTGGCCCGTTCTCTTGAAGATTTGTGGTTCTAGCTTCATGACATCCTCATAGTTGTCTCGATCACGAGGAATCTTTTGATATCATCCGAAGCATTTCATGAATTCTTCCCATTGTGATCCTCCGAAGGCCATCATTTCAGAAGATTTCTTCGTTCTCAGTTTTCAACTTCGTCCTCCAATTATTCTTAATTGATGCCTCTTCGTTCGTCTCCATAATTCATCTGGTGCATCATTCAAGTATTCTCTACTCTGCTCGTGATCTCTTTGTTTTCATATATCTAAATTGCCTCATGTATCTTCGTTCACTTTCTAATTCTTCACGGCGCTTCGTTCTCTTTCACCACTCGGTTTCAATTCTTACGGTGGTTCATTGGACATTCCTCTTCCTACATTATCATATCATTTCATTCGTTCTTTCTGAAATCCTACCGATGATTCGTTGAATACTTTCTCAAGATTGTGCGAGATCTCTCTTTAAGTTTTTGCAACGACAATAAGTAGTATGCAAATAAATTGCTTCTCATCAATTTAATTGATGGAGGATAAGCATAACATAATTCTTATTCTTTTCATCAAGTTGATTAATCCATTCCTTCGGAATTTGTTCATGATGAATAAACTCTAATCCCAAGTCCTTTCATATTTTTTTGGAGTTCAAAGTTTCTCGGGCATCTCATTGGAACCTCCATCTAAATCATCGCATGCCTTGAATCTTATTCTTTTCATTTTTCACTTCTCATCCTTTTATTACCGGATTTCTTCATGGTGGTTCATCATTATTTAATTCATCATCAAAGTGTTCAAGATTCTTGTCGGAGGAGCTCAAGTATTCTTCATCTTGCATTTTGAAGTGCAATTCTTTCTATCTTATCGTTTGAGATGGTGGTATGCCATTTTTGACAATTTCCCTTCATGTTTCATGATTCAGAAGATGTCAGGAATGAGATATTTAAACCCATCATTTTCTTTGTTCAGGAGATCTTTCTGTCGGGGAAACTGATCGCCCACGAACACCTATGGGACCGGAGCCCCTTTTCGGTATGGCAGGGGGCGGAGATCGCGCAAAGAGCAGATCGAGGCGAGCACACGAGCAGTTTACCCAGGTTCGGGCCGCACGGATGCGTAAAACCCTACTCCTGCTTTGGTTTGTATTGCGCTCTTGCTCGGGAGCGAGGGGAGCTACAGTACACTCTAACCGCTAGGAAGACCGAGCGTGAGAATGATCGAATGTCTAACCCCTCTTTTCGTTGTGCATGGGCCTCCTTTTATACGCTCAAGGGGTCACCGACAGGTGGCAACGTAGTTGAGGTTAAAAATGTAAAAAGGGTGGTAGATGGAACAGTGCTCCTTACCTAACCCTGATGGCAGGGGACAAGGGCATTGAATGCCCGTCGCCGTCGCCCAAACAATGCAAAAAGTGACCGTCAGGGGCGCCACCGTCCGCCACGACGGTAGCCTTGTCATCGCCGCTTGCCACCGTGTACCCCTGGTTGCACAGCCTTCCGCCACGTGCGCCTGGAAGGGTCCCAGGGCGACACGTGGGTGGATGCGCTGGAGCGCGGGTACTGAGTGGAAGCTTGCCGCGGCAAGTGCCTTGCCGCGGTGGCTATCTTGTCGCTTCCGGGAGCTTGTCGCTCTCCGGTCCTTGCCGGGACGCGTGGCGCGTCGCGGCAAGTTCTCTTGAGATGCCTTGCTTGACCTTCCCGGCAAGCTCCTCTTGCCGGGGTCTTGTGCCTTGAGTGGTTTTGTGCCTTGAGCGGCCTTCCCGGCAAGCTCCTCTTGCCGGGGCCTTGTCTCTTTGACTTGAATACTTTGTTCTTGAATGGCTCCAAAGGAACCAAAAGTGGTCTGGGCGGTCACCTGGCAAGCCTTGCCGCGGGACGCTGCAACTGCCCGTGCACAAGTTCAGGATACTAAGGTACCCTTACTTTAGTACACCGACAGGAGCCCCCGGGCCTGGGCCATACACGGTGCAGAGCGCTGTTGGGCCAGGCCCAAATCAGTGCACGGGCACGCGTGGCCTGGTTTACGCCGAATCTTTCTCCGTATCCACCGCGCTCTCCCCGAACGGCACGCGTTGATTGCGGCATCGTGGGAGAGATCGTGGGGGGTTTCTTTAATCGGAAATGCGGAACGTCCGCCCCCTCCCCCTTATAAGCAGGGGAAACAGGGGCAGTTCGTCCATTCGCCCGTTGCTGCTTCAATCCTCAAAAACCTCTGCCGCTCCCCTCCTCCTCGAAGGCCGAAAGAGAGCAGCACTCTACCCCCTCCGCCGCCACTAGCACCACTAGCGGCGTCGACCTCCCCCACCGCCTCCGCCATGGCTCCGAAAGGCAAGAAGGGGAAGTCCGCGAAGTCGGTCGAGGCACTGCGGCTCGCGGCGATGCGGAAGAAGCGGGCCGTCTTCCCCCCATGCTTAACGCGGCGAAGCTGAGGGAGGAATATTACCTCTTCTGGTCGAGGGAGACGCGGGCGCATCCGCGCACCAAGGTATTCCCAGCCGTAGCTTGCGAGATGTTTCCGAATGGCTATGCATTGTTCGCCCTGTTCTTCTACTGCGGGCTCTGCCCGCCCTTCTCTGAATTCTTCTGCGACATCATGAACACCTACGGGTTCCACCTCCTTAACTTCACCCCCAACGCCGTTCTGACCATGGCCGTTTTCGCACACCTCTGCGAGAACTTTGTCGGAGTCTTCCCCAATGTAGCTCTTTTCCGCCACTACTTCACGCCTCGAGTCGAGGGAGGAGAGCCCCTATCCGGCGGGATCTCCTGGGTCTCGAGGACCCACAAGAAGGAGGCGTATCTGAAGGGAGAGCTTTGCGGCAAATGGGATGAATGGAGGGCAGACTGGTGCTGGATTGTAGAGGAGAACCCGCAGCCATTCACCGCCCGGCGCCAAGCCCGAGTAGTACGCGGCAACGACTGGAGCGACTTGGCCCCGGAGGATAGTAGATTGAAGATTGCCACTGCCCGGATCCTTCGCCTTAGGCTTGCCGGGCTGACTGTAGGCGCAGTTGGCGCAGACTTTCTTCGCCGCCGCATCGCCCCCCTGCAGGAGAGGAAGAGGCCTGCCTGGGAGTTCGAGAACGCGGCAGATATCATGAGGCTGCGCCCGGGCCTCAATTGGAACTTCACTATCCTGGAGCTCAACGTGATGCTCCAGGCGTTGTTCAAGTACGACCCCGATCATCCCGAATGGTTCGTGTTGCCGAGGGGCGTAGTTCCGCTGTGCAACAGCTCAGCGCTCAGCCGCATCCGTGCAATGATGCCGCTGTGCGACTCGCACGGGATCGACCCCACTTGGCAAGAGCCTACTGACGAGGCCGTGCAGGAGTTCTTCGACAACTTGGAGGAAACGCCGGTCCTCTCTGACGAGAAGAAGGTGTTGGGGAACGTAGTATTTTAAAATTTTCCTACGATCACGCAAGATCTATCTACCAGATGCATAGCAACGAGAGGGGAGAGTGTGTCTACGTACCCTCGTAGACCGGGAGCGGAAGCGTCAAGTGACGCGGTTGATGTTGTCGAACTTCTTCGCGATCCAACCGATCAAGCACTGAACGTACGGCACCTCCGCATTCAGCACACGTTCAGCTTGATGACGTCCCACGAGCTCTTGATCCAGTAGAGCTTCACGGGAGAGTTTTGTCAGCACGACGGCGTGGTGACGGATATGATGTGTTCACCGGCGCAGGGCTTCGCCTAAGCTCCGCGACGGTACGACCGAGGTGTGATTCTGTGGAGGGGGGCACCGCACACGGCTAAAACAATTCAACTTGTGTGTCTTTGGGTGCCCCCTGCCCCCGTATATAAAGGAGCAAGGGAGGAGGGGCCGGCCACCTCCTATGGTGCGGCTAGGGAGGGGACTCCTACTAGGAATAGGATTGCAATCCTATTCCTAGTAGGATTCACCGAAAGGAAGAAGGGGGAAAGGATTAGGAGAGGTGGCGCCCCCCCAATCCTAGTCCAACTAGGATTCCTAGGTGGGGGCGCCGGCCAGCCCTATGGGCTGCCTCTCTCTCACCCTTTAGGCCCACTATGGACCATCCCCTCTCGTAGGGGGTTCCGGTAACCCCCTCCGGCATTCCCGATAAATCCGAAACTTTTCCGGTATACTTCCGGTGTCCGAATATAGCCGTCCAATATATCAATCTTTATGTCTCGGACATTCCGAGACTCCTCGTCATGTCCGTGATCTCATCCGGGACTCCGAACTACCTTCGGTACATCAATACTCAAAAACTCATAATACCGATCGTCATCAAACGTTAAGCGTGCGGACCCTACGGGTTCGAGAACTATGTAGACATGACCGAGACTCATCTCTGGTCAATAACCAATAGCGGAACCTGGATGTTCATATTGGCTCCTACATATTCTAAGAAGATCTTTTATCGGTCAGAACCGCATAACAACATACGTTGTTCCTTTTGTCAAACGGTATGTTACTTGCCCGAGATTCGATCGTCGGTATCTTTATACCTAGTTCAATCTCGTTGCCGGCAAGTCTCTTTACTCGTTCCGTAACACATCATCTCGTGACTAACTCATTAGTCCTTTTGCTTGCAAGGCTTATTATGATGTGTGTTACCGAGAGGGCCCAGAGATACCTCTCCGACACTCGGAGTGACAAATCCTAATCTTGATCTATGCCAACACCACGAATACTTTCGGAGACACCTGTAGAGCATCTTTATGATCACCTAGTTACGTTGTGACGTTTGATAGCACACAAGGTGTTCCTACGGTATTCGGGAGTTGCATAATCTCATAGTCATAGGAACATGTATAAGTCATGAAGAAAGCAATAGCAGTTAAACTAAACGATCATAGTGCTATGCTAACGGATGGGTCTTGTCCATCACATCATTCTCCTAATGATGTGATCCCGTTGATCAAATGACAACTCATGTCTATGGCTAGGAAACATAACCATCTTTGATCAATGAGCTAGTCTAGTAGAGGCATACTAGGGACATACTGTTTTGTCTATGTATTCACACATGTATTAAGTTTCCGGTTAATACAATTCTAGCATGAATAGTAAACATTTATCATGATATAAGGAAATAAATAATAACTTTATTATTGCCTCTAGGGCATATTTCCTTCAGTCTCCCACTTGCACTAGAGTCAATAATCTAGCTCACATCGCCATGTGATTTAATACCGATAGTTCACATCGTTATGTGACCAACACCCAAAGGGTTTACTAGAGTCAATAATCTAGTTCACATCGCTATGTGATTAATACCCAAGAGTAATAAGGTGTGATCATGTTTTGCTTGTGAGAGAAGTTTAGTCAACGGGTCTGTCATATACAGATCCCTATGTATTTCGCAAATTTCTATGTCTACAATGCTCTGCATGGAGCTACTCTAGCTAATTGCTCCCACTTTCAATACGCATCCAGATTGATACTTAGAGTCATCTGGATTTAGTGTCAAAGCTTGCATCGGCGTAACCCTTTACGACGAACTCTTTATCACCTCCATAATCGAGAAATATTTCCTTAGTCATCCAGTTACTAAGGATAATTTTGACCGCTGTACAGTGATCTACTTCTGGATCACTATTTTACCCCCTTGACAAACTCATGGCAAGGTACACAACATGTTTGGAACACAGCATGGCATACTTTATAGAACCTATGGCTGAGGCATAGGGAATGACTTTCATTCTCTCTATATTTTTCTGCCGTGGTCTGACTTTGAGTCTTACTCAACTTCACACCTTGCAAGTCAGGCAAGAACTCTTTCTTTGACTGATCCATTTTGAATTACTTCAAAATCTTTATCAAGGTATGTATTCATCGAAAGTCTTATCAAGCGTCTTGATCTATCTCTTATAGATTTTTGATGCCTAATATGTAAGTAGCTTCTTCGAGGTATTTCATCGAAAAACTTTTATTCAAGTACTCCTTTATGCTTTCCAGAAAAATTCTACATCATTTCCGATCGACAATATGTCATTCATATATACTTATCAGAAAGGTTGTAGTGCTCCCACTGACTTCTTGTAAATACAGGCTTCTCCAAAAGTCTGTATAAATCTATATGCTTTGATCACATCATCAAAGCGTATATTCCAACTCCGAGATGCTTGCACCAGTCCATAGATGGATCGCTGGAGCTTGCATACTTTGTTAGCACCTTTTGGATCGACAAAACTTTCTGGTTGCATCATATACAACTCTTCTTTGAGATATCCATTCAGGAATGCAGTTTTGACATCCATTTGCCAGATTTCATCAATTGCTAACATGATTCAGACAGACTTAAGCATCGCTACGGATGAGAAAGTTTCATCGTAGTCAACTCTTTGAACTTGTCGAAAACCTTTCGCAACAAGTCGAGCTTAGTAAATAGTAACATTACCGTCAGCGTCGGTCTTCCTCTTGAAGATCCATTTATTTTCGATGGCCTGCCGATCATCGGGCAAGTCAACCAAAGTCCACACTTTGTTCTCATACATGGATCCCATCTCAGATTTCATGGCTTCAAGCCATTTTGCGGAATCTGGGCTCATCATCGCTTCCTCATAGTTCGTAGGTTCATCATGGTCTAGTAACATGATTTCCAGAACTGGGTTGCCGTACCACTCTGGTGCGGAACGTACTCTGGTTGATCTACGACGTTCAGTAGAAACTTGATCCGAAGTTTCATGATCATTATCATCAACTTCCTCACTAATTTCCTGTGATGTACTACTTTCCAATATGGGAGAAGGTACAATTACCTCATCAAGTTCTACTTTCCTCCCACTCACTTCTTTCAAGAGAAACTCCTTCTCTAGAAAGGATCCATTTTAGCAACGAATATCTTGCCTTCGGATCTGTGATAGAAGGTGTACCCAACAGTCTCTTTTGGGTATCCTATGAAGATTTACTTCTCCGGTTTGGGTTCGAGCTTATCATGTTGAAACTTTTTCACATAAGCATCGCAGTCCCAAACTTTAAGAAACAACAACTTTGGTTTCTTGCCAAACCACAGTTCTTAAGGCGTTGTCTCAACGGATTCAGATGAGGCCCTTATTTAACGTGAATGCAGCTGTCTCTAATGCATGACCCAAAATGATAGTGGTAAATCGGTAAGAGACATCATAGATCGCACCATATCCAATAAAGTACGGTTTACGACGTTCGGACATACCATTATGCTGTGGTGTTCCGGGTGGTGTGAGCTGTGAAACTATTCCACATTGTTTCAAATGAAGACCAAACTCGTAACTCACATATTTTCCTCCACGATCAGATCGTAGAAACTTTATTTTCTTGTTACGATGATTCTCTACTTCACTCTGAAATTCTTTGAACTTTTCAAATGTTTCAGACTTGTGTTTCATTAAGTAGATATACCCATATCTGCTCAAATCATCAGTGAAGGTTAGTAAATAACGATACCCACCGCGAGCATCAACACTCATTGGTCCGCATACATCAGTATGTATGATTTCCAACAAATATGTTGCTCGCTCCATAGTTCCGGAGAACGGAGTTTTAGTCATCTTGCCCATGAGGCATGGTTCGCAAGCACCAAGTGATTCATAATCAAGTGATTCCAAAAGTCCATCATTATGGAGTTTCTTCATGCGTTTTACACCAATATGACTTAAATGGCAGTGCCACAAATAAGTTGCACTATCATTATTAACCTTGCATCTTTTGGCTTCAATATTATGAATATGTGTATCACACGATCGAGATCCAACAAACTATTTTCATTGGGTGTATGACCATAGAAGGTTTTATTCATGTAAACAGAACAACAATTATTCTCTAACTTACATGAATAACCGTATTGCAATAAACATGATCAAATCACATTCATGCTCAACACAAACACCAAATAACAGTTATTTAGGTTCAACACTAATCCCGAAAGTATAGGGAGTGTGCGATGATGATCATATCAATCTTGGAACTGCTTCCAATATACATCGTCACTTCATCCTTTAACTAGTTTATGTTCATTATGCAACTCCCATTTCGAGTTACTACTCTTTAGCAACTAAACCAGTATCAAATACCGAGGGGTTGATATGAACACTAGTAAAATACACATCAATAATCTGTATATCAAATATACCTTTGTTCACTTTGCCATCCTTCTTATCCGCCAAGTATCTAGGGAAGTTCCACTTCCAGTGACCATTTCCTTTGCAGTATAAGCACTTGTTTCCGGCTTGAGTTTAGTTTTGGGTTTCTTCACGGGAGTGACAACTTGCTTGTCATTCTTCTTGAAGTTCCCCTTCTATCCCTTTGCCCTTTACTTGAAACAAGTGGTCTTATTAACCATCAACACTTGATGTTCTTTCTTGATTTCTACCTTCGCCGATTTCAACATTGCGAAGAGCTCGGGAATTACTTTCGTCATCCCTTGCATATTATAGTTCATCACGAAGTTCTACTAACTTGGTGATAGTGACTAGAGAACTTTGTCAATTACTTTCTTATCTGGAAGATAAACTCCCATTTGTTTCAAGTAATTGTAGTACCCAGACAATCTGAGCACATGCTCACTGGTTGAGCTATTCTCCTCCATCTTGTAGGCAAAGTACTGTCAGAGGTCTTATACCTCTCGAAACGGGCATGAGTATGAAATACTAATTTCAACTCTTGGAACATCTTATATGCTCCGTGGCATTCAAAACGTTTTTGAAATCCCGGTTATAAGCCGTAAAGCATGGTGCACTAAACTATCATGTAGTCATCATACTGAGCTTTTGTCAAAACGTTCATAACGTCTACATCTGCTCCTGCAATAGGTCTGTCACCTAGCGGTGCATCAAGGACATATTTCTCTGTGCAGTAATGAGGATAATCCTCAGATCACGGAACAATTACGCATCATTGCTACTAACATCTTTCAACTTGGTTTTCTCTAGGAACATATGTAAAAATAAACGGGGAGCAACATCGCGAGCTATTGATCTACAACATAGATATGCTAATACTACCAGGACTAAGTTCATGATAAATTAAAGTTCAATTAATCATATTACTTAAGAACTCCCACTTAGATAGACATCCCTCCGGTCATCTAAATGATCACGTGATCCAAATCAACTAAACCATGTCCGATCATCACGTGAGATGGAGTAGTTTCAATGGTGAACATCTTATGTTGATCATATCTACTATATGATTCACGCTCGACCTTTCGGTCTCCAGTGTTCCGAGGCCATATCTGTATATGCTAGGCTCGTCAAGTTTAACCAGAGTATTCTGCGTGTGCAAAACTGGCTTACACCCGTTGTATTTGAACGTAGAGCTTATCACACCCGATCATCACGTGGTGTCTCGGCACGACGAACTTTCGCAACGGTGCATACTCAGGGAGAACACTTATACCTTGAAATTTAGTAAGGGATCATCTTATAATGCTACCGTCGTTCTAAGCAAAATAAGAAGCATAATAAGATAAACATCACATGCAATCAAAATATGTGACATGATATGGCCATCATCATCTTGTGCTTTTGATCTCCATCTTCAAAGCACCGTCATGATCACCTTCGTCACCGGCTTGACACCTTGATCTTCATCGTAGTATCGTTGTCGTCTCGCCAACTATTGCTTCCACGACTATCGCTACCGCTTAGTGATAAACTAAAGCAATTACATGGCGATTGAATTTCATACAATAAAGCGACAACCATATGGCTCCTGCCAGTTGCCGATAACTTTACAAAACATGATCATCTCATACAAGATCGTATAACTCATGTCTTGACCATATCACATCACAACATTCCCTGCAAAAACAAGTTAGACGTCCTCTACTTTGTTTGTTGCAAGTTTTACGTGGCTGCTACGGGCTTAGCAAGAACCGTTCTTACCTACGCATACAAAACCACAACGATGTTTCGTCAAGTATGTGCTGTTTTAACCTTCACAAGGACCGGGCGTAGCCACACTTGATTCAGCTAAAGTGAGAGAGACAGACACCCGCCAGTCACCTTTAAGCAACGAGTGCTCGTAACGGTGAAACCAGTCTCGCGTAAGCGTACGCGTAATGTCGGTCCGGGCCGCTTCATCTCACAATACCGCCGAAGCAAAGTATGACATGCTGGTAAGCAGTATGACTAGTATCGTCCACAATCTCATTGTGTTCTACTCGTGCATATCATCTACGCATAGACCTGGCTCATGATGCCACTGTTGGGGAATGTAGTATTTTAAAATCTTCCTACGATCACGCAAGATCTATCTACCAGATGCATAGCAACGAGAGGGGAGAGTGTGTCTACGTACCCTTGTAGACCGGGAGCGGAAGCGTCAAGTGACGCGGTTGATGTTGTCGAACTTCTTCGCGATCCAACCGATCAAGCACCGAACGTACGGCACCTCCGCGTTCAGCACACGTTCAGCTTGATGACGTCCCACGAGCTCTTGATCCAGTAGAGCTTCACGGGAGAGTTTCGTCAGCATGACGGCGTGGTGACGGATATGATGTGTTCACCGGCGCAGGGCTTCGCCTAAGCTCCGCGACGGTACGACCGAGGTGTGATTCTGTGGAGGGGGGCACCGCACACGGCTAAAACAATTTAACTTGTGTGTCTTTGGGTGCCCCCCTGCCCCCGTATATAAAGGAGCAAGGGAGGAGGGGCCGGCCACCTCCTATGGTGCGGCTAGGGAGGGGACTCCTACTAGGAATAGGATTGCAATCCTATTCCTAGTAGGATTCACCGAAAGGAAGAAGGGGGAAAGGATTAGGAGAGGTGGCGCCCCCCCAATCCTAGTCCAACTAGGATTCCTAGGTGGGGGCGCCGGCCAGCCCTATGGGCTGCCTCTCTCTCACCCTTTAGGCCCACTATGGACCATCCCCTCTCGTAGGGGGTTCCGGTAACCCCCTCCGGCATTCCCGATAAATCCGAAACTTTTCCGGTATACTTCCGGTGTCCGAATATAGCCGTCCAATATATCAATCTTTATGTCTCGGACATTCCGAGACTCCTCGTCATGTCCGTGATCTCATCCGGGACTCCGAACTACCTTCGGTACATCAATACTCAAAAACTCATAATACCGATCGTCATCAAACGTTAAGCGTGCGGACCCTACGGGTTCGAGAACTTATGTAGACATGACCGAGACTCATCTCTGGTCAATAACCAATTGCGGAACCTGGATGTTCATATTGGCTCCTACATATTCTACGAAGATCTTTTATCGGTCAGAACCGCATAACAACATACGTTGTTCCTTTTGTCAAACGGTATGTTACTTGCCCGAGATTCGATCGTCGGTATCTTTATACCTAGTTCAATCTCGTTGCCGGCAAGTCTCTTTACTCGTTCCGTAACACATCATCTCGTGACTAACTCATTAGTCTTTTGCTTGCAAGGCTTATTGTGATGTGTGTTACCGAGAGGGCCCAGAGATACCTCTCCGACACTCGGAGTGACAAATCCTAATCTTGATCTATGCCAACACCACGAATACTTTCGGAGACACCTGTAGAGCATCTTTATGATCACCCAGTTACGTTGTGACGTTTGATAGCACACAAGGTGTTCCTACGGTATTCGGGAGTTGCATAATCTCATAGTCATAGGAACATGTATAAGTCATGAAGAAGGCAATAGCAGTAAAACTAAACGATCATAGTGCTATGCTAACGGATGGGTCTTGTCCATCACATCATTCTCCTAATGATGTGATCCCGTTGATCAAATGACAACTCATGTCTATGGTTAGGAAACATAACCATCTTTGATCAATGAGCTAGTCTAGTAGAGGCATACTAGGGACATACTGTTTTGTCTATGTATCCACACATGTACTAAGTTTCCAGTTAATACAATTCTAGCATGAATAAAAGACATTTATCATGATATAAGGAAATACAAATAACATCTTTATTATTGCCTCTAGGGCATATTTCCTTCAGTCTCCCACTTGAACTAGAGTCAATAATCTAGATTACAAAGTGATGATCCTCACACCCATGGAGTCTTGGTGCTGATCATGTTTTGCCCGTGGAAGAGGCTTAGTCAACGGGTCTGCAATATTCAGATCCGTATGTATTTTGCAAATCTCTATGTCTCCCTCCTTGACTAGATCGCGGATGGAATTGAAGCGTCTTTTGATGTGCTTTGTTCTCTTGTGAAACCTAGATTCCTTCGCCAAGGCTATGGCTCCAGTGTTGTCACAAAAGATTTTCATTGGACCCGATGCACTAGGTACTACACCTAGATCGGATATGAACTCCTTCATCCAGACTCCTTCATTTGCTGCTTCCGAAGCAGCTATGTATTCCGCTTCACACGTAGATCCCGCCACGACGCTCTGCTTGGAACTGCACCAACTGACAGCTCCACCGTTCAATAAAAATACATATCCGGTTTGTGACTTTGAGTCATCCGGATCAGTGTCAAAGCTAGAATCGACGTAACCGTTTACGACGAGCTCTTTGTCACCTCCATATACGAGAAACATATCCTTTGTTCTTTTCAGATACTTTAGGATGTTTTTGACCGATGTCCAGTGATCCACTCCTGGATTACTTTGGTACCTCCCTGCTAGACTTATAGCAAGGCACACATCAGGTCTGGTACACAGCATTGCATACATGATAGATCCTATGGCTGAGGCATAGGGAATGACTTTCATTTTCTCTCTATCTTCTGCAGTGGTCGTGTTGGGGAACGTAGTATTTTAAAATTTTCCTACGATCACGCAAGATCTATCTACCAGATGCATAGCAACGAGAGGGGAGAGTGTGTCTACGTACCCTCGTAGACCGGGAGCGGAAGCGTCAAGTGACGCGGTTGATGTTGTCGAACTTCTTCGCGATCCAACCGATCAAGCACCGAACGTACGGCACCTCCGCGTTCAGCACACGTTCAGCTTGATGACGTCCCACGAGCTCTTGATCCAGTTGAGCTTCACGGGAGAGTTTCGTCAGCACGACGGCGTGGTGACAGATATGATGTGTTCACCGGCGCAGGGCTTCGCCTAAGCTCCGCGACGGTACGACCGAGGTGTGATTCTGTGGAGGGGGGCACCGCACACGGCTAAAACAATTCAACTTGTGTGTCTTTGGGTGCCCCCCTGCCCCCGTATATAAAGGAGCAGGGGAGGGAGGCCGGCCAACCTCTCCTGGTGCGGCTAGGGAGGGAGTCCTACTAGGAATAGGATTGCAATCCTATTCCTAGTAGGATTCACCGAAAGGAAGAAGGGGGAAAGGAATAGGAGAGGTGGCGCCCCCCCAATCCTAGTCCAACTAGGATTCCTAGGTGGGGGAGCCGGCCAGCCCTATGGGCTGCCTCTCTCTCACCCTTTAGGCCCACTATGGACCATCCCCTCTCGTAGGGGGTTCCGGTAACCCCCTCCGGCATTCCCGATAAATCCGAAACTTTTCCGGTATACTTCCGGTGTCCGAATATAGCCGTCCAATATATCAATCTTTATGTCTCGGACATTCCGAGACTCCTCGTCATGTCCGTGATCTCATCCGGGACTCCGAACTACCTTCGGTACATCCATACTCAAAAACTCATAATACCGATCGTCATCAAACGTTAAGCGTGCGGACCCTACGGGTTCGAGAACTATGTAGACATGACCGAGACTCATCTCTGGTCAATAACCAATAGCGGAACCTGGATGTTCATATTGGCTCCTACATATTCTACGAAGATCTTTTATCGGTCAGAACCGCATAACAACATACGTTGTTCCTTTTGTCAAACGGTATGTTACTTGCCCGAGATTCGATCGTCGGTATCTTTATACCTAGTTCAATCTCGTTGCCGGCAAGTCTCTTTACTCGTTCCGTAACACATCATCTCGTGACTAACTCATTAGTCTTTTTTGCTTGCAAGGCTTATTATGATGTGTGTTACCGAGAGGGCCCAGAGATACCTTTCCGACACTCGGAGTGACAAATCCTAATCTTGATCTATGCCAACACCACGAATACTTTCGGAGACACCTGTAGAGCATCTTTATGATCACCCAGTTACGTTGTGACGTTTGATAGCACACAAGGTGTTCCTACGGTATTCGGGAGTTGCATAATCTCATAGTCATAGGAACATGTATAAGTCATGAAGAAAGCAATAGCAGTTAAACTAAACGATCATAGTGCTATGCTAACGGATGGGTCTTGTCCATCACATCATTCTCCTAATGATGTGATCCCGTTGATCAAATGACAACTCATGTCTATGGCTAGGAAACATAACCATCTTTGATCAATGAGCTAGTCTAGTAGAGGCATACTAGGGACATACTGTTTTGTCTATGTATTCACACATGTATTAAGTTTCCGGTTAATACAATTCTAGCATGAATAGTAAACATTTATCATGATATAAGGAAATAAATAATAACTTTATTATTGCCTCTAGGGCATATTTCCTTCAGAAGGGCCTCACCCGCGACACCACCGACCAGGAGATGGCGTACATCGCCACCCGGCTGGAAGAGGCGGCGGTAGCCGCAGCCGCGGGCGAGTTCGGGTACACTGTGGAGGAGGCGGAAGCAGCGGAGGCGTCAAGCCTTGCCGAGCGAGAAGAGTTTCTCAATGCGGGGAAGCTTGCCGGGCAAGTCGCCGAGGCAAGTGAGCCCGCCGAGTAGGGCGTCGGGTCGAGCGGGCCCGCCGAGCAGGGCGTCGGGTCGAGCGGGCCCGCCGAGGACGCGAGCGGCTCGCTGGAGATTGGCTCCTCTTCCTCCTCGTCTTCAGGCAGCTCGCCACCACCAGCAGATCCTCCAGCTCCACCAAGAAGGCGTCTCCGCAAGGCCTGGGACGTGACAGAGCGGCAGACGGGCCAACAGCCGCAGCGCCGCGCGACACGCGCCACCGCGGCAAGCAAGGCTGCCATGGGAGCACCTCGTGCTTCTGCGGCAACTGGAGCGGGATTTTCTCGGACCGCCGCTTCTGCTCCTGCCGCCACCCGCGCTTCGGCGGCAGCCGGAGCGGGGTCGTCTCAGACCACTACCCCTGCTCCCGCCAAGCGACCAAGGGAGCCTACTCATCCGCCTCCTCGTGCCGGGACGCGTGAGCCAGACTTCGACTTCTCTGCGCTCAGCTCTGACGAGGAAGAAGAAGAGTAAGACTTCGCAATTCTTGTATTTCTTTGATTTTCTGTTGTTCTGTCTTGCATCTCTTTTGCCTTACTCTGAACCTGTTCCTTTTCAGAACTTTGGCCCAGAGGGCGGCAAAGAGAGCCAAGGTCCCAGTGATCATCATCGAGGACGAGCCCACCGCGACAGCACGGGGTGCGCCTGAGACAAGCTTGCCGGACCCGGCAACTGTTCTTCAGAGCAGCCCCCAGCGCAGCCCCCAGCGTAAGTGTAGTTCATCTTCTGCTGTTTGGCGCGCGTGGGCGCTACTTCTTTACTGATGTCTTGTTCGTTGATTCGTGCAGGAGCAGAGCAGCAGCACGAGGAGCGCCAGGAGACCGCCCCCGATGTGCCGCACGCTTCGACCACACCGCCAAGGGGAGGCTCTCCGGCAAGGGCGAGTCCTCCGCCAAGGGCGAATACTCCGCCAAGGGCGAGCTCTCCGGCGAGGGATGGCACTAGCGGCCCTCCGCCGGCGGGAGCTACAACCACGCCGCCGAGGGAGAGCTCCCCGGCAAGGAACCTCACCGAGGAGCCGGCCCGCGCAGGTAATCCCTTTGCTTCAAGCTTCCCTTGTCTTTTCTTCTTTCGATTCTTCTTTTTGGATATTTGCTTGACTGTTTGTCTTTTCTTTTCTTCCGTCAGACCCATCCGCAGCCGATCCAATGGAGACGGAGGTCGTTGCTGACGACGCCGCCGTTGCCGAGGAAACGGTCAGCGCAGACGATCCCGCCGGCGCAGGGGCCGCCAAGGCTGCCGCCGCAGCAGCCGGCGAAGGGGCTGGCGATCGCACTGACGGCCCTGAGGCCGCAGGAGCGCCGGGTGCTACACCGACCGCCGAGTCCTCCGCCGCTGCCGCAGCCCCCAGCCCCGACGAGCACGAGCCAGGCGCCTGTCTAAAGGCCGGCGACGATGTCTTCATCAAGCTCCCCTTGGCGTCCATGTCTAGGGCGCCGGTCGAGGGAGAGGTCTTCGACGGAGAGGTGCTTGCCTTCGCCGGGCTGAAGCTTGTCGACGCGCCGAGCAGCAGCAGCGAGCCCGAGGAGGAGCGGCTGCTGCGCAAGCTGCTGTCGCTTTACCGCGCCCAGCAGGCCAAGCTGGAGTCTCGCAAGGCTCTTGCTGCGAAGGCGGGAGCTGATATCGAGAAGCGCGCGGAGGAGCTCCGGGCCATCAACCAAGCAGCTCTCCGGTCCTTGGCAGAGGAGCGGGAGCAACTTGCCGAGGCGCAGCAGGCCTTCATCCTGGAGAAGGCTGAAGTGGAGGAACAGCAGCGGCTTGCCGCTGAGAAGCTGTCAACGCTGGAGGGTGAGCTGGCGCAGCGGAAGGTAAACCTCGACGGTCACGAGGAGGAACTTGCCGCGCGCGAGCAATCGCTTGGCGGGGCTCTACAGGAAGCAAAGGATGCTGCCGCAGCTGCCGAGACCGCCAAGAGGGAGTTGGAGACGAGGGTGGCGCAGCTGGAGGCCAACCTCAAGACAAGCGGCGAGGAGGTTGCCGCACTCAAGCTCGAGAGGGAGAAGGACGCCCACAGCCATTCAGAGCTGCAGGTCCGCCTCGCCGAGAAGGGCAAGGAGCTTGCCGCCGCCAAGAACTCCAACGCCGATCTGGAGTTGAAACTGACCACCTTGACCCAGACGCTGGACGGCGCCAAGGAGCGGGAGGCGGCCTTAAAGGAGGAGGTCAGGGCCGAGAAGGCATTGCTGGCGAGCGCTGCCGTCACCCAGAACAATTTCAGGCAGACCATCGAGCTCTGGACGGAAGGTCTCGTCAACGCCGCCGTAGACATCGACAAGGAGTTGGCGCAGCTGGGGGCGGAGTATCTCGGATACTCCACCGACGAGAACCTCCACCCCAGCGCCAAGCTTACTCTATTCTTCAAGGGCATGGCGACGGCCCTCCGACAACTCCGGGAGAAGATCCCAAAGTAGTTGGCGGGCGAGTCGCGCAAACTCTGCGCGGGAGCCCTGCAGAAGGTGTTGATGAAGGTGGTCTTCCGCAATCCGGGCCTCAACCTCACCAACGTCCTTAGGAGCTTGCCGCCGGGCACTGATCAGGAGGCGCCCAAGGCCCTTGTCACACCCATTGTGGACAAGGTGAGCGGCATTAAGAGGGTTGAAGGCGCTCGCGCAGATTAGGCTGCTTATTTTCTTCTTTCCTTGTCGCTGCTAATCATGTTACGAAAATAGTCTGTTAGAGCTGCGACAAGCTATTTTGTATTATAACTCTATTTTGGGTAGTTATTGCTATGTTATTTCCTTTACTTGATTTCCTTGCTTTGTATGTTTTTACCCTACGCTTTTAGGGAACTTGCCGGCGCAGGCACCTTTGCCGCGAGCGCTGAGTGCGGAACTTCAGCAGCCTGCTGGCGGTGCCGTTGCCGACAAGAAACCTTGTCGCAACCAGTTGCAGCACACTTAAGTTGCTGAGCGGGCTCGGAAACAGAGTAAGGGCGCGACACTAGTCGCAGCACACTTAAGCTGTTGAGCGAACTCGAAACAAAGTAAGGGCGCAACTAGCCACGAGCTGGTTCCTCCGCGCATAGGTTTTCCATACAAAGTGCGATCGTTCAAGGAAGATAACTTAAAAATTTAAAAATCTGATTGCTCAAACTTTGGCAACTTAGCTTTTGTGTTGTTTGCTTCCCGGCAAGGCCAAACTTCCTTGAACGGCGCTTGGTCCATACCACCATCTTCTCCTCCCCCCCGGCAAACTTGTGCGCGAGAGAACCTTCCTTTCCTTGAGAAAAAAGAAGGGAGAGAAAATACAGATATGGAGCCTTTGGGCTCGTTATTGCTTACCGGGGGTAGGTGCTGCACAAGGTGTCATATAATACATGCAAGAAATATAAAGCATGAAAGTGACAAAATGTGCCGAGCACATGAGTTTTACTGATGCATGGGGTCTGCGCCCGGCTTTGTACAAAGGATTACATGCAACATCGACAAGACTTGTACAAAAGGTGGTCGCCGGAGCGGATCACGGCAACCGCGCCTTATGGCTAAAACTTACGAAGATGCTCTATGTTCCAGGAGTTGCTCACCGGAAAGCCATCTTCGGTCTTAAGGCGGACAGCGCCGGGCCTAGTGACTCGTTTCACCCGATAAGGGCCTTCCCACTTCGGCGTCAACTTGTTGGAATTCTTGGTGGACTGAACGCGCCGAAGAACAAGGTCGCCTTCCTCGAGACTTCTGGCGTTAACTTTGCGGCTATGGTAGCGACGCAAAGCTTGCTGGTAGCGAGCAGCTCGCACAGCAGCCTAAAGACGGTCTTCCTCAAGGAGCAGCGCGTCATCTTGTCGCAGTTGCTCTTGCTCGAGCTCATCATAAGAGAGCACTCGAGGTGACCCGTATACGAGTTCCGTGGGGAGAACTGTCTCTGCTCCATAGACAAGAGCGAAAGGTGTCTGTCCAGTGGCTCGATTTGGCGTCGTCCTGATCGACCAAAGAACCACTGGAGCTCCTCGATCCAGTTTCTTCCGCACTTGTGCAGCATGTCGAAAGTTCTGGTCTTGAGTCCACGCAACACTTCAGCATTTGCCCTCTCCGCTTGACCGTTGCTTCTCGGGTGAGCAACAGAAGCGAAGCAGACCTTGGCGCCAAGATCTTGGACGTACTGCATGAAGGTGCGGCTCGTGAATTGTGTACCGTTGTCGGTGATGATCCTGTTAGGGATCCCGAAATGGCAAACAATCGACCTGAAGAACTTGACTGCTGACTGTGCTGTCACCTTCCTCACTGGCTCCACTTCCGGCCACTTTGTGAACTTGTCGATTGCAACGTACAAGAACTCAAAGCCCCCGGCTGCGCGGGGAAAAGGGCCGAGGATGTCGAGCCCCCAGACCGAAAATGGCCAGGATAAAGGGATCGTCTGGAGAGCTTGAGCTGGCTGGTGTATCTGCTTGGAATGGAACTGGCACGCTTCACACTTGGTTACTTGTGCAGTTGCATCCTGGAGGGCTTCTGGCCAAAAGAAACCTTGCCGGAATGCTTTGCCGACAAGTGCTCTTGCACCAATGTGGTGACCACATATGCCTCCATGTATCTCTGCCAACAGCTTTTGTCCGTCTTCCCGGGGAATACACTTCAATTTCACACCGTTGAGTCTTCTTCTTCACAGTGTGTTGTCAACAAACTGGTACATACTTGACCGCCGGGCTACTCTTTCTGCTTCTTCTTGCTCTTCGGGAAGTTCTCCAGTCTGAAGGAAACGGACAATATGATGTGCCCATGCTGGAGCTTGTGGCTCGACAACAAGGACTAAAGGCACATCTGCTGCTGCGAGAACGTCCGCTTCTACGGCTAGAACCTGTGGTTCAGCCGGAGCTTGACGATCCCCGGCAAGCTTGCCGGAGCAAAACTTGTCGGGAGCCTCTGCTTCAACGGAACAAGCCCTGGGGCTTGCCGGAGCAGATTGCTCCTCAGCATTCTTGGTGTTGATCTTGGGGACCTTCTTGGCGGCTGCTTCGGGAAGCTCTGTCAGAAAGTAGTCTCCAGAGACCAACTTCCTCTTCTTGCTCTGTCCAGTTGATGGTGTTACGGACGGTTGAGTCAGCTTGAGCACAAAGATTCCTAGTTCCACAGGTAACTTTAGTGCGGCACACTTTGACAGGCCATCTGCGATGTCGTTCTGAGCTCTTGGAACATGCTCCATCTGTAGGCCATCAAAGTGTTCTTCAAGCTTTCTCACTTCGTCGACGTAAGCTTCCATCAACGGACTCTGATAGTTCTTGTTTACTTGGCGGACGACAAGCTACGAGTCACCCCTTACAATCAGCTTCTTGATCCCAAGGTCTGCCGCGATCCTGAGACCGGCAAGCAAACCTTCATACTCTGCAGTATTGTTTGTTGCTTGCTCCTTGGGAAAGTGCATCTGGACGACGTACTTGAGGTGCTCCCCGGTGGGTGCGACAAGCAGCACGCCAGCACCGGTGCCTTGCAGCGAGAAGGCACCATCAAAGTACATCAGCCACTCTTTGCTTGCTTCCTTGACGGGGATGCTCGTTTCTGGAATCTCTTCGTCTGGTGTTGGCGTCCACTCTGCTATGAACTCTGCCAATGCTCTGCTCTGGATAGTGGAATTGCTCTCAAACTTGAGGCCAAAGCTTGACAGTTCCAGTGCCCACTCGACAATCCTTCCTGTTGCTTCTGGATTATGCAGTATCCTCTTCAGCGGAAAGCGAGTGACAACTGTTATCTCATGTGCTTGGAAGTAGTGGCGCAGCTTTCTCGAGGCCATGAGAAGGCCGAAAAGCAGCTTCTGCACACCAGAGTACCTCAACCTAGCCCCCTGCAGGAGGGAGCTGACGAAGTAAACCGGGCGCTGTACCATCTTCTTCCGTATCTTCTCTTGCATCTGCGCAGATCCATCCTTGTCGGGACCAGAGCTTGTCGGGGAAGCCCCCTGCTTGTCGCTGGACATGCTTGCCGCGGCTGCTGGCTCATCATCTGCCTCCCTCTCCGCTACTAACGCAGCACTAACCACTTGATTGGTTGTCGCTAGATACAGCAGCAACTTCTCTTGTGGCCTAGGTGCGACAAGTATTGGAGTGGAGGACAGGTACCTCTTCAAGTCTTGCAGCGCTGCCTCCGCTTCCGGAGTCCATTTCATTGGACCTGCCTTTTTCAAAATTTTGAAAAATGGCAGGGCGTGTTCAGCAGACTTAGAGATAAACCTGCTGAGAGCAGCCACGCAGCCGGCAAGTCTCCGTACATCCTTGACGCGCTTGGGTGCTTCGATCTGCTCAATGGCCTTGATCTTGTCGGGATTGGCTTCAATTCCCCTCTGAGACACGAAGAACCCGAGAAGCTTGCCGGAAGGTACTCCAAACACGCACTTCTCGGGGTTGAGCTTGAGCTGGATCTTGCGCAGATTCGCAAAGGTTTCATCTAAATCTTGGATCAGAGTAGCCCTGGCCTTGCTCTTGACCACTATGTCATCCATGTATGCTTCTACATTTCTGTGTATCTGTGGCTCAAAAGCGGTATGGACTACTCTTGCAAATGTCGAGCCAGCATTCTTCAATCCGAAAGGCATCCTTATGAAACAGTACGTGCCACATGGAGTGATGAACGCGGTCTTCTCCTCATCCTCTTCAGCCATGAAGATTTGATGGTATCCTGAGTATGCATCAAGAAATGAAAGCAGGTCGCATCCAGCCGTGGAATCAACAATCTGGTCAATGCGCGGCAAGGGAAACGGATCTTTGGGACAAGCTTTATTCACATCGGTGAAGTCGATACAAAGCCTCCACTTCCCGTTTGCCTTACGCACGACAACAGTATTGGCCAACCACGTGGGATGGAGCACACCTCTAACAAGGCCTGCTGCTTCCAACTTCTTGATTTCTTCTGCTATGAACTCTTGGCGCTCCACTGCTTGTTTCCTGACTTTTTGCTTGACGGGCCGCGCGTGAGGACAGACGGCAAGCTTGTGCTCAATCAATTTCTTGGGAACACCGGGGATGTCAGACGGTTGCTATGCAAACACGTCGACATTCGCCCGCGGGAAAGCAACGAGCGCGCTTTCCTATTTAGGGTCAAGCGTGGCACTGATGGTGAAGGTACCAACAGCGCCGTCCTCCTTGGCGGACACCTTCTTGGTCTCTGGCGGAGCTGCCATCGCCATCTTGCACTTGCCGGTGGAGCTCGATGGTGCGTCCTCAACGGTAGTGCAGCACTTCGAGGAGGTGCGCTTGCCGGAGTAGGCCCCAGAGCTCTTGCCGGACTTGGTCTTCTTCTTCCCCCCGGGAGCTTCAGCGGCAAGTGTTTGTCGATCTGTCGCGACCGCTGCTTCCCGGTAGATCTTGTCGGCGCAGATAAGGGCATCCTTCTTGTCGCCAGGGACAGAGATGACGCTTATCGGGCCTGGCATCTTGAGCATGTTGTAGGCGTAGTGAGAGGCCGCCATGAACTTGGCGAGTGCTGGACGGCCAAGTATCCCATTGTAAGGCAATGGGAAATCGGCAACGTCAAAAGTGACCCTCTCAGTCCTGAAGTTCAGCTCGCCGCCAAATGTCACTGGCAGCGTGATCTTCCCCTTCGGCTTGCTCCTTCCCGGGTTGATCCCTTGGAATGTGCCGGTTTCTTCGAGCTCGCTGTCGGGGATCTGGAGTTTCTGGATCACAGCGGAGGAGATCAGGTTCAAGCCGGCCCCGCCGTCAACTAACATCTTAGTGACCTTGAGGTTGCGGATAGTTGGTGAAACCAACATCGGCAAGCACCCGACCGCAGTTGTGCGATCAGGGTGGTCCTCAATATCAAAGATGATAGGCGTGCCGGACCACTTCACAAGCTTGCGCGATTCGACAGGTGGTTCTGCCGCATTGACTTCACGCACCCACTGCTTGAGTTGGCGGTGTGAAGTATGCAGAGAAGCACCGCCGTCAACGCACAAAACTTCTGTGGCTTTCTAGAACTCCTGCTCGCTGTTCTCCGCATCGTCCATGTCTTCATCGTCGTCTTCATTTTCATCCTTGTCGCGGCCGCGGGGAGGTCTGTCTCCTTGCCGCTGCTTGGCCTTGCCGCGGCGTCCTCCCCGGCCGTTGAATGGCCGCTTCTTGCCGGATCCGCCATCACCTCCTTGGGCCTTCTCCTTGTCGCGCCGCTCGTACTCAGCCTTCTGCTGCTCGACAAGCTGCTCGACTCTCTTGCAGTTCTGGAGATCGTGGCCCTTGGTGCGGTGGATCTTGCAGTACTGCTTATCGGTGCCGTCCTGCTTGTCGGTGGCCGCCACAGCCTGGCAGTTGGTGCATGCGGCAGTCTTCTTGCCGGAGCTACCAGCTTGGGCTTTCTTGGCGCCAGCCTCCTTGCCGGACTGCTCAACGACTAGCACTTCCTTGTTCTTCTTCTTCCTGTTATTCCGCCGCCGGCTTTTCTTTGCCGGGGCGGGATCCTCGCTATCTGATCCCCCTGCTCCTGTATCCTCTCCGGGGAGTTTCCTCCCCTCCTCAGCTCGCACGCACTCATCGGCCAGGGCGTAGAGCTCGCTGACGTCCGTGATCTTGCACATCGCCATATCCTCCCTCATCCTGCGGTTACGCACGTTCTGGTGGAACGCACTGATAACCGCAGCAGGGTGGACGTCTGGGATGTTGTGCTGGACACGGCTGAACCTCTGGATATACTTGCGCAGGGGCTCTCCTTCCTTCTGGGCGAGCAGATGAAGGTCACTCTCCTGGCCATGAGGCTTGTGGCCGCCTGTGAAGGCGCCGACAAACTGATGGCACAGGTCGGCCCAAGAAGAAATGGAGTTATCTGGCAAGTGCATGAGCCATGATCTGACGTTTGGCTTGAGCACCAGCGGGAAGTAGTTGGCAAGGATCTTCTCGTCTCGCCCCCCAGCAGCTTGCACCGCGATGGTGTAGATGCTGAGGAACTCCGACGGATGCGTCTCGCCGTCGTACTTCTCTGGTACGTCGGGCTTGAAGTTCTTCATGCTGGGCCACTGGACTTGCCGCAGCTCACGAGTGAACGCAGGACAACCTACCGCGTACGGCAGGTCGCCCGGTCCCCCTGGCGCTTGCATGTCGACAGTGGGCCCAGCGCGCTGGTCAGATTGACGCCGCGCTTCTCTTCGGCGCTCGATGCGGGTACGAGCTTCTTCTTGTTGTCGATCGTCGAGAATTTGGCGCTGATCGGGCGAGCTCACGGATCTGATGACGCAGTGGAGTCGTCGTCGATGTTGATCCGGCGAGTCGGCGATCTTGGCCTTCGTGGCGGGGAGTGCACGGTGGTTGCACCCCCACCGGTCTTGTCGCCATCGGCCCGCGCCTGGCTGACTAGCCGCGGCCGCGACGTGCTTGGCTGCTGCGGGGTGTCGCCGTTGGCGAAGGCGATGAGACTTTGGATGGTGGCCCTCCAGTCATCGGCCTTGTCTGCCGCTGGAGGGAAGTCTAGGAGCAGTTGAGCTCGTGCTAGAGCTTCTGCCGGAGTGGCGGGTAGCGGTGGCGAGCGGTGCGAGGAGCGGGATATGCTCGGACTTCTAACTACGTTAGAAGGAGCAATTTCCCGTCCAAGCGACCGCGCCTTGCTCGTGCCAGCATGTTGGCGCGCATGCTGGCCTTGAGTGTCTCGGGATCCGCCAGCTTGACCCTGGCCCAGCAAGCGTATGGTACCTTGAGTACCACGACGCTGCCGGTCCCGCGCCTCCTGAGATGGGCGCGGTGCATGTACGGACGCCGAGGTCTAGGAGTGCGCCCCGCCGTCGTGGGAGCCGGCTACGCCGCCGATGGGCAGTGCAGCCTTGTCCTTGGACCTGGCAGCATCGTGAGTCTCCTCGTCGGCGCCCGTTCTTCCGCCGGCGTCTACCCCACCAACCGTTGGCTCCGGTGGTGGTGGGATCGACGCGGACGGGCCAGCTACCTCCGAAGCCTTCTTCTTCGGCGGCATGTTGATGAATATGATGATGAAGATCTAGCTCGTGTGACGCCGGATCAGGTTCACACAATCTCGACGCACCCCCTACCTGGCGCGCCAAAGATGTCGAGGAAACTGATCGCCCACGAACACCTATGGGACCGGAGCCCCTTTTCGGTACGGCAGGGGGCGGAGATCGCGCAAAGAGCTGATCGAGGCGAGCACACGAGCAGTTTACCTAGGTTCGGGCCGCACGGATGCGTAAAACCCTACTCCTGATTTGGTTTGTATTGCGCTCTTGCTCGGGAGCGAGGAGAGCTACAGTACACTCTAACCGCTAGCAAGACCGAGCGTGAGAATGATCGAATGTCTAACCCCCCTTTTCGTTGTGCATGGGCCTCCTTTTATACGCTCAAGGGGTCACCGACAGGTGGCAACGCAGTTGAGGGTAAAAATGTAAAAAGGGTGGTAGATGGAATAGTGCTCCATACCTAACCCTGACGGAAGGGGACAAGGGCATTGAATGCCCGTCGCCGTCGCCTAAACAGTGCAAAAAGTGACCATCAGGGGCGCCACCGTCCGCCACGACGGTAGCCTTGTCATCGCCGCTTGCCACCGTGTACCCCTGGCTGCACAGCCTTCCGCCACGTGCGCCTGGAAGGGTCCCAGGGCGACACGTGGGTGGATGCGCTGGAGTGCGGGTACTGAGTGGAAGCTTGCCGCGGTGGCTATCTTGTCGCTTCCGGGAGCTTGTCGCTCACCGGTCCTTGCCGAGACGCGTGGCACGTCGCGGCAAGTTCTCTTGAGATGCCTTGGTTGACCTTCTCGGCAAGCTCCTCTTGTCGGGGTCTTGTGCCTTGAGTGGTTTTGTGCCTTGAGCGGCCTTCCCGGCAAGCTCCTCTTGCCGGGGCCTTGTCTCTTTGACTTGAATACTTTGTTCTTGAATGGCTCCAAAGGAACCAAAAGTGGTCTGGGCGGTCACCTGGCAAGCCTTGCCGCGGGACACTGCAACTGCCCGTGCACAAGTTCGGGATACTAAGGTACCCTTACTTTAGTACACCGACACTTTCCAACCCTTCAATTTATTCGTTGGAGTAATCTTGGGTTGTGTTTCTCCTAAAAACTTTCCTTAAGGATTGTTGTTATTGTGGTGCTTATAAATGACCCAAATTCTTCATTTATCCTCTAGGTGAAAGAAGTTTTCATCTCTTCGCTCATCTCAAATCAATCATTTCGTAGTGGTAGAATTTCACCTCAATTTTGAGATGTTTCCATAAGGCCACAACAAGCTTATTCTTTTCGTTGTTAATTTTCCAACAACTCCGTTCAATCCATCCTTGTAAGGTTGCTTTTCAAAATCAATTGTGGGAGAAGTTTTCAATTTCTTATCCGTTCTTTTCTTTTATTGTGAGGCCCCCGATTTGACTGTACACTAATCATGCACGCAAATGTGTACGACCAAGATCAGGGACTCACTGGAAGATATCACAACACAACTCTAGACACAAATTAAAATAATACAAGCTTTATATTACAAGCCAGGGGCCTCAAGGGCTCGAATACATAAGCTCGAAAACACAAGAGTCAGCGGAAGCAATAATATCTGAGTACAGACATAAGTTAAACAAGTTGCCATAAGATGGCTAGCACAAAAGTAGGAACGATCGAAAAGGCAAGGCCTCCTGCCTGGGACCTCCTAATTACTCCTCGAAGCTGAACTCTGCGTAGAAACATCCTCGGGATCCTCTGGCTCGTGGACTCCATCAATCTGGTTGCATCATCCGAGAAGAAGGAACAAAAGGGGAAAAGGGGAGCAAAGCAACCGTGAGTACTCATCCAAAGTACTCGCAAGCAAGGATCTACACTACATATGCAATGGTATCTGTGTAAAGGGGTAATATATGTGGGTTAAACTGCAGAATGCCAGAATAATAGGGGGATAGCTAATCCAATCGAAGACTACGCTTTTGGCCACCTCCATCTTGCAGCAGTAGAAGAGAGAAGATGGAAAAGTAACAAGTATCAAAGCTTTTGGCAGCCTCCGTCTTGAGTAGCTGAAGAGTTCACCAAGTAACATCGTATAGCATAATCCTATAGGCGATCCTCCCCTCGTCGCCCTGTGGGAAAGCGATCACCGAGTTGTATCTGGAACTTGTCTGGGTGTGTTTTATTAAGTATCAAGTTCTAGTTGTCACGAGGTCAGAGTACAACTCCGGGTCGTCCTTTTACCGAGGGACACGGCTATTCGAATAGATTAACTTCCCTGCAGGGGTGCACTGTTGGGGAACGTAGTATTTTAAAATTTTCCTACGATCACGCAAGATCTATCTACCAGATGCATAGCAACGAGAGGGGAGAGTGTGTCTACGTACCCTCGTAGACCGGGAGCGGAAGCGTCAAGTGACACGGTTGATGTTGTCGAACTTCTTCGCGATCCAACCGATCAAGCACCGAACGTACGGCACCTCCGCGTTCAGCACACGTTCAGCTTGATGACGTCCCACGAGCTCTTGATCCAGTTGAGCTTCACGGGAGAGTTTCGTCAGCACGACGGCGTGGTGACGGATATGATGTGTTCACCGGCGCAGGGCTTCGCCTAAGCTCCGCGACGGTATGACCGAGGTGTGATTCTGTTGAGGGGGGCACCGCACACGGCTAAAACAATTCAACTTGTGTGTCTTTGGGTGCCCTCCTGCCCCCGTATATAAAGGAGCAGGGGAGGGAGGCCGGCCGGCCCTTCCTGGTGCGGCTAGGGAGTGGACTCCTACTTGGAATAGGATTGCAATCCTATTCCTAGTAGGATTCACCTAAAAGGAAAAAGGGGGAAAGGAATAGGAGAGGTGGCGCCCCCCCCCCCAATCCTAGTCCAACTAGGAACCCTAGGTGGGGGCGCCGGCCAGCCCTATGGGCTGCCTCTCTCTTTCCCTTTAGGCCCACTATGGACCATCCCCTCTCGTAGGGGGTTCCGGTAACCCCCTCCGGCATTCCCGATAAATCCAAAACTTTTCCGGTATACTTCCGGTGTCCGAATATAGCCGTCCAATATATCAATCTTTATGTCTCGTACATTCCGAGACTCCTCGTCATGTCCGTGATCTCATCCGGGACTCCGAACTACCTTTGGTACATCAATACTCATAAACTCATAATACCGATCGTCATCAAACGTTAAGCGTGCGGACCCTACGGGTTCGAGAACTATGTAGACATGACCGAGACTCATCTCCGGTCAATAACCAATAGCGGAACCTGGATGTTCATATTGGCTCCTACATATTCTACGAAGATCTTTTATCGGTCAGAACCGCATAACTACATATGTTGTTCCTTTTGTCAAACGGTATGTTACTTGCCCGAGATTCGATCGTCGGTATCTCTATACCTAGTTCAATCTCGTTACCGGCAAGTCTCTTTACTCGTTCCGTAACACATCATCTCGTGACTAACTCATTAGTCTTTTGCTTGCAAGGCTTATTGTGATGTGTGTTACCGAGAGGGCCCAGAGATACCTCTTCGACACTCGGAGTGACAAATCCTAATCTTGATCTATGACAACACCACGAATACTTTCGGAGACACCTGTAGAGCATCTTTATGATCACCCAGTTATGTTGTGACGTTTGATAGCACACAAGGTGTTCCTACGGTATTCGGGAGTTGCATAATCTCATAGTCATAGGAACATGTATAAGTCATGAAGAAAGCAATAGCAGTAAAACTAAACGATCATAGTGCTATGCTAACGGATGGGTCTTGTCCATCACATCGTTCTCCTAATGATGTGATCCCGTTGATCAAATGACAACTCATGTCTATGGCCAGGAAACATAACCATCTTTGATCAATGAGCTAGTCTAGTAGAGGCATACTAGGGACATACTGTTTTGTCTATGTATCCACACATGTACTAAGTTTCCGGTTAATACAATTCTAGCATGAATAAAAGACATTTATCATGATATAAGGAAATACAAATAACATCTTTATTATTGCCTCTAGGGCATATTTCCTTCAGTCTCCCACTTGAACTAGAGTCAATAATCTAGATTACAAAGTGATGATCCTCACACCCATGGAGTCTTGGTGCTGATCATGTTTTGCCCGTGGAAGAGGCTTAGTCAACGGGTCTGCAACATTCAGATCCGTATGTATTTTGCAAATCTCTATGTCTCCCTCCTTGACTAGATCGCGGATGGAATTGAAGCGTCTTTTGATGTGCTTTGTTCTCTTGTGAAACCTGGATTCCTTCGCCAAGGCTATGGCTCCAGAGTTGTCACAAAAGATTTTCATTGGACCCGATGCACTAGGTACTACACCTAGATCGGATATGAACTCCTTCATCCAGACTCCTACATTTGCTGCTTCCGAAGCAGCTATGTATTCCGCTTCACACGTAGATCCCGCCACGACGCTCTGCTTGGAACTGCACCAACTGACAGCTCCACCGTTCAATAAAAATACATATCTGGTTTGTGACTTTGAGTCATCCGGATCAGTGTCAAAGCTAGAATCGACATAACTGTTTACGACGAGCTCTTTGTCACCTTCATATACGAGAAACATATCCTTTGTTCTTTTCAGATACTTTAGGATGTTTTTGACCGCTGTCCAGTGATCCACTCCTGGATTACTTTGGTACCTCCCTGCTAGACTTATAGCAAGGCACACATCAGGTCTGGTACACAGCATTGCATACATGATAGATCCTATGGCTGAGGCATAGGGAATGACTTTCATTTTCTCTCTATCTTCTGCAGTGGTCGGGCATTGAGTCTTACTCAATTTCATACCTTGTAAAACAGGCAAGAACCCTTTCTTTGACTGATCCATTTTGAACTTCTTCAAAATCTTATCAAGGTATGTGCTTTGTGAAAGTCCAATTAAGCGTCTTGATCTATCTCTATAGATCTTGATACCTAATATATAAGTAGCTTCATCGAGGTCTTTCATTGAATTTTTTTTATTCAAGTATCCTTTTATGCTATCCAGAAATTCTATATCATTTCCAATCAACAATATGTCATCTACATATAATATTAGAAATGCTACAGAGCTCCCACTCACTTTCTTGTAAATACAGGCTTCTCCAAAAGTCTGTATAAAACCATATGCTTTGATCACCTCATCAAAGCGTATATTCCAACTCCGAGATGCTTGCACCAGTCCATAGATGGATCGCTGGAGCTTGCATACTTTGTTTGCACCTTTTGGATCGACAAAACCTTCTGGTTGCATCATATACAACTCTTCTTTGAGATATCCATTTAGGAATGCAGTTTTGACATCCATTTGCCAGATTTCATAATCATAAAATGCGGCAATTGCTAACATGATTCGGACAGACTTAAGCATCGCTACAGGTGAGAAAGTCTCATCGTAGTCAACTCCTTGAACTTGTCGAAAACCTTTCGCAACAAGTCGAGCTTTGTAAACAGTAATATTACCGTCTGCGTCGGTCTTCCTCTTGAAGATCCATTTATTTTCGATGGCTTGCCGATCATCGGGCAAGTCAACCAAAGTCCACACTTTGTTCTCATACATGGATCCCATCTCAGATTTCATGGCTTCAAGCCATTTTGCGGAATCTGAGCTCATCATCGCTTCCTTATAGTTCGTAGGTTCATCATGGTCTAGTAACATGATTTCCAGAACTGGGTTGCCGTACCACTCTGGTGCGGAACGTACTCTGGTTGATCTACGACGTTCAGCAGAAACTTGATCCGAAGTTTCATGATCATTATCATCAACTTCCTCACTAATTGGTGTAGGAATCACTGGAACAATTTCCTGTGATGTACTACTTTCCAATATGGGAGAAGGTACAATTACCTCATCAAGTTCTACTTTCCTCCCACTCACTTCTTTCGAGAGAAACTCTTTTTCTAGAAAGGATCCGTTCTTAGCAACGAATATTTTGCCTTCGGATCTGTGATAGAAGGTGTACCCAACAGTCTCTTTTGGGTATCCTATGAAGACACATTTTTCCGACTTGGGATCGAGCTTATCAGGTTGAAGTGTTTTCACATAAGCATCGCAGCCCCAAATTTTAAGAAACGACAACTTTGGTTTCTTGCCAAACCATAGTTCATAAGGTGTCGTATCAACGGATTTAGATGGTGCCCTATTTAACGTGAATGCAGCTGTCTCTAAAGCATAACCCCAAAACGATAGTGGTAAATCGGTAAGAGACATCATAGATCGCACCATATCCAATAAAGTACGGTTACGACGTTCGGACACACCATTACGCTGTGGTGTTCCAGGTGGCGTGAGTTGTGAAACTATTCCACATTGTTTCGAATGAAGACCAAACTCGTAACTCAAATATTCTCCTCCACGCTCAGATCGTAGGAACTTTATTTTCTTGTTACGATGATTCTCTACTTCACTCTGAAATTCTTTGAACTTTTCAAATGTTTCAGACTTGTGCTTCATTAAGTAGATATACCCATATCTGCTCAAATCATCAGTGAAGGTCAGAAAATAACGATACCCGCCGCGAGCATCAACACTCATCGGTCCACATACATCAGTATGTATGATTTCCAACAAATCTGTTGATCGCTCCATAGTTCCGGAGAACGGAGTTTTAGTCATCTTGCCCATGAGGCATGGTTCGCAAGAACCAAGTGATTCATAATCAAGTGATTCAAAAAGTCCATCATTATGGAGTTTCTTCATGCGTTTTACATCAATATGACCTAAACGGCAGTGCCACAAATAAGTTGCACTATCATTATTAACCTTGCATCTTTTGGTTTCAATATTATGAATATGTGTATCACTACAATCGAGATCCAATAAGAATAGACCACTCTTCAAGGGTGCATGACCATAAAAGATATTATTCATTAAAATGGAACAACCATTATTCTCTGATTTAAATGAATAACCGTCTCGCAATAAACAAGATCCAGATATAATGTTCATGCTCAACGCTGGCACCAAATAACAATTATTTAGGTCTATAACTAATCCCGATGGTAGATGTAGAGGTAGCGTGCCGACGGCGATCACATCAACTTTGGAACCGTTTCCCACGCTCATCGTCACCTCGTCCTTAGCTAATCTTCGTTTAATCCGTAGTCCCTGTTTCGAGTTACAAATATTAGCAACCGAACCGGTATCAAATACCCAGGTACTACTACGAGCATTAGTAAGGTACACATCAATAACATGTATATCACATATACCTTTGTTCATCTTGCCATCCTTCTTATTCGCCAAATACTTGGGGCAGTTCCGCTTCCAGTGTCCAGTCCCCTTGCAGTAGAAGCACTCAGTTTCAGGCTTGGCTCCAGATTTGGGTTTCTTCGTGGGAGTAGCAACTGACTTGCTATTCTTTTTGAAGTTCCCTTTCTTTCCCTTGCCCTTTTTCTTGAAACTAGTGGTCTTGTTAACCATCAACACTTGATGCTCCTTTTTGATTTCTACCTCCGCAGCTTTGAGCATAGCGAAGAGCTCGCGAATTGTCTTTTGCATCCCTTGCATGTTATAGTTCATCACGAAGCCTTTATAGCTTGGTGGCAGTGATTGAAGAACTCTATCAATAACACTATCCTCGTCAACTTTGCAACCAAGTTGAGTCATATGATTGTAGTACCCAGACATTCTGAGCAAGTGTTCACTGATAGAACTATTCTCCTCCATTTTGCAGCTGTAGAACTTATTGGAAATCTCATATTTCTCAATTCGGGCATTTGCTTGAAATATTAACTTCAACTCCTGGAACATCTCATATGCTCCATGACGTTCAAAACGTCGTTGAAGTCCCGGTTCTAAGGCGTAAAGCATGGCACACTGAACTATCGTGTAGTCATCAGACCGTGACTGCCAGACGTTCAAAGCGTCTGCATCAGCGGAAGGGGGCTTGTCACCTAGCGGTGCTTCAAGGGCATAATTCTTCTGTGCAGCAATGAGGATAATCCTCAGGTTACGGACCCAGTCCGTGTAATTGCTACCATCATCTTTCAACTTAGCTTTCTCTAGGAATGCATTAAAATTCAAAGGAACGGTAGCACGGGCCATTGATCTACAACGACATAGATATGCAAAACTATCAGGACTAAGTTCATGATAAATTAAAGTTCAATTTAATCATATTAATTTAAAGAACTCCCACTTAGATAGACATCCCTCTGGTCATCTAAATGATCACGTGATCCAAATCAACTAAACCATGTCCGATCATCACGTGAGATGGAGTAGTTTTCAATGGTGAACATCTTATGTTGATCATATCTACTATATGATTCACGCTCGACCTTTCGGTCTCCAGTGTTCCGAGGCCATATCTGTATATGCTAGGCTCGTCAAGTTTAACCCGAGTATTCTGCGTGTGCAAAACTGGCTTACACCCGTTGTATTTGAACGTAGAGCTTATCACACCCGATCATCACGTGGTGTCTCGGCACGACGAACTTTCGCAACGGTGCATACTCAGGAAGAACACTTATACCTTGAAATTTAGTAAGAGATCATCTTATAATGCTACCGTCGATCTAAGCAAAATAAGAAGCATAATAAGATAAACATCACATGCAATCAAAATATGTGACATGATATGGCCATCATCATCTTGTGCTTTTGATCTCCATCTCCAAAGCACCGTCATGATCACCTTCGTCACCGGCTTGACACCTTGATCTTCATCGTAGCATCGTTGTCGTCTCGCCAACTATTGCTTCTACGACTATCGCTACCGCTTAGTGATAAAGTAAAGCAATTACATTGCGATTGCATTTCATACAATAAAGCGACAACCATATGGCTCCTGCCAGTTGCCTATAACTTTACAAAACATGATCATCTCATACAAAACCGTATAACTCATAATGTCTTGACCATATCACATCACAACATGCCCTGCAAAAACAAGTTAGACGTCCTCTACTTTGTTTGTTGCAAGTTTTACGTGGCTGCTACGGGCTTTAGCAAGAACCGTTCTTACCTACGCATACAAAACCACAACGATGTTTCGTCAAGTATGTGCTGTTTTAACCTTCACAAGGACCGGGCGTAGCCACACTTGATTCAGCTAAAGTGAGAGAGACAGACACCCGCCAGTCACCTTTAAGCAACGAGTGCTCGTAACGGTGAAACCAGTCTCGCGTAAGCGTACGCGTAATGTCGGTCAGGGCCGCTTCATCTCACAATACCGCCGAAGCAAAGTATGACATGCTGGTAAGCAGTATGACTAGTATCGTCCACAATCTCATTGTGTTCTACTCGTGCATATAATCTACGCATAGACCTGGCTCATGATGCCACTGTTGGGGAACGTAGTATTTTAAAATTTTCCTATGATCACGCAAGATCTATCTACCAGATGCATAGCAACGAGAGGGGAGAGTGTGTCTACGTACCCTCGTAGACCGGGAGCGGAAGCGTCAAGTGACGCGGTTGATGTTGTCGAACTTCTTCGCGATCCAACCGATCAAGCACCGAACGTACGGCACCTCCGCGTTCAGCACACGTTCAGCTTGATGATGTCCCACGAGCTCTTGATCCAGTTGAGCTTCACGGGTGAGTTTCGTCAGCACGACGGCATGGTGACGGATATGATGTGTTCACCGGCGCAGGCTTCGCCTAAGCTCCGCGACGGTATGACCGAGGTGTGATTCTGTGGAGGGGGGCACCGCACACGGCTAAAACAATTCAACTTGTGTGTCTTTGGGTGCCCCCCTGCCCCCGTATATAAAGGAGCAGGGGAGGGAGGCCGGCCGGCCCTTCCTGGTGCGGCTAGGGAGTGGACTCCTACTAGGAATAGGATTGCAATCCTATTCCTAGTAGGATTCACCTAAAAGGAAGAAGGGGGAAAGGAATAGGAGAGGTGGCGCCCCCCCCCCCAATCCTAGTCCAACTAGGAACCCTAGGTGGGGGCGCCGGCCAGCCCTATGGGCTGCCTCTCTCTTTCCCTTTAGGCCCACTATGGACCATCCCCTCTCGTAGGGGGTTCCGGTAACCCCCTCCGGCATTCCCGATAAATCCGAAACTTTTCCGGTATACTTCCTGTGTCCGAATATAGCCGTCCAATATATCAATCTTTATGTCTCGGACATTCCGAGACTCCTCGTCATGTCTGTGATCTCATCCGGGACTCCGAACTACCTTCGGTACATCAATACTCATAAACTCATAATACCGATCGTCATCAAACGTTAAGCGTGCGGACCCTACGGGTTCGAGAACTATGTAGACATGACCGAGACTCATCTCCGGTCAATAACCAATAGCGGAACCTGGATGTTCATATTGGCTCCTACATATTCTACGAAGATCTTTTATCGGTCAGAACCGCATAACTAGATACGTTGTTCCTTTTGTCAAACGGTATGTTACTTGCCCGAGATTCGATCGTCGGTATCTCTATACCTAGTTCAATCTCGTTACCGGCAAGTCTCTTTACTCGTTCCGTAACACATCATCTCGTGACTAACTCATTAGTCTTTTGCTTGCAAGGCTTATTGTGATGTGTGTTACCGAGAGGGCCCAGAGATACCTCTTCGACACTCGGAGTGACAAATCCTAATCTTGATCTATGCCAACACCACGAATACTTTCGGAGACACCTGTAGAGCATCTTTATGATCACCCAGTTACGTTGTGACGTTTGATAGCACACAAGGTGTTCCTACGGTATTCGGGAGTTGCATAATCTCATAGTCATAGGAACATGTATAAGTCATGAAGAAAGCAATAGCAGTAAAACTAAACGATCATAGTGCTATGCTAACGAATGGGTCTTGTCCATCACATCATTCTCCTAATGATGTGATCCCATTGATCAAATGACAACTCATATCTATGGCCAGGAAACATAACCATCTTTGATCAATGAGCTAGTCTAGTAGAGGCATACTAGGGACATACTGTTTTGTCTATGTATCCACACATGTACTAAGTTTCCGGTTAATACAATTCTAGCATGAATAAAAGACATTTATCATGATATAAGGAAATACAAATAACATCTTTATTATTGCCTCTAGGGCATATTTCCTTCATGCACCACATAACCCATCACGCTCGATCCCATTTGGCCGGACACACTTTCCAGGGTCATGCCGGGCCTCGGAAGATCAACACGTCGCAGCCCTACCTAAGCACAACAGAGAGGTCAGCACGCCGTTCTAAGTCCTAGGCGCGGAGGCGTCCGGACCCATCGCCCAACGCACACCTGCACGTTGCGTACGCAGCCGGTAAGCAGACCTAGCCGCTCCTAATACCAGAGCGGCTTTCCAGTCCAATCCGACGCGCCGCTAAGTCGCTGACGTCAAGAAGGCTTCGGCTGATACCACGACGTCGAGTGCCCATAACTATTCCCACGTAGCTGGTTAGTGCGTATGGGCCAATGGACAGACTCAGATCAAATACCAAGATCTCAATAAGCGTATTATTATGAAATAACCGCGGACAACGACCAGGGCCAGGCCCACCTGTCTCCTAGGTGGTCGCAACCTGCCCTGTCGCTCGGCCACAAAGTAACCATCAGGGGGCTGCCGGGAACCCAGGCCCAACACTACCTGTGTGGAACAACCTGTCCCTTCAACCCCCATATCCGAATCATCATCATGTGTATGTAAATGTATTGTATATACCCATGATCACCACCCGAGTGATCACGGCCCGATAGTATAGCATGGAAGACAGACCAGGATGTGGGGCCACTGATGGAATACTAGCATCCTATACTAAGCATTAGGATAGCAGGTAAAGGTATCAACAGTTGTAGCAACAATGACAGGCTATGCAACAGAATAGGAGCTACCGAATCAACAACAGTAGTAAACTAATGCAAGAGTAAGAGTGAGGAGAATAGGCGATATCTGGTGATCAAGGAGGGGGGCGTGCCTAGTTGCTCTGGCAAGGAGGGGGTCGTCATCACCGTAGTCGAACTGGGGGGTCGCCGTCAGTCTCGGGGTCTACCGGAAAGAAGTAACGGAGGGGGAACATAATAAATAACAGAGCAATCAAAGCATCACAAAGCGTAACATGGAAAAATGTGGTGCTAGAGGTGACCTAACGCAGTGCTCGGTGATACAGGCGAAGAGGAAAAACATCCGGGAAAGTATTCCCGGTGTTAGGCATTTTCGAGCAAATGAAACGGAGAAGGAATGTTGCATGTTTGGTATGATAGAGATGTGTGGCGGATGAATGGGCCGCGTATTCAGATTCGTCTCGTCGTTCTGAGCAACTTTCATATATATATATAATTTTCATCCGAGTTACGGATTATTTTCTATTAATTTTTAAAGTTTTATATCATTTCCTGGGATTAATAGTTTATTTTAATTCGAAATAGTACTTATGACATCAGCATGTCGTCAGCATGACATCAGCGGCCAGTTTTGACCGTTGACCAGTCAAGCTGACGGGTGGGTCCCGTTTGTATTTGACTAAGATTAACTAACCAGATTAATTAGGTTAATTAGCAATTAGTTTAATCTAATCAGGATTAATTAGTTTAATTAATGCTCTAATTAATTAAATATATAATATTTTATTATATATTTAATTTTAATTAATAATATCTTTATTATATTTTCTTTTTCCTTTTTTCTTTTTTATTATGTTCTGGGCGCGGGGCCCCTTTGTCATAGGCCCTTGGGGCCTAGCGGGTTTGGGAGTTTAGCGGGGCGGGGATCGTATGCGGGCGACGGGCACCCGAGCGGGGCAGGCCGCCGGGGCTCGGCGAGCCCGTCGGAGGCGAGGGGCGGCCGCCGGCCAGCTGGGCGGAGGCGGGGCTGCAGTGCGGCACGGGGCAGTGGGGGCGCTGCAAGCGGCGCAGCGTGGGAGGCGCGCTAGGTTGGCGGCGGAGGTGTGAAGCAGGGGAGCGTCGGGGCTGCGCTGGCGAGCACGGCGCGCGGTCGTGGTGGAGGAGGGAAGTGGCGAGGGTGATGGTCGCGGTGAGGCCATGCACGGAGGGGCTGTGGCGCGCAAGGCAGCGAGGGGACGAGATCGCAGCGGGGAGTGCGCGAGTGCGCGCGGTTGCGGACGAGGGGTGCGGTGACCGCGGCGTTGGCGATTAGCACGGCGCAGTGCGCGGGGAAGAGATGAGGGAATGGAAGCCGGAGGTGGCCTCACCGGCGTTGATGAGAAGGCCCGGGGAGGAGGTGGACTCGCGAGGCGACGGAGAGGTCAACGGCGAAGGCAGGGTTGCGTCGTTTCCGGGGGAAGAGGCGGAGACGAGGAGGACGACTGCGGCGGGGTGGCTCGAGGCGGCGACGTCGGGGCGTTCGCGCAGAGGCGGGAGGGCGTCGCGATGAGGGGGGGCCAGGAGAGGCGGCAGCGTTCGCGACGGCGGGGCGATGAGGTCGTCCCGATCCAATCTGGATCGGGGGAAAGAGGGAGGGACGAGTGGGGGAAGTTGGGTGTCGGTGGTGTAGGGTTTGGGTGCCAGGGGGGTTAAGGGAGGCGGTTCGGGCCGGCCTGGATCGATGGGCTGGGTAGCTGGGCCGTTTGGCCCAGTAGGCCAGGGGGTCCTTTTCTTTCTCTTCTAGTTTTATTTTTCTTTTTCTCTATTCTTTCTGTTTTATTTTAGTTTCACATTATTTTAGTTTAACAAAAATACAAAAATAGTTCCTAATTTATTTTTAATAAATATTCCACTGCCCGCTGTAGTTTTGGGCAATTAATAATTTATCTTAATACTTTATTAATTGAAGAAGGCATTTATTTATTTGTTTCTCCTACTGTTTTATTTACTTCAGAATATTAGAATACTTCATAGAAATATCGTTTCTTCACCAATATTTATTATGCATTAATTGGCACATTTAGAACATTTTAGTTTTAATGCTTCGAAACTTTTACCGTTCGACTTTATTTTGAAGTTGAATTTGAATCGGTTTCGAACTAACGCAAGATTAGGAACAGTGATCGAGGTGATGTGGCATCATTAGCGTGGAATTACTGTAGCTTAATTATCCGGGCGTCACAATTCTCCTCCACTACAAGAAATCTCGTCCCGAGATTTAAGTGGTGGAGTAAGGTGGGAAAGTGCTGGTAGCGAAAACCTAACGAGTCTTCTCGGTCTTGGCTGCCCATTTCGAAGAGGTTGATACATTCCGTTGATGTCTTCATTTCTCTCCTTCAAGTCATCGTGATCAAGTCGTGATCCTTCCTTTGGGATCTCCGTTGTCCTACGAACGCGATCAGGTGGATTTTTTTGGAAGAACGCATCTCCACAAGGCTGGGCATCTGACGGTGAACTAATTGGGAAATACATGAAGTACCCTACGAGTTGTATTTTAGTGAATTCACTGAGTGCAATATACGATGGTACCAACGTTTTAAATGGGTAGGCAATCATTCGATGCCTAGACAGAAGCTGGAATGTGGGGGCTTGAACAATGAGAATACATGGTGTTTGATTCCAGGATGAATAATGGTATAGAATTTAGCTCGTGAATCACATGCGAAGCCAGGTGCAAAGGATACATTAGAATCCAGGTTGTAAAGAAGAATCAGGTTTCGATCCAGTGGACCTATGGGTTATGGGCCCACCATGTGGGTTGAAAATAGGAAGGGTGGCGACATCTTGCACAGCCGCGGCAGGGAGGCATGGCAGTGGATAGCTTGTCAGCTATGTCGGCAACAGTGTCGGTACCAAGGACGGGTAACGAAGAGAATCATTTTCTTGCTCATTGAAACGAGGCGGACCGGTAGGCAAAGTTTTCTCCCATCGGTGGTTACCGGAATGTTACACACCATAGTAACAGGGTCTTACCGACAGAGTTGTACAACAAGGTGTTGATATAAGCAGAGAATTATTACTACTTAGAATATATGTAGATCAAGGAAAGGTTAAACAAACAAATGGAAAGGAAAATTGTGATTACGCACAATTATTAGTTGATATCCATCCCATGGACAAGGAGAACATGGCTTACGGGTAGGAGAGCAAGTACCCAACCATTCAGATAAAGAGGCAAGGATTAATCAAGTTGTTACCCATACAACGGTGTCTGCATAACTGACCAAGAAACATTTAGCATCATGCCTACAATGTTCTTGTTGATGAGCGGGGTATCATAGTCATGCTTCGAGGTAGCAATGATATGGTGTTTCAAACAAGGGCCAGACTTTGGATACATAAATGATCCATCAGGAGCAATTTATAAAATAAGTCTTAAAATTTCCTCCTAGAAGAATTGTTATCCTTGCAAAAGAAAATATAATGATAGGTCCTCCAGCCAGGGGTGCTAGGCATGACATCATATTATCGGTTCATGAAAGGACCACATTATAACTCCTGGAAAGTTGTCCCAACCATCATAATTGACCGAGATTCTGATCCGATTGGTGTCATGATACCTCAGGCTCGGGATGTTCGAGAAGAAAAAGTGCAACACAAATTGACGAAATGACATTGCAAGATTTTCGGGAAATGAACTATGGGAGCGGGTTCCCGACACAATAGTTCATCATTAAACCAAGGAGAGGATGAGGAGTGTCTGATGGGCTTAGCGTCAATTTATCAAGAATTCCAAACGGATGGATTTCCACAATAATGTGAACAAGAAGATGACACTTTACAATTCAAATGATATAATGTTGTATGCTCGAGGAAAACATACACCATTAATCATTAGTTGAAAGGTGTGCCCGAAATATGACCTTAGGCAGCCAGATCAATGTTAGAGTGATGATTCAATAACCAACAGTCTAAGAACGAACTGTCGATCGTTAACTTCAAAGCAATAGGGTTGTTAGAAGTATAAAACTCAAGCAACATCGTTAGCATATTGGTATCCCGGTTAAAAACAACACGGGGACCAAGGAAGAATGGTGATGGTGAGAAGTATCATCATACCGAGAATTTCTAAGAGGTGGAGAAATCCCCACAACAATCTCGACATAAAAGACAGTAATACTTCAATGCAGAACACAACACTAGCTGGAGAGCAAGTTGTAATCATAATGTGAACAAGTCCGCGATGAAAGGAAGTCAAGGGTGATGTCGATGATAATAAAAATCATCGAGGGCAAGGATGGTATTTCTCATCATGAACACAGTTTACATCTTGGAAGAAGTCAAAGTGTTGAAGGTGATCCGACACATTTGTCGGGAGGTTTCAAGAGGATGCAATCAAACAACAACGGCAACAAGCAAGGGAATGACGAAGTGGCAAGTTATAGGATCAATATATAAGATGCAAGCTTGGAACCAAAGTTGCCTTTCAAGACATGCAACATGATGTTGAAATCTCGACGTAAGTCGTGCTCACACACTGAAGAATTCGTGCACCAGAGAAGGACGAGGTAGCACATTCAAAGATAGCAAGACCAGGATGTAGCCGATACTCTAGTAATGACTAGATTGAACTCAGAATTTCCTAGTAAAAATACTAGGGGTATTTGATTTGTAGTGCGGAATAGTTTCACTAGTCGGTGTCCTCGGTTGACAATAACCCAGAACCCGTAGAGTGATTACGACAAGGAAAGACATTACTTCAACAAGGTTAGTAAGATGTGGAGCAATGGCAAGACATCTCCGAGATACCAGGGGGTGATACTCGAAGGTAGAACATGATAGAAGTAGAACCCGGTCATTGACCTATGACAGTAGATACTTCAATCCTACCAAAAATAGACGAGGCACTGGAGTGAATTCCCGGCAAAAATATTAGATCAGGACATCATGGTCGGAACCATAACTGTAAGGAATCAATTCAAGAATACCAAAGAATCATACAGGTGGATAATCATTTTGCAAGAAGCTTCAAGACGATCTACATCATTTTCATGGACATGAACACAAGTTCAAGGTCGATTCCCACTTCTTTAAGGCGAATCATTTCATTCACCTCTCGCTTTGATAAAACTGTAGTGTTGGAATTTTATTTGGTAGAACATCGGAAGGGTATGACTTGTGAAAACTATCGGGTTCTCACGAATTAGGGGATGTCATAGGTTCAACCCATCGGGCATCTTAGTAACATATACCATAAGTTTCAAAAGTAAAAACACATGCTCGAAAGCAAAGCATGGTTGGCCAAGCAGAGGATACAATTTACCAAAGGCATTATGTATGAGGGGAAGATCTCACAAGGTGATTGAATATGAAGGAAACTATCGGATAACAATCCAACAATGGATCGGGCGATCCACAACGGAGCTGATGTGAGTGTCGGTACTTACCTACAGGAAGACAGAGTGCAGAGGCATCAGATTCAAGAATCACCTAATTAGTCTGATGCTTAAATAAAAAAAATTATTGTTTCCAAAACGAAGGTTCAGAAGCAGACGCTCTGATCAAGGATGGATAAGTTGAAAACACTTAGTTGGACAATCAATAAAGGTTTGAATTGCCGAGAACCAACTCATGTCTGGAATGACGTCGAAGCCGAAAGGATAACTTTTAAAAGGATAACCTGATGTCTGCGTGCATACGCACAAATTGAATCAATAGGCTCAAAATGGCTAAGACAAGGGATGTTTACGAAGACTACTAGTCATATGGAATTAACCATAATGCAAGCAGGCAAGAATTTCAAGAGTAATAGGCTGCAGAAATTTTTCGAAAGATCGAAAAGTATTCCAAAGAATTTTTGTAGACACATGAACAATTGAGAAGAACGGATCCTCGATAAATGTGAGGAAATAACCGTAAGGGTTTTCATGCGAAATAAAACTGCAAGACAGTAAACTCAAAGGATTCTCGGACAACGCAGAATATTTCAAGGCATCTTGTAACAACAAGAGCGACAAGGAATGATCATGAGAAGGACAAGTGCATGCAAATATCCATAGGGATATATTGATGGCAGTGAATTGCAAAGGCGATGAGCACAAGGGTCTCGGGAAAATATCGAGGGATATCCTCAGAATCTTCTGACGAAGCAGGTGATCTTCCGGAATGAGGGCTCTTCAGGAGAATCAGTTACGAGAACCTAGAGTCAGAGTTAGTAAAATCTTTTAACCCGAATAGATGAGAGATCAGAGTCCCAGAGCATAGAAGAGGAATAAAAGATCCTAATACCACCCAATGGCGACGTGGGCCCGTAAGCCACATAACCATGTTAGTAAATTAGTTTTCAACGACTAGACTCAACTTCGGCCAGGGAGTTGGAAAGGGGGGATTCCTACAGGCAGTCAGCTCTGATACCAACTTGTGACGCCCCCGATTTGTCTATACACTAATCATGCACGCAAATTTGTACGGCCAAGATCAGGGACTCACTGGAAGATATCACAACACAACTCTAGACACAAATTAAAATAATAAAAGCTTTATATTACAAGCCAGGGGCCTCGAGGCCTCGAATACATAAGCTCTAAAACACAAGAGTCAGCGGAAGCAATAATATCTGAGTACAGACATAAGTTAAACAAGTTGCCATAAGATGGCTAGCACAAAAGTAGCAACGATCGAAAAGGCAAGGCCTCCTGCCTGGGACCTCCTAATTACTCCTCGAAGCCGAACTCCACGTAGAAACATCCTCGGGATCCTCTGGCTCCTGGACTCCGTCAATCTGGTTGCACCATCCGAGAAGAAGGAACAAAAGGGGAAAAGGGGGAGCAAAGCAACCGTGAGTAATCATCCAAAGTACTCGCAAGCAAGGATCTACACTACATATGCAATGGTATATGTGTAAAGGGGTAATATATGTGGGTTAAACTGCAGAATGCCAGAATAAGAGGGGGATAGCTAATCCAATCAAAGACTACGCTTCTGGCCACCTCCATCTTGGAGCAGTAGAAGAGAGAAGATGGAAAAGTAACAAGTATCAAAGCTTCTGGCAGCCTCCGTCTTGAGTAGCTGAAGAGTTCACCAAGTAACATCGTATAGCATAATCCTACCCGGCGATCCTCCCCTCGTCGCCCTGTGGGAAAGCGATCACCGGGTTGTATCTGGAACTTGTTTGGGTGTGTTTTATTAAGTATCCAGTTCTAGTTGTCATGAGGTCAGAGTACAACTTCGGGTCGTCCTTTTACCGAGGGACACGGCTATTCGAATAGATTAACTTCCCTGCAAGGGTCCGCCACATAAACCAGCACGCTCGATCCCATTTGGCCGGACACACTTTCCAGTGTCATGCCCGGCCTCGGAAGATCAACACGTCGCAGCCCTACCTAAGCACAACAGAGAGGTCAGCACACCGGTCTAAGTCCTAGGCACGCAGGGGTCCGGGCCCATCGCCCAACACACACCTGCACGTTGCGTACGCGGCCGGTAAGCAGACCTTGCCGCTCCTAATACCAGAGCGGCTTTCCAGTCCAATCCGGCGCGCGCCGCTAAGTCGCTGACGTCAAGAAGGCTTCGACTGATACCACGACGTCAAGTGCCCATAACTATTCCCACGTAGCTGGTTAGTGCTTATAGGCCAATGGCCAGACTCAGATCAAATACCAAGATCTCAATAAGCGTGTTATTATGAAATAACCATGGACAACGACCAGGGCCAGGCCCACCTGTCTCCTAGGTGGTCGCAACCTGCCCTGTCGCTCTGCCACAAAGTAACCATCAGGGGGCTGCCGGGAACCCAGGCCCACCACTACCAGTGTGGAACCACCTGCCCCTTCAGCCCCCATATCCGAATCATCATCATGTGTATGTAATAGTATTGTATATACCCGTGATCACCACCCGAGTGATCACGGCCCGATAGTATAGCATGGCAGACGGACAAGGATGTGGGGCCACTGATGGAATACTAGCATCCTATACTAAGCATTAGGATTGCAGGTAAAGGTATCAACAATTGTAGCAACAATGACAGGCTATGCAACAGAATAGGAGCTACCGAATCAACAACAGTAGTAAACTAATGCAAGAGTAAAAGGGAGGAGAATAGGCGATATCTGGTGATCAAGGGGGGGGGGGCTTGCCTGGTTGCTCTGGCAAGGAGCGGGTCGTCATCACCGTAGTCGAACTGGGGGGTCACCGTCAGTCTCGGGGTCTACCGGAAAGAAGTAACGAAGGGGGGACATAATAAATAACAGAGCAATCAAAGCATCACAAAGCGTAACATGGAAAAACATGGTGCTAGAGGTGACCTAACGCAGTGCTCGGTGATACAGGCGAAGAGGAAAAACAACCGGGAAAGTATTCCCGTTGTTAGGAATTTTCGAGCAGATGAAACGGAGGGGGAATGTTGCATGTTCGGTATGATAGAGATGTGTGGCGGATGAACGGGCCGCGTATTCAGATTCGTCTCGTCGTTCTGAGCAACTTTCATATATAAATTATTTTCATCCGAGTTACGGATTATTTTCTATTAATTTTTAAAGTTTTATATCATTTCCTGGTATTAATAGTTTATTTTAATTCGAAATTCTACTTATGACGTCAGCATGTTGTCAGCATGACATCAGCGGCCAGTTTTGACCGTTGACCAGTCAAGCTGATGGGTGGGTCCCGTTTGTCATTGATTAAGATTAACTAACCAGATTAATTAGGTTAATTAGCAATTAGTTTAATCTAATCAGGATTAATTAGTTTAATTAATTCTCTAATTAATGAAATAATTAATATTTTATTATATATTTTATTAATTATTTAATTTTAATTAATAATATCTTTATTATATTATCTTTTTCCTTTTTTCTTTTTTATTATGTTCTAGGCGCGGGGCCCCTCTGTCATAGGCCCTTGGGGCCTAGCGGGTTTGGGAGTTTAGTGGGGCGGGGCTCGTATGCGGGGGACGGGCACCCGAGCGGGCGCTCGCCCGCAGGTACCGCGGGGCAAGGCCGTCGGGGCTCAGCGAGCCCGCCGGAGGCTGCGAGCAGCGCGGGGCGGGAGGTGCGCTAGGTTAGTGGCGGAGGCGTGAAGCAGGGGAGCGTCGGGGCTGCGCTGGCGAGCGCGGCGCGCAGTCGCGGTGGAGGAGGGAAGTGGCGAGCGTGATGGTCGCGGCGAGGCCATGCACGGAGGGGTTGTGGCGCGCACGGCAACGAGGGGATGAGATCGCGGCGGGGAGTGCGCGAGCGCACGCGGTGGCGGACGAGGGGCGCGGTGACCGTGGAGTTGGCGGTGACCATGGCGTTGGCGATTAGCACGGCGCAGTGTGCGGGGAAGAGAGGAGGGAGTGGAAGCCGGAGGTGGCCTCACCGGCGTTGATGAGAAGGCCCGGGGTGGAGGTGGACTCGCGAGGCGACGGAGAGGTCGACGGCGAATGCGGGGTCGCGTCGTGGCCGGGGGGAGAGGCGGAGACGAGGAGGACGACGGCGGCGGGGTGGCTCCAGGCGGCGGCGTCGGGGCGTTCACGCAGAGGCGGGAGGGCGTCGCGATGAGGGGGGGGGGCAGGAGAGGTGGCAGCGTTCGCGACGGCGGGGCGATGAGGTCGGCCCGATCAAATCTAGATCAGGGAAAAGAGGGAGAGACGAGTGGGGGAAGTTGGGTGTCGGTGGTGTAGGGTTTGGGTGCCAGGGGGGTTAAGGGAGGCGGTTCGGGCCGGCCTCGATCGATGGGCTGGCCAGCTGGGCCGTTTGGCCCAGTAGGCCAGGGGCGTCCTTTTCTTTCTCTTCTAGTTTTATTTTTCTTTTTCTCTATTATTTCTGTTTTATTTTAGTTTCACATTATTTTAGTATAACAAATATACAAAATTAGTTCCTAATTTATTTTTAATAAATATTCCACTGCCCGCTGTAGTTTTTGGGCAATTAATAATTTATCTTAATACTTTATTAATTGAAGAAGGCATTTATTTGTCTGTTTCTGCTACTGTTTTATTTGCTTCAGAATATTAGAATGCTTCATAGAAATATTGTTTCTTCACCAATATTTATTATGCATTAATTGGCGCATTTAGAACATTTTAGTTTTAATGCTTCGAAACTTTTACCGTTCGACTTTATTTTGAAGTTGAATTTGAATCGGTTTCGAACTAACGCGAGATTAGGAACAGTGATCGAGGTGATGTGGCATCATTAGCGTGGAATTATTGTAGCTTAATTATCCGGGCATCACATTCATTGATCTAGTTTCTATTCGTTCGTTCCGGTGGCATTGTGATATTGCTCTCGTTGACCAGCATCTCGTTTTGTCAAGATCATGTTCTTTCCTTGATTGTCCATTTAACTGGAGTGTTGTGTCCTCCATTCAAATTATCTCATCTTATCAAGTTTTGCCTCTCTTTTCAACCGGAGTGCTATCATAAATCTTTCTTAACTTTGTGCCATTCTTTCAATTATTTCGGAGGCAGTGTGTTGTTGATTTCATCAAGCATCATCCCATCTCCTCAAGTTCATGTTCAATTCCTTTCATTTACAGTCGGAGTGCTCTCAAAATTCTTTTGTTCTTATTCCTTCTCTATCTTGTTTTGAACGAAGGGGTGTTTAAATTCTTTTCGTGACCCTTGAGGTCGTGTTTCATGCCTTTCAACCTACAAGGTTCTCTTAATGTTCCTTGTTCCTCTTTTCTAACGGAGTGATTGCGATTTCGTTCATCTCCATTGTATCCTTTCTTTCAATTTGGTCAACCTCTAAGTTCGTGGTTTCACCAGTTTGTTGAAGAAGCAACTCTATTTTACGTCTTCCTTCTCCGTTTCTATCTGGTGCCATCTCTAGGATCTCGGGTCGAGATCCTCTGTTAGTGTGGGAGAGTTGTGACGCCCCGAGACCGATGCGCTATGTGTCTGCCAGTTATTCGTCGTCGTTGCCATGTCATGTGCTTGCGTGTTGCATTTTGCCATGTCATCATGTGCATTGCATCCTCATGTTTGCAAAATTTGCATCTGTTTGAGTCTGCCCGTCCTTTCCGTTGTCCGTTCTGAGCGCAGACACACTCGCACGCGCCCGTGGCACCTCCAAATATTTAGTTTATAAGTGGCCAGAAAATGTTCTCGGAATGGGTTGAAACTTGGCGTGGGGTCTTGTTATAGTGTGGGTAGACCGCTTGCCAAATTTCGTCGCATTCGGAGCTTGTTTGATAGCCCAACCGATAAACATATAGCGGCACTATAGCCGGTTTAAACGTCGGACGTTTCGATGCCCTGAAACCTGTTGCCGGGCTGCCATCTCCCTCTCTTCTCAGTCTACTCACATTCTACACAGCCCACTTTCCCTCTCCTCGCAACTTATCCGAAACTGCCCCGAACCCTACCCGCGATGTCGTCACCGCTGGATCCGGATCATCTCCAAACATCCCTAAAATATCCCTGTTTTCTTATTTGGACTACCTACCTATTTATTTCTCGACCGTCTGATTTCGACCGGAGGGACCAGATAGCCTCAACCAAGTCCAACTTGCTATATATAGTCCAACCCTAGCCCTAACCTGTCCAATCCATCCAATCTTCCTCGTTGCCGCCACCCTACCTGCCTCTCCTCGATCTCCCCATCAGGCCAACCAGTGCGCAAAGACAAGGCTCCTCCTTCATCGGGATCTTCCTGATCCAATCCAGCCAACCACCATCCTCCCCCTTCTCCTCGTTTTCTTCCTTCCTTCTCCTTCTCCTTGCTCTCTCCGTGCCTCACATCTCATTCCCTCCCTCTATTCTCCTTGTAGCGCTGCCTTCCCGAGCTCCTCCGCAGGAGGCCAGGAACAAGAGCTCCCGCTCGACCCTCCGTCGCACGTCGCCGGCCAGCGACCCAGGCGAGCGCCCAGTTTTCCTCCACTGCTCCTCTTCACCTTTACTTCCCTGTCTCACCTCTCAAGCTCTTCCTCGTTTTTCTCTTCACAGGGAGCCACCGTGGCCATGGATGCATCTGCCGCCTCCTTCTCGAAGCCCCGATGCGCCCAAGCCTCAGACGCGACCGGATCCGTCCTGGATCGACCTCCCCAAGCCCTCATCACCGGCCTCCCCTGCTTCTGCATGCGAGGATGAAGACGCCATTGCCTTCCCTGCCTACGCCGTTTGCATCGAGCATCGCTCCATCCCCTGACCTGCCTCGACCACCTCCTGGGTCGAGCGTTGACCGAGCCCAGCCTCGTAGCCCAGAGCCGCAGGCCCACCTCTCTGCTTCCCCCCTTGAACTGTTGGCCCAATGTGAGCAGCCCCCAAATCTCCTGTGCACACTGTTGGGCCAGCAGATTCGGCCCGTGATGTTTTTTTTCCTTCTAGCACGAATTTTGATATTTATCCAGAAAACTGCAGTTTTACAGTTTGACCCTCAAACTTCATGCATTTAATAACTCTCAATCTGTGCATCGGAATTAAACAAGTTGTATATGTAAAATGTTTAGATTTTCATCTAGTTTCATAATTTGCAACTTTCATCCATGTTTAAGATGTTTAATTGGCTGTTTGCATTTGTTTGTTTAAATAACATGCTAAATTGGTTTACTTCATAACTAAATAACCGTAGCTCCAAATTTAATAAACTTCATATGTAAATGGGGTAGAAAAATGCATAGAATAACTTGGTGCACTTTATTTTTCTATTTAATAACTCTGAAATATGGTTTAGGCAAAACAGCCCCAAATTTGAAATATGCACGTGGGGATTTCCGGAATTGTTGTTGTTATTTCCGGCCTCATTTAAAAATGCCTAGATAGTGTAGTTTGCTCATGCTCCACCTCTTGCCATGTTAACAAACATTTAATCTTGTCTTGTAAATAAACGAGAGTCAACTAATGTTTGAATGTGGTGTTTCGTCAATATGCAACTCGTTGCATATTGAGCTTCACTTAATTTGTAGTGTTGTTTGTTGCACTTTGCCATGCATATCTAAACCGGACATGCATCATACTTGTTTGTGCATCATGCCATGGTTACGTTATGTGCATTTACCATGTTGTTTGCTTCTTTCCAGTTTGCTTCTCTCGTTAGCTTCGGTTTCGTTCCGGAGTTGTGAGGATTTGTTCGACTACTTCATGGACTCGTTCTTCTTCCTAGCGGGATCCCAGGCAAGATGACCGTTCCCCGATATCACCTCTATCTTTGCTTTGCTAGTTGTCTCCCTCTGTAGTTATGCCTCGATGCCTATTCCTGTCTTGTCAGCCTCCTATGAAACACTCTAACCGCCTTCCTAGCAAATCGTTGATTGGCTAAGTACGCTTTTGCTCAGCCCCTCTTATAGCGTTGTTAGTTGCCACATATATATTGGTGAAGTTGAAGATTGCTCCATGTTTAGACTTGTTTTATTGGGATAACACAATATATATCTTAATTAAATTAACGCACATATATATTGGTAATGGGTGGAAGGCTTGGCCTTCTGCTTGGTGTTTTGTTCCACTCATGCCACCTTAGGACCCGATAAACCAGTGTTATGTTCCTTGATTTTGCGTTCCTAACACGGTTGGGGTTTATGGGCCCCCTTGATAATTCGCATTGCTTAAAGATTTTCCAGCAAGGCCCAACATTGGTACTACATTTGCCTAACAACAAAAACTTGCATAGGGAGTAATTAACCCGAGTTCTTAATCAACCCTCGGGCCAGTGCTCCTCATGAGTGTTGGTCCAAACTAAAGCCACTTGCGGTGCCACCCAGTTTTCTGGGGTCTTTGGTTGCTGTACGTAGTGCTTATCCGATCGTGGCCTGAGACGAGATGCGCGCGGCTACTATCAGGCTGTCGGCACGCCGGGAGGTCTTGCTGGATTAGTTTTACCTTTGTCGAAATATCTTGAGCATGGGATTCCGAGAATACTCGGGTCTTCCCAACATGGAGTTGCGACTCCGCGGATCGTGAGCTTGTGATGGTCTAAGTTGGGACACCCCTGCAGGGTTTTGAACTTTCGAAAGCCGTGCCCGCGGTTATGTGGCAGATGGGAATTTGTTAATATCCGGTTGTAGATAACTTGACACCATATCATTAAGAATAGACTATGTGAGTTACCGTGATGGTCTCTTTTCGAAGGGGTTTACGGAAAGTGAACACGGTGGGGTTATGCATGAACGTGAGTAGCTAGGATCACTTATTGATCATCTTTGGCGACCGTTGGCACATATCCTCATCTCGCTCTAACTTCGTAAGCTAGTTGCTTAGTGCTTGCTGCAGCTACTTTATTACCTCTTCACACCTAAAGGCTTTGTTAGTTTTGATACTCGGGAATGGGATTGCTGAGTTCTTGTGACTCACAGATTCAACACACACCAGATGCAGGTACAACAGAGTATGACGCAGGAGATGGACAAGAACTTCACTGGGAGTTCGATGAAGAGCGTGGCCGTATGCATGTGATGTTTTCCGATGATCAGTAGTGGTTCCTACTACGGGCGATCAGGACTTGTGGCTGTGATATCTTTTCTCGTTTGGATTTTGTCCGTAGTTGCACCCTGTATTATTTGGATGAATATATGTTATTGTATTCATTGTGTGACATGGCGAGTGCAAGACAACTATTTTTACTCTTTCATCCTTGTACTTTACATGAGTTGTGCAAAGATACCACGCTTGTAATCATTACAGAATGCGCTTATGTCTATAACTCGTGCCTCGACACGTAGGAGATATAGTCACATCCTGGGCATTACACTTCTTGCACTGGGTCTTTTATGATGAAGACTATTGAATTCAAATGGGATTTATTGGAAAGAATTAAACGAAACTCTGAAGATTGGGATCTCGACGAAGGTAAGGAGTCAGGTATAACACCTAAGTTTGATTGTGTTAAATCTTTTATGGATACCGATGTTTTCTGTGAATTTAGCACTAAATATGGACTTGACTCTGAGATAGTAGCTTCTTTCTGTGAATCATTTGCTACTCATGTTGATCTCCCTAATGAGAAGTGGTTTAAATTTCATCCCCCCATGGAAGTAAAAGTAGTTGAACCCGTTACGGTTGAAGAAAAGACTATCACTTATAAGGTCGATCCTATTGTTCCTACTGCTTACATTGAGAAACCACCCTTCCCTGTTAGGATAAATGATCATGCCAAAGCTTCAACTGTGGTTCGTAAGAGTAATACTAGAACACCTACACTCTCTGAACAAATTAAAGTTGAACCTCGTATTGCTATGGTTAAGGATCTCTTGGTTGATGATATTGATGGGCATGTTATTCACCTCTGTGATGAAGCAGCTAGAATTGCTAGACCCGATACTAAGAATAAACATAGACCTGTTGTAGGCATGCCTGTTATTTCTGTTAAAATAGGAGATCATTGCTATCATGACTTATGTGACATGGGTGCTAGTGCTAGTGCCATACCTCATTCCTTGTATGAAGAAATTATGCATGATATTGCACCTGCTGAGCTAGAAGGGATTGATGTTACTATTAAGCTTGCCAATAGAGACACTATTTCACTAGTTGGGATTGTTAGAAATGTTGATGTCTTGTGTGGGAAAGTTAAATACCCTGCTGATTTTCTTGTTTTTGGTTCCCCACAAGATGATTTTTGCCCCATTATATTTGGTATACCCTTCTTGAATACGGTTAATGCTAAGATAGACTGCGAAAAAGACATTGTTACTTTTGGTTTAGGGGATATGTCTCATCACTTTAACTTTGCTAAATTTCATAGACAACCCCATGATAAAGAATTGCCTAGTAAGGATGAACTTATTGGTCTTGCCTCTATTGATGTGCCTCCTAATGATCCTTTAGAACAATATCTGCTAGACCATGAAAATGATATGTATATGAATGAGATAAGGGGAATAGATGAAATATTCTTTAAACAAAGACCTTTATTGAAACACAACCTACCTGTTGAAATTCTAGAGGATCCTCCTCCACCCAAGGGTGATCCCATGTTTGAACTCAAACCGTTACCTGATACTCTTAAGTATGCTTATCTTGATGAAAAGAAGATGTATCATGTTATTATTAGTGCTAACCTTTCAGAACAGGAAGAAGAGAAATTATTGAAAACTCTGAAGAAGCACCGTACTGCTATTGGATATACTCTTGATGATCTTAAGGGCATTAGTCCCACTCTATGCCAACACAAAATAAAATTGGAGAAGGACGCTAAACCGGTTGTTGATCATCAACAGCGGTTAAATCCTAAGATGAAAGAAGTTCTAAGGAAGGAAATACTAAGCTTCTAGAGGCAGGTATAATCTATCCAGTCGCTGATAGTCAGTGGGTAAGTCCTGTCCATTGTGTCCCTAAGAAGGGAGGCATTACTGTTGTTCCTAATGATAAAGATGAATTGATCCTGCAATGAATTATTACAAACTATAGAATGGTAATTGATTTCCGTAAATTAAATAAATCTAATAAGAAGGACCATTACCCTCTACCTTTTATTGATCAAATGCTAATAAGGCTATCCAAACATACTCATTTTGCTTTCTAGATGGCTATTCTGGTTTCTCTCAAATACCTGTGTCAAAAGAGGATCAAGAAAAGACCACTTTTACTTGTCCCTTCGGTACCTTTGCTTATAGATGTATGACTTTTGGTTTATGTAATGCACCTGCTACCTTTCAAAGATGCATGATGGCTATATTCTCTGATTTCTGTGAAAAGATTATTGAGGTTTTCATGGATGATTTTTCTGTTTATGGAACTTCTTTTGATGATTTCTTGAGCAACCTTGATCGAGTTTTGCAGAGATGTGAGGAAACTAATCTTGTCTTGAATTGGGAAAAGTGCCACTTTATGGTTAATGAAGGTATTGCCTTGGGACATAAAATTTCTAAAAGAGGTATTGAAGTTGATAAAGCTAAAGTCGATGCTATTGAGAAGATGCCATGTCCCAAGGACATCAAAGGTATAAGAAGTTTCCTTGGTCATGCCGGTTTTTATAGGAGGTTCATTAAGGACTTCTCCAAAATCTCTAGGCCTCTGACTAATCTCTTACAAAAAGTTGTTCCTTTTGTCTTTGATGATGATTGTGTAGAAGCATTTGAAATAATTAAGAAAGCATTGATCTCTGCACCTATTATCCAGCCTCCTGACTGGAATTTACCCTTTGAAATTATGCGTGATGCTAGTTATTATGCTGTAGGTGTTGTTCTAGGACAAAGAGTTGATAAGAAATTGAATGTTATCCAATATGCAAGTAAAACTCTAGACAGTGCCCAGAGAAATTATGCTACTTCTGAGAAAGAATTTTTAGCTGTTGTATTTGCTTGTGATAAGTTTAGGCCTTATATTGTAGATTCTAAAGTAACTGTTCACACTGATCATGCTGCTATTAAATATCTTATGGAAAAGAAAGATGCTGAACCTAGACTTATTATATGGGTTCTCTTGCTGCAAGAATTTGATTTGCATATTACTGATAGAAAGGGAGCTCAGAACCCCGTTGCAGACAACTTGTCTAGGTTAGAGAATATTCTTGATGACCCAGTACTTATTGATGATAGCTTCCCTGATGAACAATTAGTTGTCATAAATGCTTCTCATACTGCTCCATGGTATGCTGATTATGCTAATTACATTGTTGCTAAATTTATACCACCTAGTTTCACATACCAGCAAAAGAAAAAGTTCTTCTATGATTTAAGACATTACTTCTGGGATGACCCACACCTTTATAAAGAAGGAGTAGATGGTATTATTAGACGTTGTGTACCTGAGTATGAACAGGAACAAATCCTACGCAAGTGTCACTCCGAGGCTTATGGAGGACACCATGCTGGAGATAGGACTGCACATAAGGTACTGCAATCTGGTTTTTATTGGCCTACTCTCTTCAAGGATGCCCGTAAGTTTGTCTTGTCTTGTGATGAATGTCAAAGAATTGGTAATATCAGTAGACGTCAAGAAATGCCTATGAATTATTCACTTGTTATTGAACCATTTGATGTTTGGGGCTTTGATTATATGGGACTGTTTCCTACCTCTAACGGGTATACACATATTTTAGTTGCTGTTGATTATGTTACTAAGTGGGTAGAAGCTATTCCAACTAGTAGTGTTGATCACAACACTTCTATTAAGATGCTTAGAGAAGTTATTTTTCCGAGGTTTGGACTCCCTAGATACTTAATGTGTGACGCCCCCGATTTGACCGTACGCTGATCATGCACGCAAATGTGTATGACCAAGATCAGGGACTCACTGGAAGATATCACAACACATCTCTAGACACAAATTTAAATAATACAAGCTTTATATTACAAGCCAGGGGCCTCGAGGGATCGAATACAAAAGCTCGGTTACACAAGAGTCAGGGAAGCAATAATATCTGAGTACGGACATAAGTTAAACAAGTTTGCCTTAAGAAGGCTAGCACAAATGTAGCAACGATCGAAAAGGCAAGGCCTCCTGCCTGGGACCTCCTAACTACTCCTCGAAGCCGAACTCCACGTAGAAACATCCTCGGGATCGTCTGTCTCCTGGACTCCATCAATCTGGTTGCATCATCCGAGAGGAGAGAGAAAAGGGGAAAAGGGGGAGCAAAGCAACCATGAGTACTCATCCAAAGTACTCGCAAGCAAGGATCTACACTACATATGCAATGATATATGTGTAAAGGGGCAATATCTGTGGGCTAAACTGCAGAATGCCAGAATAAGACGGGGATAGCTAATCCAATCAAGACTACGCTTCTAGCAACGTCCATCTTGCAGCAGAGAAGAGAGTAGCAAAAAGTAACAAGTATCCTCGCTTCTGGCAGCCTCCGTCCTGCAGCAGTAGAATGGAGTAGATGGTAAGTTCACCAAGTAACATCGTATATCATAATCCTACCCGGTGATCCTCTCCTCGTCGCCCTGTGAGAAAGAGATCACCGGGTTGTATCTGGAACATGTCTGGGTGTGTTTTATTAAGTATCTAGTTCTAGTTGTCATGATGTCAGAGTACAACTCCGGGTCGTCCTTTTACCGAGGGACACGGCTATTCGAATAGATTAACTTCCCTGCAGGGGTGCACCACATAACCCAGCACGCTCGATCCCATTTGGCCGGACACACTTTCCAGGGTCATGCCCGGCCTCGGAAGATCAACACGTCGCAGCCCTACCTAAGCACAACAGAGAGGTCAGCAAGCCGGTCTAAGTCCTAGGCACGCAGGGGTCCGGGTCCATCGCCCAATGCACACCTGCACGTTGCGTATGCAGCCGATGAGCAGACCTAGCAACCTCCATTACTAAGGAAGTTACGTTACGCGGTCCAACCCGGCGCGCGCCGCTCAGTCGCTGACGTCAAGAAGGCTTCGGCTGATACCACGGCGTTGAGTGCCATAACTATTCCCACGTAGCTGGTTAGTGCATATAGGCCAATGGCCAGACTCAGATCAAATACCAAGATCTCGTTAACCGTGTTATTATGAAATAACCGCGTACAACGACCAAGGCTAGGCCCACCTGTCTCCTAGGTGGTCGCAACCTGCCCTGCTGCTCCGTCGCAAGTAACCATCAAGGGGCTGCCGGGAACCCAGGCCCACCAGTACCTCTGTGGAACCACCTACCTCTTCAGCCCCCATCTCTGAATCATCAACATGAGAATGTAGTAGTATAGTATATACCCGTGAGCACCTCTCGAAGTGATCACGGCCCGATAGTATAGCATGGCAGACGGACAAGAATGAAGGGCCACTGATGGAATACTAGCATCCTATACTAAGCATTAGGATAGCAGGTAAAGGTATCAACAGTTGTAGAAGCAATGACAGGCTATGCAACAGAATAAGAGCTATCGAATCATTAACAGTAGCAGTTCTAATGCAAGAATAAGAGAGAGAGAGAGAGAGAGAGAGAGAGAATGGGCGATATCTGGTGATCAAGGGGGGGGGGGTTGCCCGGTTGCTCTGGCAAGAAGGAGGGGTCGTCGTCGACGCAGTCGATCACAGTGGCACCGTCAGTAGTCTCAGTCCTGATGTCTATCAGAGAGAAGAGGGGGGAGAAACAATAAATATAAAGCAAACATCACACCACAAAGAATAACATGGAAAAACGCGATGCTACGTGTGACCTAACGCGGTAGGAGGTGATACCGATGAAGGGGGGGAAACATCCGGGAAGTATTCCCGATGTTTCGCGTTTTCGGATAGAGGAAATGGAGGGGTATTGTTGCAGGTTGGCTTTGCTAGGGACGTGCGGTGGACGAACGGACTGCGTATCCGGATTCGTCTCGTCGTTCTGAGCAACTTTCATATATATATTATTTTCATCCGAGTTACGGATTATTTTGTATTAATTTTCAAAGTTTTAGTCATTTTCTGAATTTATTTAATTTAATTAATTCGAAAAAGAATTGTTTGTGTCATCATGACGTCATCATGATGTCAGCGGTCAAACTGTGACCGCTGACCAGTCAACTGACGGGGTGGGTCCCACATGTCATTGTCTCTACACTAATTAACACATTAGATAGTTTAATTATCAGGTTAATTAGGTTTAACTAGTTAAATGTCAGAATTAATTAACTTAATTTATTATTAAATTATGTATTTTAATTTTTTCTTTTTATCTTTTTTTAAAGTTCTGTGGGTGGCCCCCTTGTCATAGGTACAAGGGGCCTTATTGGGTTCGGGCGTGCGGGCACTGGGCGTCGGCCCAACGCGCACACGGGCGACAGACCCGGGCGCCGGAACCGGCCGGTAGCCAGCCGGGGCCGTGGCCGCAGACGACGGCGGGGAAGCACGGAATGGCGCCAACAAGCACGGCGGTCGACGCCGGTGGCCGGCGGGCAGCTACTGTGGGGCGGGGCGAACGCAGTCGAAGGGGCGAGGCACAGCTCGCGGCGGCCAGAGACGAGTGGCGAGGAGCATAGCGGCGCGAGGCCGTGCGGCGGCGGCCGGAGGCGAGTAGCGAGGCAAGGGCGACGACTGGGGAGCGGCAGCTGGTGGTAGCCGTGGCTGCGGCGACAAGGGAAGCAAGCAGGGGCGGCAGGGGACGGGGCCGCTGCGACGGCGGCCGCTCGGGGCGCAGAGGGAGCAGGGCATGGTGCGGCTGGACGGAACAGGGCAGAAGCAACCGCGGCAAGTGCGGAGGGCGACGACTGGGGCAAACGCGCGGGAGCGGGGTGCGCGGTGTGCGCGAGGCGGGCGCGGGCGGCGCGTGGCCGAGGATGGCGCTGGCGACGAGGTCTGCGGCAACCAGAGCTCGGGCAGGAGTGAACCCGAGGCCACAGAGCACGGTAGGCGGCGCTGGGGGCGGCGTTCATCTTCTGGGGGTGTGCTGAGCTCGGCGCAGGACTCGGACATGAGCTGCGCGTGCGGTGGCCGTGGTGGTGAGGTAAACGATGACGACGAGCTTCGTCCATGGCGGGGCGAGCTAGAGGGCGAGTGAGACGACACAGAGAGGGGGAGGGGAGGATGGGAGCTCACCCTAGGAGCGCACGGGGGCTCATTGGGAGCTTAGTAGCTGCAGCGGCGTCGGATCGTCGGAGGCATCGCAGTGGCTGAAGGAGGAAGACGAGGACGATGGCGAGGCTCCGAGGTGCTCCAGCTTGTGATGCTCCGCGTAGGCGACGAGGAGGAAGGTGCGCATATCCTTGCTACCCTCTCGTCGCTCGGGGACGACACTAGCTGCAAGGACTATGATGGCGGGGCGAGGTCAGGGCGGTGATGTTCTCGGGCACCCACGAGCGCGACACTGGGAGAAGGGGGCGCGAGGGATTAGGAGCGGGGGAGGAGATTAGAAGCTAGGGTTCAACAAGGGGGACGCTGAGGTTCTTGTAGGCGAGGGGGGAACGGCGAATGGCCGACACATGCCATGGCGCGACCATGGCCGGTTGGATGCCCTCCATGATCCCCTTTCTCCTGTAGGAGGAAGGAGAGTTGGAGGTGGGCTGGGCCTGACGTGTGGCCTGGTGGGTCGGTCGGCTGGGCCATGGCCCAGTTAGCCTAGGAGTTCCTTTTATTTGTTTTTGTTTCTCAGCTTTTGTTTTTATTTATTTTATCTTTTCTGGTTTCTTTTATTTTAGTTTTATGCAATACCAAGTTAGCACCTGCTTTAGTATCATCAATATAGGCCACTGCCCAACCTAGTTTGTAGCCAATATATATTAGTTTAATATTTTCATAATTTCTATAGCAATTAAATTATTATTTTAGCCACTGCTTTTAATTATCATAGTGCATTTAAACTCTTTATAAAAGTGCAGTTTCTCCACCAATATTGCATATGATTTTTGCCACTTTTAGAACATTTTAGTTTTGACGTTTGAAAACGTTTATTGTTTGCTTCATTTTGAATTTGAATTCGAATCAGTTTCGAACTACCACGAGATTATCAACAGTAATTGCGGTGACGTGTCGTTATTAGTAGAGGGTTAATGTATCTTAACTATCTGGGCATCACAATTCTCCTCCACTACAAGAAATCTCGTCCCGAGATTTAAGCGGTGGAGCACGGGGGAAAAAGTGTTGGTAGCGAAAACCTAACGAGTCTTCTCGGTCTTGGCTGCCCTTTCGAAGAGGTTGATCTCTTTCGTTGATGTCTTCATTTCTCCGCTTTAAGTCATCGTGATCAAGTCGTCATCCTTTCTTCGGGATCTTCATCATCCTACGACGCGACCAGGAGGAAAAACTCTAGAAGAACGCATCTCCACAAAGTTGGGCATGTGACGGTGAACTCAGTGGGAAATACACGAGGTACCCCACGAGTTGTATTTCAGTGAATTCGTTGAGTGCAATATACGATGGTACCAATGTTTCAAATGGGTAAGCAATCATTCGATGCCTAGACAGAAGCTCGAATGGGGGCTTGAACAACGAGAATAACACGGTGTTTGATCCCAGGATGAATAATGGTATATAATTCAGCTCGTGAATTACATACGAAGCCAGGTGCAAAGATACATTAGACTCCGGGTTGTAAAGAAGAGTCAGGTTTCGATCTTGTGGACCTGTGGGTTATGGGCCCACCATGTGGGTTGAAAATAGGAAGGGGGTGACATCTTGCACAGCCGCGACAGGGAGGCATGTTAGTGGATAGCTTGTCGGCTATGTTAGCAACAATTTCGGTACCAAGGACGGGGGGCGAAGAGAACCATCTTCTTGCTCATTGTAATGAGGCGGACCAATAGGAAAGGTTCTCGTTCACCGGCATATAACGGAATGTTACAACAATAGAATCAAGGTCTTACTGACAGAGTTGTACACCAAGGTGTTTACATAAGCAGAAAATTATTACTGCTTAGATTATATGTAGATCAAAGAAAGGTTAAACAAATAAATGGAAAGGAAAATTGTGATTACACACAATAAATAGGAGTATATCCTTCCCATGGACAAACAGAACATGGCATACAGGGTAAGAGAGCAAGTACCCCAAGCGTTTAGATAAAGAGGTAAGGATTAATCAAGATGTTAACCATACAACGGTGTTTGGATACCTGACCAAGAAACATTTAGCATTGGGCTTCAAATGCTCTTGTTGAAAATCGAGTACCACAGACATGCTTCGAGATAGCATTGGCATGGTCTTGAAGCAAAGATCGGACTTGGACACACAAAGGATTCATCAGGAAGAACTTATAGAATAATTCTTACGATTTCCTCCTGGAAGAATGGTTATCCTTGCAAAAGAGATTATAATGTTAGGTCCTCCAGCCAGGGGTGCTAGGCATGACATCATATTACCAAGTCATCAAAGGACCAATATTATAACTCCTGGAAAGTTGTCCCAGCCATCATATCTGACCGAGATTCAGATCCGATTGGTGTCATGATACCTCAGACTCAGGATATTCTAGAAGAAAAAGGTGCTACATAAATCGACAAAATGACATTGTAAGATTCTCGGGAAATGAACTATGGGAGTGGGTTCCCTAAACAATAGTTCATCATTAAACCAAGGAGAGGATGAGGAGGTGTTGATGGGCTCGGCGACAATTCATCGAGAATTCCATACGGATGGATTTCCACAATAATGTGAACAAGGAGATGACACTTGTCAATTCAAATGATATAATGTTGTATGCTCGAGGAAAACATGCACCATTAATCATTAGTTGAAAGGTGTGCCCGAAGTATGACCTTAGGCAGCAAGATCAATGTTAGAGTGACGATTTGATAACCAACGGTCTAAGAACGAACTGTCGATCGTTACTTCAAGGCAATAGGGTTGCTAGAAGTGCAGAACTCAAGCAGCATCGTTAGCATATTGGTATCCCGGTTAAAAACAACACGGAGACCAAGGAAGAATGGTGATGGTGAGAAGTATCATCATACTGAGAATTTCTAAGAGGTGGAGCAATCCCCACAACATTCTCGACATAAAAGGCAGTAATACTTCAAGGCAGAACACAACACTAGCTAGAGAGCAAGTTGTATTCATAATGTGGACAAGTTCGCAATGAAAGGAAGTCAAGGGTGTTGTCGATGATAATAAAAATCATCGAGGGCAAGGAGAGTATTTGTCATCATGAACACAGTTGACATCTCGGAAGAAGTCAAAGTGTTAAAGGTGATCCGACACATTTGCCGGGAGGTTTCAAGAGGATGCAATCAAACAACAATGGCAACAAGGGAATGATGAAGTGCAAGTTATAGGATCAATATATAAGATGCAAGCTCGGAACCAGCGTTGCCTTTCAAGACAAGCAACATGATGTTGAAAGCTCGACGTAAGTCGTGCTCACACACTGAAGAAATCATGCACTAGAGAAGGATGAGGTAGCACAGTCCAAGATAGCAAGATCAGGATGCAGCCGATAGTCTAGGAATGACCAGATTGAGTTCAGAATTTCCCAGCAAAATACTAGGGGTATTTGATTTGTAGTGCGGAATAATTTCACTAGTCGGTGTCCTCGGTTGACAACAACCCAGAACCCGTAGAGTGATTACGACAAGGGAAGACATTAATTCAACAAAGTTAGTAAGATGTGGTGCAATGGCAAGACATCTTCGAGATACCAGGGGTAATACTCGAAGGTAGAACATGATAGAAGTAGAACCGGGTCATTGACCTATGACAGTAGATACTTCAACCTTGCCAAAAATAGTAGAGGCACTGGAATGAATTCCCATCAGATATATCAGATCAAGACAGCATGGTCGGACCATATCTGTATGGAATCAATTCAAGAATACCGAAAGAATCATGCAGCTGGATAATCATTTTGCAAGGAACTTCCGAGACAGTCTACATCATTTTCATGGGCATGAACACAAAGTTCAAGGTCGACTCCCACTTCTTTAATGCATATCATTTCATTCACCTCTCACTTTGATAAAACTGTAGTGTTGGAATTTTTTCTGGTAGAACATCGGAAGAGTATGACTTGTGAAAACTATCGGGTTCTCACGAATTAGGGGATGTCATAGGTTCAACCCATCGGGCATCTTAGTAACATATACCACAAATTTCAAAAGTAACAACACAAGCTCGAAAGCAGAGCATGGTTTGCCAAGCAGAGGATACAATTTACCAAAGGCATTATGTATCAGGGGAAGAACTCACAAGGTGATTGAACATGAAGGACACTGTCAGATAACAATCCAATAATGAATCGGGCGATACACAACGGAGCTGATGTGAGTATCGGTACTCACTCAAAGGAAGAAAGAATGCAGAGGCATCAGATTCAAGAAACGCCTGATTGGTCTGATGCTTAAATAGAAAGACATTATGGTTTCCAAAATGAAGGATCAGAAGCAGACGCTGTGATCAAGGATGGATAAGTTGAAAGCACTTAGTTGGACAATCAATAAAGGTTCGAATTGCCGAGAACCAACTCATGTCCGGAATGATGTCTGAGTCGGAAAGATAATTTTATAAAGGATAACCTAATGAATGCGTGCATACGCACACATTGAATCAATAGGCTCAAAATGGCTAAGACAATGGATGTTAATGAAGACTACTAGTCATATGGAATTGACCATAATGCAAGCAGGAAAGAATTTCAAGAGTAACATGCTGCAGAGGATTTTCGAAAGATCGAAAAGTATTCTGAAGAATTTTGTGAGACACATGAACAATTCAGAAGAACGGATCCTCGATAAATGTGAGGAAATAACCGTAAGGGTTTTCATGCAAAATAAAACTACAAGACAGTAAACTCAAAGGATTCTCGGGACAATGGACAATATGTCGAGGCATCTAGTAACAACGAGAGCAACGAGGAATGATCATGAGAATGACAAGTGCATGCAGATACCCATAGGGACATATCAATGGCCGTGAATTGCAAAGGCCATGAGCACAAGGGTCTCGGGAAAATATCGAGGGATATCCTGAGAATCTTCCGACGAAGCAGGTGATCTTACGGAATGAGGGCTCTTCGGGAGAAATAGTTACGAGAACCTAGAGTCAGAGTTAGTAAAATCTTGTAACCTGAATAGAAGAGAGATCAAAGTCCCAGAGCATAGAAGAGGAATAAAAGATCCTAACACCACTCATTGGTGTTGTGGGCCCGTAAGCACACAACAAGTTAGTAATATGTTTTTCAAAGACTAGACTCAAATTCGGCCAAGGAGTTTGGAAGAGGGATTCCTACAGGCAGTCGGCTCTGATACCAACTTGTGACGCCCCCGATTTGACCGTACACTAATCATGCACACAAATGTGTACGACCAAGATCAAGGACTCACTGGACGATATCACAACACAACTCTAGACACAAATTTAAATAATACAAGCTTTATATTACAAGCCAGGGGCCTCGAGGGCTCGAATACAAAATCTCGGTTACACAAGAGTCAACAGAAGCAATAATATCTGAGTACACACATAAGTTAAACAAGTTTGCCTTAAGAAGGCTAGCACAAATGTAGCAACAATCGAAGAGGCAAGGCCAACTGCCTGGGACCTCCTAACTACTCCTCGAAGCCGAACTCCACGTAGAAACATCCTCAGGATCGTCTGGCTCCTGGACTCCATCAATCTGGTTGCATCATCCAAGAAGAGAGAGAAAAGGGGGAAAAGGGGGAGCAAAGCAACCGTGAGTACTCATCCAAAGTACTCGCAAGCAAGGATCTACACTACATATGCAATGATATATGTGTAAAGGGGCAATATATGTGGGTTAAACTGCATAATGCAAGAATAAGAGGGGGATAGCTAATCCAATCGAAGACTATGCTTCTAGCAACGTCCATGTTGCAGCAGAAGAAGAGAGTAGCTGGAAGTAACAAGTATCCTCGCTTCTGGGAGCCTCCATCTTGCAGCAGTAGAAGGGAGTAGATGGTAAGTTCACCAAGTAACATCGTATAGCATAATCCTACCCAGTGATCCTCCCCTCGTCGCCCTGTGAGAAAGCAATCACCGGGTTGTATCTGGAACTTTTCTGGGTGTGTTTTATTAAGTATCCAGTTCTAGTTGTCATGAGGTCAGAGTACAACTCCGGGTCGTCCTTTTACCGAGGGACACGACTATTCGAATAGATTAACTTCCCTGCAGGGGTGCACCACATAACCCAGCACGCTCGATCCCATTTGGCCAGACATAGTTTCCAGGGCCATGCCCGACCTCGGAAGATCGACACGTCACAGCCCTAGCAAAGCACAGCAGAGAGGTCAGCACGCCGATCTAATTCTTAGGCGCGCAGGGGTCTGGGCCCATCGCCCAACGCACACCCGCATGTTGTGTACGAGGCCGGTGAGCAAACCGAGCAACCTCCATTACTAAGGAAGTTATGTTACGCGGTCCTACCCGGCGCGCGCCGCTCAGTCGCTAATGTCAAGAAGGCTTCGGCTGATACCACGACGTCGAGTGCCCATAACTATTTTCACGTAGCTGGTTAGTGCGTATAGGCCAATGGCCAGACTTGGATCAAATACCAAGATCTCGTTAACCGTGTTATTATGAAATAACCGCAGATAACGACCAGGGCCAGGCCCACCTATCTCCTAGGTGGTCACAACCTACCCTGCCGCTCTGCCACAAGTAACCGTCAAGGGGCGGCCGAGAACCCAGGCCCACCACAACCTATGTGGAACCACCTTCCCCTTTAGCCCCCATCTCTGAATCATCAACATGAGAATGTAGTAGTATAGTATATACCCGTGATCACCTCCCGAAGTGATCACGACCCGATAGTATAGCATGGGAGACGGACAAGAATGAAGGTCCACTGATGGAATACTAGCATCCTATACTAAGCATTAGGATAGCAGGTAAAGGTATCAACAGTTGTAGCAGCAATGACAGGCTATGCAACAGAATAGGAGCTATCGAATCATCAACAGTAGCAGTTCTAATGCAAGAATAAGAGAGAGAGAATGGGCGATATCTGGTGATCAAGGGGGGGGGCTTGCCTGGTTGCTCTGGCAAGAAGGAGGGGTCGTCGTCGATGCAGTCGATCACAGTGGCACCGTCAGTAGTCTCAGTCCCGATGTCTATCGGAGAGAAGAGGAGGGAGAAATAATAAATATAAAGCAAACAACAGATTGTATCATATTGTATCAGTTCATCTCTTGTATCCAATCTTTGTATCAAAACCTCAGATTGGTACCTGTGGGTTGCTAGTAGTGTTCATTACTCTTTGTAGTTGATGCTAGTTGGTTTACTTGGTGGAAGATCATACGTTCAAATCCATTATGCATATTAATACCCCTCTGATTATGAACATGAATATGCTTTGTGGGTAGTTATGATTGTTCCTGAGGACATGGGAGAAGTCTTGCTATAAGTAGTCATGTGAATTTGGTATTCGTTCGATATTTTGATGAGATGTATGTTGTCTTTCCTCTAGTGGTGTCATGTAAACGTCGACTACATGACACTTCACCATTGTTTGGGCCTAGAGGAAGGCATTAGGGAATAATAAGTAGATGACGGGTTGCTAGAGTGACAGAAGCTTAAACCATAGTTTATGCGTCGCTTCGTAAGGGGCTGATTTGGATCCATATGATTCATGCTATGGTTAGGTTTACCTTAATACTTATTTTGTAGTTGTAGATGCTTGCAATAGAGGTTAATCATAAGTGGGATGCTTGTCCAAGTAAGGGCAGTACCCAAGCACCGGTCCACCCATATACCAAATTATCAAAGTAACGAACGCGAATCATATGAATGTGATGAAAACTAGCTTGACGATAATTCCCATGTGTCCTCGGGAGCGCTTTCCTTCATATAAGAGTTTGTCCAGGCTTGTCCTTTGCTACAAAAGGATTGGGCCATATTGCTGCACCTTATTTACTTTTACCATTTGTTACTCGTTGTCAATTACCTTATCACAAAACTATCTGTTACCGATAATTTCAGTGCTTGCAGAGAATACCTGACTGAAAAATGCCTATCATTTCCTTCTGCTCCTTGTTGGGTTCGACACCCTTACTTATCGAAAGGACTACGATAGATCCCCTACACTTGTGGGTCATCAGTGCCTTTTTCTCCAACTTTAGTTGAATTGAGTGTTACTACGCCCCGTCCTTGTTGAAGGTTAAAACATCACACTTGACGAAAAATCGTTGTGGTTTTTATGCGTAGGTAAGAACGGTTCTTTCTAAGCCCATAGTAGCCACGTAAAACTTGCAACAACAAAGTAGAGGATGTATAACTTGTTTTTGCAGGGCATCTTGTGATGTGATATGGTCAAGACTTGATGAGTTATATGTTATTGCATGAGATGATCATGTTCTGTAAATTATGAGCAACCGAAAGGAGCCTTATGGTTGTCTCTTTATTTTATGAATTGCAAAAGCCATGTAATTGCTTTACTTTATCACTATGAGTTAGCGATAGTAGTAGTAGCAATAGATGGAGAGACGACCACGACACTACGATCAAGATCATGGTGTCAAGCCAATGACAATGGAGATCATGACAATGCTTTGGAGATGAAGATCAAAAGCACAAGATGATGATGGCTATATCATGTCACATATTTTGATTGCACGTCATGTTTATCTTATTATGCCTCTTATTTTTCTTAGTACGGCGGTAGCATTATAAGAAGATCCCTTACAAAATTACAAGGTACAAGTGTTCTCCCTGAGTATGCACCGTTGCGACAGTTCGTCGTGCCGAGACACCACGTGATGATCGGGTGTGATAAGCTCTATGTTCAAATACAACGGGTGTAAGACAGTTTTGCACATGCAGAATACTCGAGTTAAACTTGACGAGCCTAGCATGTACATACATGGCCTGAGAACACTTGAGACCGAAAGGTCGAACATGAATCATATAGTAGATATGATCAACATAAGATGTTCAATATTGAAAACTACTCCATCTCACGTGATGATCGGACATGGTTTAGTTGATTTGGATCATGTGATCATTTAGATGACTAGAGGGATGTCTATCTAAGTGGGAGTTCTTTAGTAATATGATTAATTGAACTTTAATTTATCATGAACTTAGTCTTGATAGTATTTGCAAATTATGTTGTAGATCAATAGCTCGCGATGTAGCTCCCCTATGTTTTTGATATGTTCCTAGAGAAAATTAAGTTGAAAGATGTTAGTAGCAATGATGCGGACTTGGTCCATGATCTGAGGATTATCCTCATTGCTGCACATGAAGTATTATGTCACCGCTAGATGACAGACCTATTGCAGCAGCAGATGCAAACGTTATGAATGTTTAGCAATGCTCAATATGATGTCTACTTAATAGTTTAGTGCACCATGCTTTACGGCTTAGAACCGGGACTTAAAAAATGTTTTTGAACACCACGGAGCATATGATATGTTGCAAGAGCTGAAATTGGTATTTCAGACTCATGCCCATGTCGAGAGGTATGAGACCTCTGACAAGTACTTTGCCTACAAAATGGAGGAGAATAGCTCAACCAATAAACATGTGCTCAGAATGTCTGAGTACTACAATCGCTTGAATCAAGTGGGAGTTAATCTTCCAGATAAGATAGTGATTGACAGAGTTCTCTAGTCACTATCACCAAGTTACTGGAACTTCGTGATGAACTATAATATGCAAGGGATGACAAAAACGATTCATGAGCTGTTCGTGATGCTGAAATCAACAAAGGTAGAAATCAAGAAAGAGCCTCAATTAACAAGACCACTAGTTTCAAGAAATAGGCAAGGGGAAGAAAGGGAACTTCAAGAAGAATAGAAAGAAAGTTTCTACTCCCGGGAAGAAGCCCAACTCTAGACCTAAGCCTGGAACTGGGTGCTTCTACTGCGAAGGGGCTAGTCACTGGAAGCGGAACTGCCCCAAGTATTTTGGCGGATAAGAAGGATGGTGAAGTGAACAAAGGTATACTTGATATACATATTGATAATGTGTACCTCACTAGTGTTCATAGTAGCCCCCGGGGTATTTGGTACTTGTTCGGTTGCTAAGATTAGTGATGTCTACACACGCTTCTACTCTTGTAGACTATGTTGGGCCTCCAAGCGCAGAGGTTTGTAGGACAGCAGCAATTTCCCTCAAGTGGATGACCTAAGGTTTATCGAACTCAGGGAAGTAGAGGTTGAAGATGGTCTCTCTCAAGCAACCCTGCAACTAAGATACAAGAAGTCTCTTGTGTCCCCAACACACCTAATACACTTGTTAGATGTATAGGTGCACTAGTTCGGCGAAGAGATATTAAATTGCAAGTGATATGGATGTCAAAACAAAGTAATATAAATCTGTAATAAAAAGTGCAGCAAGCAAACAAGTGGTAAATGTGAGCACAAATGGTATTGCAATGGTGGAAACAAGGCCTAGGCTTCATACTTTCACTAGTGGCAACTCCCAACAACATTAACATAATCGAATCACATGATATTTCCCATAAAACATGCAATGGAGACGCACCCAGAGGTCATTCCTTCGTGGTCAACAGAGGACGAGAATTATGTAGGGCTACAAAAGCACACCTCAAAGTTCGTAGTTCTCAACCTAAGGATTTCCCAATGTCACCGCGGCCATCCAAAGAGAGTCCCACAATCACCACAACATATCTAAAGGATAGTCAAAGACAAGCACCAAGAGACTCTCAATCTTCAATCAACACACAAGAGAGGAAATCACTCATGAAAATATTTTTCTAATCCATGTCCAAAGACTGCTGTCACCTTGGTCTCGGGGATTATACTAGATAAAGACAAGTGAGTACATCAATCCAATACATAGAGGAAGGGGAAACATCATGGGATCACCCTAGATTAACATAGCCTATGATCACAACGAAGATCACATCATGGGAGAGAGAGATAACCACATAGCTACACGTACGAGCCCTCGGCCCCGGAGAAGACTACTCACACATGGACATGGTGAGGAGGAGGTTGATGATGGTGTTGATGGAGAGGTGCAGCCCCGCGAGGAGGCGGCGGCGGCGAGGAGGAGACGGCGGCGGCCCTAGGGGGCGGCGGCGGCCCTAGGGGCAGCGGCGGCCCTAGGGGCAGCGGCTCCTTGGCCCCCCTTCTTCCATGTGGATGGTGCTGCAATGGTGCTGGTCCTCCCCTCCAAGACGGCGGCTCAGGAGGAGGAAAATTCGTGGCCCTTGGTGACCTAGGTTTCCTCTCTTTATATAGACTCTCGGATTCCCGTCATCAGATTTTGGGCCTCGGTAAAACCATCTTTACTCGGCCGTCCAGACTCCGATTGGGACGAATTTTATATCCAAAAGCATCGCCTCGAAATTCCCCACAACTTTCGCAACTAGACTTTTTCCGTTTGGCGTCATCTTCGGGCTGGAACGTGACCATCTTTAAAAAACATTCTCAGACAGATTTCAGGAAAGTCAGAGTCCTACTCCAATACGACTCCTTTTGCGTTTTTTGTCAATTTCCAAGTAATTCCTACACAATAAAGTGTAAAACAATAACATTGTGCACTTTTGCAACCATTAGTAGGTTAGTCCAAATATGGTCAAAAAGTGTATGGAAGTGCATAAATATCATAGCAATATCACACAAAAGAGGCATGGAGCAAGCAGAAATTATAGATACGTTTTGGACGTATCAACATCCCCAAGCTTAATTCCTGCTCGTCCTCGAGTAGGTAAATGATAACAAGCATAATTTCTGTGGTGACATGCTATTAACCACTTTTCACAGTCACATGACAAGTGCTTACTGAGACAATGAATATGTAGTAATTAAGTTGCCTCATGAAAAATCACAAAGAACTGAAAGTTTTACAATATGATACTGAAACACTCAATAGATTTGTAGTGAGCATGGTGTGCAAATATGACAAAGTGATATCTCGCTTGCCCCCTTTAGTGAAGCAAAACATAAATGCAGGGGCACCTCCAAGGTTTAAGTGACGACTAGATGCAAATATGACAATCATGCTCTCAATAGTTGGTGCTTTAAAGAAGGTGGAGACTCTCGAACCGTGGCTTTTGATGGCAAGGTTGAAACCCGTGGTCGGAAACAAAAACTAAACATGTACCAGAGCTCTTGGTTTTTAAAAACAGAGGTAAAATTATTTTTGGGATATGCATATTTCGTCAACGAATGCTAGTAGATAACTCAATTACTTCTCGAGCTGGACAAGTTTCGAGGAACGGCTCCCGCATGAGGACGATCACATCCTCTTAATCTCCTTTGTTTATCACTGCCAAAGTTTTCTGATTTCTCATGAACAAAGCGTGAAGGAGGGTTTGTTTGTTGTATAATTTTTTAATGAGTCGGGCGCACTCTATGCCAGTTCCTTCTCGTATTATGGGTTTGCACATTAGACATGCAATCTCGGCGTGAAGCTTGTCCAACCTAAAAAGATCATGAATTAACTACTACTTCCTCATGAGCTAAAACAGAGGCACAAAAGAGAAATGCTTTTTTTTGAATAATTTCGAGGTGGTACATGAAAGTCTTCGTTAGGAATGGCAGGTAAATACCATGTATAGGAAGGTATGGTGGACTCATATGACATAACTGGTTTAAAGGATTTGGATGCACAAGCAGTCAGTCCGCTTAGTACAGGTGGAGGTTAGCAAAAGACTGGGAGCGACCAACTAAGAGAGCAATGACGGTCATAACCATGCAAAGCGACAAAGCAACATTGAATCGGGCATGGAAGTTATATCGCTACTCAGAAATAAAAGATCATCAAGGCTTGATAGACTTTCTTTACAGTCTTAAATATGCGTGAGCATATGCCAAGTCAATCAAAATAAATTCTCGGAGGAAGATATCACTAAACCATACCACATCATAGGCAAACAAATCATGTTGGTACTCCAATAACACATTGGGAACCCCCCAGCTATTTGAGACTAACCATAAGAAAACATGAACTACTAAGCACCATTATGCACATAGCATTTTTATCATGGACATATCAACCAGTGCAACAGAAGCCAACTCTCTTAACAAGATAAGCATGATAACTAAAGAGAGTTCCAGCGACCAACTAAACAAAAGCTCTTTAAAAAAAAGATAAGCATGACAACTAAGAGTTGAACATGATAGTAGCTATTGAAAGACAAAGAACACACACAGCAAAGATAGACATGAAAATTCTATGTTATGTTCTAGGTTGAAGTGGAGCGGGTCTCTCTCCCACACAAAGAAAGCTGGGTTCCAACTCGTTATGAACAGCAAGCAAAGCTAAAGAAAACTAAAAAGGAAACTAAAAGCAAGACGCTCCAAGCATAGCACATAACACATGAAGTGATAAAAATATAGTGGAACGAAAGACGAACTGATAATGTTGATGGAGAAGGGGATGCACGGGGGCATCCCCAAGCTTAGACGCTTGAGTCTTCTTGAATATTTCTTGGGGGTGCATGGGGCATCCCCAAGCTTGAGAGTTTGACACTCCTGAATCTTTTTATCATCTTTCTTCGCACACTTGAAAACTCCCTTCATACATAACTCATCATAATCTGATTAGCGAGGTTAGTACCCTTAATAAAATAATTGTTCCTTGCTGGAAATAAGGATATTCTTGAAGGTCTACTGTTTCTCAAGATTGCCAAAAGGTTTTTGCAAAGAAAAAGCAAGCTCAAGGTTTGCAAAATGAAGGAAAGGCAAAACAGGACAGAATCTGTGAAAAACAGACCAGCAGGTAGTAAGTGATTTTTTCGGGGCACTTCTGCAACTCAAATCAAAAAACTCAGAACAGACACCCGAAAGCCAATTGTATAGAGCACGCTGTCGAAAAAATTCAGACCAAAAAGTTGATCTGGTTATTTTATATGAATTTTTCTGTCCAAGGACAGAATCTGTTTTCTGGACTGCACGTCACAACTTTTGAACTTTCTTGCAATCAGAGGCTAAACTTGGCACAAAGCTGAAAAGTAAAGATACAATGATGATGCTACTGTAGTAACAACATCAAGACACAACAAAAGCAAAATAAAATTTTATTCATTGTGGGCTGCCTCCCAAAAGCGCTTTCTTTTATGCCTTTAAGCTAGGCATAAGACTTTAATGATGCTCTCGTAGGAATAAGAGTTGAAGAACAAAAGAGAGCATGAAGAAGCAAATACCAAACACATTTAAGCCTAACATGCTTCCTATGCATAGGAATATTGCAATAGAATAATTCATTGAAGCACAAAGCAATAAGCATAGGAAGGCAAAACAAGCATAACTTCAAAATATTCACCATAAAAAAGAGGAAACTTCTTATTATTAAGATATTTAGAACCATGTCTCCCTCTCTCATTATAAATTTCAGTGGCATCATGGATGAACTCAACAATATAACTATCACATAAGGCATTATTTCCATGATCCAAAAGCATAAAAGTGTCATTACTCTTCATATAAGCAAAATCTTTCTTATTAGGAATAGTGAGAGTAAGACTATCATAACCATCATGGTAATCATCATATTTAGGAGGCATATCATAATCATAATAAATTTTATCCTCAATAGTAGGTGGACTGAAAATATCATATTCATCATTGTAATCATCATATATAGGAGGCATAGTATCATCAAAGTAAATTTTCTCCTCAAAAGTTGGGGGACTAAAAATATCATGTTCATCAAACGTGTCATCCCCAAGCTTAGAGCTTTCCATGTCATTAGCAATATTGATATTAAATAAAAACATACTAATAACATCACCACCATCATGATTGTTATGCAAATAATAAAGTTCCAAAGGTTTTTTAATTTTCTCTTCGAACACATCATGTCCAAGTTCAAGGTAGAGCTTATAAAGCTCTCTCATATTTTTGTTGTTTTCCATTAAGCAAAACTAGTGAAAATAAAAACAAGAAACAAAAAGATTTAATTGCAAGATCTAAAGATATACCTTCAAGAACTCACTTCCCCGGCAACGGCGCCAGAAATAGCTTGATGTCTACACACGCTTCTACTCTTGTAGACTATGTTGGGCCTCCAAGCGCAGAGGTTTGTAGGACAGCAGCAATTTCCCTCAAGTGGATGACCTAAGGTTTATCGAACTCAGGGAAGTAGAGGTTGAAGATGGTCTCTCTCAAGCAACCCTGCAACTAAGATACAAGAAGTCTCTTGTGTCCCCAACACACCTAATACACTTGTTAGATGTATAGGTGCACTAGTTCGGTGAAGAGATGTTAAATGGCAAGTGATATGGATGGCAAAACAAAGTAATATAAATCTGTAATAAAAAGTGCAGCAAGCAAACAAGTGGTAAACGTGAGCACAAATGGTATTGCAATGGTGGAAACAAGGCCTAGGCTTCATACTTTCACTAGTGGCAACTCCCAACAACATTAACATAATCGAATCACATGATATTTTGCATAAAACATGCAATGGAGACGCACCCGGAGGTCATTCCTTCGTGGTCAAGAGAGGACGAGAATTATGTAGGGCTACAAAAGCACACCTCAAAGTTCGTAGTTCTTAATCTAAGGATTTCCCAATGTCACCGCGGCCATCCAAAGAGAGTCCCACAGTCACCACAACATATCTAAAGGATAGTCAAAGACAAGCACCAAGAGACTCTCAATCTTCAATCAACACACAAGAGAGGAAATCACTCATGAAAATATTTTTCTAATCCATGTCCAATAGACCGCTGTCACCTTGGTCTCGGGGATTATACTAGATAAAGACAAGTGAGTACATCAATCCAATACATAGAGGAAGGGGAAACATCATGGGATCACCCTAGATTAACATAGCCTATGATCACAACGAAGATCACATCATGGGAGAGAGAGATAACCACATAGCTACACGTACGAGCCCTCGGCCCCGGAGAAGACTACTCACACATGGACATGGTGAGGAGGAGGTTGATGATGGTGTTGATGGAGAGGTGCAGCCCCACGAGGAGGCGGCGGCCGGCGGCGGTCACGGAGGTGGCGGCGGCGAGGAGGAGACGGCGGCGGCCCTAGGGGGCGGCGGCGGCCCTTGGGGGCGGCGGCGGCCCTAGGGGCAGCGGCTCCTTGGCCCCCCTTCTTCCATGTGGATGGTGCTGCAATGGTGCTGGTCCTCCCCTCCAAGAAGGCGGCTCGGGAGGAGGAAAATTCGTGGCCCTTGGTGACCTAGGTTTCCTCTCTTTACATAGACTCTCGGATTCCCGTCATCAGATTTTGGGCCTCAGTAAAACGGGCTTTACTCGGCCGTCCGGACTCCGATTGGGACGAATTTTATATCCAGAAGCATCGCCTCGAAATTCCCCACAACTTTTGCAACTAGACGTTTTCCGTTTGACGTCATATTCGGGCCGGAACGTGACCATCTTTAAAAAACATTCTCAGACAGATTTCAGGAAAGTCAGAGTCCTACTCCAATACGACTCCTTTTGCGTTTTTGTCAATTTCCAAGTAATTCCTACACCATAAAGTGTAAAACAAGAACATTGTGCACTTTTGCAACCATTAGTAGGTTAGTCCAAATATGGTCAAAAAGTGTATGGAAGTGCATAAATATCATAGCAATATCACACAAAAGAGGCATGGAGCAAGCAGAAATTATAGATACGTTTTGGACGTATCAATTAGTAACTCGAAACAGGAGTTATAGAATAAGCGGAGACTAGTTGAGGGTGAGGTGACGATGTGTGTTGGAAGTAGTTCCAATATTAATATGATCATCATCGCAGAATCACTCTACTTTCGGGATTATTGTTAAACCTAAATAAATGTTATTTGGTGTTCGCGTTGAGCATGAACAAGATTGGATCGTGTTTATTGCAATACGGTTATTCATTTAAGTGAGAGAATAATTGTTGTTCTCTTTACATGAATAAAACCTTCTATGCTCATACACCCAAGGTGAATGGTTTATTGAATCTCGATCGTAGTAAATACACATATTCATAACATTGAAGCCAAAAGATGCAGAGTTGATAATGATAGTGCAACATACTTGTGGCACTGCCGTTTAGGTTATATTGGTGTAAAGCGCATGAAGAAACTCCATGCTGATGGACTTTTGGAATCACTTGATTATGAATCATTTGATGCTTGCGAACCATGCCTCGTGGGCAGGATGACTAAAACTCCGTTCTCCAGAACAATGAAGCGAGCAAGTGACTTATTGGAAATAATACATACTAATGTATGCGGACCAATGAGTGTTGATGCTCGTGGCGGCTATCGTTATTTTCTCACCTTCACTGATGATTTGAGCAGATATGGGTATATCTACATGATGAAGCACAAGTCTGAAACATTTGAAAAGTTCAAACAATTTCAGAGTGAAGTAGAGAATCATCGTAAGAAGAAAATAAAGTTTCTATGATCTGATCGCGGAGGCGAATATTTGAGTTATGAGTTTGGTCTTCACTTACAACAATATGGAATAGTTTCACAGCTCACGCCACCTGGAACACCACAGCGTAATGGTGTGTCTGAATGTCGTAACTGTACTTTATTAGATACGGTGCGATCTATGATGTCTCTTACCGATTTACCACTATCATTTTGGGGTTATGCATTAGAGACAACTGCATTCACGTTAATTAGGGAACCATCTAAATCCGTTGAGACGACACCGTATGAACTATGGTTTGGCAAGAATCCAAAGTTGTCGTTTCTTAAAGTTTGGGGTTGCGATGCTTATGTGAAAAAGCTTCAGCCTAATAAGCTCAAACCCAAATCGGAGAAATGCGTCTTCATAGGATACCCAAAAGAAACTGTTGGGTACACCTTCTATCACATATCTGAAGGTAAGACTTTTGTTGCTACGAATGGATCCTTTCTAGAGAAAGAGTTTCTCTCGAAAGAAGTGAGTGGGAGGAAAGTAGTGAAGGAAATATGTTATATGTCTCCAACGTATCTATAATTTTTTATTGTTCCATGCTATTATTTATGAAGTCTTGGATGTTTAATAGGATTTATCATTCACTTTAATATCATTTTTGGGACTAACCTACTAACCCAAAGGCCCAGTCCAGATTGATGTTTTTTGCCTGTTTCAGGGTTTTGCAGAAAAAGAATATCAAACGGAGTCCAAACGGAATGAAACATTCGCGAGAGATATTTTTGGAGAAAATCATGCACATGAAGCTTGAGAACCACGTCAGGAGATCGGGGGGCTGCCCACGAGGGTGGGGGGCGCGCCCCCTTCCCTGGGTGCGCCCCCCTGCCTCGTGGCCCCCTCGAGTGTCCCTCGGTGCCCTTCTTCTTCCTATATAAGTCTACGTACCCCAGAAACTCCGTGAACAGAGAGAAAACCCTAATTCCACCGCTGTACCATCTGTTCCCATGGAGATCCCATCTTGGAGCCTGTTCCGAAGCTCCACCGAAGGGGGATCTATCACGGAGGCCTTCATCATCATCATCATCACCCTCACCATGAGTTGTGAGTAGTTTACCACATACCTTCGTGTGACGCCCGAAGACCGACGTCCCAGAAGATTCCAGAAGATTCCAGATGTTCCGGGTTCTCCCGTGCGTTTCATTTGTGCTTGTGTTATTTATTTTTGCATTGCATCATAGCATCATGCCATCATGTCATTAATCTTTTGCATCTCAACTTAAATAAATCGTGTGGATCTTCGATCCATTTAAACCGAGGGAAGGATGACTTCTCTTTATAACATATCCTCCAAATATTATGGAGCTATTATAATTAAATATTCCATTTGTGTGGAATTAACCATAACACACTTGCAAAATCCCCATGCCTATTCCATATCAAGTTTGACTTCAAAACCTTCCCTATTTCTTTTCTCGTTTATCGAGGTTCTTCCAAAAACCCTCGAACAATTTTAATTAATTCCTTACATTTTGTGTGAGTCCAGGAATTTAACTCCGTGACTAAATCTCTTCTCTAACCTTTTCTACCATCCTCTCTTTCTTCTCATTTTTTTTCCTGTATTTGGGAAAATATGAAGAAGGGGCCCAGGCCTCTAGGCCATCTCCAGGCTTCCAACTTTCCCTCCAGCAAGGCCCAGCCGGCCTCTAAGGCAGCCGCCTCAGCCTCCAGGCCTCCCTAGGCGCGGCCCAACTCCTTCTGGCCCGCCCCCTTCTAACCCTAGCTAGCGACTGACCGATCGCTCCTCCCTCTCCTTCCCGTGCGCCGCCAGTTCCCGACCCTCGCTCACCCCGTTCTCTCGATACCATCCTCCTCGCAGCTGATCCCTTCTCTCCCTCTGCCCGATCCAGCGCAGCTTCCCCGATGGCAGCTGCACTCCAGCGCGCCCAGATCGCGCCTCGCCTTGGAGCCCCGCCTGGCTGCAGCGCCCCTCCGCGCCGTCCTTCTCCCCATCGCCAGCTCTCCCTGCATCGCCCGAGCCACCGCGCCTCGCGCCGGCCTCCGTCGCCAGGACCGTGTACCCCGAGCGCCGAGCCTGCGGCTCCCTTCTCCGGCCTCGAGCAGCTCGGCTGCCTCGCCACCATCGACGCGCGCCTCGGTCCTCCAGGCCGCACGCCGGCCCTGCCCCTCCGCGCCTCCAGCCGGCCCCGGCGCGCCAAGGCCGCAGCGGCGCCCCGTCCTCCAGCCGCTCTGCCATGGACGTCCACCGGTTGCCCCGGCCCTGTCCTGCGCCTTCCTCCGGCCTCCCTTCCCTCGCCCCTTCCTCCAGCGCCTGCGGGCCTCCTCCGCCTCGCAGGGGCTCGTCGCCTCCAGCGCCTGAACCGCCGCCATCCTCGTCTCTCCAGCGAGCCGCCGGTGCCCTGCTTCATCGGCCTTGTCTCCAGCCCGGTGCCCCGGCTTTTTCCTCCTCGCTGCTCCGAGTAGTTGCCATGTTTGGCTGCTGCTGTTTTTTTTTGCCAAGTGCACGAGGGACTCCAAGATTCGTCAAGTTCGACTACACGATGAAACACCAAGTACCCCTTCGTTTTTGCCCAGACTGGCAAGATCGACGTGAGACCGAGACCCGTGAACGACTTCGTGAACAAGTACCACTACCGTCGCCCCGGAAACGATGGATGCGCCAAGTACATCTACGAACTCGACGACCGAGTTCAACTACGACCCGAGACCGGCAAGACCGCTACGAACGTGAACGACTACCGTCGCCGAGACCCTCAAGTACCTCTACGAACGGAACGACTACTCGTGGGCGGCCTCGTGAACGACTACTTCCTCTCTGAACGTGAACGCCTACTTCCTCTACGAATCGCGAGAACAACTACTTCCTCTACGGCTGTGTACCACTACTTCATCTACGTCCCTCTACGATCTCAAGCCCCTCCGAAACGAATGTTCCGAAGGTATAACCCCGAGACGATGCCCGTGGATGAATGCTTGTGGTTGTATGAGATGTATCGATTGTTTGCTTCGTGCCCGTTTCGTCTTTTGTCATGCTCCTCGGTTGCCTCGTCGCCGACCCGTGGGAACCCGGCAACGGGATCACCCCACCTTTCATCTTGTTCCGCTCGCTCTCCGTCATCTTTTGCACCGGTCTCTCAACGAGTTACCGGAACCGAGATGTTGCCGTTGCATCATTTCGGATCGTTGCCGTGGCACCCTTTTCCTCCCACCACGGTGACAATTACCTCCTTATCTCGTCATGTTAACCTTTTAATAAATTGCATAAAACTTGATCATGTCATCCGCATCATATTAACAACATTAAAATGTGTGAATTGTTGTTTGCTAAAAATTGTTGAAAACTGCATATGGGGATTTTCCCCAGAATTGTTGTTGTTATTTCCGGCCTCATTTAAAATGTCTAAATAGTGTAGTTTTATTATTGTTTCACCTCTTGCTATGTTAACCAACATTTAATCTTGTCTTGTAAATAAACGAGAGTCAATTAAATAATTATATTGTGGTGTTTCGTCAATATGCAACTCGTTGCATATTGAGCTCCACTTAAATTGTAGTGTTGTTTGTGCACCTTGCCATGCCATTCATATTTAAACCGGACATGGATCATACTTGGATGTGCATCGTATGCCATGTTTATGCTTGTGTGTTTACCGTGTTGTTTGCTTCTTTCCGGTTGCTTCTCTTGTTAGCTTCGGTTTCGTTCCGGAGTTGTGAGGATTCGCTCGTCTATGTTGCTCCGTCTACTTCGTGGATCCGTTCTTCTCCCTTGCGGAATTCCAGGCAAGATGACCGAACCTGGATACCATTACTATTTTTGCCTATTGCTAGAAGTATCGCTCTGTTATATATTTCCTCGATGCCCATGTTTTCCTGTCAGCCTCCTATTGTAACCATGATCCTGTCTAACCACCCTACCCATGCAAACCATTGATTGGCTATACGTAGGCTTCGCTCAGCCCCTCTTATAGCATTGCTAGTTGCAGGTGAAGATTGAAGATGCTTGCTCCATGTTGAAGTTTGTTGGGTTATATCACACTATATAAATGCTTAAATGAAATCATATATATTTTGGTAATGGGTGGAAGGCTAAGCCTTTTGCTTGGTGTTTTGTTCCACTCATGCCGTTAGGAACCGTATAAACCGGTGTTATGTTCCTTGATTATGCGTTCCTCACACGGTTGGGGTTATGGGGCCCCCTCGATAAACCGCTAAGTGCTAAGTCTTTTCTAGCAAGTCCCAACATTGGTACTATTCGCCTAATAACTAATAAAACTTGCATAGGGACTAGCTATCCCTTTTATTTTAAGCAACAACCCCGGGCCAGTGCTCCACATGAGTGTTGGTCCAAAACGGGGAGTCTGCGGGGCCACCACGAGGAAACTCGAGGTTTGGTAAAAACCTATAGAATCGCCCATCCGGTCGTGGCCTGAGACTAGATACGCGCGGCTATTGTCAGGGTGTCGGCACGCCGGGAGGATTTGCTGGATTAGCCTTACCTTAGTTCGGATTATCTTGAGCACGGGATTCCGAGAATACTCGGGTCTTCCCACCTTTGGAGTTGAGACTCCGCGGATCGTGGGCTTGTCATGGGCCAAGTTGGAACACCCCTGCAGGGTTTGAACTTTCGAAAGCCGTGCCCGCGGTTATGTGGCAGATGGGAGCTTGTTAATATCCGGTTGTAGATAACTTGACACCATGTTCCAATACACTACCAGCGTGCGTACCGTAAATGTCATTTTCCGAAAGGGATTCGAGAGATGAACACGGTGGGGTTATGTTTGACGTGTTTTAGTTAGGATCACTTCGTGATCATCTCTCGACCGAGGCACTTCTCTTCTCGCTCTCTTTTACGTAAGTTAGTGCTAGTGCTGCTGCAGACTCTTATTCTTTCTTCAGCCTTGTTCCACACCCAAGGCTTAAATAGTCATGTTACCCGGGAACGATATTGCTGAGTCCTCTGTGGCTCACAGTTACTTGAACACACCAGATGCAGGTTCAGCCGAGTTTGAAGCAGGAGATGGATCAGAACTTCCGGGAGTTCGATGAAGAGCGTGGCCGTTTGCTTGTGTCAGTTTTCGACGATCATTAGTGGTTTCTACTAGGATTCGATCTAGACCTGTGGTTTTTGTTGTTGTTTTGGTATCTTTCTTTTGGATCTTCACCCGTAGTCGGGTTGTGATGTTTTGAATAATGTTTGCTTATGTAATGTATTGTGTGAAGTGGCGAGTGTAAGCCAACTATCTCCTTTTGCAATTTAATCCCTCTTTTACATGAGTCTGCAAAGATACCAAACTTGAGATCATTCTAGGATGGGCTTATACCTTTAAGTCGTGCCTCGACACGTAGGAGGTATAGTCCCATCCTGGGCATTACAAGTTGGTATTCAGAGCCTTCTCCGACCTAGAAGCCCCCACTGATTGATCGAATCGTTGACGGTCGAGTCTAGGAACACACTGAAAATATATTTTGAGTCCTATATTTATATCGGAGAGTAGGATTTCTTTTGCTCCTCATCTCTTTCACTCTGGTAAGGACTCCTGACGACTACTCTTGCCTCTCCTACTTTTAAAAATTGCACCAAATTTTTTTTAGGAATCTCGCGAGTATTGTTGGATTGTTTCGATGTTCTTGTGACGAGAATATTGTTCTCGATGCCTCCTGACATTAGGGGTTGTGGCAGTGTCCCCGGGAGTTGAGCTTCGGGGTATTGTCGTCACAAGTATATCGCGGCAGTACTAAATACTTAAGACGGCCGACATCGAAAATCTCTCCTATACGGTTAGTGGAAAGATAACCCCGACATCACCCAGTACTGGGGAGGTAGTTCGGGAGTATTGCCATAGCTTGTATAGTGGATGCGTTTCGAAGGTCCGAGGTAAACGGTTTCTGGAAATAACTGGTTATGTGTTGAAGGATGGATACAGCTGGATGTAGGATTAGAGTTGAGTGCGCGGTGCTTCCCCAGTATCCCCAACACCTGATTGCATAACTGGAAACTTTCGGAAATTAATAGGTGGGTTCATCTAGTAGTTCTAGGCATTCTTCCAACGAGTGCATGATATGAAGTTCGGGGTTCTACATTGAGTGAAGTGGTTTATGGGCTTATTCCGATCGGGAGTTGCATCTTAAAGGGTCCTTGGCTATGCTTATCCGGGGATTGCAAAACCCTTTTGTAACACGTTCCATGAGCTTTCAGCACGAAGATGGCGAACGAAATTTCTATCTTGTATTTGTTCTATATGTTCCTTGTTCCTTTTATTTACCTTTTGTTCTCCAAGTGGCTTCTCGTCAAGTTGATGTACCTGCGGAATTCATTCGTTCAATTCTCTGTTCGGATAGATATGTTGCAACATAATCTTCTTCATAAACATAATCTTCTTCATAAACATATCTATCCTTTGTTTTGATTTGATTCTAGTATTCGAGTTGCTTCGATGTCAAATGTTGATTCCAGACCTTTCTTAATCGGTGTTCTCATATTTATATGGGAGTGCTAATTCTTCTTGACCATCGAGATCTTCATGTTAATCCTTTTCAACCAGTGTGCCTTCTCTTCAAGTTATTCCATACGGACGCCATTGAGAAATCTGACGATTTGTCTGTTTCATTCATCCCAAGCTATCTTTGTTTCCCCACCCTCCCACCCTTCTTCTTCTTGGAGCCAGAATTCTTAATGAAGTATCCATTTTATTCATGTGATATTTCTTCATTCATTTCCTTCAATGTTCTTATCCGATGATTCTCAGGAAGATGCTCAGGAAACTCCAAGTTCATCATTCTTTTGTTCTCAAATTCTGCCGGTGGATGTAATTCAAGATTTCGGTGTTGATCTTATCCTTTTTCCTCTTTTCACAATGCTTTCTTATTCCGGTGCACCAATTAATCATTCTCCTCTTGCTATCCATATCCGGAGTGCTGAAGATTCATAATTCCATTCTTAATCCGTTCAAACTATTCTGAGCTTCAAGCCATTTAATTCATCCGGTGCAATATCTCGTAAGCAATCTTTTTCAACGGTGATTTCTTTTGAGTGGGCCCTAACCCACAGGTCTTTTTCCAGGATCTTACCTGACTCTTCTAATTTTTCTGGAGTTATACTCAAATTCTCTTTAAAGTGTGACGTAAGAATGATTTCCATCAGTCACATTCCTTCTCCAAGCTTGTTTTCAATTATTTCCATCTTTAGCTCCACCTTCCTCTTGTCATTCGTCCGAAGTATCTTGAAATTCTTCAGGGCATTTCTCGTCTTCACGCTCAACATTTGGAGACTGAAGAAGAGTTCTCTTAAATCTTGGCCCGTTCTCTTGAAGATTCGTGATTCTAGCTTCATGCCATCCTCATTAGTGTTCCGTTTGTGAGGAATTCTTTTCATACCCGTCCGAAGCATTTCATGAATTCTTCTCATTGTGATCCTCCGAAGGCCATCATTTCAGAATATTTCTTCGTTCTCTGTTTGCTACTTCGTCCTCCAAATATTCTTCATTGATGTCTCTTCGTTCGTCTCCATATTTTTACGGTGGCACTTTCAAGTTTACCCTTCCGTCGTTATCGTATTAATTCATTTGTTCTTTTCCCAATCCTACCGGTGGTTCGTTGAAGATTTACCCAAGTTTGTGCGATATCTCTCTTTAATTCTTTCCAACGAGAATAAGTAGTATGCCAAATCCTTTGGTTGTCATCAATTTAATTGGTGAAGGAGATGCATAACATAATTCTTATTCTTATTCCTTCAAGGTGATTTAATCTCTTTTCCGGAGCTTGTTCATCATATCATATTCTCGGCCCTAAGTTCTTCATCTTGTTTTCCGGAGTTTCAAGTTATTTCAATTATATCATTTCAAAGCTCCATCTAATTCATCGCAGGCCTTGAATCTTATTCTTTTCATCTTTCACTTCTCATGCTTTCATTACCGGAGTTCTCATGGTGGTTCATCATGTTTTAATTCAGCCTCGAAGTTTTCATCAAGATTCTTGTTGGAGCTCAAGCATTCTTCATCATGCATTCCAAGTGCAATCCTTTCTACCTTATCTTTTCAGATGGTGTTATGTCATTCTTGACAATTCCTTCATGTTTCATGATTCACGAGTTATCAAGAATGAGATAATTAAAACCATCATTTCTTTCTCTTTAGGAGATCCTTCAACCCCTCATTTTATTCGTTGGAGTAATCTTGGCTTGTATTTCACCTAAAAGCTTTCCTTGAGGATTGTTGCTAATTATGGTGCTTATAAATGACCCAAGTTCTTCATTTATCATTCCGGTGAGTTAAATTTTTCATCTCCTTATTGATCTCAATCCAAACAAATGTTTTCGTTAGTGGCCGGTTGTCACCTCATAATTTGGAGATGTTTTCCATAAGCCCACAATGAGCTTATTCGTTTTCGTTGTTGATTTTTTTAAAATCAACTTCGTTCAACCCTTCTTCGTAAGGATGCTCTTTCAAATTCAATTTTGAGAGAAGTTGTCATTTTCTTCTCCGTTCTTTTCTTTCCAACGACCTAGCATGCTATTCTTTCATTCCGGAGGCATTGTGATATTGCTCTCTTTGCACCATCATCTCGTTTTTATCGAGATCATGTTCTTTCCTTGTTTATCATTTAATCGAAGTGTTGTATTCTTCATTCAAGATCCCTCATCTTATCAGTTTGCCTCTCTTTTCAACCGGAGTGCTGTCTGAATCTTTCTTACCCCTTGTACCATTCTTTCAATTGTTTCGGAGACAATGTGTTGTTGTTTTCATCAAGTATCTTCCCAACTTGGCAAGTTCATGTTAATTCCTTCCATTTTCAGACGGAGTGCTGTCCAAATTCTGTCATTCTTAATCCTTGGCTATACCGTTGCAGTTTCATATATTTTTTTTGGTTCGTAAACTCTTGTTCGACTACACGATGAAACACCAAGTACCCCTTCGTTTTTGCCAAGACCGGCAAGATCGACGCGAGACCGAGACCCATGAACGACTTCGTGAACAAGTACCACTACCGTCGCCCCGGAAACGATGGATGCGCCAAGTACATCTACGAACTCGACGACCGAGTTCAACTACGACCCGAGAACGGCAAGACCGCTACGAACGTGAACGACTACCGTCGCCGAGACCCTCAAGTATCTCTACGAACGGAATGACTACTCGTGGGCGGCCTCGTGAACGACTACTTCCTCTCCGAACGTGAACGCCTACTTCCTCTACGAATCGCGAGAACAACTACTACCTCTATGGCCGTGTACCACTACTTCATCTACGTCCCTCTACGATCTCGAGCCCCTCCGAAACGAATGTTCCGAAGGTATAACCCCGAGACGATGCCCGTGGATGAATGCTTGTGGTTGTGTGAGATGTATCGATTGTTTGCTTCGTGCCCGTTTTGTCTTTTGTCATGCTCCTCGGTTGCCTCGTCGCCGACCCATGGGAACCCGGCAACGGGATCACCCCACCTTTCATCTTGTTCCGCTCGCTCTCCGTCATCTTTTGCACCGGTCTCTCAACGAGTTACCGGAACCGAGATGTTGCCGTTGCATCATTTCGGATCGTTGCCGTGGCACCCTTTTCCTCCCACCACGGTGACAATTACCTCTTTATCTCGTCATGTTAACCTTTTAATAAATTGCATAAAACTTGATCATGTCATCCGCATCATATTAACAACATTAAAATGTGTGAATTGTTGTTTGCTAAAAATTGTTAAAAACTGCATATGGGGATTTTTCCCGGAATTGTTGTTGTTATTTCCGGCCTCATTAAAAATGTCTAAATAGTGTAGTTTTATTATTGTTTCACCTCTTGCTATGTTAACCAACATTTAATATTGTCTTGTAAATAAACGAGAGTCAATTAAATAATTATATTGTGGTGTTTCGTCAATATGCAACTCGTTGCATATTGAGCTCCACTTAAATTGTAGTGTTGTTTGTGCACCTTGCCATGCCATGCATATTTAAACCGGACATGCATCATACTTGGATGTGCATCGTATGCCATGTTTATGCTTGTGTGTTTACCGTGTTGTTTGCTTCTTTCCGGTTGCTTCTCTTGTTAGCTTCGGTTTCGTTCCGGAGTTGTGAGGATTCGCTCGTCTATGTTGCTCCGTCTACTTTGTGGATCCGTTCTTCTCCCTTGCGGAATTCCAGGCAAGATGACCGAACCCGGATACCATTACTATTTTTGCCTATTGCTAGAAGTATCGCTCTGTAGTATATTGCCTCGATGCCCATATTTTGCTGTCAGCCTCCTATTGTAACCATGATCCTGTCTAACCACCCTACCCATGCAAACCATTGATTGGCTATACGTAGGCTTCGCTCAGCCCCTCTTATAGCATTGCTAGTTGTAGGTGAAGATTGAAGATGCTTGCTTCATGTTGAAGTTTGTTGGGTTATATCACACTATATAAATGCTTAAATGAAATCATCTATATATTGGTAATGGGTGGAAGGCTAAGCCTTTTGCTTGGTGTTTTGTTCCACTCATGCCGTTAGGAACCGTATAAACTGGTGTTATGTTCCTTGATTATGCGTTCCTCACACGGTTGGGGTTATGGGGCCCCCTCGATAAACCGCTAAGTGCAAAGTCTTTTCCAGCAAGTCCCAACATTGGTACTATTCGCCTAATAACTAATAAAACTTGCATAGGGACTAGCTATCCCTTTTATTTTAATCAACAACCCCGTGCCAGTGCTCCACATGAGTGTTGGTCCGAAACGGGGAGTCTGCGGGGCCACCACGAGGAAACTCGAGGTTTGGTAAAAACCTGTAGAATCGCCCATCCGGTCGTGGCCTGAGACTAGATACGCGCGGCTATTGTTAGGGTGTCGGCACGCCGGGAGGATTTGCTGGATTAGCCTTACCTTAGTTCGGAGTATCTTGAGCACGGGATTCCGAGAATACTCGGGTCTTCCCACCTTTGGAGTTGCGACTCCGCGGATCGTGGGCTTGTCATGGGCCAAGTTGGAACACCCCTGCAGGGTTTGAACTTTCGAAAGCCGTGCCCGCGGTTATGTGGCAGATGGGAGCTTGTTAATATCCGGTTGTAGATAACTTGACACCATGTTCCAATACACTACCAGTGTGCGTACCGTGACTGTCATTTTCCGAAAGGGATTCGGGAGATGAACACGGTGGGGTTATGTTTGACGTGTTTTAGTTAGGATCACTTCGTGATCATCTCTCGACCGAGGCACTTCTCTTCTCGCTCTCTTTTACGTAAGTTAGTGCTAGTGCTGCTGCAGACTCTTATTCTTTCTTCAGCCTTGTTCCACACCCAAGGCTTAAATAGTCATGTTACCCGGGAACGGGATTGCTGAGTCCTCTGTGGCTTAGAGTTACTTCAACACACCAGATGCAGGTTCAGCCGAGTTTGAAGCAGGAGATGGATCAGAAATTTCGGGAGTTCGATGAAGAGCGTGGCTGTTTGCTTGTGTCGGTTTTCGACGATCAGTAGTGGTTTCTACTAGGATTCGATCTAGACCTGTGTTTTTTTTGTTGTTTTGGTATCTTTCTTTTGGATCTTCACCCGTAGTCGGGTTGTGACGTTTTGAATGATGTTTGCTTATGTAATGTATTGTGTGAAGTGGCGAGTGTAAGCCAACTATCTCCTTTTGCAATTTAATCCCTCTTTTACATGAGTCGTGCAAAGATACCAAACTTGAGATCATTCTAGGATGGGCTTATACCTTTAAGTCGTGCCTCGACACGTAGGAGGTATAGTCCCATCCTGGGCATTACAAGTTGGTATTCAGAGCCTTCTCCGACCTAGAAGCCCCCACTGATTGATCGAATCGTTCACGGTCGAGTCTAGGCACACACTGAAAATATATTTTGAGTCCTATATTTATATCGGAGAGTAGGATTTCTTTTGCTCCTCATCTCTTTCACTCTGGTAAGGACTCCTGACGACTACTCTTGCCTCTCATACTTTCAAAAATTGCACCAATTTTTTTTTAGGAATCCCGCGAGTATTGTTGGATTGTTTCGATGTTCTTGTGACGAGAATATTGTTCTCGATGCCTCCTGACATTAGGGGTTGTGGCAGTGTCCCGGGGAGTTGAGCTTTGGGGTATTGTCGTCACAAGTATATCGCGGCAGTACTAAATACTTAAGACGGCCGACATCGAAAATCTCTCCGATACGGTTAGTGGCAAGATAACCCCGACAGCACCCAGTACTGGGGAGGTAGTTCGGGAGTATTGCCATAGCTTGTATAGTGGATACGTTTCGAAGGTCCGAGGTAAACGGTTTCCGGAAATAACTGGTTATGTGTTGAAGGATGGATACAGCTGGATGTAGGATTAGAGTTGAGTGCGCGGTGCTTCCCCTGTATCCCCAACACCTGATTGCATAATTGGAAACTTTCGGAAATTAATAGGTGGGTTCATCTAGTAGTTCTAGGCATTCTTCCAACGAGTGCATGATATGAAGTTCGGGGTTCTACATTGAGTGAAGTGTTTATGGGCTTGTTCCGATCGGGAGTTGCATCTTAAAGGGTCCTTGGCTATGCTGATCCGGGGATTGCAAAACCCTTTTGTAACACGTTCCATGAGCTTTCAGCACGAAGATGGCGAACGAAATTTCTATCTTGTATTTGTTCTATCTGTTCCTTGTTCCTTTTATTTACCTTTTGTTCTCCAAGTGGCTTCTCGTCAAGTTGATGTACCTGCGGAATTCATTCGTTCAATTCTCTGTTCGGATAGATATGTTGCAACATAATCTTCTTCATAAACATAATCTTCTTCATAAACATATCTATCCTTTGTTTTGATTTGATTCTGGTATTCGAGTTGCTTCGATGTCAAATGTTGATTCCAGACCTTTCTTAATCGGTGTTCTCATATTTATATGGGAGAGCTAATTCTTCTTGACCATCGAGATCTTCATGTTATTCCTTTTCAACCGGTGTGCCTTCTCTTCAAGTTATTCCATACGGACGCCATTGAGAAATCTGACGATTTGTCTGTTTCATTCATCCCAAGCTATCTTTGTTTCCCCACCCTCCCACCCTTCTTCTTGGAGCCAGAATTCTTAATGAAGTATCCATTTTATTCATGTGATATTTCTTCATTCATTTCCTTCAATGTTCTTATCCGATGATTCTCAGGAAGATGCTCAGGAAACTCCAAGTTCATCATTCTTTTGTTCTCAAATTCTGCCGGTGGATGTAATTCAAGATTTCGGTGTTGATCTTATCCTTTTTCCTCTTTTCACAATGCTTTCTTATTCCGGTGCACCAATTAATCATTCTCCTCTTGCTATCCATATCCGGAGTGCTGAAGATTCATAATTCCATTCTTAATCCGTTCAAACTATTCTGAGCTTCAAGCCATTTAATTCATTCGGTGCAATATCTCGTAAGCAATCTTTTTCAACGGTGATTTCTTTTGAGTGGGCCCTAACCCACAGGTCTTTTCCCAGGATCTTACCTGACTCTTCTAATTTTTCTGGAGTTATACTCAAATTCTCTTTAAAGTGTGATGTAAGAATGATTTCCATCAGTCACATGCCTTCTCCAAGCTTGTTTTCAATTATTTCCATCTTTAGCTCCACCTTCCTCTTGTCATTCGTCCGGAGTATCTCGAAATTCTTCAGGGCATTTCTCGTCTTCACTCTCAACATTTGGAGACGGAAGAAGAGTTCTCTTAAATCTTGGCCCGTTCTCTTGAAGATTCGTGGTTCTAGCTTCATGCCATCCTCATTAGTGTTCCGTTTGTGAGGAATTCTTTTCATACCCATCCGAAGCATTTCATGAATTCTTCTCATTGTGATCCTCCGAAGGCCATCATTTCAGAATATTTCTTCGTTCTCTGTTTGCTACTTCGTCCTCCAAATATTCTTCATTGATGTCTCTTCGTTCGTCTCCATATTTTTACGGTGGTACTTTCAAGTTTACCCTTCCGTCGTTATCGTATTAATTCATTTGTTCTTTTCACAATCCTACCGGTGGTTCGTTGAAGATTTACCCAAGTTTGTGCGAGATCTCTCTTTAATTCTTTCCAACGAGAATAAGTAGTATGCCAAATCCTTTGGTTGTCATCAATTTAATTGGTGAAGGAGATGCATAACATAATTCTTATTCTTATTCCTTCAAGGTATTTAATCTCTTTTCCGGAGCTTGTTCATCATATCATATTCTCGGCCCTAAGTTCTTCATCTTGTATTACGGAGTTTCAAGTTATTTCAATTATATCATTTCAAAGCTCCATCTAATTCATCGCAGGCCTTGAATCTTATTCTTTTCATCTTTCACTTCTCATGCTTTCATTACCGGAGTTCTCATGGTGGTTCATCATGTTTTAATTCATCCTCGAAGTTTACATCAAGATTCTTGTTGGAGCTCAAGCATTCTTCATCATGCATTCCAAGTGCAATCCTTTCTACCTTATCTTTTCAGATGGTGTTATGTCATTCTTGACAATTCCTTCATGTTTGATGATTCACGAGTTATCAAGAATGAGATAATTAAAACCATCATTTCTTTCTCTTTAGGAGATCCTTCAACCCCTCATTTTATTCGTTGGAGTAATCTTGGGTTGTATTTCACCTAAAAGCTTTCCTTGAGGATTGTTGCTAATTATGGTGCTTATAAATGACCCAAGTTCTTCATTTATCATCCCGGTGAGTTAAGTTTTTCATCTCCTTATTGATCTCAATCCAATCAAATGTTTTCGTTAGTGGCCGGTTGTCACCTCATAATTTTGAGATGTTTTCCATAAGCCCACAACGAGCTTATTCATTTTCGTTGTTGATTTTTTTTGAAATCAACTTCGTTCAACCCTTCTTTGTAAGGATGCTCTTTCAAATTCAATTTTGAGAGAAGTTGTCTTTTTCTTCTCCGTTCTTTTCTTTCCAACGACCTAGCATGCTATTCTTTCATTCCGGAGGCATTGTGATATTGCTCTCTTTGCACCATCATCTCGTTTTTATCGAGATCATGTTCTTTCCTTGTTTATCATGTATTCTTCAGTCAAGATCCCTCATCTTATCAGTTTGCCTCTCTTTTCAAGCGGAGTGCTGTCTGAATCTTTCTTACCCCTTGTACCATTCTTTCAATTGTTTCGGAGACAATGTGTTGTTGTTTTCATCAAGTATCTTCCCAACTTGGCAAGTTCATGTTAATTCCTTCCATTTTCAGACGGAGTGCTGTCCAAATTCTGTCATTCTTATTCCTTGGCTATACCGTTGCAGTTTCATATATTTTTTTGGTTCGTAAACTCTTGTTTCATGTTTTTCAACCTACAAGGTTCTCATAATGCTCCTTGTTCCTCTTTTCTAACGGAGTTTTCATATTCGTTCATCTCCGTTGTATTCTTTCCTTCAAGATTGTTCAACCTCTCAAGGTTCTTTGGTTTTCACTCGTTTGTCAAAGAAGCAACTTTGTTTTACCTCTTCCTCTTCCGTTTTTTTACCGGTGCCATCTCTAGGATCTCGGGTCGAGATCCTCTGTTAGTGTGGGAGACTTGTGACGCCCGAAGACCGACGTCCCAGAAGATTCCAGAAGATTCCAGATGTTCCGGGTTCTCCCGTGCGTTTCATTTGTGCTTGTGTTATTTATTTTTGCATTGCATCATAGCATCATGCCATCATGTCATTAATCTTTTGCATCTCAACTTAAATAAATCGTGTGGATCTTCGATCCATTTAAACCGAGGGAAGGATGACTTCTCTTTATAACGTATCCTCCAAATATTATGGAGCTATTATAATTAAATATTCCATTTGTGTGGAATTAACCGTAACACACTAGCAAAATCCCCATGCCTATTCCATATCAAGTTTGACTTCAAAACCTTCCCTATTTCTTTTCTCGTTTATCGAGGTTCTTCCAAAAACCCTCCAACAATTTTAATTAATTCCTTACATTTTGTGTGAGTCCAGGAATTTAACTCCGTGACTAAATCTCTTCTCTAACCTTTTCTACCGTCCTCTCTTTATTCTCATTTTTTTTTCCTGTATTTTGGAAAATATGAAGAAGGGGCCCAGGCCTCTAGGCCATCTCCAGGCTTCCAACTTTCCCTCCAGCAAGGCCCAGCCGGCCTCTAAGGCAGCCGCCTCAGCCTCCAGGCCTCCCTAGGCGCGGCCCAACTCCTTCTGGCCCGCCCCCTTCTAACCCTAGCTAGCGACTGACCGATCGCTCCTCCCTCTCCTTCCCGTGCGCCGCCAGTTCCCGACCCTCGCTCACCCCGTTCTCTCTATCCCATCCTCCTCGCAGCCGATCCCTTCTCTCCCTCTGCCGGATCCAGCGCAGCTTCCCCGATGGCAGCCGCACTCCAGCGCGCCCAGACCGCGCCTCGCCTTGGAGCCCCGCCTGGCTGTCGCGCCCCTCCGAGCCGTCCTTCTCCCCATCGCCAGCTCTCCCTGCATCGCCCGAGCCACCGCGCCTCGCACCGGCCTCCGTCGCCAGGACCGTGTACCCCGAGCGCCGAGCCTGCGGCTCCCTTCTCCGGCCTCGAGCAGCTCGGCTGCCTCGCCACCATCGACGCGCGCCTCGGTCCTCCAGGCCGCACGCCGGCCATGCCCCTCCGCGCCTCCAGCCGGCCCCGGCGCGCCAAGGCCGCAGCGGCGCCCCGTCCTCCAACCGCTTCGCCATGGACGTCCACCGGTCGCCCCGGCCCTGTCCTGCGCCTTCCTCCGGCCTCCCTTCCCGTGCCCCTTCCTCCAGCGCCTACGGGCCTCCTCCGCCTCGCAGGGGCTCGTCGCCTCCAGCGCCTGAACCGCCGCCATCCTCGTCTCTCCGGCGAGCCGCCGGCGCCCTGCTTCATCAGCCTCGTCTCCAGCCCGGCGCCCCGGCTTTTTCCTCCTCGCTGCTCCGAGTAGTTGCCATGTTTGGTTGCTGCTGTTTTTTTTCGCCAAGTGTACGAGGGACCCCAAGATTCGTCAAGTTCGACTACACGATGAAACGCCAAGTACCCCTTCGTTTTTGCCAAGACCGGCAAGATCGACGCGAGACCGAGACCTGTGAACGACTTCGTGAACAAGTACCACTACCGTCGCCCCGGAAACGATGGATGCGCCAAGTACATCTACGAACTCGACGATCGAGTTCAACTACGACCCGAGACCGGCAGGACCGCTACGAACGTGAACGACTACCATCGCCGAGACCCTCAAGTACCTCTACGAACGGAATGACTACTCGTGGGCGGCCTCGTGAACGACTACTTCCTCTCCGAACGTGAACGCCTACTTCCTCTACGAATCGCGAGAACAACTACTTCCTCTACGGCCGTGTACCACTACTTCATCTACGTCCCTCTACGATCTCGAGCCCCTCCGAAACGAATGTTCCGAAGGTATAACCCCGAGACGATGCCCGTGGATGAATGCTTGTGGTTGTATGAGATGTATCGATTGTTTGCTTCGTGCCCGTTTTGTCTTTTGTCATGCTCCTCGGTTGCCTCGTCGCCGACCCGTGGGAACCCGGCAACGGGATCACCCCACCTTTCATCTTGTTCCGCTCGCTCTCCGTCATCTTTTGCACCGGTCTCTCAACGAGTTACCGGAACCGAGATGTTGTCGTTGCATCATTTCGGATCGTTGCCGTGGCACCCTTTTCCTCCCACCACGGTGACAATTACCTCCTTATCTCGTCATGTTAACCTTTTAATAAATTGCATAAAACTTGATCATGTCATCCGCATCATATTAACAACATTAAAATGTGTGAATTGTTGTTTGCTAAAAATTGTTAAAAACTGCATATGGGGATTTTTCCCGGAATTGTTGTTGTTATTTCCGGCCTCATTTAAAATGCCTAAATAGTGTAGTTTTATTATTGTTTCACCTCTTGCTATGTTAACCAACATTTAATCTTGTCTTGTAAATAAACGAGAGTCAATTAAATAATTATATTGTGGTGTTTCGTCAATATGCAACTCGTTGCATATTGAGCTCCACTTAAATTGTAGTGTTGTTTGTGCACCTTGCCATGCCATGCATATTTAAACCGGACATGCATCATACTTGGATGTGCATCGTATGCCATGTTTATGCTTGTGTGTTTACCGTGTTGTTTGCTTCTTTCCGGTTGCTTCTCTTGTTAGCTTCGGTTTCGTTCCGGAGTTGTGAGGATTCGCTCGTCCATGTTGCTCCGTCTACTTTGTGGATCCGTTCTTCTCCCTTGCGTAATTCCAGGCAAGATGACCGAACCCGGATACCATTACTATTTTTGCCTATTGCTAGAAGTATCGCTCTGTAGCATATTGCCTCGATGCCCATGTTTTCCTATCAGCCTCCTATTGTAACCATGATCCTGTCTAACCACCCTACCCATGCAAACCATTGATTGGCTATACGTAGGCTTCGCTCAGCCACTCTTATAGCATTGCTAGTTGCAGGTGAAGATTGAAGATGCTTGCTTCATTTTGAAGTTTGTTGGGTTATATCACACTATATAAATGCTTAAATGAAATCATCTATATATTGGTAATGGGTGGAAGGCTAAGCCTTTTGCTTGGTGTTTTGTTCCACTCATGCCGTTAGTAACCGTATAAACCGATGTTATGTTCCTTGATTATGCGTTCCTCACACGGTTGGGGTTATGGGGCCCCCTCGATAAACCGCTAAGTGCTAAGTCTTTTCCAGCAAGTCCCAACATTGGTACTATTCGCCTAATAACTAATAAAACTTGCATAGGGACTAGCTATCCCTTTTATTTTAATCAACAACCTCGGGCCAGTGCTCCACATGAGTGTTGGTCCGAAACGGGGAGTCTGCGGGAACACCACGAGGAAACTCGAGGTTTGGTAAAAACCTGTAGAATCGCCCATCCGGTCGTGGCCTGAGACTAGATACGCGCGGCTATTGTCAGGGTGTAGGCACGCCGGGAGGATTTGCTGGATTAGCCTTACCTTAGTTCGGAGTATCTTGAGCACGGGATTCCGAGAATACTCGGGTCTTCCCACCTTTGGAGTTGCGACTCCGCGGATCGTGGGCTTGTCATGGGCCAAGTTGGAACACCCCTGCAGGGTTTGAACTTTCGAAAGCCGTGCCCGCGGTTATGTGGCAGATGGGAGCTTGTTAATATCCGGTTGTAGATAACTTGACACCATGTTCCAATACACTACCAGCGTGCGTACCGTGACTGTCATTTTCCGAAAGGGATTCGGGAGATGAACACGGTGGGGTTATGTTTGACGTGTTTTAGTTAGGATCACTTCGTGATCATCTCTCGACCGAGGCACTTCTTTTCTCGCTCTCTTTTACGTAAGTTAGTGCTAGTGCTGCTACAGACTCTTATTCTTTCTTCAGCCTTGTTCCACACCCAAGGCTTAAATAGTCATGTTACCCGGGAACGGGATTGCTGAGTCCTCTGTGGCTCACAGTTACTTCAATACACCAGATGCAGGTTCAGCCGAGTTTGAAGCAGGAGATGGATCAGAACTTCCGGGAGTTCGATGAAGAGCGTGGCCGTTTGCTTGTGTCGGTTTTCGACGATCAATAGTGGTTTCTACTAGGATTCGATCTAGACCTGTGGTTTTTTTGTTGTTGTTTTGGTATCTTTCTTTTGGATCTTCACCCGTAGTCGGGTTGTGATGTTTTGAATGATGTTTGCTTATGTAATGTATTGTGTGAAGTGGCGAGTGTAAGACAACTATCTCCTTTTGCAATTTAATCCCTCTTTTACATGAGTCGTGCAAAGATACCAAACTTGAGATTATTCTAGGATGGGCTTATACCTTTAAGTCGTGCCTCGACACGTAGGAGGTATAGTCCCATCCTGGGCATTACACTTCGGGTCCATAGCTAGTATCTATATGGCTTCTTCTCTCTCTCTGGATCTCAATACAAAGTTCTACTCGGTCTTCGAGGAGATTTATTCGATGTAATCTCTTTTTGCGGTGTGTTTGTCAAGATCCGATGAATTGTTAGTTTATGATCAACGTTATCTATGAAAGATATTTGGTTCTTCTCTGAACTTTTTATGTGTGCTCATAATATCCATGCAAGTCTCTTCGAATTATTGGTTTGGTTTGGCCTACTAGATCTATAGTTCTTGCAATGGTAGAAGTGCTTGGCTTTGGGTTCAATCTTGCGGTGTCCTTTCCCAGTGACAGTAGGGGCAGCAAGGCACGTATTGTATTGGTGCCATCGAGGATAAAAAGCTGGGGTTTATATTATATTGCTTGAGTCTATCCTTCTACATCATGTCATCTTGCTTAAGGCGTTACTCTGTTCTTATGAACTCAATACACTAGATGCATGCTGGATAGCGGTCGATGTGTGGAGTAATAGTAGTAGATGCAGGCAGGAGTCGGTCTACTTGTCTCGGACGTGATGCCTATATACAATGATCATGACTAGATAGTCTCATAATTATTCGCTTTTCTATCATTTGCTTGACAATAATTTGTTTACCCGCCGTAGAATATCACTATCATGAGAGAAGCCACTAGAGAAAACTATGCCCCCCGGGTCTATTCTCAGCATATCAATCTACATCTACTTTACTTTTATCGCTTTTATTTGTTGTCCTTATAGACTAAAAATACTAAAAATATAAACTATCATCTCTATCAGATCTCACTTTCGTAAGTGACCGTAAAAGGATTGACAACCCCTTATCGCGTTGGCTGCGAAGTTCTTATTTGTTTGTGCAGGTGCGAGGGACTCGCGCGTGGTCTCCTACTGGATTGATACCTTGGTTCTCAAACACTGAGGGAAATACTTACGCTACTGTGCTGCGTCTCCCTTTCCTCTTCGAGGGAATACAACGCAAGCTCAAGAGGTAGCAAGAAGAATTTATGGCGCCGTTGCCGGGGAGGCTTACGCAAAAGTCATATACCAAGTACCTATCACAAACCCTTATACTTCGCATTACATTTATTTGCCTCTCGTTTTCCTCTCCCCCACTTCACCCTTGCCGTTTTATTTGCCCTTCTTCCGCCATGTGTTTATCGTTCGCTTGCTTCTTGTTTGCTTGTGTGCTGCTTGCTTGCTTGTCATCATGACTAACACACCTATCATTATCACCACTTCCGAGAGTGAGGTCCTCAACTTTAAACAAAGGGAGGAAGAAAACTTAAAAGAGGCCTAGTATAGAATTTGCAATGCGCAAAATAGATCTAATAAGAAGCTTTCCACTTCCGTGCTTCTTCGCAATTTTTATATTGGCATAACTCCGTGGAATAGATTTATCTTAGATACCATTACCGGACGGAATTTCTTGGGTAGCCAAACCGTTGATTCTTATAACGCTATGACTAAATTATTTGGCTCACCATCTCTTATGGTCAATAGGACCGTTTTAACTTTGGAGCATGTTATGCAAAGGTTAGAAATCATTGAAAACAAAGTTGTTATGGTAGAATTGGTAGAAAACTTGGATAGAAAAGTTCATAATGAAATCACCCAATATGGATCCAAGGTAGGAGTTGTTCTGAAAAATCTTAAGGAAAAAGAGCCCATAGTTAAAGAAAAGCTAGGTCGGGATTCTACTAGAATCAATAAACTTGAGGATGTTATCACTAATGTGGATTCTGCTCTTTCCGCTATAAAAACTACTCCAAATACCTCTACTAAATTATCTAAGTTCATGTATGTCCCTAAAGACAAGGGTGAAACATCTAGAATTGCGGATCTCAAATCCATAAGTGTTCACCCTAATTTTCTTACTTTTGCAAGAGACTCTTTTGGCACTTTAGAATTTCTTGATTTCTTGCCCAAGAGTTTGATTATTCATAGGGACAAAGAAGTGCCCAAGAACCATAAGTGCTTAATCAAAGAATTGCCTTCCAAGGATGGCAATACCTAGATTTATCTTCTATCGTGCCTAGCTAGGGGTGTAAAACGATAGCGCTTGTTGGGAGACAACCCAATTTTATGTTTTTTGTTTTTGTTGCTGTTAGTGAATAAATATTGCATCTAGCCTCTAATTAGATGTGGTTTCATGTTTTGTTTAGTGTTGTGCCAAGTAGAACCTTTGGGAAGACTTGTGTGAAGTTTATATGATCTTGCTGTGAAAAACAGAATCGTTAGCGCTCGCTAAAGTAGTCTTCAGATTTTACTGGAGCGTGCTTTTTAGTTGATTATTTTTTCAGATGATTGGTAGACAAATTCCGCAAATTTAATAATTTAGTTTGAATTTTTTGGAGTTCCAGAAGTAGGCGAAACCTGCAGATTACTACATATTGTTCTGTTTTTGACAGATTCTGTGTTTCGTGTGTTGTTTGCTTATTCCGGTGCATCTATGAGTAATACTGGAGGATATGAACCATAGAGAAGTTGGAATACAGTAGGTTTAACACCAATATAAACAAAGAATTAATTCATTGATGTACCTTCGAGTAGTGGTTTGCTTTCTTTTACTAAGGAGCTCACAAGAATTTTTGTCTAAGTTTTGTGTTGTGAAGTTTTCAAGTTTTGAGTATTGCTTTGAGGGACTATGGAACAAGGAGTAGCAAAGGACTAAGCTTGGGGATGCCCATGGCACCCCAAGTAAATTCAAGATAATCAAAAGCCTAAGCTTGGGGATGCCCCGGGAAGGCATCCCCTCTTTCGTCTTCATCCATCGGTAACTATACTTGGAGCTATATTTTTATTCGCAACATGATATGAGTTTTGCTTGGAGCGTCTTGTATAATTTGAATCTTTGCTTTTTAGTTTGCCACAATCATCCTTGCTGGACACACCTATTTGAGAGAGTTAAATATGGCCTAGAAATTATTAGAACACTCTATGTGCTTCACTTATATCTTTTGCGTTGAATAGTTTTTGCTCTAGTGCTTCACTTATATCTTTTAGAGCAAGGTGGTGGCAATATTTTGTAGAAATTGTTGAACTCTCATCCTTCAATTATATCTATTTGAGAGTCTATTAAAACAGCATGGTAATGTGTTTAGGCTAAAGAAACTAGTCTTCACATGATAGACATCCAATGTCAATGTAGTACAAAAATTCACACTAAGTGCATTGAATAGAATGAGATGTTGGATGCTTGATAATTGTTTTGAGATATGAGGATAGTGATATTAGAGTCATGCTAGTGGAGTTATTATGAAATTGAGAAATACTTGTGTTAAGGTTAGTGATTCCCATATCATGCACGTATGGTGAACCGCTATGTGACGGAGTTAGAGCATGAGGTATTTGTAGAGTGCCAACCTTTGTGTGGAGGTTAGGGGCGCGCGATGGTTAACTCCTACCAACCTCCCCCCTAGGAGCATGCGTTGGTTGCTTTGTTTTGATGACTCGTAAACTTTTGCAATAAGTATATGAGTTCTTATGACTAATGTTGAGCCCATGGATTATACGCACTCTCACCCTTCCACCATTGCTAGCCTCTCTTGTACCACGCAACTTTCGCTGGTGTCATAAACCACTATATATCCTTCCTCAAAACAGCCACCATATTGTTCCTCAAAACAGCCACCATACCTAACTATCATTGCATTTCCATAGCCATTCCGAGATATATTGCCATGCAACTTTCCACCATTCCGTTCATATGACACGCATCATATTGTCATATTGCCATTGCATGATCATGTAGTTGACATCGTATTTGTGGCAAGGCCACCATGCATAATTTTTTATACATGTCACTCTTGTTTCATTGCACATACCAGTACACCGCCGGAGGCATTCATATAGAGTCGTACTTTGTTGTTGTAGTATCGAGTTGTAATATCGAGTTGTAATGAAAGTGTGATGATCATACTTATTAGAGCATTGTCCCATGGGAGGAAAGGCTAAATCTATAAAGCCCCTCCACAAAATAAAAGAAAGGCCAAAGAAAAAAAAAAGGTCCCAAAAAAAAGAAAAAAAAGGGGAAAAGAAAAAGGGACAATTGCTACTATCTTTTTTTCCACACGTGTGCTTCAAAGTAGCACCATGTTCTTCATTGTAGAGAGTCTCATGCTTAGTCATTTTCATATACTAGTGGGAATTTTTCATTATAGAACTTGGCTTGTGTATTCCAACGATGGGCTTCCTCAAATGCCCTAGGTCTTCGTGAGCAAGCAAGTTGGATGCACACCCACTAGTTTCTTTTGTTGAGCTTTCATTCATATTTAGCTCTGGTGCATCCGTTGCATGGCAATCCCTACTCACTCACATTGATATCTATTGATTGGCATCTCCATAGCCCGTTGATACGCCTAGTCGATTTGAGACTATCTCCCTCCTTTTTGTCTTCTCCACAACCACCTCTATTCCACCCATAGTGCTATATCCATGGCTCATGCTCATGTATTGCGTGAAAGTTGAAAGGTTTGAAAAGATAGAGTATGAAAACAAATGCTTGGCTGAAATCGGGGTTGTGCATGATATGAATATTTTTGTGTGATAACGAGGGAGCATAACCATCACTATATGATTTTGTAGGGATAACTTTCTTTAGCCATAGTATTTTGAGAAGACATGATTGCTTTGTTAGTATGCTTGAAGTATTATTGTTTCTTATGTCAATATAGACTTTTATCTTGAATCTTTCAGATCTGAACATTCATGCCACATTTAAGAGAATTACATTGAAAAACTATATTGGTTAGCATTCCACATCAAAAATTCTTTCTTTATCATTTACCTACTCGAGGACGAGCATGAATTAAGCTTGGGGATGCTTGATACGTCTCCAACGTATTTATAATTTTTTATTGTTCCATGCTATTATTTATGAAGTCTTGGATGTTTAATGGGATTTATCAGTCACTTTTATATAATTTTTGGGACTAACCTACTAACCCAAAGGCCCAGTCCAGATTGCTGTTTTTTTTGCCTGTTTCAGGGTTGTGCAGAAAAAGAATATCAAACGGAGTCCAAACGGAATGAAACCGTCGCGAGAGATATTTTTGGAGAAAATCACGCACAGGAAGCTTGAGAACCACGTCAGGAGATCGAGGGGCTGCCCACGAGTGTGGGGGCGCACCCCCCTTCCCAGGGCGCGTCCCCTGCCTCGTGGCCCCCTCGAGCATCCCCCGGTGCCCTCCTTCTTCCTATATAAGTCTACGTACCCCAGAAACTCCATGAACAGAGAGAAAACCTTAATTCCACCGTCGTACCTTCTGTTCTCATGGAGATCCCATCTTGGAGCCTCTTCCGGAGCTCCACCGGAGGGGAATCTATCACGAAGGCCTTCACCATCATCATCATCGCCCTGACCATGAGTTGTGAGTAGTTTACCACAGACCTTCGGGTCCATAGCTAGTATCTAGATGGCTTCTTCTCTCTCTCTGGATCTCAATACAAAGTTCTCCTCGGTCTTCGAGGAGATTTATTCGATGTAATCTATTTTTGTGGTGTGTTTGTCGAGATCCGATGAATTGTGAGTTTATGATCAAGGTTATCTATGAAAGATATTTGGTTCTTCTCTGAACTTTTTATGTGTGCTCATAATATCCTTGCAAGTCTCTTTGAACTATTGGTTTGGTTTGGCCTACTAGATCTATAGTTCTTGCAATGGGAGAAGTGCTTGGCTTTGGGTTCAATCTTGCGGTGTCCTTTCCCAGTGACAGTAGCGGCAGCAAGGCACATATTGTATTGTTGCCATCGAGGATAAAAGGATGGGGTTTATATCATATTGCTTGAGTTTATCCCTCTACATCATGTCATCTTGCTTAAGGCGTTACTCTGTTCTTATGAACTCAATACACTAGATGCATGCTGGATAGCGGTCGATGTGTGGAGTAATAGTAGTAGATGCAGGCAGGAGTCGGTCTTCTTGTCTCGGACGTGATGCCTATATACAATAATCATGCCTAGATAGTCTCATAATTATTCGCTTTTCTATCAATTGCTCGACAATAATTTGTTTACTCGCCGTAGAATATCGCTATCATGAGAGAAGCCACTAGAGAAAACTATGGCCCCCGGGTCTATTCTCAACATATCAATCTACATCTACTTTACTTTTATTGCTTTTATTTGCTGTTCTTATAAATTAAAAATACCAAAAATATAAACTATCATCTCTATCATATCTCACTTTCGTAAGTGACCGTAAAGGGATTGACAACCCCTTATCGCGTTGGTTGCGAAGTTCTTATTTGTTTGTGCAGGTGCGAGGGACTTGCGCGTGGTCTCCTACTGGATTGATTCCTTGGTTCTCAAAAACTAAGGCAAATACTTACGCTACTGTGCTGCATCTCCCTTTCTTCTTCGAGGTAATACAACGCAAGCTCAAGAGGTAGCAATATGCCCTAGAGGCAATAATAAAGTTGTTATTCGTATTTCCTTATATCATGATAAATGTTTATTATTCATGCTAGAATTGTATTAACCGGAAACTTAGTACATGTGTGAATACATAGACAAACATAGTGTCCCTAGTATGCCTCTACTAGACTAGCTCATTGATCAAAGATGGTTATGTTTCCTAACCATAGACATGAGTTGTCATTTGATCAACGGGATCACATCATTAGTTGAATGATGTGATGGACAAGACCCATTCGTTAGCTTAGCAACTTGATCATTTAGTTTTACTGCTATTGCTTTCTTCTTGACTTATACATGTTCCTATGACTATAAGATTATGCAACTCTCGATAACGGAGGAACACCTAGTGTGCTATCAAACGTCACAACGTAACTGGGTGATTAGAAAGATGCTCTACAGGTGTCTCTGAAGGTGCTTGTGGTGTTGGCATAGATCGAGAATAGGATTTGTCACTCCGAGTGTCGGAGAGGTATCTCTGGGCCCTCTCGGTAATACACATCATACAAATCCTTGCAAGCAAACGAGTAATGAGTTAGTCACGAGATGATGTATTACGGAACGAGTAAAGAGACTTGCCGGTGACGAGATTGAACTAGGTATGATGATACCAATGATCTAATCTCGGGCAAGTAACATGCCGATGACAAAGGGAACAGCGTATGTTGTTATGCGGTTTAACCGATAAAGATATTCATAGAATATGTAGGAACCTATATGAGCATCCAGGTTCCGCTATTGGTTATTGACTAGAGATGAGTCTCGGTCATGTCTGCATAGTTCTTGAACCCGTAGGGTCCGCACGCTTAACGTTTGATGACGATCGGTATTATGAGTTTATGTGTTTTGATGTATCGAAGGTAGTTCGCAGTCCCGGATGTTATCGTGGATATGACAAGGAGTCTCGGAATGTTCGAGACATAAAGATTCATATATTGGAAGGTTATATTCGGACACCGGATGAGTTCCGGGGATTATCGGATAAATACCGGAGTACCGGGAGGTTACCGGAACCTCCCGGGGGGTTAATGGACCTACATGGGCCTTAGTGGGAATAGAGGGCAGCATGGGTAGTGTGGGGCGCGCCCCCCAAGGCTAAAACCGAATTGGTTTAGGGCAAGGGGGGCCGACCCCCTCTTTCCTTCTCCTCCTCTCTCCCTTCCTTCCCCCTCTTCTACTCCTAATAGGAAAGGAGGAGTCCTACTCCTAGTGGGAGTAGGACTCCCCTCATGGTGCGCCCCCTAGGCCGGCCGCCTCCTCTTCCCCTCCCTCCTTTATATACGTGGGGAGGGGGCACCCCATAGACACACAAGTTGACTTTAGCAGTGTGCGGTGCCCCTCCCCATAGATACACACCTCAGTCACATCGTTGCAGTGCTTAGGCGAAGCCCTGCGTCGGTAGCTTCATCATCACCATCACCACGCTGTCGTGCTGACGAAACTCTCCCGTGACACTCAACTGGATCAAGAGCTTGTGGGACGTCATCGAGGTGAACGTGTGCTGAACGCGGAGGTGCCGTACGTTCGGTGCTTGGATCGGTTGGATCACGAAGACGTTCAACTACATCAACCGCGTCACTAGACGCTTCCGCTTTCGGTCTACGAGGGAACGTAGACACACTCTCCCCTCTCGTTGTTATGCTTCTAGTAGATAGATCTTGCGTTATCGTAGAATTTTTTTTGAAATACTACGTTCCCCAACAGTGGCATCATGAGCCAGGTCTATGCGTAGATGATATGTACGAGTAGAACACAATGAGTTGTGCGCGATAATAGTCATACTGCTAACCAGCATGTCATACTTTGATTTGCTAGTATTGTTGGATGAAGCGGCCCAGATCGACATTATGCGTACGCTTACGCGAGACTGGTTCTACCGACGTGCTTCGCACACAGGTGGCTGGCGGGTGTCAGTTTCTCCAACTTTAGTTAAATCGAGTGTGGCTACGCCCGGTCCTTGTGAAGGTTAAAACAGCACACTTGACGAAAACTCATTGTGGTTTATGTATGCGTAGGTAAGAACGGTACTTGCTAAGCCGTAGCAGCCACGTAAAACTTGCAACAACAAAGTAGAGGACGTCTCACTTGTTTTTGCAATGCATATTGTGATGTGATATGGTCAAGACGTGATGCGTTATACGCTATTGTATGAGATGATCATGTTTTGGAAAGTTATCGGCAACCCGTAGGAGCCTTATGGTTGTCTCTTTATTGTATGAATTGCGAAGGCCATGTAATTGCTTAATTTATCACTATGAGTTAGCGATAGTAGTAGTAGCAATAGTTGGCGAGACGACCATGATGATACGATGAAGATCATGTTGTCTAGCCGGTGACGATGGAGATCATGACGATGCTTTGGAGATGGAGATCAAAAGCACAAGATGATGATGGCCATATCATGTCACATATTTTGATGGCATCTGATGTTTATCTTATTATGCTTCTTATTTTGCTTAATACGGCGGTAGCATTATAAGATGATCCCATACAAAAATTTCAAGGTACAAGTGTTCTCCCTGAGTATGCACCGTTGCAAAAGTTCGTCGTGCCGAGACACCACGTGATGATCGGGTGTGATAAGCTCTACGTTCAAATACAACAAGTGTAAGACAGTTTTGCACATGCATAATACTCAGGTTAAACTTGACGAGCCTAGCATGTAGAGACATGGCCTCGGAACACTGGAGACATAAGATGTTCACCATTGAAAACTACTCCATCTCACGTGATGATCTGACATGGTTTAGTTGATTTGGATCACGTGATCATTTAGATGACTAGAGGGATGTCTATCTAAGTGGGAGTTCTTTAGTAATATGATTAAATTGAACTTTAATTTATCATGAACTTAGTCCTGATAGTTTTTGCATATATATATGTTGTTGTAGATCAATGGCCCGTGCTACCCTTTAATTTTAATGCATTCCTAGAGAAAGCTAAGTTGAAAGATGATGGTAGCAACTACACGGACTGGGTCCGTAACTTGAGGATTATCCTCATTGCTGCACAGAAGAATTATGTCCTGGAAGCAGCGCTAGGTGACAGGCCTGCTGTAGGAGCAACTTCGGACGTTATGAACGTCTGGCAAGCTCGTTCTGCTGACTACTCGATAGTTCAGTGTGACATGCTTTACGACTTAGAATTGGGACTTCAACGAAGTTTTGAATGTCATGGAGCATATGAGATGTTCCAAGATTTGAAGTTAATATTTCAAGCAAATGCCCGAATTGAGAGATATGAAGTCTCCAATAAGTTCTATAGTTGCAAGATGGAGGAGAACAGTTCTATCAGTGAACACTTGCTCGGAATGTCTGGGTACTACAATCATATGACTCAACTTGGTTGCAAAGTTGACGAAGATAGTGTTATTGATAGAGTTCTTCAATCACTGCCATCAAGTTATAAAGGCTTCGGGATGAGCTATATCATGCAAGGGATGCAGAAGACAATTCTTGAGCTCTTCGCTATGCTCAAAGCTGTGGAGGTAGAAATCAAAAAGGAGCATAAAGTGTTGATGGTTAGCAAGACCACTAGTTTCAAAAAAAGGGCAAGGGAAAGAAGGGGAACTTCAAGAAGAATAGCAAGAAAGTTGCTACTCCTGCGAAGAAACCCAAGTCTGGAGCCAACCTGAAACTGAGTGCTTCTACTGCAAAGGGACTGGACACCGGAAGCGGAATTGCCCCAAGTATTTGGCGGATAAGAAGGATGGCAAAGTGAACAAAGGTATATTTGATATACATGTTATTGATGTGTACCTTACAAATGCTCGTAGTAGCACCTGGGTAGTTGATACAGGTTCGGTTGCTAATATTTGTAACTCGAAACAGGGGCTACGGATTAAATGAAGATTAGCTAAGGACGAGGTGACGATGCGCGTGGTAAATGGTTCCAAAGTCGATGTGATCGTCGTCGGCACGCTACCTCTACATCTACCATCGGGATTAGTTTTAGACCTAAATAATTGTTATTTGGTGCCAGCGTTGAGCATGAACATTATATCTGGATCTTGTTTGTTGCGAGATGGTTATTCATTTGAATCAGAGAATAATTGTTGTTCTATTTATATGAGTAATATCTTTTATGGTCATGCACCCTTGAAGAGTTGTCTATTCTTGTTAGATCTCGATCGTAGTGATACACATATTCATAATATTGAAGCCAAAAGATGCAAGGTTGATAATGATAGTGCAACTTACTTGTGGCACTGCCATTTAGGTCATATTCGTGTAAAGCGCATGAAGAAGCTCCATACTGATGGACTTTTGGAATCACTTGCTTATGAATCACTTGGTGCTTGCGAACCATGCCTCATGGGCAAGATGACTAAGACTCCGTTCTCCGGAACAATGGAGCGAGCAACTAATTTGTTGGAAGTCATACATACTGATGTATGTGGACCGATGAGTGTTGAGGCTCGCGGCGGGTATCGTTATTTTCTGACCTTCACTGATGATTTGAGTAGATATGGGTATATCTACTTGATGAAACACAAGTCTGAAACATTTGAAAAGTTCAAATAATTTCAGAGTGAAGTAGAGAATCATCGTAACAAGAAAATAAAGTTTCTACGATCTGATCATGGAGGCGAATATTTGAGTTACGAGTTTGGTCTTCATTTGAAACAATGTGGAATAGTTTCACAACTCACGCCACCCGAAACACCACAGCGTAATGGTGTGTCTGAACATTGTAACCGTACTTTATTAGATATGGTGCGATCTATGATGTCTCTTACCGATTTACCACTATCGCTTTGGGGTTACGCTTTAGACACAACTGCATTCACGTTAAATTAGGCACCATCTAAATCCCTTGAGATGACGCCTTATGAACTGTGGTTTGGCAAGAAACCAAAGTTGTCGTTTCTTAAAGTTTGGGGTTGCGGTGCTTATGTGAAAAAGCTTCAACCTGATAAGCTCAAACTCAAGTCGGAGAAATGTGTCTTCATAGGATAGCCAAAGGAAACTGTTGGGTACACCTTCTATCAGAGATCTGAAGGCAAGATATTCGTTGCTAAGAATGGATCCTTTATAGAGAAGCACTACAAGAAATATGTCAACTTATAACCTTCTATCAGTGACCCTGGAAGAATTGGTCATAAATTTATGACCATTTTAGACCAATTGGTCAAAAGCTGTCTGGGGGGCTCCAAACCCTAAATCATAACGACCATTTTGGTCAGAAAGGTCATAATTTCATTAGAGGAAATGGTCGTAAAGCTAGTAGCACTGTCCACTGCCTCATGCCTAGCTGATAACGACCAATATAAAATGGTCACTACACTTGAGTTTGAATGAATTAGGATGATTAGGCAGCCACCTCAGCAACCTCGCTTATGTGTCACTGTCTAGGTGTCATTTTTGCTTGAGTTTTAATATTCAACAGACAGACGGGGCACACACTGATACGCAGGACCATTTGACAGGTGGGGCCGAGCGCTTAATTCACCCAAAAAAGATGCACGAGGCAGGACTCGAACCCACGACCTCGCGCTTGGTTTGCTTGCTTGCTACCGCTGGGCTAGAGAGGGATAGTTGCTCACATCTGGGAGTTTATCTATACATTATATAGAACTACGGCTCTCTCGTATCATTGACAAGTGGGACCTTCCGACCAGGTGGCATCGAACAGAGCAACTATTAGCAACACTGACAGGCGGGACCCATTTGACAGGTGGGTGAGCGAGCGTTTAATTCCCTAAAAAATATGCGCTAGCGGGGACTCAAACCCACGACCTCGCGCTGGGTTCGCTCGTTCGGTACCGCTGGGCTAGAGAGGGATTGTTGCTAATGTGTGGGTAGTTTTCTATATAGTATATAAAACCACGGCTCTCATGTATCAGTGACAAGTGGGACCTTCCGACCAGGTGGCGGCGGGTGGCATCGAACAGAGCAACACTTAGCGTTTTTCTAGGTCTTCCGACCAGGTGGCGACGGGCGGCGGCAGAAGCAACCGGCAGGGGACGCTCGGACGAGGGCGGGGCCGGTGGGCGGCGGGCGGGGCCAGCGGCCCAAGCAACCAGCAGGGGCCGCTCGCCTTGCCCACGACCTCGCCGCAGGTGACCTCGCCCACGGCCTCGCGGTGGAAGCAACCAGCAGGGGGCGGAGGCGGGGGCGGGGCCGGCAGTGGAGGTAACCAGCAGGGGGCGGAGGTGAGGTAGGGCGTGGAGGCGAAGCAGGGGTGTGGGCGACCACGGTGGTGGGGGCGGGGGAGAGGCTCTCCGAGCATGGGGGACTCGCCGCCGCCGCAAGCACACCTCCCGATATGCACCCCTCACCTCTTCCCCCCTCTCATCTCTCGTCACCGAGCATGTTCTTCAGGCCTTGTTCGGTTAGGATTTCAGTGGGAGATGGATTTTAGTCAGATGTTCTTCAGCATAGATGAATTATTTTGATGCACTATTAGGAGTTAGGAGATAGCTTGCTTGTTTGGTAGATATTGCATAGATGAATTTTCTTGATGTACTGTTAGGAATTGTTCAGCTTGTTTGTTAAGAATTCTTCAGGCCTTGTTCGGTTAAGCTTTGGGGGGAATTTGAGCTAGATGGCCTCAGTTGTTCTTCAATTGTTTGTCTATAGATTTTTAGGATCATAGTAATTGTAATTGATAGAAACAACATAGTATTTGTTAGGAGCTAGATAGCTTGGTCTTCCCAAAAACATGATCCTTCTAAAACTTCAGTGTTGGTTTATTTTGAATTAGCCTTCTCCACAACATAAATTCATGCCAATTTCAGTGTTGGTTTGATTTATAGTTTGGTTTGTTTCAGTGTTGTGGTTAGGCAATTAGCATATAAAATTTTCTAGAATTTTAGCTTCCATTACTTCCATCCATTTTCATTAATTAATGTTGATGCACTTAGATTGATTTGCTAAGTTGCAACAATTTGTTGTCTTTGGCAGATGGACAGAAGCTGGATTAGAAAAGGAGTTAGAAAGTTTTCGAAAGAACATATGAAAGGAGTTGATGATTTCATGGCATTTGTTCGGGCAAATTTTGCCAACGATGCTCACATTCTTTGCCCATGTTGTGAATGCCTCAACCGTCCAAGAATGGCTCAAGTAAGAGTGGAAGATCATCTGCTTCTTAATGGGATGTCCAGCACATATGATAGATGGATATATCATGGAGAACCTTTAGACAGACAACCTCAACATTTTGAAGCTGATATAGATGCCCCTCATATGATGGGTGGTGGTGATGCTGGCATTGATTTCATGGAAAAGGTTTTGCGAGATAATGTTGTTTCGGAGGAAGAGGATGGGCATGAAGATGATAGGATTCCTGACCTATTTAAGGATTTGTACGATGCTGAAGATCGTGCTGATGGACAGAAATCGTTGTTTGCTGAGGTGTTAGAGGAGGCGAAGCGCGCAGCTCATGAAGGGGGTAAATTTTCAAGATTTACCTTCACCGTGAAGTTACTCCACATCAAATCTTTCTACCGGATTAGCAATGCCGCATTCAATGCAATACTCCGTCTTTTGAGCTTGCAATTCCCTCATAGTTGTGTTCCCAGATCTTATGATGAAGCATCGAGCATAATTCGCAGGCTGGGGTTAGGTTATGTGTCAATACATGTGTGCCCAAATAACTGTGTCTTGTTTCGGAAGGATATAGCAAAGCATGACAACTGTCCAAAATGCAATGCATCTAGGTGGAAAGATGCTGATGGGAAGAAGTCAATACCGGAGAAGGTACTGAGGCACTTTCCCTTGATACCAAGGCTGTAGCGGATGTTCATCTCGAAGAAATCATCGCGTGAGGCACAGTGGCACAAGCTGAAGCGGCAACCTGTGGACAATGAGCTAAGCCATCTAGCTGATGGAGAGGCATGGAAAGAGTTTGACCGTATACATTTAGATCCAAGGAACATAAAACTTGGCATTGCCACAGATGGGTTTAATCCGTTTGGGAACATGAGCACGTCTTATAGCATGTGGCCAGTTTTTGTGGTACCGTACAACCTGCCACCATGGGCATGCATGGATCAGTCCAACTTCATGATGTCATTGCTTATCCCGGGTCCAGAGTCTCCAGGAAAGGATTTTGATGTCTTTATGGAGCCCCTCATAGAAGAACTACTCCAGCTCTGGACTGGTGTACCTACATACGATGCCTGGAGTCCGGAAGAAAATTTCAATCTACGTGCTGCAATCATATGGTCCATCCATGATTTCCCGGCTCTGCACACTCTGTCTGGGAGGATCACAGCGGGTTATCAGGCTTGTGTCATTGTGACAAAGACCCTTGCTCAAAGATAATAAGGAGCAAGATCTGCTATATTGGGCACCGCCGCTTTCTTCCCTGAAACCATCGCTGGCGAAGAAGCAAAGATTTTAATGGTGAGAATGAAACCCGTGACAAGCCAGCTGAATTCACTAAAGAAGAGCTGCAGCAGCAACTTGAAAAGGTGAAAGATGTGAGACTAGGAAAGCTGGCGAAGAAAAGAAAGCGTGAGGAAGGTCAATGTTGGGACCGGAGGTCTTGTTTGTGGGACCTGCCATACTGGGCTGATCTGAAATTAAGGCATAATCTCGATGTAATGCACATTGAGAAAAACATATGCGAGAATCTACTAGGGACGTTTCTGAATATTGAAGGGAAGACAAAGGACACGGTTAGTTCTAGGCTTGATTTGGAGGACATGGGCATAAGAGAAGATTTGCATCTACAGAACGATGAAGATGAAGATTCATTTGAAATTCCACGAGCATGGTATACAATGAATAAATAACAAAAGCTTGCACTCTGTGAATTCCTAAGAGCGGTGAAATTTCCAGATGGTTATGCTGCTAACCTAGCAAAGTGTGTTACTTCTGATGGATTCAAGCTTTCAGTACTGAAAACCCATGATTGTCACATCCTCCTCCAAAGGATTTTCCGACGGGCCTCCGAGGAATCATGGACAAGGATATATATGAAGCGGTTGCTGAGCTGGGAAATTTCTTTAGAGAACTGTGCAGCAAAACACTCAAGTTAACTGTCCTGGAAAGACTTGAAAAAGGAATCCCAATTATTCTTTGCAAGCTCGAGAAGATTTTCCCTCCAGCTTTCTTCACCGTGATGGTCCATTTGGCGGTGCACTTACCAAAAGAGGCAATGCTTAGAGGCCATGTGCAATACGGTTGGATGTACCCAATCGAAAGAAGGCTGCTTACCTGTAAGCGTTATGTGTGAAGCACGACAAGACCTGAAGGTTCTATTACTGAAGCATATGTTGTTGACGAGTGCTTGACTTTTTTCTCTAGATACTTTGGTGATGTGGAAACAAGATGGAACCGGCCGGGCAGAAATAGAGAGCGGTCTGATTCGCAAAGTGGTGATGTCTCTGTTTTCAACCATGGTGTGAACTTTCTTGGAGCCTCACAATACTTGGAGCCTCACAATACTTGGAGGCTGGTGATGAGTATGACAAGATGGTTTGGTTTGTGCTCAGCAATTGCACCGAGGTTCTACCATATATCGAGTACGTTATATCTTGTGCGCCGAGGTTCTACCATATATATTTTGCTTGGGTTGGCACCAGCCTAATGTTTTAATTCACATGTTTTGTTGGCATTGCAGGAAATGCAAGGAAGAGTTAAATCAGGAAGAAAGCAATATCAATGTTGATAAAAGGGTTGCCAAGGGGTTTGCTAAGTGGTTTAAGAATCATGTGAGATCTTTAGCCACATGTTGTATGTTTTCTATGTTATTCACCCATTGTTAAATACCATTGTTTGCTAAATGGTTTATTTGTGCAGATTGGAAAGTTGCATGAGGAGAAGAAGGTCAGTGATGATCTATTTGCTTTGGCATGCTTACCGGATATGCGAGTGAGAGTGTATTTAGCATGCATTGCTGACGGTGTCCGGTACCACACCGTTGACCGCGAGGAAAAAAGGAAGACACAGAATAGTGGAATCGTCACTGAGGGGTCACATGATGGTGAGATCATTGACTTCTATGGTCAGTTGAGAAGCATCGTAGAGTTGTAGTACAACTCTAGTGGAGGCATCCATCGCTCGGTTGTCTTATTTCGCTGTGACTGGTTTGAGCTTGGTAGCAAGAAGAGGAGAGACTCTTTTGTCAAATATGATGGCCACTTCAAAAGCATCAACACGGCAAGGTGCTGGTATAAGAGTGATCCCTTTATTCTAACAACACAAGCAACAATGGTGTTTTATCTGCTAGACACTCTTTTGCACGGAAAATGGCGAGTGGTGCAAAACTTTCAGCACAAACACTTGTGGAGTGTGACTGAAACTGAAGTGGAAAAGGGCCCCGGTGATGGTGGACTAACATACCAAGATGATGACTCTACGGAAGTTCCGTTGCAAGCTGATGATGACTCTATAGAAGTTCCGGTGCAAAGCAGAGTGCGAAGGGACCGGGAACATGTGATCGTTGATGCTGCAACAGTTGAAGGCATCAAGAAAAGAAGAAAGGTGGTAGAGGATGGACATGAAAGCGAGGATGAGGAAAACTGGACTTATCATACTATGCTGCAATATTGTAGTGATGACGAGGAAAACAGGAGTGGGCATAGAGTTCCTTGTTTTCGTATCGACGACGATGAGTAGCGAATGGACATGAAGGTAAATTTTGTCTCCTTGGTGATCCTTCTAACTCTCTGTAGTTTTCCTTCTTGTGCATATGCATGGTGATCCTGATGTACTACAATTATCTCCAGGTAGCAAAATGCTTGAAGATCTTGATGGCTGTAGTGGTGTGATCCTGATGGCTGTATTTGATGCAAAATGCAAAGCATTTGATTTCCTTGCGTAAGCATTTGATGTGATCCTGATGGTTCTAGTATTTTGTAAGCATTTTTGATGCAAAACACTTGTTGTGCATTTTGGATATCAAACAGAATAAAATTTCTTCACTGAATGAGACTTATGGTTGTGATGTGATGAAGATACACATGTTGTAGCAGATGCTGTTTTTGGTTGTGATGTGATGTTGTTTTGATGGCATGGAGCTGATGGCAAAATGAAGTTGAGCTTAGAATGTTGTCAAAATGTTGTCTTGTAATGCAAAAGATTGCAAAATGATCATACAGAAGATTTTTTGAACATCTTTAGTTCAAGTTTTTGTGATCATTTAGTTCAAGTTTTGGTCAGATCATACAGAATGTTGTCTAGTAGTTTTTGTGATCATTTAGTAGTTTTTTTTGAACAGAAGATGCTATTTTAACTGAATTTTGCTTCAACTGAACCCATTTCATTGTGAGCAAAAAAATATGCGCCAGCGGGGACTCGAACCCACGACCGTACGCTTGTTTCACTATGTTTCTACCACTGGGCTAGGACGAGACTATTAGTCTTCCACTCTATGCCAACCCTTTTGAATATATCAAACTAGTCAAGTATCAAGCACACACCTCACTGACAAGTGGGCCACTCGACCCACTCGCTGACAAGTGGGACATTTTGCTATTGTACCCAAGCTACCAAAAATATGCGCGTGGCCAAAAAATATGCGCGTGCGGGGGCTCGAACCCATGACCGTGCGCTTAGTTCACTTGGTTTCTACCATTGGGCTAGGAAGAGGTTGTTGGTTTTGTACTCTATGCCCACCCTTTTCAATATATCAAACAACTCGCTGACAATTGGGCCAGCTCCTCCTCCTATCCACTCTTTTCCCCACTCCCCCTCTCCACTCCTCCTATCCACTCGACCTGCTCCTCCTCTCCGCCGCCACCGGCTCCTTCCTCTCCCACCGCCACCGGCTCCTTCCTCTCTCTCTCCGTCGCCGACTCTCCGTCGCCGTGGGTATGAATCCACCTCCTCTTCCTCTTCCTATCTACAGTTATGATAGATTAGGGTGATTTTATTAGGGTTCTTGCCGCCGGAATTTCTTATCTTGGTGATTAAAGAAGTTGGGGAATTATTTTTTACGGATCGATGGTTATTCTCACGATCTGTTCTGCCAGAACTCCGTGTACAGCTTAGATTGATGCGATTTGTTTGCATATGCGATAACTTGGTCTCGTTAGCGGTGGGGAAATGGTTAGATGCGTCGATTTGCGGCACCATGCGCATCTCGGATTCCTGTAATCCTTGGGAGAGGTTCATCTGTTCATCTGTTTCCCGAGAGGTCCGTAGATCTGTAGAGCTATTTCGTTTTGGTCGATGAAGTTGCTAGGTCTCGGCTAGGAATGAGGGTAGTACCTGATTTGCTTCGGTCCTGCATATCACTTTCACTCGTTATTTGTTTATCAACATTTAATCATCATTCGATGGATGGCATGTGATGGATATTGTGATGTTGTGCAACTTCCACATAAAGACCAACAAGAGAAACCATCTGTTGGGTGCCAGTCAAACGTCAAATCTCGACGTTACTCTGCCATCTGCCTTCGGTATGCTTCCATTACATCCATATGAAGTGGATTCATGCATATGCAGGTCTAATGACCTGCATGAATATGGGCAGAGTAGTAGCAGCAGTAGATGCCAACTTTTGATATGCATGCATGCATTCTTGCTTGTTTATATTCTTTTAAACTGAACATGCTCAAGTATGGAAACATTACATTCGTCTTCTACTCATTGCCCCTTTGCCAAGATAGAGTAGGAGCAAATTGAGGCCATTGCCATTTATAGTAGTATTCCAAATTGAATACTGTTTTGGAGTGCTTGTTGTTGGGGAACGTAGTATTTTCAAAATTTTCCTACGATCACGCAAGATCTATCTACTAGATGCATAGCAACGAGAGGGGAGAGTGTGTCTACGTACCCTCGTAGACCGAAAGCGGAAGCATTTATCAACGCGGTTGATGTAGTCGTGCACCTTCACGATCCGTCCCGATCTAGTACCGAACGTACGGCACCTCCGCGTTCAGCACACGTTCAGCTCGATGACGTCCTCGCCTTCTTGATCCAGCAAGACGGGCGAAGTAGTAGATGAGTTCCGGCAGCACGACGGCGTGGTGACGGTTGTTGATGAAGAACAATCTCTGCAGGGCTTCGCCAAGCACTACAGAAACTAGACGGAGGATAAACTAGAGGGTCGGGGTAGCCGGCACACGGCTTGGTGTATCTTGATGTGTCTTGGGTGCTAGCCCTACCCCTCTATTTATATGTTGAGCCTTGGGGTCGAAACTTGGAGTAAAAGCCTTCACAAAGTCGGTTTCACCCAAAAGGCAAGAGTCCTTCTCGGACTCCAGGGCCAGACGCCAGGGTTCCCGGCGTCTGGACCCAGACGCCAGGGACCCTGGCGTCTGGCCCCTGGACTCCGCAAAACTTCCTTTTGCGCTTTCCAAAAACCTTGTGTGCTTTCCCTTTTGGCCCAAATAACGTGTTCTCGTACCCAAACACTTCGGGAAACATCCGGAACCTCTTCCGGTGAATTCCGGAACCCTTCCGGAGGTCAAACACTATTATCTCATATATTAATCTTTATCTCCGGACCATTCCGGAGTTCCTCGTCATGTCCGTGATCACATCCTGGACTCCGAATAACATTCGGTCACCAACATACATAACTCATTAAATACTATATCGTCAACGAACGTTTAAGCGTGCGGACCCTACGGGTTCGAGAACTATGTAGACATGACCGAGACATCTCTCCGGTCAATAACCAATAGCGGAACCTAGATGCCCATATTGGCTCCTACATATTCTACGAAGATCTTTATCGGTCGAACCGCATAACAACATACGTTGTTCCTTTTGTCATCGGTATGTTACTTGCCCGAGATTCGATCGTCGGTATCACTATACCTAGTTCAATCTCGTTACCGGTAAGTCTCTTTACTTGTTCCGTAACACATCATCTCGTGACTAACTCATTAGTCTTTTGCTTGCAAGGCTTATTATGATGTGTGTTACCGAGAGGGCCCAGAGATACCTCTCCGACACTCGGAGTGACAAATCCTAATCTTGATATATGCCAACACCACGAATACTTTCGGAGACACCTGTAGAGCATCTTTATGATCACCCAGTTACGTTGTGACGTTTGATAGCACACAAGGTGTTCCTACGGTATTCGGGAGTTGCATAATCTCATAGTCATAGGAACATGTATAAGTCATGAAGAAAGCAATAGCAGTTAAACTAAACGATCATAGTGCTATGCTAACGGATGGGTCTTGTCCATCACATCATTCTCCTAATGATGTGATCCCGTTGATCAAATGACAACTCATGTCTATGGCTAGGAAACATAACCATCTTTGATCAATGAGCTAGTCTAGTAGAGGCATACTAGGGACATACTGTTTTGTCTATGTATTCACACATGTATTAAGTTTCCGGTTAATACAATTCTAGCATGAATAATAAACATTTATCATGATATAAGGAAATAAATAATAACTTTATTATTGCCTCTAGGGCATATTTCCTTCAGTCTCCCACTTGCACTAGAGTCAATATTCTAGCTCACATCGCCATGTGATTTAATACCGATAGTTCACATCGTTATGTGACCAACACCCAAAGGGTTTACTAGAGTCAATAATCTAGTTCACATCGCTATGTGATTAATACCCAAGAGTAATAAGGTGTGATCATGTTTTGCTTGTGAGAGAAGTTTAGTCAACGGGTCTGTCACATTCAGATCCGTATGTATTTCGCAAATTTCTATGTCTACAATGCTCTGCATAAAGCTACTCTAGCTAATTGCTCCCACTTTCAATATGCATCCAGATTGATACTTAGAGTCATCTGAATTTAGTGTTAAAGTTTGCATCGGCGTAACCCTTTACGACGAACTCTTTATCACCTCCATAATCGAGAAACATTTTCTTAGTCATCCAATTACTAAGGATAATTTTGACCGCTGTACAGTGATCTACTCCTGGATCACTATTGTACCTCCCTGTCAAACTCTTTGGCAAGGTACACAACGTGTTTTGTACACAGCATGGCATACTTTATAGAACCTATGGCTGAGGCATAGGGAATGACTTTCATTTTCTCTATATTTTTCTGCAGTGGTCGGGCATTGAGTCTTACTCAACTTCATACCTTGTAGTACAGGCAAGAACCTTTTCTTTGACTGATCCATTTTGAAATTCTTCAAAATCTTATCAAGGTATGTACTCATCGAAAGTCTTATCAAGCGTCTTGATCTATCTATATAGATCTTGATGCTCAATATGTAAGCAGCTTCACCGAGGTCTTTCATTGAAAAACTTTTATTCAAATATCCTTTTATGCTTTCCAGAAAATTGTACATCATTTCCGATTGACAATATGTCATTCACATATACTTATCAGAAAGGTTGTAGTGCTCCCACTCACTTCTTGTAAATACAGGCTTCTCCAAAAGTCTGTATAAAACCATATGCTTTGATCACCTCATCAAAGCGTATATTCCAACTCCGAGATGCTTACACCAGTCCATAGATGGATCGCTGGAGCTTGCATACTTTGTTAGCACCTTTTGGATTGACAAAACCTTCCGGTTGCATCATATACAACTCTTATTTGAGATATCCATTTAGGAATGCAGTTTTGACATCCATTTGCCAGATTTCATAATCATAAAATGCGGCAATTGCTAACATGATTCGGACAGACTTAAGCATCGCTACAGGTGAGAAAGTCTCATTGTAGTCAACTCCTTGAACTTGTCGAAAACCTTTCGCAACAAGTCGAGCTTTGTCAACAGTAATATTACCGTTTGCGTCGGTCTTCCTCTAGAAGATCCATTTATTTTCGATGGCCTGCCGATCATCGGGCAAGTCAACCAAAGTCCACACTTTGTTCTCATACATGGATCCCATCTCAGATTTCATGGCTTCAAGCCATTTTGCGGAATCTGGGCTCATCATCGCTTCCTCATAGTTCGTAGGTTCATCATGGTCTAGTAACATGATTTCCAGAACTGGATTGCCGTACCACTCTGGTGCGGAACGTACTCTGGTTGATCTACGACGTTCAGCAGAAACTTGATCCGAAGTTTTATGATCATTATCATCAACTTCCTCTCTAATTGGTGTAGGAATCACTGGAACAATTTCCTGTGATGTACTACTTTCCAATATGGGAGAAGGTACAATTACCTCATCAAGTTCTACTTTCCTCCCACTCACTTCTTTCGAGATAAACTCTTTTTCTAGAAAGGATCCGTTCTTAGCAACGAATATTTTGCCTTCGGATCTGTGATAGAAGGTGTACCCAACAGTCTCTTTTGGGTATCCTATGAAGATTTACTTCTCCGGTTTGGGTTCGAGTTTATCATGTTGAAACTTTTTCACATAAGCATCGCAGTCCCAAACTTTAAGAAACAACAACTTTGGTTTCTTGCCAAACCACAGTTCTTAAGGCGTTGTTTCAACGGATTCAGATGAAGCCCTTATTTAACGTGAATGCAGCTGTCTCTAATGCATGACCCAAAACGATAGTGGTAAATCGGTAAGAGACATCATAGATCGCACCATATCCAATAAAGTACGGTTACGACGTTCGGACACACCATTACGCTGTGGTGTTCCAGGTGGCGTGAGTTGTGAAACTATTCCACATTGTTTCAAATGAAGACCAAACTCGTAACTCAAATATTCTCCTCCACGATCAGATCGTAGGAACTTTATTTTCTTGTTACGATGATTCTCTACTTCACTCTGAAATTCTTTGAACTTTTCAAATGTTTCAGACTTGTGTTTCATTAAGTAGATATACCCATATCTGCTCAAATCATCAGTGAAGGTCAGGAAATAACGATACCCGCCGCGAGCATCAACACTCATTGGTCCACATACATCAGTATGTATGATTTCCAACAAATCTGTTGCTCGCTCCATGGTTCCAGAGAACGGAGTTTTAGTCATCTTGCCCATGAGGCATGGTTCGCAAGCACCAAGTGATTCATAATCAAGTGATTCCAAAAGTCCATCTTTATGGAGTTTCTTCATGCGTTTTACACCAATATGACCTAAACGGCAGTGCCACAAATAAGTTGCACTATCATTATTAACCTTGCATCTTTTGGTTTCAATATTATGAATATGTGTATCACTACAATCGAGATCCAATAAGAATAGACCACTCTTCAAGGGTGCATGACCATAAAAGATATTATTCATAAAAATGGAACAACCATTATTCTCTGATTTAAATGAATAACCGTCTCGCAATAAACAAGATCCAGATATAATGTTCATGCTTAACGCTGGCACCAAATAACAATTATTTAGGTCTAAAACTAATCCCGAAGGTAGATGTAGAGGTAGCGTGCCGACGGCGATCACATCGACTTTGGAACCGTTTCCCACGCGCATCATCACCTCGTCCTTAGCTAATCTTCGTTTAATCCGTAGTCCCTGTTTTGAGTTACAAATATTAGCAACCGAACCGGTATCAAATACCCATGTACTACTACGAGAATTAGTAAGGTACACATCAATAACATGTATATCATATATACCTTTGTTCACCTTGCCATCCTTCTTATCCGCCAAATACTTGGGGCAGTTCCGCTTCCAGTGTCCAGTCCCCTTGCAGTAGAAGCACTCAGTTTCAGGCTTGGCTCCAGATTTGGGTTTCTTCGTTGAAGTAGCAACTGACTTGCTATTCTTTTTGAAGTTCCCTTTCTTTCCCTTGCCCTTTTTCTTGAAACTAGTGGTCTTGTTAACCATCAACACTTGATGCTCCTTTTTGATTTCTACCTCCGCAGCTTTGAGCATAGCGAAGAGCTCGGGAATTGTCTTTTGCATCCCTTGCATGTTATAGTTCATCACGAAGCCTTTATAGCTTGGTGGCAGTGATTGAAGAACTCTATCAATAACACTATCCTCGTCAACTTTGCAACCAAGTTGAGTCATATGATTGTAGTACCCAGACATTCTGAGCAATTGTTCACTGATAGAACTATTCTCCTCCATTTTGCAGCTGTAGAACTTATTGGAAATCTCATATTTCTCAATTTGGGCATTTGCTTGAAATATTAACTTCAACTCCTGGAACATCTCATATGCTCCATGACGTTCAAAAAATGTCGTTGAAGTCCCGGTTCTAAGCCGTAAAGCATGGCACACTGAACTATCGTGTAGTCATCAGACCGCGACTGCCAGACGTTCAAAGCGTCTACATTAGCGGGAGGAGGCTTGTCACCTAGCGGTGCTTCAAGGACATAATTCTTCTGTGCAGCAATGAGGATAATCCTCAGGTTACGGACCCAGTCCGTGTAATTGCTACCATCATCTTTCAACTTAGCTTTCTCTAGGAATGCATTAAAATTCAAAGGAACGGTAGCACGGGCCATTGATCTACAACGACATAGATATGCAAAACTATCAGGACTAAGTTCATGATAAATTAAAGTTCAATTTAATCATATTAATTTAAAGAACTCCCACTTAGATAGACATCCCTCTGGTCATCTAAATGATCACGTGATCCAAATCAACTAAACCATGTCCGATCATCACGAGAGATGGAGTAGTTTTTAATGGTGAACATCTTATGTTGATCATATCTACTATATGATTCACGCTCGACCTTTCGGTCTCCAGTGTTCCGAGGCCATATCTGTATATGCTAGGCTCGTCAAGTTTAACCCGAGTATTCTGCGTGTGCAAAACTGGCTTACACCCGTTGTATTTGAACGTAGAGCTTATCACACCCGATCGTCACGTGGTGTCTCGGCACGACGAACTTTCCCAACGGTGCATACTCAGGGAGAACACTTATACCTTGAAATTTAGTAAGGGATCATCTTATAATGCTACCGTCGTTCTAAGCAAAATAAGAAGCATAATAAGATAAACATCACATGCAATCAAAATATGTGACATGATATGGCCATCATCATCTTGTGCTTTTGATCTCCATCTCCAAAGCACCGTCATGATCACCTTCGTCACCGGCGTGACACCTTGATCTCCATCGTAGCATCGTTGTCGTCTCGCCAACTATTGCTTCTACGACTATCGCTACCGTTTAGTGATAAAGTAAAGCAATTACATGGCGATTGCATTTCATACAATAAAGCGACAACCATATGGCTCCTGCCAGTTGCCGATAACTTTACAAAACATGATCATCTCATACAAAATCGTATAACTCATCATGTCTTGACCATATCACATCACAACATGCCCTGCAAAAACAAGTTAGACGTCCTCTACTTTGTTTGTTGCAAGTTTTACGTGGCTGCTACGGGCTTTAGCAAGAACCGTTCTTACCTACGCATAAAAAACCACAACGATGTTTCGTCAAGTATGTGCTGTTTTAACCTTCACAAGGACCGGGCGTAGCCACACTTGATTCAGCTAAAGTGAGAGAGACAGACACCCGCCAGTCACCTTTAAGCAACGAGTGCTCGTAACGGTGAAACCAGTCTCGCGTAAGCGTACGCGTAATGTCGGTCCGGGCCGCTTCATCTCACAATACCGCCGAAGCAAAGTATGACATGCTGGTAAGCAGTATGACTAGTATCGTCCACAATCTCATTGTGTTCTACTCGTGCATATCATCTACGCATAGACCTGGCTCATGATGCCACTGTTGGGGAACGTAGTATTTTCAAAATTTTCCTACGATCACGCAAGATCTATCTACTAGATGCATAGCAACGAGAGGGGAGAGTGTGTCTACGTACCCTCGTAGACCGAAAGCGGAAGCGTTTATCAACGCGGTTGATGTAGTCGTGCACCTTCACGATCCGTCCCGATCTAGTACCGAACGTACGGCACCTCTGCGTTCAGCACACGTTCAGCTCAATGACGTCCTCGCCTTCTTGATCCAGCAAGACGGGCGAAGTAGTAGATGAGTTCCGGCAGCACGACGGCGTGGTGACGGTTGTTGATGAAGAACAATCTCTGCAGGGCTTCGCCAAGCACTACAGAAACTAGACGGAGGATAAACTAGAGGGTCGGGGTAGCCGGCACACGGCTTGGTGTATCTTGATGTGTCTTGGGTGCTAGCCCTACCCCTCTATTTATATGTTGAGCCTTGGGGTCGAAACTTGGAGTAAAAGCCTTCACAAAGTCGGTTTCACCCGAAAGGCAAGAGTCCTTCTCGGACTCCAGGGCCAGACGCCAGGGTTCCCGGCGTCTGGACCCAGACGCCAGGGACCCTGGCGTCTGGCCCCTGGACTCCGCAAAACTTCCTTTTGCGCTTTCCAAAAACCTTGTGTGCTTTCCCTTTTGGCCCAAATAACGTGTTCTCGTACCCAAACACTTCGGGAAACATCCGGAACCTCTTCCGGTGAATTCCGGAACCCTTCCGGAGGTCAAACACTATTATCTCATATATTAATCTTTATCTCCGGACCATTCCGAAGTTCCTCGTCATGTCCGTGATCACATCCTGGACTCCGAATAACATTCGGTCACCAACATACATAACTCATTAAATACTATATCGTCAACGAACGTTTAAGCGTGCGGACCCTACGGGTTCGAGAACTATGTAGACATGACCGAGACATCTCTCTGGTCAATAACCAATAGCGGAACCTGGATGCCCATTTTGGCTCCTACATATTCTACGAAGATCTTTATCGGTCGAACCGCATAACAACATACGTTGTTCCTTTTGTCATCGGTATGTTACTTGCCCGAGATTCGATCGTCGGTATCACTATACCTAGTTCAATCTCGTTACCGGCAAGTCTCTTTACTCGTTCCGTAACACATCATCTCGTGACTAACTCATTAGTCTTTTGCTTGCAAGGCTTATTATGATGTGTGTTACCGAGAGGGCCCAGAGATACCTCTCCGACAATCGGAGTGACAAATCCTAATCTTGATCTATGCCAACACCACGAATACTTTCGGAGACACCTGTAGAGCATCTTTATGATCACCCAGTTACGTTGTGACGTTTGATAGCACACAAGGTGTTCCTACGGTATTCGGGAGTTGCATAATCTCATAGTCATAGGAACATGTATAAGTCATGAAGAAAGCAATAGCAGTAAAACTAAACGATCATAGTGCTATGCTAACGGATGGGTCTAGTCCATCACATCATTCTCCTAATGATGTGATCCCGTTGATCAAATGACAACTCATGTCTATGGCTAGGAAACATAACCATCTTTGATCAATGAGCTAGTCTAGTAGAGGCATACTAGGGACATACTGTTTTGTCTATGTATCCACACATGTACTAAGTTTCCGGTTAATACAATTCTAGCATGAATAAAAGACATTTATCATGATATAAGGAAATACAAATAACATCTTTATTATTGCCTCTAGGGCATATTTCCTTCAGTCTCCCACTTGAACTAGAGTCAATATTCTAGATTACAAAGTGATGATCCTCACACCCATGGAGTCTTGGTGCTGATCATGTTTTGCCCGTGGAAGAGGCTTAGTCAACGGGTCTGCAACATTCAGATCCGTATGTATTTTGCAAATCTCTATGTCTCCCTCCTTGACTAGATCGCGGATGGAATTGAAGCGTCTTTTGATGTGCTTTGTTCTCTTGTGAAACCTGGATTCCTTCGCCAAGGCTATGGCTCCAGTGTTGTCACAAAAGATTTTCATTGGACCCGATGCACTAGGTACTACACCTAGATCGGATATGAACTCCTTCATCCAGACTCCTTCATTTGCTGCTTCCGAAGCAGCTATGTATTCCGCTTCACACGTAGATCCCGCCACGACGCTCTGCTTAGAACTGCACCAGCTGACAGCTCCACCGTACAATAAAAATACATATCCGGTTTGTGACTTTGAGTCATCCGGATCAGTGTCAAAGCTAGAATCAACGTAACCGTTTACGACGAGCTCTTTGTCACCTCCATATACGAGAAACATATCCTTTGTTCTTTTCAGATACTTTAGGATGTTTTTGACCGCTGTCCAGTGATCCACTCCTGGATTACTTTGGTACCTCCCTGCTAGACTTATAGCAAGGCACACATCAGGTCTGGTACACAGCATTGCATACATGATAGGTCCTATGGCTGAGGCATAGGGAATGTCTTTCATTTTCTCTCTATCTTCTGCAGTGGTCGGGCATTGAGTCTTACTCAACTTCATACCTTGTAAAACAGGCAAGAACCCTTTCTTTGACTGATCCATTTTGAACTTCTTCAAAATCTTATCAAGGTATGTGCTTTGTGAAAGTCCAATTAAGCGTCTTGATCTATCTCTATAGATCTTCATACCTAATATATAAGCAGCTTCACCGAGGTCTTTCATTGAAAATCTTTTATTCAAGTATCCTTTTATGCTATCCAGAAATTCTATATCATTTCCAATCAACAATATGTCATCTACATATAATATTAGAAATGCTATAGAGCTCCCACTCACTTTCTTGTAAATACAGGCTTCTCCAAAAGTCTGTATAAAACCATATGCTTTGATCACCTCATCAAAGCGTATATTCCAACTCCGAGATGCTTGCACCAGTCCATAGATGGATCGCTGGAGCTTGCATACTTTGTTAGCACCTTTTGGATCGACAAAACCTTCTGGTTGCATCATATACAACTCTTCTTTGAGATATCCATTTAGGAATGCAGTTTTGACATCCATTTGCCAGATTTCATAATCATAAAATGCGGCAATTGCTAACATGATTCAGACAGACTTAAGCATCGCTACAAGTGAGAAAGTCTCATCGTAGTCAACTCCTTGAACTTGTCGAAAACCTTTCGCAACAAGTCGAGCTTTGTAAACAGTAATATTACCGTCTGCGTCGGTCTTCCTCTTGAAGATCCATTTATTTTCGATGGCTTGCCGATCATCGGGCAAGTCAACCAAAGTCCATACTTTGTTCTCATACATGGATCCCATCTCAGATTTCATGGGTTCAAGCCATTTTGCGGAATCCGGGCTCATCATCGCTTCCTCATAGTTCGTAGGTTCATCATGGTCTAGTAACATGATTTCCAGAACTGGGTTGCCGCACCACTCTGGTGCGGAACGTACTCTGGTTGATCTACGACGTTCAACAGAAACTTGATCTGAAGTTTCATGATCATTATCATTAACTTCCTCACTAATTGGTGTAGGAATCACTGGAACAATTTCCTGTGATGTACTACTTTCCAATCCGGGAGAAGGTACAATTACCTCATCAAGTTCTACTTTCCTCCCACTCACTTCTTTCGAGAGAAACTCTTTTTCTAGAAAGGATCCGTTCTTAGCAACGAATATTTTGCCTTCGGATCTGTGATAGAAGGTGTACCCAACAGTCTCTTTTGGGTATCCTATGAAGACACATTTTTCCGACTTGGGATCGAGCTTATCAGGTTGAAGTGTTTTCACATAAGCATCGCAGCCCCAAATTTTAAGAAACGACAACTTTGGTTTCTTGCCAAACCATAGTTCATAAGGTGTCGTATCAACGGATTTAGATGGTGCCCTATTTAACGTGAATGCAGCTGTCTCTAAAGCATAACCCCAAAACGATAGTGGTAAATCGGTAAGAGACATCATAGATCGCACCATATCCAATAAAGTACGGTTACGACGTTCGGACACACCATTACGCTGTGGTGTTCCAGGTGGCGTGAGTTGTGAAACTATTCCACATTGTTTCAAATGAAGACCAAACTCGTAATTCAAATATTCTCCTCCACGATCAGATCGTAGGAACTTTATTTTCTTGTTACGATGATTCTCTACTTCACTCTGAAATTCTTTGAACTTTTCAAATGTTTCAGACTTGTGTTTCATTAAGTAGATATACCCATATCTGCTCAAATCATCAGTGAAGGTCAGAAAATAACGATACCCGCCGCGAGCATCAACACTCATTGGTCCACATACATCAGTATGTATGATTTCCAACAAATCTGTTGCTCGCTCCATGGTTCCAGAGAACGGAGTTTTTAGTCATCTTGCCCATGAGGCATGGTTTGCAAGCACCAAGTGATTCATAATCAAGTGATTCCAAAAGTCCATCTTTATGGAGTTTCTTCATGCGTTTTACACCAATATGACCTAAACGGCAGTGCCACAAATAAGTTGCACTATCATTATTAACCTTGCATCTTTTGGTTTCAATATTATGAATATGTGTATCACTACAATCGAGATCCAATAAGAATAGACCACTCTTCAAGGGTGCATGACCATAAAAGATATTATTCATCAAAATGGAACAACCATTATTCTCTGATTTAAATGAATAACCGTCTCGCAATAAACAAGATCCAGATATAATGTTCATGCTCAACGCTGGCACCAAATAACAATTATTTAGGTCTAAAACTAATCCCGAAGGTAGATGTAGAGGTAGCGTGCCGACGGCGATCACATCGACTTTGGAACCGTTTCCCACGCGCATCGTCACCTCGTCCTTAGCTAATCTTCGTTTAATCCGTAGTCCCTGTTTCGAGTTACAAATATTAGCAACCGAACCGGTATCAAATACCCAGGTACTACTACGAGCATTAGTAAGGTACACATCAATAACATGTATATCACATATACCTTTGTTCATCTTGCCATCCTTCTTATCCGCCAAATACTTGGGGCAGTTCCGCTTCCAGTGTCCAGTCCCCTTGCAGTAAAAGCACTCAGTTTCAGGCTTGGCTCCAGATTTGGGTTTCTTCGTGGAAGTAGCAACTGACTTGCTATTCTTTTTGAAGTTCCCTTTCTTTCCCTTGCCATTTTTCTTGAAACTAGTGGTCTTGTTAACCATCAACACTTGATGCTCCTTTTTGATTTCTACCTCCGCAGCTTTGAGCATAGCGAAGAGCTCGGGAATTGTCTTTTGCATCCCTTGCATGTTTTAGTTCATCACGAAGCCTTTATAGCTTGGTGGCAGTGATTGAAGAACTCTATCAATAACACTATCCTCGTCAACTTTGCAACCAAGTTGAGTCATATGATTGTAGTACCCAGACATTCTGAGCAAGTGTTCACTGATAGAACTATTCTCCTCCATTTTGCAGCTGTAGAACTTATTGGAAATCTCATATTTCTCAATTCGGGCATTTGCTTGAAATATTAACTTCAACTCCTGGAACATCTCATATGCTCCATGACGTTCAAAAACGTCGTTGAAGTCCCGGTTCTAAGCCGTAAAGCATGGCACACTGAACTATCGTGTAGTCATCAGACCGCGACTGCCAGACGTTCAAAGCATCTGCATCAGTGGAAGGGGGCTTGTCACCTAGCGGTGCTTCAAGGACATAATTCTTCTGTGCAGCAATGAGGATAATCCTCAGGTTACGGACCCAGTCCGTGTAATTGCTACCATCATCTTTCAACTTAGCTTTCTCTAGGAATGCATTAAAATTCAAAGGAACGGTAGCACGGGCCATTGATCTACAATGACATTGATATGCAAAACTATCAGGACTAAGTTCATGATAAATTAAAGTTCAATTTAATCATATTAATTTAAAGAACTCCCACTTAGATAGACATCCCTCTGGTCATCTAAATGATCACGTGATCCAAATCAACTAAACCATGTCCGATCATCACGTGAGATGGAGTAGTTTTCAATGGTGAACATCTTATGTTGATCATATCTACTATATGATTCACGCTCGACCTTTCGGTCTCCAGTGTTCCGAGGCCATATCTGTATATGCTAGGCTCGTCAAGTTTAACCCGAGTATTCTGCGTGTGCAAAACTGGCTTACACCCGTTGTATTTGAACGTAGAGCTTATCACACCCGATCATCACGTGGTGTCTCGGCACGACGAACTTTCGCAACGGTGCATACTCAGGGAGAACACTTATACCTTGAAATTTAGTAAGGGATCATCTTATAATGCTACCGTCGTCCTAAGCAAAATAAGAAGCATAATAAGATAAACATCACATGCAATCAAAATATGTGACATGATATGGCCATCATCATCTTGTGCTTTTGTTCTCTATCTCCAAAGCACCGTCATGATCACCTTCGTCACCGGCTTGACACCTTGATCTTCATCGTAGCATCGTTGTCGTCTCGCCAACTATTGCTTCCACGACTATCGCTACCGCTTAGTGATAAAGTAAAGCAATTACATGGCGATTGCATTTCATACAATAAAGCGACAACCATATGGCTCCTGCCAGTTGCCGATAACTTTACAAAACATGATCATCTCATACAAAACCGTATAACTCATCATGTCTTGACCATATCACATCACAACATGCCCTGCAAAAACAAGTTAGATGTCCTCTACTTTGTTTGTTGCAAGTTTTACGTGGCTGCTACGGGCTTAGCAAGAACCGTTCTTACCTACGCATACAAAACCACAACGATGTTTCGTCAAGTATGTGCTGTTTTAACCTTCACAAGGACCGGGCGTAGCCACACTTGATTCAGCTAAAGTGAGAGAGACAGACACCCGCCAGTCACCTTTAAGCAACGAGTGCTCGTAACGGTGAAACCAGTCTCGCGTAAGCGTACGCGTAATGTCGGTCCGGGCCGCTTCATCTCACAATACCGCCGAAGCAAAGTATGACATGCTGGTAAGCAGTATGACTAGTATCGTCCACAATCTTATTGTGTTCTACTCGTGCATATCATCTACGCATAGACCTGGCTCTGATACCACTGTTGGGGAACGTAGTATTTTCAAAAATTTCCTACGATCACGCAAGATCTATCTACTAGATGCATAGCAACGAGAGGGGAGAGTGTGTCTACGTACCCTCGTAGACCGAAAGCGGAAGCGTTTATCAACGCGGTTGATGTAGTCGTGCACCTTCACGATCCGTCCCGATCTAGTACCGAACGTACGGCACCTCCGCGTTCAGCACACGTTCAGCTCGATGACGTCCTCGCCTTCTTGATCCAGCAAGACGGGCGAAGTAGTAGATGAGTTCCGGCAGCACGACGGCGTGGTGACGGTTGTTGATGAAGAACAATCTCTGCAGAGCTTCGCCAAGCACTACAGAAACTAGACGGAGGATAAACTAGAGGGTCGGGGTAGCCGGCACACGACTTGGTGTATCTTGATGTGTCTTGGGTGCTAGCCCTACCCCTCTATTTATATGTTGAGCCTTGGGGTCGAAACTTGGAGTAAAAGCCTTCACAAAGTCGGTTTCACCCGAAAGGCAAGAGTCCTTTTCGGACTCCAGGGCCAGACGCCAGGGTTCCCGGCGTCTGGACCCAGACGCCAGGGACCCTGGCGTCTGGCCCCTGGACTCCGCAAAACTTCCTTTTGCGCTTTCCAAAAACCTTGTGTGCTTTCCCTTTTGGCCCAAATAACGTGTTCTCGTACCCAAACACTTCGGGAAACATCCGGAACCTCTTCCGGTGAATTCCGGAACCCTTCCGGAGGTCAAACACTATTATCTCATATATTAATCTTTATCTCCGGACCATTCCGGAGTTCCTCGTCATGTCCGTGATCACATCCTGGACTCCGAATAACATTCGGTCACCAACATACATAACTCATTAAATACTATATCGTCAACGAACGTTTAAGCGTGCGGACCCTACGGGTTCGAGAACTATGTAGACATGACCGAGACATCTCTCCGGTCAATAACCAATAGCGGAACCTAGATGCCCATATTGGCTCCTACATATTCTACGAAGATCTTTATCGGTCGAACCGCATAACAACATACGTTGTTCCTTTTGTCATCGGTATGTTACTTGCCCGAGATTCGATCGTCGGTATCACTATACCTAGTTCAATCTCGTTACCGGTAAGTCTCTTTACTTGTTCCGTAACACATCATCTCGTGACTAACTCATTAGTCTTTTGCTTGCAAGGCTTATTATGATGTGTGTTACCGAGAGGGCCCAGAGATACCTCTCCGACACTCGGAGTGACAAATCCTAATCTTGATATATGCCAACACCACGAATACTTTCGGAGACACCTGTAGAGCATCTTTATGATCACCCAGTTACGTTGTGACGTTTGATAGCACACAAGGTGTTCCTACGGTATTCGGGAGTTGCATAATCTCATAGTCATAGGAACATGTATAAGTCATGAAGAAAGCAATAGCAGTTAAACTAAACGATCATAGTGCTATGCTAACGGATGGGTCTTGTCCATCACATCATTCTCCTAATGATGTGATCCCGTTGATCAAATGACAACTCATGTCTATGGCTAGGAAACATAACCATCTTTGATCAATGAGCTAGTCTAGTAGAGGCATACTAGGGACATACTGTTTTGTCTATGTATCCACACATGTACTAAGTTTCCGGTTAATACAATTCTAGCATGAATCAAAGACATTTATCATGATATAAGGAAATACAAATAACATCTTTATTATTGCCTCTAGGGCATATTTCCTTTAGTCTCCCACTTGAACTAGAGTCAATAATCTAGATTACAAAGTGATGATCCTCACACCCATGGAGTCTTGGTGCTGATCATGTTTTGCCCGTGGAAGAGGCTTAGTCAACGGGTCTGCAACATTCAGATCCATATGTATTTTGCAAATCTCTATGTCTCCCTCCTTGACTAGATCGCGGATGGAATTGAAGCGTCTTTTGATGTGCTTTGTTCTCTTGTGAAACCTGGATTCCTTCGCCAAGGCTATGGCTCCAGTGTTGTCACAAAAGATTTTCATTGGACCCGATGCACTAGGTACTACACCTAGATCGGATATGAACTCCTTCATCCAGACTCCTTCATTTGCTGCTTCTGAAGTAGCTATGTATTCCGCTTCACACGTAGATCCCGCCACGACGCTCTGCTTGGAACTGCACCAGCTGACAGCTCCACCGTTCAATAAAAATACATATCCGGTTTGTGACTTTGAGTCATCCGGATCAGTGTCAAAGCTAGAATCGACGTAACCGTTTACGACGAGCTCTTTGTCACCTCCATATACGAGAAACATATCCTTTGTTCTTTTCAGATACTTTAGGATGTTTTTGACCGCTGTCAAGTGATCCACTCCTGGATTACTTTGGTACCTCCCTGCTAGACTTATAGCAAGGCACACATCAGGTCTGGTACACAGCATTGCATACATGATAGATCCTATGGCTGAGGCATAGGGAATGACTTTCATTTTCTCTCTATCTTCTGCAGTGGTCGGGCATTGAGTCTTACTCAACTTCATACCTTGTAAAACAGGCAAGAACCCTTTCTTTGACTGATCCATTTTGAACTTCTTCAAAATCTTATCAAGGTATGTGCTTTGTGAAAGTCCAATTAAGCGTCTTGATCTATCTCTATAGATCTTGATACCTGATATATAAGCAGCTTCACCGAGGTCTTTCATTGAAAAACTTTTATTCAAGTATCCTTTTATGCTATCCAGAAATTCTATATCATTTCCAATCAACAATATGTCATCTACATATAATATTAGAAATGCTACAGAGCTCCCACTCACTTTCTTGTAAATACAGGCTTCTCCAAAAGTCTGTATAAAACCATATGCTTTGATCACCTCATCAAAGCGTATATTCCAACTCCGAGATGCTTGCACCAGTCCATAGATGGATCGCTGGAGCTTGCATACTTTGTTAGCACCTTTTGGATCGAAAAAACCTTCTGGTTGCATCATATACAACTCTTCTTTGAGATATCCATTTAGGAATGCAGTTTTGACATCCATTTGCCAGATTTCATAATCATAAAATGCGGCAATTGCTAACATGATTCGGACAGACTTAAGCATCGCTACAGGTGAGAAAGTCTCATCGTAGTCAACTCCTTGAACTTGTCGAAAACCTTTCGCAACAAGTCGAGCTTTGTAAACAGTAATATTACCGTCTGCGTCGGTCTTCCTCTTGAAGATCCATTTATTTTCGATGGCTTGCCAATCATCGGGCAAGTCAACCAAAGTCCACACTTTGTTCTCATACATGGATCCCATCTCAGATTTCATGGCTTCAAGCCATTTTGCGGAATCTGGGCTCATCATCGCTTCCTCATAGTTCGTAGGTTCATCATGGTCTAGTAACATGATTTCCAGAACTGGGTTGCCGTACCACTCTGGTGCGGAACGTACTCTGGTTGATCTACGACGTTCAGCAGAAACTTGATCCGAAGTTTCATGATCATTATCATCTACTTCCTCACTAATTGGTGTAGGAATCACTGGAACAATTTCCTGTGATGTACTCCTTTCCAATATGGGAGAAGGTACAATTACCTCATCAAGTTCTACTTTCCTCCCACTCACTTCTTTCGAGAGAAACTCTTTTTCTAGAAAGGATCCGTTCTTAGCAACGAATATTTTGCCTTCGGATCTGTGATAGAAGGTGTACCCAACAGTCTCTTTTGGGTATCCTATGAAGACACATTTTTCCGACTTGGGATCGAGCTTATCAGGTTGAAGTGTTTTCACATAAGCATCGCAGCCCCAAATTTTAAGAAACGACAACTTTGGTTTCTTGCCAAACCATAGTTCATAAGGTGTCGTATCAACGGATTTAGATGGTGCCCTATTTAACGTGAATGCAGCTGTCTCTAAAGCATAACCCCAAAACGATAGTGGTAAATCGGTAAAAGACATCATAGATCGCACCATATCCAATAAAGTACGGTTACGACGTTCGGACACACCATTACGCTGTGGTGTTCCAGGTGGCGTGAGTTGTGAAACTATTCCACATTGTTTCAAATGAAGACCAAACTCGTAACTCAAATATTCTCCTCCACGATCAGATCGTAGGAACTTTATTTTCTTGTTACGATGATTCTCTACTTCACTCTGAAATTCTTTGAACTTTTCAAATGTTTCAGACTTGTGTTTCATTAAGTAGATATACCCATATCTGCTCAAATCATCAGTGAAGGTCAGAAAATAACGATACCCGCCGCGAGCATCAACACTCATTGGTCCACATACATCAGTATGTATGATTTCCAACAAATCTGTTGCTCGCTCCATGGTTCCAGAGAACGGAGTTTTAGTCATCTTGCCCATGAGGCATGGTTCGCAAGCATCAAGTGATTCATAATCAAGTGATTCCAAAAGTCCATCTTTATGGAGTTTCTTCATGCGTTTTACACCAATATGACCTAAACGGCAGTGCCACAAATAAGTTGCACTATCATTATTAACCTTGCATCTTTTGGTTTCAATATTATGAATATGTGTATCACTACAATCGAGATCCAATAAGAATAGACCACTCTTCAAGGGTGCATGACCATAAAAGATATTATTCATAAAAATGGAACAACCATTATTCTCTGATTTAAATGAATAACCGTCTCGCAATAAACAAGATCCAGATATAATGTTCATGCTTAACGCTGGCACCAAATAACAATTATTTAGGTCTAAAACTAATCCCGAAGGTAGATGTAGAGGTAGCGTGCCGACGGCGATCACATCGACTTTGGAACCGTTTCCCACGCGCATCGTCACCTCGTCCTTAGCTAATCTTCGTTTAATCCGTAGTCCCTGTTTCGAGTTACAAATATTAGCAACCGAACCGGTATCAAATACCCAGGTACTACTACGAGAATTAGTAAGGTACACATCAATAACATGTATATCATATATACCTTTGTTCACCTTGCCATCCTTCTTATCCGCCAAATACTTGGGGCAGTTCCGCTTCCAGTGTCCAGTCCCCTTGCAGTAGAAGCACTCAGTTTCAGGCTTGGCTCCAGATTTGGGTTTCTTCGTTGAAGTAGCAACTGACTTGCTATTCTTTTTGAAGTTCCCTTTCTTTCCCTTGCCCTTTTTCTTGAAACTAGTGGTCTTGTTAACCATCAACACTTGATGCTCCTTTTTGATTTCTACCTCCGCAGCTTTGAGCATAGCGAAGAGCTCAGGAATTGTCTTTTGCATCCCTTGCATGTTATAGTTCATCACGAAGCCTTTATAGCTTGGTGGCAGTTATTGAAGAACTCTATCAATAACACTATCCTCGTCAACTTTGCAACCAAGTTGAGTCATATGATTGTAGTACCCAGACATTCTGGGCAAGTGTTCACTGATAGAACTATTCTCCTCCATTTTGCAGCTGTAGAACTTATTGGAAATCTCATATTTCTCAATTCGGGCATTTGCTTGAAATATTAACTTCAACTCCTGGAACATCTCATATGCTCCATGACGTTCAAAACGTCGTTGAAGTCCCGGTTCTAAGCCGTAAAGCATGGCACACTGAACTATCGTGTAGTCATCAGACCGCGACTGCCAGACGTTCAAAGCGTCTACATTAGCGGGAGGGGGCTTGTCACCTAGCGGTGCTTCAAGGACATAATTCTTCTGTGCAGCAATGAGGATAATCCTCAGGTTACGGACCCAGTCCGTGTAATTGCTACCATCATCTTTCAACTTAGCTTTCTCTAGGAATGCATTAAAATTCAAAGGAACGGTAGCACGGGCCATTGATCTACAACGACATAGATATGCAAAACTATCAGGAATAAGTTCATGATAAATTAAAGTTCAATTTAATCATATTAATTTAAAGAACTCCCACTTAGATAGACATCCCTCTGGTCATCTAAATGATCACGTGATCCAAATCAACTAAACCATGTCCGATCATCACGAGAGATGGAGTAGTTTTCAATGGTGAACATCTTATGTTGATCATATCTACTATATGATTCACGCTCGACCTTTCGGTCTCCAGTGTTCCGAGGCCATATCTGTATATGCTAGGCTCGTCAAGTTTAACCCGAGTATTCTGCGTGTGCAAAACTGGCTTACACCCGTTGTATTTGAACGTAGAGCTTATCACACCCGATCATCACGTGGTGTCTCGGCACGACGAACTTTCCCAACGGTGCATACTCAGGGAGAACACTTATACCTTGAAATTTAGTAAGGGATCATCTTATAATGCTACCGTCGTTCTAAGCAAAATAAGAAGCATAATAAGATAAACATCACATGCAATCAAAATATGTGACATGATATGGCCATCATCATCTTGTGCTTTTGATCTCCATCTTCAAAGCACCGTCATGATCACCTTCGTCACCGGCTTGACACCTTGATCTTCATCGTAGCATCGTTGTCGTCTCGCCAACTATTGCTTCCACGACTATCACTACCGCTTAGTGATAAAGTAAAGCAATTACATGGCGATTGCATTTCATACAATAAAGCGACAACCATATGGCTCCTGCCAGTTGCCGATAACTTTACAAAACATGATCATCTCATACAAAACCGTATAACTCATCATGTCTTGACCATATCACATCACAACATGCCCTGCAAAAACAAGTTAGACGTCCTCTACTTTGTTGTTGCAAGTTTTACGTGGCTACTACGGGCTTAGCAAGAACCGTTCTTACCTACGCATACAAAACCACAACGATGTTTCGTCAAGTATGTGTTGTTTTAACCTTCACAAGGACCGGGCGTAGCCACACTTGATTCAGCTAAAGTGAGAGAGACAGACACCCGCCAGTCACCTTTAAGCAACGAGTGCTCGTAACGGTGAAACCAGTCTCGCGTAAGCGTACGCGTAATGTCAGTCCGGGCCGCTTCATCTCACAATACCGCCGAAGCAAAGTATGACATGCTGGTAAGCAGTATGACTAGTATCGTCCACAATCTCATTGTGTTCTACTCGTGCATATCATCTACGCATAGACCTGGCTCTGATGCCACTGTTGGGGAACGTAGTATTTTAAAATTTTCCTACGATCACGCAAGATCTATCTACCAGATGCATAGCAACGAGAGGGGAGAGTGTGTCTACGTACCCTCGTAGACCGAAAGCGGAAGCGTTTATCAACGCGGTTGATGTAGTCGTGCACCTTCACGATCCGTCCCGATCTAGTACCGAACGTACGGCACCTCCGCGTTCAGCACACGTTCAGCTCGATGACGTCCTCGCCTTCTTGATCCAGCAAGACGGGCGAAGTAGTAGATGAGTTCCGGCAGCACGCCGGCGTGGTGACGGTTGTTGATGAAGAACAATCTCTGCAGGGCTTCGCCAAGCACTACAGAAACTAGACGGAGGATAAACTAGAGGGTCGGGGTAGCCGGCACACGGCTTGGTGTATCTTGATGTCTCTTGGGTGCTAGCCCTACCCCTCTATTTATATGTTGAGCCTTGGGGTCGAAACTTGGAGTAAAAGCCTTCACAAAGTCGGTTTCACCCGAAAGGCAAGAGTCCTTCTCGGACTCCAGGGCCAGACGCCAGGGTTCCCGGCGTCTGGACCCAGACGCCAGGGACCCTGGCGTCTGGCCCCTGGACTCCGCAAAACTTCCTTTTGCGCTTTCCAAAAACCTTGTGTGCTTTCCCTTTTGGCCCAAATAACGTGTTCTCGTACCCAAACACTTCGGGAAACATCCGGAACCTCTTCCGGTGAATTCCGGAACCCTTCCGGAGGTCAAACACTATTATCTCATATATTAATCTTTATCTCCGGACCATTCCGGAGTTCCTCGTCATGTCCGTGATCACATCCTGGACTCCGAATAACATTCGGTCACCAACATACATAACTCATTAAATACTATATCGTCAACGAACGTTTAAGCGTGCGGACCCTACGGGTTCGAGAACTATGTAGACATGACCGAGACATCTCTCCGGTCAATAACCAATAGCGGAACCAGGATGCCCATATTGGCTCCTACATATTCTACGAAGATCTTTATCGGTCAAACCGCATAACAACATACGTTGTTCCTTTTGTCATCGGTATGTTACTTGCCCGAGATTCGATCGTCGGTATCACTATACCTAGTTCAATCTCGTTACCGGTAAGTCTCTTTACTCGTTCCGTAACACATCATCTCGTGACTAACTCATTAGTCTTTTGCTTGCAAGGCTTATTATGATGTGTGTTACCGAGAGGGCCCAGAGATACCTCTCCGACACTCGGAGTGACAAATCCTAATCTTGATATATGCCAACACCACGAATACTTTCGGAGACACCTGTAGAGCATCTTTATGATCACCCAGTTACGTTGTGACGTTTGATAGCACACAAGGTGTTCCTACGGTATTCGGGAGTTGCATAATCTCATAGTCATAGGAACATGTATAAGTCATGAAGAAAGCAATAGCAGTTAAACTAAACGATCATAGTGCTATGCTAACGGATGGGTCTTGTCCATCACATCATTCTCCTAATGATGTGATCCCGTTGATCAAATGACACCTCATGTCTATGGCTAGGAAACATAACCATCTTTGATCAATGAGCTAGTCTAGTAGAGGCATACTAGGGACATACTGTTTTGTCTATGTATCCACACATGTACTAAGTTTCCGGTTAATACAATTCTAGCATGAATAAAAGACATTTATCATGATATAAGGAAATACAAATAACATCTTTATTATTGCCTCTAGGGCATATTTCCTTCAGTCTCCCACTTGAACTAGAGTCAATAATCTAGATTACAAAGTGATGATCCTCACACCCATGGAGTCTTGGTGCTGATCATGTTTTGCCCGTGGAAGAGGCTTAGTCAACGGGTCTACAACATTCAGATCCGTATGTATTTTGCAAATCTCTATGTCTCCCTCCTTGACTAGATCGCGGATGGAATTGAAGCGTCTTTTGATGTGCTTTGTTCTCTTGTGAAACCTGGATTCCTTCGCCAAGGCTATGGCTCCAGTGTTGTCACAAAAGATTTTCATAGGACCCGATGCACTAGGTACTACACCTAGATCGGATATGAACTCCTTCATCCAGACTCCTTCATTTGCTGCTTCCGAAGCAGCTATGTATTCCGCTTCACACGTAGATCCCGCCACGACGCTCTGCTTGGAACTGCACCAGCTGACAGCTCCACCGTTCAATAAAAATACATATCCGGTTTGTGACTTTGAGTCATCCGGATCAGTGTCAAAGCTAGAATCGACGTAACCGTTTACGACGAGCTCTTTGTCACCTCCATATACGAGAAACATATCCTTTGTTCTTTTCAGATACTTTAGGATGTTTTTGACCGCTGTCCAGTGATCCACTCCTGGATTACTTTGGTACCTCCCTGCTAGACTTATAGCAAGGCACACATCAGGTCTGGTACACAGCGTTGCATACATGATAGATCCTATAGCTGAGGCATAGGGAATGACTTTCATTTTCTCTCTATCTTCTGCAGTGGTCGGGCATTGAGTCTTACTCAACTTCATACCTTGTAAAACAGGCAAGAACCCTTTCTTTGACTGATCCATTTTGAACTTCTTCAAAATCTTATCAAGGTATGTGCTTTGTGAAAGTCCAATTAAGCGTCTTGATCTATCTCTATAGATCTTGATACCTAATATATAAGCAGCTTCACCGAGGTCTTTCATTGAAAAACTTTTATTCAAGTATCCTTTTATGCTATCCAGAAATTCTATATCATTTCCAATCAACAATATGTCATCTACATATAATATTAGAAATGCTACAGAGATCCCACTCACTTTCTTGTAAATACAGGCTTCTCCAAAAGTCTGTATAAAACCATATGCTTTGATCACCTCATCAAAGCGTATATTCCAACTCCGAGATGCTTGCACCAGTCCATAGATGGATCGCTGGAGCTTGCATACTTTGTTAGCACTTTTTGGATCGACAAAACCTTCTGGTTGCATCATATACAACTCTTCTTTGAGATATCCATTTAGGAATGCAGTTTTGACATCCATTTGCCAGATTTCATAATCATAAAATGCGGCAATTGCTAACATGATTCGGACAGACTTAAGCATCGCTACAGGTGAGAAAGTCTCATCGTAGTCAATTCCTTGAACTTGTCGAAAACCTTTCGCAACAAGTCAAGCTTTGTAAACAGTAATATTACCGTCTGCGTCGGTCTTCCTCTTGAAGATCCATTTATTTTCGATGGCTTGCCGATCATCGGGCAAGTCAACCAAAGTCCACACTTTGTTCTCATACATGGATCCCATCTCAGATTTCATGGCTTCAAGCCATTTTGCGGAATCTGGGCTCATCATCGCTTCCTCATAGTTCGTAGGTTCATCATGGTCTAGTAACATGATTTCCAGAACTGGGTTGCCGTACCACTCTGGTGCGGAACGTACTCTGGTTGATCTACGACGTTCAGTAGAAACTTGATCCGAAGTTTCATGATCATTATCATCAACTTCCTCACTAATTGGTGTAGGAATCACTGGAACAATTTCCTGTGATGTACTACTTTCCAATATGGGAGAAGGTACAATTACTTCATCAAGTTCTACTTTCCTCCCACTCACTTCTTTCGAGAGAAACTCTTTTTCTAGAAAGGATCCGTTCTTAGCAACGAATATTTTGCCTTCGGATCTGTGATAGAAGGTGTACCCAACAGTCTCTTTTGGGTATCCTATGAAGACACATTTTTCCGACTTGGGATCGAGCTTATCAGGTTGAAGTGTTTTCACATAAGCATCGCAGCCCCAAATTTTAAGAAACGACAACTTTGGTTTCTTGCCAAACCATAGTTCATAAGGTGTCGTATCAACGGATTTAGATGGTGCCCTATTTAATGTGAATGCAGCTGTCTCTAAAGCATAACCCCAAAACGATAGTGGTAAATCGGTAAGAGACATCATAGATCGCACCATATCCAATAAAGTACGGTTACGACGTTCGGACACACCATTACGCTGTGGTGTTCCAGGTGGCGTGAGTTGTGAAACTATTCCACATTGTTTCAAATGAAGACCAAACTCGTAACTCAAATATTCTCCTCCACGATCAGATCGTAGGAACTTTATTTTCTTGTTACGATGATTCTCTACTTCACTCTGAAATTCTTTGAACTTTTCAAATGTTTCAGACTTGTGTTTCATTAAGTAGATATACCCATATCTGCTCAAATCATCGGTGAAGGTCAGAAAATAACGATACCCGCCGCGAGCATCAACACTCATTGGTCCACATACATCAGTATGTATGATTTCCAACAAATCTGTTGCTCGCTCCATGGTTCCAGAGAACAGAGTTTTAGTCATCTTGCCCATGAGGCATGGTTCGCAAGCACCAAGTGATTCATAATCAAGTGATTCCAAAAGTCCATCTTTATGGAGTTTCTTCATGCGTTTTACACCAATATGACCTAAACGGCAGTGCCACAAATAAGTTGCACTATCATTATTAACCTTGCATCTTTTGGTTTCAATATTATGAATATGTGTATCACTACAATCGAGATCCAATAAGAATAGACCACTCTTCAAGGGTGCATGACCATAAAAGATATTATTCATAAAAATGGAACAACCATTATTCTCTGATTTAAATGAATAACCGTCTCGCAATAAACAAGATCCAGATATAATGTTCATGCTTAACGCTGGCACCAAATAACAATTATTTAGGTCTAAAACTAATCCCGAAGGTAGATGTAGAGGTAGCGTGCCGACGGCGATCACATCGACTTTGGAACCGTTTCCCACGCGCATCGTCACCTCGTCCTTAGCTAATCTTCGTTTAATCTGTAGTCCTGTTTCGAGTTACAAATATTAGCAACCGAACCGGTATCAAATACCCAGGTACTACTACGAGAATTAGTAAGGTACACATCAATAACATGTATATCACATATACCTTTGTTCACCTTGCCATCCTTCTTATCCGCCAAATACTTGGGGCAGTTCCGCTTCCAGTGTCCAGTCCCCTTGCAGTAGAAGCACTCAGTTTCAGGCTTGGCTCCAGATTTGGGTTTCTTCGTTGAAGTAGCAACTGACTTGCTATTCTTTTTGAAGTTCCCTTTCTTTCCCTTGCCCTTTTTCTTGAAACTAGTGGTCTTGTTAACCATCAACACTTGATGCTCCTTTTTGATTTCTACCTCCGCAGCTTTGAGCATAGCGAAGAGCTCGGGAATTGTCTTTTGCATCCCTTGCATGTTATAGTTCATCACGAAGCCTTTATAGCTTGGTGGCAGTGATTGAAGAACTCTATCAATAACACTATCCTCGTCAACATTGCAACCAAGTTGAGTCATATGATTGTAGTACCCAGACATTCTGAGCAAGTGTTCACTGATAGAACTATTCTCCTCCATTTTGCAGCTGTAGAACTTATTGGAAATCTCATATTTCTCAATTCGGTCATTTGCTTGAAATATTAACTTCAACTCCTGGAACATTTCATATGCTCCATGACGTTCAAAACGTCGTTGAAGTCCCGGTTCTAAGCCGTAAAGCATGGCACACTGAACTATCGTATAGTCATCAGACCGTGACTGCCAGACGTTCAAAGCGTCTGCATCAGCGGAAGGGGGCTTGTCACCTAGCGGTGCTTCAAGGACATAATTCTTCTGTGTAGCAATGAGGATAATCCTCAGGTTACGGACCCAGTCCGTGTAATTGCTACCATCATCTTTCAACTTAGCTTTCTCTAGGAATGCATTAAAATTCAAAGGAACGGTAGCACGGGCCATTGATCTACAACGACATAGATATGCAAAAACTATCAGGACTAAATTCATGATAAATTAAAGTTCAGTTTAATCATATTAATTTAAAGAACTCCCACTTAGATAGACATCCCTCTGGTCATCTAAATGATCACGTGATCCAAATCAACTAAACCATGTCCGATCATCACGTGAGATGGAGTAGTTTTCAATGGTGAACATCTTATGTTGATCATATCTACTATATGATTCACGCTCGACCTTTCGGTCTCCAGTGTTCCGAGGCCATATCTGTATATGCTAGGCTCGTCAAGTTTAACCCGAGTATTCTGCGTGTGCAAAACTGGCTTACACCCGTTGTATTTGAACGTAGAGCTTATCACACCCGATCATCACGTGGTGTCTCGGCACGACGAACTTTCGCAACGGTGCATACTCAGGGAGAACACTTATACCTTGAAATTTAGTAAGGGATCATCTTATAATGCTACCGTCGTTCTAAGCAAAATAAGAAGCATAATAAGATAAACATCTCATGCAATCAAAATATGTGACATGATATGGCCATCATCATCTTGTGCTTTTGATCTCCATCTCCAAAGCACCGTCATGATCACCTTCGTCACCGGCGCGACACCTTGATCTCCATCGTAGCATCGTTGTCGTCTCGCCAACTATTGCTTCTACGACTATCGCTACCGTTTAGTGATAAAGTAAAGCAATTACATGGCGATTGCATTTCATACAATAAAGCGACAACCATATGGCTCCTGCCAGTTGCCGATAACTTTACAAAACATGATCATCTCATACAAAATCGTATAACTCATCATGTCTTGACCATATCACATCACAACATGCCCTGCAAAAACAAGTTAGACGTCCTCTACTTTGTTTGTTGCAAGTTTTACGTGGCTGCTACGGGCTTTAGCAAGAACCGTTCTTACCTACGCATAAAAAACCACAACGATGTTTCGTCAAGTATGTGATGTTTTAACCTTCACAAGGACCGGGCGTAGCCACACTTGATTCAGCTAAAGTGAGAGAGACAGACACCCGCCAGTCACCTTTAAGCAACGAGTGCTCGTAACGGTGAAACCAGTCTCGCGTAAGCATACGCGTAATGTCGGTCCGGGCCGCTTCATCTCACAATACCGCCGAAGCAAAGTATGACATGCTGGTAAGCAGTAGGACTAGTATCGTCCACAATCTCATTGTGTTCTACTCGTGCATATCATCTACGCATAGACCTAGCTCATGATGCCACTGTTGGGGAACGTAGTATTTTCAAAATTTTCCTACGATCACGCAAGATCTATCTACTAGATGCATAGCAACGAGAGGGGAGAGTGTGTCTACGTACCCTCGTAGACCGAAAGCGGAAGCGTTTATCAACGCGGTTGATGTAGTCGTGCACCTTCACGATCCGTCCCGATCTAGTACCGAACGTACGGCACCTCTGCGTTCAGCACACGTTCAGCTCGATGACGTCCTCGCCTTGTTGATCCAGCAAGACGGGCGAAGTAGTAGATGAGTTCCGGCAGCACGACGGCGTGGTGACGGTTGTTGATGAAGAACAATCTCTGCAGGGCTTCGCCAAGCACTACAGAAACTAGACGGAGGATAAACTAGAGGGTCGGGGTAGCCGGCACACGGCTTGGTGTATCTTGATGTGTCTTGGGTGCTAGCCCTACCCCTCTATTTATATGTTGAGCCTTGGGGTCGAAACTTGGAGTAAAAGCCTTCACAAAGTCGGTTTCACCCGAAAGGCAAGAGTCCTTCTCGGACTCCAGGGCCAGACGCCAGGGTTCCCGGCGTCTGGACCCAGACGCCAGGGAACCTGGCGTCTGGCCCCTAGACTCCGCAAAACTTCCTTTTGCGCTTTCCAAAAACCTTGTGTGCTTTCCCTTTTGGCCCAAATAACGTGTTCTCGTACCCAAACACTTCGGGAAACATCCGGAACCTCTTCCGGTGAATTCCGGAACCCTTCCGGAGGTCAAACACTATTATCTCATATATTAATCTTTATCTCCGGACCATTCCGGAGTTCCTCGTCATGTCCGTGATCACATCCTGGACTCCGAATAACATTCGGTCACCAACATACATAACTCATTAAATACTATATCGTCAACGAACGTTTAAGCGTGCGGACCCTACGGGTTCGAGAACTATGTAGACATGACCGAGACATCTCTCCGGTCAATAACCAATAGCGGAACCTGGATGCCCATATTGGCTCCTACATATTCTACGAAGATCTTTATCGGTCGAACCGCATAACAACATACGTTGTTCCTTTTGTCATCGGTATGTTACTTGCCCGAGATTCGATCGTCGGTATCACTATACCTAGTTCAATCTCGTTACCGGTAAGTCTCTTTACTCGTTCCGTAACACATCATCTCGTGACTAACTCATTAGTCTTTTGCTTGCAAGGCTTATTATGATGTGTGTTACCGAGAGGGCCCAGAGATACCTCTCCGACACTCGGAGTGACAAATCCTAATCTTGATCTATGCCAACACCACGAATACTTTCGGAGACACCTGTAGAGCATCTTTATGATCACCCAGTTACGTTGTGACGTTTGATAGCACACAAGGTGTTCCTACGGTATTCGGGAGTTGCATAATCTCATAGTCATAGGAACATGTATAAGTCATGAAGAAAGCAATAGCAGTTAAACTAAACGATCATAGTGCTATGCTAACGGATGGGTCTTGTCCATCACATCATTCTCCTAATGATGTGATCCCGTTGATCAAATGACAACTCATGTCTATGTCTAGGAAACATAACCATCTTTGATCAATGAGCTAGTCTAGTAGAGGCATACTAGGGACATATTGTTTTGTCTATGTATCCACACATGTACTAAGTTTCCGGTTAATACAATTCTAGCATGAATAAAAGACATTTATCATGATATAAGGAAATACAAATAACATCTTTATTATTGCCTCTAGGGCATATTTCCTTCAGTCTCCCACTTGAACTAGAGTCAATAATCTAGATTACAAAGTGATGATCCTCACACCCATGGAGTCTTGGTGCTGATCATGTTTTGCCCGTGGAAGAGGCTTAGTCAACGGGTCTGCAACATTTAGATCCGTATGTATTTTGCAAATCTCTATGTCTCCCTCCTTGACTAGATCGCGGATGGAATTGAAGCGTCTTTTGATGTGCTTTGTTCTCTTGTGAAACCTGGATTCCTTCGCCAAGGCTATGGCTCCAGTGTTGTCACAAAAGATTTTCATTGGGCCCGATGCACTAGGTACTACACCTAGATCGGATATGAACTCCTTCATCCAGACTCCTTCATTTGCTGCTTCCGAAGCAGCTATGTATTCCGCTTCACACGTAGATCCCGCCACGACGCTCTGCTTGGAACTGCACCAACTGACAGCTCCACCGTTCAATAAAAATACATATCCGGTTTGTGACTTTGAGTCATCCGGATCAGTGTCAAAGCTAGAATCGACGTAACCGTTTACGACGAGCTCTTTGTCACCTCCATATACGAGAAACATATCCTTTGTTCTTTTCAGATACTTTAGGATGTTTTTGACCGATGTCCAGTGATCCACTCCTGGATTACTTTGGTACCTCCCTGCTAGACTTATAGCAAGGCACACATCAGGTCTGGTACACAGCATTGCATACATGATAGATCCTATGGCTGAGGCATAGGGAATGACTTTCATTTTCTCTCTATCTTCTGCAGTGGTCGTGTTGGGGAACGTAGTATTTTAAAATTTTCCTACGATCACGCAAGATCTATCTACCAGATGCATAGCAACGAGAGGGGAGAGTGTGTCTACGTACCCTCGTAGACCGGGAGCGGAAGCGTCAAGTGACGCGGTTGATGTTGTCGAACTTCTTCGCGATCCAACCGATCAAGCACCGAACGTACGGCACCTCCGCGTTCAGCACACGTTCAGCTTGATGACGTCCCACGAGCTCTTGATCCAGTTGAGCTTCACGGGAGAGTTTCGTCAGCACGACGGCGTGGTGACAGATATGATGTGTTCACCGGCGCAGGGCTTCGCCTAAGCTCCGCGACGGTACGACCGAGGTGTGATTCTGTGGAGGGGGGCACCGCACACGGCTAAAACAATTCAACTTGTGTGTCTTTGGGTGCCCCCCTGCCCCCGTATATAAAGGAGCAGGGGAGGGAGGCCGGCCAACCTCTCCTGGTGCGGCTAGGGAGGGAGTCCTACTAGGAATAGGATTGCAATCCTATTCCTAGTAGGATTCACCGAAAGGAAGAAGGGGGAAAGGAATAGGAGAGGTGGCGCCCCCCCAATCCTAGTCCAACTAGGATTCCTAGGTGGGGGCGCCGGCCAGCCCTATGGGCTGTCTCTCTCTCACCCTTTAGGCCCACTATGGACCATCCCCTCTCGTAGGGGGTTCCGGTAACCCCCTCCGGCATTCCCGATAAATCCGAAACTTTTCCGGTATACTTCCGGTGTCCGAATATAGCCGTCCAATATATCAATCTTTATGTCTCGGGCATTCCGAGACTCCTCGTCATGTCCGTGATCTCATCCGGGACTCCGAACTACCTTCGGTACATCAATACTCAAAAACTCATAATACCGATCGTCATCAAACGTTAAGCGTGCGGACCCTACGGGTTCGAGAACTATGTAGACATGACCGAGACTCATCTCTGGTCAATAACCAATAGCGGAACCTGGATGTTCATATTGGCTCCTACATATTCTACGAAGATCTTTTATCGGTCAGAACCGCATAACAACATACGTTGTTCCTTTTGTCAAACGGTATGTTACTTGCCCGAGATTCGATCGTCGGTATCTTTATACCTAGTTCAATCTCGTTGCCGGCAAGTCTCTTTACTCGTTCCGTAACACATCATCTCGTGACTAACTCATTAGTCTTTTGCTTGCAAGGCTTATTATGATGTGTGTTACCGAGAGGGCCCAGAGATACCTCTCCGACACTCGGAGTGACAAATCCTAATCTTGATCTATGCCAACACCACGAATACCTTCGGAGACACCTGTAGAGCATCTTTATGATCACCCAGTTACGTTGTGACGTTTGATAGCACACAAGGTGTTCCTACGGTATTCGGGAGTTGCATAATCTCATAGTCATAGGAACATGTATAAGTCATGAAGAAAGCAATAGCAGTTAAACTAAACGATCATAGTGCTATGCTAACGGATGGGTCTTGTCCATCACATCATTCTCCTAATGATGTGATCCCGTTGATCAAATGACAACTCATGTCTATGGCTAGGAAACATAACCATCTTTGATCAATGAGCTAGTCTAGTAGAGGCATACTAGGGACATACTGTTTTGTCTATGTATCCACACATGTACTAAGTTTCCGGTTAATACAATTCTAGCATGAATAAAAGACATTTATCATGATATAAGGAAATACAAATAACATCTTTATTATTGCCTCTAGGGCATATTTCCTTCACTTGTTCCGCTACGACGACGACGCCATGTTCATCGGGAAGATGTTCGACAACACCATGTGCCGCATGTACTACGAGCACGACGACGATGCCAGTAAGCTCGCTGCCTCTCTTCTTCCTGTCCTTTTGGCTTCCTCTACCTGCACGACGACAACACCATGTTCACACTTTGTTGCATTTGGCCAGGCAATGGGAGCAGTAGCGGGGATGACGAGGAGCAGAGCGGGGATGACGAGGAGCAGAGCGGGGATGACGAGGAGCAGAGCAGGGATGACGAGGAGCAGCCTATTCTAGCTGACGGCGACCATGCTATGATGGTGGCTGACGGTGACACTGCTATGGTGGTGGCGGATGACGACCTTGCTATGGTGGTGGCGGACGACGACCTTGCTATGGTGGTGGTGGACGACGACCTTGCTATGGTGGTGGCGGACGACGACCTCGCGATGGTGGTGGCGCCTGCAATCCCATAGCTTGGCGACAGGACCATGCCAATTGTGTTAGAGGAGTACATCTGCGTTGGGATTTGCCACTCTGAGCGCATCAGGTTGATGAAGGAGAAGAAGGAGTGAACATGTTAAGAAAATGAAGTAGCAATGTTAAGCATGTTAGGTTTAAGCTTGTTAGTGTAATATGAACATGTCAATGTTAAGTATGTCAGGTTTAATTTTGTGCATGCTCATGGATGTTGTATGACAGTGTCATCTAAACAAGTCATGTTTTTAACAATGAATATTCAGTTTGGTAATTGATGGTAATTGAAATTTTTTATGCATGCTCATGGATGAAAGATAAAATATGGGTTTTTGTGCATGCCCATGTATGAAACAATATAAGTTTCATTTTTCGAATGCCAAAAACATGACTCAAACCCTAGCCACGGACGACCGCCGTGACGAAACCCGCCGGTTTTTTAAAACACCGTAAAAAAAATCAAAAACTGTTTTTCATTTTTTGAATGCAAAAGACATGCGTTTTTCGTGAAGCGGCTACAAGGAGGGGCACCCCAAACGACGCCATTCCATGTCTATATCAAAGTAGACCCTATTTTACGGACGGTCGCCAAAAAGCATGCATTTCCGACCCTCGTAGCTACTCCCGGCAATTCAGACCACCTTCGGCCGATTCAGCTGGAACCGGCTGGAATTTGAACTGCGGGTCCTCCATAGCTTGCCCGTTATTTTCACTAAAAATGCTTTTTAGCTTCACAGGTAGGCATTTCATCACATAATCGACAACAGATTTGCACGGCTCAAACCCTAGCCACGGACGGCCGCCGCGACTAAATCGGACGGTTTTTTGAAAACATCGTAAAAAATTCAAAAAAATCAAAAAAATGGGAGACCTCCGCGTCACATCACCAAATGTGGCCTACCAACTAGCAAAAATACTAAACTTGCAATACCGGCATTTTCTTGAAAAAGTGTTCTCAAAAACGACCTACCATGAACGAAGATTCATGGCTTTCAAGCCAAACTAGCAATGATATGGCTGCATGCGTTGAATAGTTTCTGATAAAATGCCCAAATTTGGTGCATGCCTCCGTCTTGTGATGGCAAACAATGTTGCCAAAGAGCGGTTCCAACTTGTTTAACAAAAAAAATCATTTTTCATTTTTTTGAATGCAAAAGACATGCATTTTTCGTGAAGCGGCTACAAGGAGGGGCACCCCAAATGGCGCCATTCCATGTCTATCTCAAAGTAGAACCTATTTTACGGATGGTCGCCAAAAAGCATGCATTTCCGACCCTCGTAGCTACTCCCGGCAATTCAGACCACCTTCGGCCGATTCAGCTGGAACCGGCTGGAATTTGAACCGCGGGTCCTCCATAGCTTGCCCGTTATTTTCACTAAAAATGCTTTTTAGCTTCACAGGTAGGCATTTCATCACAAAATCGACAACAGATTTGCACGGCTCAAACCCTAGACACGGACGGCCGTCACGACGAAATCGGCCGGTTTTTTAAAACAACGTAAAAAATTGAAAAAAAATCAAAAAAATGGGAGACCTCCGCGTCACATCATCAAATGTGGCCTACCAACTAGCAAAACTACTAAACTTGCAATACCGGCGTTTTCTTGAAAAAGTGTTCTAAAAAACGACTTACCATGAACGGAGATTCATGGCTTTCAAGCCCAACTAGCAATGATATGGCCGCATCCGTTGCATAGTTTCTGATAATATGCCCAAATTTGGCGCATGCCTCCGTCTTGTGATGGCAAACAATGTTGCCAAAGCGAGGTTCCAACTTGTTTGACAAAAAAACCGTTTTTCATTTTTTGAATGCTAAAGACATGCGTTTTTCGTGAAGCGGCTACAAGGAGGGGCACCCCAAACGGCGCCATTCCATGTCTATCTCAAAGTAGACCCTATTTTATGGAAGGTCGCCAAAAAGCATGCATTTTCGACCCTCGTAGCTACTCCCGGCAATTCAGACCACCTTCGGTCGATTCAGCTGGAACCGGCTGGAATTTGAACTGCTCGTCCTCCATAGCTTGCCTGTTATTTTCACTAAAAATGCTTTTTAGCTTCACAGGTAGGCATTTCATCACAGAATTGACAACAGATTTGCACGGCTCAAACGCTAGCCACAGACGGCCGCCGCGACAAAATCGGCCGGTTTTTGAAAACATCGTAAAAAATTCAAAAAAATCAAAAAATGGGAGACCTCCGCGTCACATCATCAAATGTTGCCTATCAACTAGCAAAAATACTAAACTTGCAATATCGGCGTTTTCTTGAAAAAGTGTTCTCAAAAACGACATACCATGAACGAAGATTCATGGCATTCAAGCCAAACTAGCAATGATATGGCCGCATCCGTTGAATAGTTTCTGATAATATGCCCAAATTTGGTGCATGCCTCCGTCTTGTGATGGAAAACAATGTTGCCAAAGCGAGGGTCCAACTTGTTTAACAAAAAAACCGTTTTTCATTTTTTTGAATGCTAAAGACATGCGTTTTTTGTGAAGCGGCTACAAGGAGGGGTACCCCAAACGGCGCCATTCCTTGTCTATCTCAAAGTAGACCCTATTTTATGGATGGTCGCCAAAAAGCATGCATTTCCGACCCTCGTGGCTACTCCCGGCAATTCAGACCACCTTCGGCCGATTCAGCTGGAACCGGCTGGAATTTGAACTGCGGGTCTTCCATAGCTTGGCCGTTATTTTCACTAAAAATGCTTTTTAGCTTCACATGTAGGCATTTCATCACAGAATCAACAACAGATTTGCACGACTCAAACCCTAGCCACGGACGGCCGCCGCGACGAAATCGACCGGTTTTTGAAAACACCATAAAAAATTCAGAAAAAAATCTAAAAAATGGGAGACCTCTGCGTCACATCATCAAATGTGGCCTACCAACTAGCAAAAATACTAAACTTGCAATACCGGCATTTTCTTGAGCTACTCGGTATGATTTTAACCATGATTTCTACAAAATTTACAAAATAAACCCTATTTTTTCTACCCCAAACCCAAAAGAATTTCCCTCTCACACCAAAATTTTCCCTCCACCAAAATTTCCCTCTCCCAAAATTTCCCTCCACTCCCTCTCCCACTACCAGGCGGGACCCACCACTCCCTCTCCCACTAACACGTGGGATCCCCTCCCCTCCCCTCCCAAAATTTCCCCATTCCCTTCCCTCTCCACGACGAACCCTAGCTTCTCCCTCCC
>LR738711.1:252150819-252170100 GCA_902687465.1 Secale cereale
CCCACCTCCGCGCCGCCCCACTCCCACTCCCTCCCCTCCTCTGTGCCGCCGCGCCACGCCGCTGCGCCGCGCCGCGGTGCGCCGCCCTCCATCGACTACATCAACGACAGCCCGATCGACTACATCGACTACATCGACGAGGACGGCAGCTACATCGACGACGGCGCGATCGACGACGACCACCGTTGCATCGTCAACATCATCTCCCCCTAGGTACTTCTACCCTCCTCTGGTGGATCCATCTCCCCTCCTCTGGTAGATCCACCTCCCCTCTGGTAGATCCCCCTCATGGGTTAGGATATTCTAGGGTTAGGATCTCCTGGTGGTTCGGTAGGTCCTTGTTCTTGGGGTTAGGGTTCATGTTTATTGTTGTGTGGGGATGATCTCCCTCTAGTTCATGGGGTTAGGGTTAGGGTTCATGGGGTTAGGGTTAGGGTTCATGGGGTTCATGGGGTTAGGGTTAGGACCTCCTGATGGTTCGTTTGGTCCGCTTCATGGTTTAGGGTTCATGATTTTAGGGGATGGGGATGAATGGGGAAGTGGATGATTTTAGAGGATGAGGAAGTGGATGATTTTAGGGGATGAGGAAGTGGATGATGTCTGGTTCATGGTGCTTGTATCAGTACTTGCTTGTGTATCGTTCAATTACTTGTTCTACTTGCTTGCTTGTTTGTATCAACAGTACTTTCTTGTTTGTTGCCCTTCAATTTCCTTCCTTGTTTGCTTGTTACTGTCAGTAGCACTATGCTTGTTTCTATTAGTAGCACTTTCCATGCTTGCTTGCTTGTATTATGCACTTCGCTTGCTTGCAACTAGGGTTAGTATGAACATGTACTTGATTGCTTGTAGCACTTTGCTTGCAACTACTGGGGTTTGTAGCAGTGTTCTTCTTTCATGATATGTGCATGAAGCTTGTGTTCTTCTTTCCAGTGAACACGGGAATGCTTAGTACTTATTGTGGTATTGGAATTCCTGGTGTGTTAAGGCAGTATGACTAGTTTTAATATATACTAGATTGGTGCTAAATAATTTTGATTGCTGTAATATACAAGGTTGATTCTAATTGTCAAAATGTCTTAACTTGTGTCATCTAGGCTGTAGCCATTTTTGGTGTGTAGAGGCAGCATAATCAATAGTTGAGTATAGTTTTTTCATCTGCTTTTGTACTGCTGCAAGTATAGTTGTTTCATGCTTTACCAGTGGCAACATCTAGTTGTTTTGAAGGTCCTCATGATATACTCGTCAAGCTTGTTGTCAGACTGTCTAAGCATGTGTACATGACACCAATTCACTAGTTCATGCTGCTTGCTTGCTAGCATACATGTTGCTTGCTGGCATACATGCTTAATTAGGGTTTCCATTAGGATTACTTGCTTGTATCACTAGCACTTGGAGAAGAATCTACTTGCTTGCTTATTAATTAGGGTTTGTATCAATAGTACTTTCTTCCTTCTCTTCCTTTCCTTCATTCCTTGCTTGTTTCTATCAGTAGCACTTTGCTTGCTTGTTTCTATCAGTAGCACTTTGCTTGCTTGCTTGCTTGTATTAGTAGCACTTATGCACTTTGCTTGCTTGCTACTAGTGTACATGCATGCTTGTTTAGTGCACTTACATGTTTTCTTAATTAATAACACTAGATCACTGTATTGTTGATCCATCAAGTTTGTTTCACATGTATTACATGTATGTGCATGATGGTCCAAATGCTTTCCTTTATTGATACAAGTGCATCATTTTGCTTTATCCCTGTTGTATCTGATTGTTGTTTATTCTATTTTGCAAGCACCACCTCAAGATCATCCATGGCAAGGATGACAAGGTCAAGCATGAGGCCAACCATTATGCAACTTGCTCCTTGTGGTTATACTGTCAGTTTCATAAAATCTGTGTCTTAATATGCTAAGTGAAATGTATTGCTGCAATCTGAATAAGCTGGCTTAATTGTGCCTGTGTGCTGTTAGTCTTCCTTACCTGAATAACTAGGATTAAATGATAATACAATTTCATAAGATATGTTTGGCTGCATGTCCATGCATTCCAAACATTCACCTAATAGTTATGTTTCCTTTATCATGCAAAGAAGAGCCTCTCACCGAGTACGAGAAGGTTAGGGCTAGAAATATCATGAGGAACAATTGGATGTTCCAGTCCCTTGGCATCGGTGCAATAGCGTCGATGATTAGGAAAACAAATGGTGTACAAGAAGGTAGAAGTGATGAGGTTCAAGAGGGTAGTGGAGTTATCAATGATGACCCAGAGTACAATCCTAAGGAGGATGAAGTTATTGATGGAGAGGAAGTGGATGATGTTGTAGTGAACAAGATTGTTAAGGTGCAAACTCTGTCTTGCTTGGAGGGTTGGGGTTCTTTTATTCTATATTATTCCTTGTGCTCACATATTTCTCTTGTGATCTAATGCTTTTTTCCGTGCTGTTTATACGAGGCACTGAAGGAATCTAGGACGAAGAGGCCTGGTGTTAAGAAGACAGTCAGCAAGAAGAACAAGAGCTCAGAAACATCTACTGCAATGCCTCCAGGAAGGGTGATGGCCCCAGCTCCAAGACAAAAAAAGAGGATCCTGGAACCTGATGAACCTGCCCTTGATAGAGTCACAAGGCAGAAAGCAAAGATGGCGACTGCGACGGACCATCAGGAAAGTCTGCTTCGCATGGACTCTTAGACCTCGGTGCAAATGGGTGATGAGTTGCCGCACATGGATGAAGGAACCACTCTCAGCATGGATGGAAGTGGCACTGTCTGTCTAGATGAAGTAGGAACCATCTGCATTGATGAAGCAGGCACTGTCCACACAGACCTCAGCCCTGTTGCACCTTCTATTGACAGGAATGTTGTCATCAATGAAGAAGAACAACAGCTTGTGTTTAATCAGGCAAGTTGACCTTTGCAATGCTATCTTTTACTAGTGCATTTTCAAAATGGAATGATCATGTATGCTTTTGTCGATTCCTGCATTTGTTGATTTCTATTCTAATTTATGAGTTCAATTTCATTTCCAGATGCAATGACTACCAAGACTAGACTTAGAAAGGCAAAGGGCTAGAGAGGATCACCAAGTCGCTTGGTAGCAAGGTGCCTATCCAAATTGCCGAAGGGATGATGCGTCCAGAGAAGCCTCTACAGGCAGCAAAGCTTGCTTCTGAGTGTGGACTCGTTGCAAGAAGCCATCTTCCGGTTCTTCCTCACTTCAAGCTATACAAAAAAAATGCTAGTCTATTGGAGAACTACATTGGGAAAGTTGTTGTAAGCTACTTGTTTCATAGTTAATGTGCTATCTATTTTCTGTTACACCTATGCATGATCACTAATATTGTTCCTACCTTGTTTGCTATCTTGGTAGGCAAATTTTGAGATGAACACGGACTCGGAGACCATCAAGACCGCATGCAAAGATATTCTGCAGAAAAATTCAAAGAACAGATGCCATCAGACCAAGAAGAAGTATTTTGATACCGTAGCCGCAAATAAAGTCAGCACTAAGTCTCTGGTGCCTGATCTGACGGATGGTGAATGGCAAGCTCTGGTGGAGATGCGGTCTACCCCAAGACACAAGGTTTTTCTCTGCTTTGTTTGATGCTTTATGTTCTGCACATGATATGCTAGTGCTAGATCGTGCTGACAGTATGCTTTTTTGTAGGAAACCTGTGTGTCGAACAAGATGAATCGAGAAAAAGTCGTGTACAATCAGAGAACTGGTTCCAGGCACTACACATCACACATTTTTGCCACTGTGAGAACTTTTCTCTAGAGACCTTACCGTTTGATCCTCATTGAATAACATTTCTAATTCTTGCTGAATAACATTTTGATTTTTGTTGAAAAACATTTCAGAAAGAAGAGCATAAGGGTGAGGAGCTGTCTGCGATTGACTTGTTTAAGGCCACCCACAACAGCAAGAAGCACGGGTTTTCGGAGCCAGTCAAGACTGCTATAGTAAGTCACTCCATGCTTTGCCCTGTTTGATTCACAGCCAGCTTTGATGCTTTGATGATTTGATGTTGTTTGATTTGGAGCCAGTCAAGAATACACGCTATGTTCCATACTTTGATGTTGTTTGATAGTTCAACAAAGATATCAGAACTTGTTGTAGTTATTTGATGCATTTTTTATGATATGCTGAAATTTGATCTGAATGTTAGTTTGATGATCGGCTCACTTGGGAAGCCATCTTATATAGAACCACCATTCTAGGCTTAATGAAGTGATCATATTGTTCCAATTGCATGTCTCCAGGTCACTAGTCATCATCTTCTTGTATAGATTTTGTGTGCTGGTTTGGTTACTTCAAATAATCCATTTGTGTGCTGGTTTGGTTTCTCTTGTTTGGTTTGGTTTGCAAAATGTGAAATAGATCTCCCACTAATGCCTATCATTTTACTCCATATGCTAGCTTGAGATGAAAAAAATGAAGGACGCGCCGGTACCAGAAGGTGAAGAGCAAAAGTCTGCTGTTGAAATTGTCGAAGAAGTGCTCAAGACCGAAGTCAAGCAAAGCACATTCCTCAGGAATGTTGGGCTCCGGTCATCTAGGAACAACTCCGGCAAAGCAACTGCTGAAGTGGCTGCTCATGTTCATGACCTTGAGCAGAAGCTGGAGAGGTCTGAGCTTCAAGCTGAAGTGATGCAAGAAGAATTGGCGGCAATCAAGATGAAGGCGGAAGAATTTGAAGCTACACGCGACAAGGAACTTGAGCTACTGCGCAAGAAGTCTCAAGAGCAGGAAGAGCAGTTAGCCCACTTGATGGCTCTCTTTGGAGCTAAGGCAGTTTGATGGCTGTGCAGTTTGTCTTTGAGCTGCTGCCTAGTTTGATGGCTGCTAAGGTAGCTGCATTTTGTTGCTAAGGTAGTTGCATTTTGTCTGTGAAGTTATGTGAACCTGTGAAGTTATCTGATCTTGTGAACCTGTGAAGTTATGTGAACCTGTAAAGTTATGTGATCTTGTGAACCTATGTTTATTTTCTGTGAAGTTATGTGTGTCACTTGTGCACCCGGGCCTTGCTGTTTGAACCTGGGCTTGTGGATCACTTGTGCACCTGGGCCTTTCTGTTTATAGTTATGCAAAATAAGAACCTGGGCTCTAAAAAGGCCGAGGCCCAAACAAGATTTAGACTAAAAAGGCTTGGGCCTAAAAAAAGAAATGTCTGTAAGAAAAAAAATTACAAAAGGCTGCATAACAGAAAATAAAAAGGCCAAGGCCCAAATTCGAACTAGACTAAAAAGGTTGTGGCCCAAAACAATAGTGGACTATAAAAAAATTCATCAGAAAAAGGCTCCATTCCCAGAAAATAAAAGGCCAAATTATTGGGCCAAGCCCATGCAGATAAGCAAAATAAAGAGAGAGAAAAATTAAATGGGTTGAATTATTGGGCTTAGCCCATCTAGACGGCTGAAATGGACCGGGCTAATTCTATTTTATGACCTTTTCATTTGGTCGTAATTATGCCACGTCAGCTTGCCACGATGGATCTGACGTGGTGTGGTCGGATTGCTAGTGACCAAAATAGTTGGTCGTTAAATCTACGACCTTTTTTTGGTCATAAACGTCTATGACCATTCCAGAAGAAAGGTCGCTAATGTCAGTTTACGACGGCCAACTTTTGACCTTATGTTTTTTGTCACAAAAAGGTCACAAATGGAAAACTGTGACATTCAGTGACCAATAGTGGTGGTCACAAGTTGACATATTTCTTGTAGTGAAGGAGTTTCTCTCGAAAGAAGTGAGTGGGAGGAAAGTAGAACTTGATGAGGTAATTGTACCTTCTCCCGAATTGGAAAGTAGCACATCACATAAACTAGTTCGAGTGATTCCTACTCTAGTTAGCGAGGAAGCTAATGATGATGATCATTAAACTTCGGATCAAGTTACTACTGAACCTCGTAAGTCAACCAGAGTACGTTCCGCACTAGAGTGGTACGGCAACCCAGTTCTGGAAGTCATGTTACTAGACAATGATGAACCTAGGAACTCTGAGGAAGCGATGATGAGCCCGGATTTCGCAAAATGGCTTGAGGCCATGAAATCTAAGATGGGATCCATGTATGAGAACAAAGTGTGGACTTTGGATGACTTTCCCGATGATCGGCAAGCCATTGAAAATAAATGGATATTCAAGAGGAAGACCAACGCCGACGGTAATGTGACTTTCTACAAAGCTCGACTTGTTGTGAAAGGTTTTCGACATGTTCAAGGAGTTGACTACGATGAGACTTTCTCACCCGTAGCGATGGTTAAGTCTGTCCGAATCATGTTTGCAATTGTCGCGTTTTATGATTATGAAATCTAGCAAATGGATGTCAAAACTACATTCCTAAATGGATACCTCAAAGAAGAGTTGTATATGATGCAACCAGAAGGTTTTGTCGATCCTAAAGGTGCTAACAAAGTGTGCAAGTTCCAGCGATCCATCTATGGACTGGTGCAAGCATCTCGGAGTTGGAATATATGCTTTGATGAGGTGATCAATCCATATGGTTTTATACAGACTTTTGGAGAAGCCTGTATTTACAAGGAAGTTAGTGGGAGGTCTCTAGCATTTCTGATATTATATGTGGATGACATATTGTTGATTGGAAATGATATATATTTTCTGGATGGCATAAAAGGATACTTGAATAAGAATTTTTCAAGGAAAGACCTCGGTGAAGCTGCTTATATATTAGGTATCAAGATCTATAGATATAGATCAAGACGCTTAATTGGACTTTCACAAAGCACATACCTTGATAAATTTTTGAAGAAGTTCAAAATGGATCAGTCGAAGAAAGGGTTCTTGCATGTGAGGTGTGAAGTTGAGTAAGACTCAATGCCCGACCACTGCAGAAGATAGAGAGAAAATGAAAGTCATTCCCTATGCCTCAGCCATAGGATCTATCATGTATGCAATGCTGTGTACCAGACTTGATGTCTGCCTTGCTATAAGTTTAGCAGGGAGGTACCAAAGTAAACCAGGAGTGGATCACTGGACAGCGGTCAAGAACATCCTGAAGTACCTGAAAAGGACAAAGGATATGTTTCTCGTTTATGGAGGTGACAAAGAGCTCGTGGTAAACGGTTACATCAATTCAAGCTTTGACACTGATCCGGATGACTCTAAGTCACAAACCGGATATGTATTTCTACTGAACGATGGAGCTGTCAGTTGGTGCAGTTCCAAGCAGAGCGTCGTGGCGGGATCTACGTGTGAAGCGGAGTACATAGCTGCTTCGGAAGCAACAAATTAAGGAGTCTGGATGAAGGAGTTCATATCCGATCTAGGTGTTATACCTAGTGTATCGGGTCCAATGAAAATCTTTTGTGAGAACACTAGAGAGATAGCCTTAGCGAAGGAATCCAGGTTTCACAAGAGAACCAAGCACATCAAGAGACACTTCAATACCATCCGCGATCAAGTCAAGGAGGGAGACATAGAAATTTGCAAGATACATACGGGTCTGAATGTCGAAGACCCGTTGACTAAGCCTCTTCCACGAGCAAAACACGATCAGCACCAAGACTCCATGGGTGTTAGAATCATTACTATGTTATCTAGATTATTGACTCTAGTTCAAGTGGGAGACTGAAGGAAATATGCCCTAGAGGCAATAATAAAGTTTTTATATGTATTTCCTTATATCATGATAAATGTTTATTATTCATGCTAGAATTGTATTAACCGGAAACTTAGTACATGTGTGAATACATAGACAAAACAAAGTGTCCCTAGTATGCCTCTACTAGACTAGCTCATTGATCAAAGATGGTTATGTTTCCTAACCATAGACATGAGTTGTCATTTGATCAACGTGATCACATCATTAGTTGAATGATGTGATGGACAAGACCCATCCGTTAGCATAGCAACTTGATCATTTAGTTTTACTGTTATTGCTTTCTTCATGACTTATACATGTTCCTATGACTATGAGATTATGCAACTCTCGATAACCGGAGGAACACCTAGTGTGCTATCAAACGTCACAACGTAACTGGGTGATTATAAAGATGCTCTACAGGTGTCTCCGAAGGTGCTTGTGGTGTTGGCATAGATCGAGAATAGGATTTATCACTTCGAGTGTCGGAGAGGTATCTCTGGGCCCTCTCGGTAATACACATCATAATAAGCCTTGCAAGCAAACGAATAATGAGTTAGTCATGAGATGATGTATTACGGAATGAGTAAGAGACTTGGCGGTGACGAGATTGAACTAGGTATGATGATACCGACGATCGAATCTCGGGCAAGTAACATGTCGATGACAAAGGGAACAACGTATGTTGTTATGTGGTTTGACCGATAAAGATCTTCGTAGAATATGTAGGAACCAATATGAGCATCCAGGTTCCGCTATTGGTTATTGATCAGAGATGAGTCTCGGTCATGTCTACATAGTTCTCGAACCCGTAGGGTCCGCACGCTTAATGTTTTATGATGATCGATATTATGAGTTTATGTGTATTGATGTACCGAAGGTAGTTCGGTGTCCCGGATGTGATCACGGACATGAAGAGGAGTCTCGGAATGTCCGAGACATAAAGATTCATATATTGGAAGGTTATATTCGGACACCGGATGAGTTCCGGGGGTTATCAGATAAATACTGGAGTACCGGGAAGTTACCGGAACCTCTCGGGGGTTAATGGGCCTACATGGGCTTTAGTGGGAATAGAGGGCAGCAAGGGGAGTGTGGGGCGCACCCCCCAAGGCCCAAACCGAATTGGTTTAGGGCAAGGGGGGCTGGCCCCTCTTTCCTTCTCCTCCTCTCTCCCTTCCTTCCCCCTCTCCTACTCCTACTAGGAAAGGAGGAGTCCTACTCCTAGTGGGAGTAGGACTCCCCTCATGGCGCGCCCCCTAGGCCGGCCGCCTCCTCCTCCCCTCCCTCCTTTATATACGTGGGGAGGGGGCACCCCATAGACACACAAGTTGATTTTAGCCGTGTGCGGTGCCCCTCCCCACAGATACACACCTCGTTCATATCATTGAAGTTCTTAGGCGAAGCCCTGCGCCGGTAGCTTCATCATCACCGTCACCACGCCGTCGTGTTGACAAAACTCTCCCGTGACGCTCAACTAGATCAAGAGCTTGTGGGACGTCATCCAGCTGAACGTGTGCTGAACCCGGAGTTGCCGTACGTTCTGTGCTTGCATCGGTTGGACCGCGAAGATGTTCGACTACATCAACCGCGTCACTAGATGCTTCCGCTTTCGGTCTACGAGGGTACGTAGACACACTCTCCTCTCTCGTTGCTATGCTTCTAGTAGATAGATCTTGTGTGATCGTAGGATTTTTTTTTTTGAAATACTACGCTCCCCAACAAGTAGAACTTGATGAGGTAATTGTACCTTCTCTAGAATTGGAGAATACCACATCATAGAAAATTGTTCATGTGATGCCTACACCAATTAGTGAGGAAGCTAATGATGATGATCATGAAACTTCGGATCAAGTAAACTACCGAACCTCGTAGGTCAACCACAGTATGTTCCGTGCTAGAGTGGTACGGTAACCTAGCTCTGGAAGTCATGTTACTAGACCATGACAAACCTGCGAACTATGAGGAAGCGATGATGAGCCCAGATTCCGCGAAATGGCTTGAAGCCATGAAATCTGATATGGGATCCATGTATGAGAACAAAGTGTGGACTTTGGTTGACTTGCCCGATGATCGGCAAGCCGTAGAAAATAAATGGATCTTTAAGAAGAAGACTGAAGCAGACGGTAATGTGACCATCTACAAAGCTCAACTTGTCGCAAAAAGGTTTTCAACAAGTTCAAGGTGATGACTACGATGCTTAAGTCTATCTGAATCATGTTAGCAATTGCTGCATTTGATGAAATCTGGCAAATGGATGACAAAACTGCATTCCTTAATAGATTTATTGAAGAAGAGTTGTATATGATGCAATCAGAAGGTTTTGTCGATCCTAAAGGTGCTAACAAAGTGTGCAAGCTCCAGCGATCCATGTATGGACTGGTGCAAGTATCTCTGAGTTGGAATATACGCTTTAATAAGGTGATCAAAGCATATGGTTTTATACATACTTACGGTGAAGCCTGTATTTACAAGAAAGTGAGTGGGAGCACTACAACATTTCTGATAAGTATATGTGAATGGCATATTGTTAATCGGAAATGATGTAGAATTCTTTGGAAAGCATTAAGGATTGTTTAAAAGGAGTTTTTCAGTAAAAGACCTCGGTGAAGCTTCTTACATATTGGGCATCAAGATCTATAGAGATAGATCAAGACGCTTGATAAGACTTTCGATGAGTACATACCTTGATAAGATTTTGAAGTAGTTCAAAATGGATCAGTCGACATGTAACGCCCTGGACACACCCGCCGGTGGTCGTTACTCCTGGCGGGATCTAGACTGGCCTCACATATCAATACTAGTCTTTTCTGCGCACTTTGTCCTCACTCGTGCGCACCCGGGAGCAACTTCCCGGTCGGTCACCCATCCTGAAACTACTCCAAGCTGAGCACGCTTAACTTTGGAGTTCTATCCAAATGGGCTCCCGGAAAAGAAAGAATTCTTTATTGATATGAGTAGTCTATCATCCCTAATAAGCCAGGCCATCACATACACCCTCACTCAGAGGAACCGACGTCCTCGTCGGGCCACAGGAACGTTCCCTCTTGGCACAACCGTATGTGCTTCCAGGACAGCACATGTGCCATGTCGTGTGCCACGACGGGTCACAAACGTCATGCACAACATGACTGCAAACTGTCCGCAAACATCCGTGTAACCGCGATGGTCGGCTCTGATACCAACTTGTAACGCCCCGGACACACCCGCCGGTGGTCGTTACTCCTGGCGGGATCTAGACTGGCCTCACATATCAATACTAGTCTTTTCTGCGCACTTTGTCCTCACTCGTGCGCACCCGGGAGCAACTTCCCGGTCGGTCACCCATCCTGAAACTACTCCAAGCTGAGCATGCTTAACTTTGGAGTTCTATCCAAATGGGCTCCTGGAAAAGAAGGAATTCCTTATTGATATGAGTAGTCTATCATCCCTAATAAGCCAGGCCATCACACAACAGGTCACCTTATCATCCTCAGTCTAGTGGTCAAGTTGAGCTTAGTAATAGAGAAATGAAATTAATTTTGCAAAAGATTGTCAACAGGTCCACAAAGAATTGGTCTAAGAAATTAGATGATGCACTTTGGGCTTATAGAACAACCTATACAAACCCTATGGGTATGTCTCCTTATAAGATGGTTTATGATAAAGCTTGTCATATGCCTCTTGAGTTAGAACATAAAGCTTTTTGGGCAATCAAGGAACTTAACTATGATTTCAAACTTGCTGGTGAAAAGAGGTTATTTGATATCAGCTCATTAGATGAATGGAGAACCCAAGCTTATGAAAATTCCAAGTTATTTAAAGAAAAAAATTAAAATGGCATGATAAAAGAATCGAAAAGCGTGAGTTCAAAGTCGAAGAATATGTTCTTTTGTACAACTCTCGTTCCAGGTTCTTTGCAGGCAAGCTCCTCTCCAAATGGGAAGGCCCATATGTCATCGAGGAGGTTTATCGGTCTGGAGCTATCAAAATAAATAATGTCGAAGGTACTAACCCAAAGGTTGTCAATGGGCAACGAATAAAGCATTATATCTCAGGCACGCCCATTAATGTTGAAAGCAATATTATCCAAACTTTGACACTGGAAGAACACATAAAATAATCCTTTCGAAACACTCCGGAATCATGAAAACAAGGAGGTATGTGATACGGTAAGTAAACAGACTCCAAAAAATCCGCAAAAATATTTTTTATCAATTTTGAAATATTTACAAAATTAGGAAAATAAGAAGCTACCGTGAAGCATACCCTGGTGGGCACAAGACACCATGGCGCGCCAGGCAGGTGGGTTGCCCACCTGGGGTACCTTCTGGACTCCGTTTTTCTACAGTTTGCTTGTTTCCAAGATAAAAATTCTTTATATACCCCCGAACCTATTGACCACCGTATCATGGGGAAATCTTCTGTTTTCTTTTCTTGTTGTTTTCTGGCAGATCCCATCTACCATGACTACCCCAAGCTCTTCCAAGGACAGGTTCTTCAAGAACATCATCAACCCATATCTGCGGGAGGTGGTGCAGCACCCTTAGTTCATCTAGATGCATGAGGGGTTATTGCACATCCGCGATGAGCAAGGACCCAAGGGGACGAGAACCGTGGAAGCTAGGCTTGAGGCTATGGATCAAGAATTCTTCCGGTGCAAGAAGATGGTGGAGCATGGACTCAACGCCAATCACCTCATGATCACAGACCTCTCCCGTGATCTCAAGGTGGATGGCAAGTCCATGAAGGACATCATCTTCACCCTCAACGAGCAAATCCACTAACTTCAAAGCCAGATCTATGATCTTCAGAACCAAGTCTTTGAATACGAAGCAAGGTTCAAGGGTATGAGTTTGGCTGCTAGTTGCAGGACCCGTGAGACTCATTCTTCCTATTTCGATGATGGACCTCTGTCATGGAAACCCGAGGACAAGATCGTGAAGTAAATATGCCCTAGAGGCAATAATAAAGTTGTTATTTGTATTTCCTTATATCCTGATAAATGTTTATTATTCATGCTAGAATTGTATTAACCGGAAACTTAGTACATGTGTGAATACATAGACAAACCAGAGTGTCCCTAGTATGCCTCTACTTGACTAGGTCGTTGATCAAAGATGGTTATGTTTCCTAACCATAGACATGTGTTGTCATTTGATGAACGGGATCACAACATTAGAGAATGATGTGATGGACAAGACCCATCCGTTAGCTTAGCACAATGATCGTTTAGTTTTATTCCTATTGCTTTCTTCATGACTTATACATGTTCCTCTGACTATGAGATTATGCAACTCTTGAATACCGGAGGAACACCTTGTGTGCTATCAAACGTCACAACGTAACTGAGTGATTATAAAGATGCTCTACAGGTGTTTCTGAAAGTGTTTGTGGTGTTGGCATAGATCAAGATTAGGATTTGTCACTCCGAGTGTCGGAGGTATCTGTGGGCCCTCTCGGTAATACACATCCTAATAAGCCTTGCAAGCAAATGACTAATAAGTTAGTCAGGAGATGATGTATTACAGAACGAGTAAAGAGACTTGCCGGTAACGAGATTGAACTAGCTATGATGATACCGAGGGTCAAATCTCGGACAAGTAACATACCGATGACAAAGGGAACAATGTATGTTGTTATGTGGTTTGACCGATAAATATCTTCGTAGAATATGTAGGAGCCAATATGAGCATCCAGGTTCCGCTATTGGTTATTGACCGGAGATGTGTCTCGGTCATGTCTACATAGTTCTCGAACCCGTAGGGTCCGCACGCTTAACGTTCGATGACGATTAGTATTATGAGTTATGTGATTTTGATGACCGAAGTTTGTGCGGAGTCCCGGATGAGATCACGGACATGACGAGGAGTATCGAAATGGTCGAGAGGTAAAGATTTATATATTGGAAGGCTATATTCGGACATCAGAAAGGTTCCGAGGGATTCGGGTATTTTTCAGAGTACCGGGGAGTTATAGGAATTCACCGGTGGAAGTATTGGGCCTTATTGGGCTTTAGTGGAAAGGAGAGAAGGGCCACAAGGGGAGGCTGCGCCCCCCCCCATTGGCTGGTATGAATTGGACTAGGAGGGGGCGGCGCCCCCCTCTTTCCTTCTCCCTCTCCTCCCCCTTCCCTCTCTCCACCTCTTGGAAAAAGGAAGGGGACTCCAACTAGGATTGGGAATCCTAGTTGGACTCCCCCTATAGGCGCGTCCCTCCTAGGACGACCTCCTCCTCCTCCCTCCTTTATATACGTGGGCAGGGGGCATCCCAAAGACACATCAAAGTTTCTTTTAGCCATGTGCGGTGCCCCCTCCACAGTTACACACCTTGGTCGTATCGTTTTAGTGCTTAGGCAAAGCCCTCTGGCGGTAACTTCATCATCACCGTCACCATGCCGTCGTGCTGACAAAACTCTCCCTTGTCCTCAACTAGATCAAGAGCTCGAGGGACGTCATCGCGCTGAACGTGTGCTTAACACGGAGGTGTCGTATGTTCGGTACTCGGATCGGTTGGATCGTGAAGACATTTGACTACATCAACCGCGTTACTAAACTCTTCCGCTTTCGGTCTACGAGGGTACGTGGACACACTCTCCTCGCTCGTTGCTATGCTTCTCCTAGATAGATCTTGTGTGATCGTAGGTAAATTATTTGAAATACTATGTTCCCCAACAGATCGCGACTTCGTCATCACCACCACCATCTTCTTCACCACCAAAAGAAAATTGAGTATCGGGTATGGGCACTCCCCTTGGCTTTCGCCAAGCTTGGGGGAGGTGCCCCGTTATCGTATCATCCCCACTATCCTTTTGCATTTACTTATTTTAGTTTGATCTTTTGCTTTAGAATAAATGAAAGTTTAGCTCGATCCCTTCTTTTCATGAGTTTTCCTAGTGATCTGTATTTGTAATCGTGTGCGAGATATATAATAAAGTTTAGTTTTGAGTATTTTACTTTCTTTACCTTCCTGTTGTAATAAAAAGAAAGGTTATAATTGAATGAATAAAAGAAAGGAAATAAATTAAGAAGGTCATATACTAATCTTATGGTAGGTGATAGCACCACATAAGGAAAAGTATAAGTAGAAAATTTTATTAGGATGGAACTCATGCAAGAATTAATAAGGGAAGAGAAGATTCACATATAAATATACTATCCTAGAAATCTTTTGTGATTGTGAGCCCCCATCAAAATATTATATGCCAAAATTGTTGATGTTGGACAAGGAAGGCAACTTAATGATTTATGTTTGTTCATATTCACATATAAGTCATATTGTCATAGATCCTTTAACATGTGGTGCTTACTCAATATCTTTTCTAGCCAAAAATTCTGCACTAAGTAGAGATACTACTTGTGCATCCAAAAACCCTTAAACCCAAACCTTTTTCGAGAGTCCGCCATACCTACCTATGGATTGAGTAAGATCCTTCAAGTAAGTTTTCATCGGTGCAATAAGGCAATAAAAATTTCTTCTAAAAGTGTGAGATCATTTAGTGTAAGAGAAAATTGAGCGTTGCATGAACTTGTGATGGTGAAGAATAAAAGCGACAAATTGTATAATAAAGGTTGCTATCACAAGGGGCAATGCAACGTGACGTTCTTTTGCACTAAGGGATTGAGCATACAAACAAACAAGCGCATGGCAACCTCTGCTTCCCTCTGCAAAGGGCCTATCTTTTACTTTTATGCAAATAGTCAAAGTTTTTTCTCTATTCCTTTTTATTTTATCCTTTGGCAAGCATCATGTGGTGAGCAAAGATCCAGGCACATATGTCGAGTTGAATATGGGTCACATGAGTTATTATTGTTGGCATCACCCTTGAGGTGAGTACGTTGGGAGGCAAAACCATAAGCCCCTATCTTTCTATGGGTCTGGTTGAAACGTTTTGCTCATGTGTATGCGGTGAGTGTTAGAAATCATAGAAGACTACATGATGGTTGAGTATGTGGACTTGCCTAAAGGCTCCGATACGTGACCCTTCCTGAAAAGATGATGAATTGTAGTTGCAAAGTTGACTGAGAACATAGTTGGTTGGTTTCCAATAGAGTTTATGCTTTATACTTCAACTATGTGATGAATTGTTACTTGTTAATGAGAAGTCTATGATACAAGTCTTTTGATAAAAGTCTTATGTTTAAATTTGTTACTGTTACAATAATCAACATGATGCTTCTATGTCCGTATTTTGTTTTTTTATCGACACATCTCTCTCAAAGCATGTGGACATGTTTTTCGATTTCGATTTTTGCTTGAGGACAAGCGAGGTCTAAGCTTGGGGGAGTTGATACGTCCATTTTGCATCATGTTTTCTTGCTGTTATTTATGTTGTTATTATGCATAATAATGCTTTTTGGAGTAATTCTAATGCCTTTTCTCTCATAATTTGCAAGGAATGCATCAAGGGGGAGAATTCCGGCAGATGGAAATCTAGACCTGAAAAAGCAACGCCAGGCCACCTATTCTGCACAACTCCAAACAAGCTGAAACTCCATGGAGATTTTTTATGGAATATATGAAAAATAATGGAGCTGATAACCACCAGAGGGGGGCCCACCAGGTGGGCACAACCCACCTGGGTGCGCCAAGCCCCCCAGGCGCGCCCTGGCGGGTTGTGCTCACCCAGGCCCATCTCCGGTGCCCATCTTCTGGTATATAAGCCCTTCTGAACTAGAAAAAATAAAGAGAAGATTTTCGGGATGGAGTGCCACCGTCTCGAGGCAGGACTTGGGCAGGAGCACTTTTGCCCTCCGACGGAGCGATTTCGCCGGGGGAACTTCCCTCCCGAAGGGGGAAATCATCATCATCATCATCACCAACAACTCTCCCATCTTGGGGAGGGCTATCTTCATCAACATCTTCAACAACACCATCTCATCTCAAACCCTAGTTCATATTTGTGTTCAATCTTGTTACCGGAACTATAGATTGGTGCTTGTGGGTGACTAGTAGTGTTGATTACATCTTGTAGTTGATTACTATATGGTTTATTTGGTGGAAGATTATATATTCAGATCCATTATGCTATTCAATACCCCTCTGATCTTGAGCATGTTTATCATTTCTGAGTAGTTACCTTTGTTCTTGAGGTCATGCGAAAATCATGTTGCAAGTAATCATGTGAATTTGATATGTGTTCGATATTTTGATAGTATGTATGTTGTGATTCCCTTACTGGTGTCATGTGAACGTCGACTACACGACACTTCACCATATTTGGGCCTAAGGGAATGCATTGTGGAGTAGTAATTAGATGGTTGCGAGAGTGACAAAAGCTTAAACCCCAGTTTATGCGCTATTCCGTAAGGGGCCGATTGGATCCAAAAGTTTAATGCTATGGTTATAATTTATTCTTAATACTTTTCTCGTAGTTGCGGATGCTTGCGGGGGGGGGGGCAATCATAAGTAGGAGGTTTGTTCCAGTAAGAATAACACCTAAGCACCGTTCCACTCACATATCAAATTATCAAAGTAGGGAACACGAATTGAACCAACATGATGAAAGTGACTAGATGAAATTCACGTGTACCCTCAAGAACGCTTTGCTTATTATAAGAGATTGTCTTGGCCTGTCCTTTGCCTCAAAAGGATTGGGCTAGCTTGCTGCACTTTTGCTACTACTATCGTTACTTTCTCATCACAAAATTATCTTGCTATCAAACTACTCTGCTACTTACAATTTCAGCACTTGTAGACATTACCTTACCGAAGAACACTCGCCATTTCCTTCTGCTCCTCGTTGGGTTCGACACTCTTACTTATCGAAAAGAGCTACAATTGATCCCCTATACTTGTGGTTCATCATTGATGACAACGTATTTTGCAGACTAACTGTGTGATTGAGCTACAGGTGCATATTCAAAATGGCACAAGATGGCTAGGTCCCCCTCTGGAAGGAAAATTTCGAAGACGGTGTTTCCAACGCTTTTATTTCTTTGGTCGTAGGAAATCAATACTATTAAGAGGGGGTCCGCATTTAAAGTTATGGGTGGAATAAAATCACATACACGATCTCATATTGCAACCACAAAGCCTTCCCAAAAACCTTTGAGGAGAGAACCAAATTCTAACAAAGTAACAAGTGCTAAAACCGTGCACCCGGTAGTACCGTTTTGCTGGGTGGTATTACTGCTCCCCTTGTGGATTAGTACTCTCAATAGCACCACCAACCTAGTAGTACCACTCACTGGAGGGGTATTAAACCGCCCTAAGTGTCGGACCAACTGTCGCTGTAGGGGGGGGGGGTTCCTTCGGGTTTTTTGAGGTAGTTGGGCGGCAGTGCTCCGATAGTTCTGGCTATGCTATTTTAGTTGGTACTACGGGACACCCCATCGGTTGTACCACTCGGGTGTTGCAAGGCTGCCTTGAGGGAAATCGTGGTGGTGTCATTATCGGGAGCAGTACTACCTCCCTAACATTCGTGTCGTTTTCTAGGGACAAGGGTAGTACAACTTAGTGTTTTTTCTGACGGCTGGATTTGGTGGGACTATACAAGGGGCAGATTCTACCTTACCTGGTCTTCTTCCTCCCTCTCTCCTTCATTGTTGACCGAAGATCTATCTTATCCGATCTTCTCTAGCCAACGAAACTTGTTGATTTGCTAGGGACCAAGGGAGGAGATCTAGATCTAAACGTCCAAGGAAATTCGATTCCTTCATACTTTCTCCTATGGATCTTGTTACTCTTGGGTGTTTGGGCACCCTAGAAGAAATAGGTCACTTCGGATTCACATTCCATTATGGTGAAGTTGTGCGTCCAATGGAGTTGTCGACATTGCCCCAACTTTGTTTGTGAAGATTTCGGTTGCCACCTTCAAGGGCACCGTCAATGGATTCGTAGCACCTTGCATGTGTGACGACATGAGGAGAATAGGGTGATCCATCATGGCGTTTGGGGTGCATCGTGCCTCCGCACCCATCCAATGGAGACATACCTCCCCCAAAGGAGGGAACTTTGGGAACAACCTCATTACCATATGCAATTTATTTTTCCTTCACTTACTTTGTGCAAACCTATATTGTTGTGCTTATATTCTAGCTTGTGGTTACTGTGTTGAGCTTTGCATACAGGTTGTCCATCTAGTTGCATATCTAGACAACCTATATTTTTGCTGTAAGCCTAAAACTGGAAAACAAGTTAAAAATTGGTAGTCGCCTATTCACCCCTCCTCTAGTGGACCATATTGATCCTTTCAGCAACCCAGGCATGACACACATCAAGGACACCTCGCCTCAGGCCCGCAGAAACTAGATCGACCCCTATCGCCCATGGATCTCATGCCTCCGCCAAACTCGAAGCATTTGTGTGCACCTTCGCTATTCGTCCTTGCGGTGATCTGCACCATGCACGTCCTGGAGGTGGCTACACACAGTCGCGAGCCTGTAGTGCCCTGATCGGGCCCAACGTGGCACCTAGGGCGATAACCAACCCAACAGAGCCGCGCTGGAATGCCCGCTCCCCGCACCTGCCCAGCAGCAACCTCCACGACGTCGCACCACCCACGCGGTTGTGCCCATTGCCAGGCCGGCACGGAGGCACAACCACCCGAGCCCCGACCGACCCAAGCAGTCACGAAACACGCCGCAACTATGCAACACGCGTCACTCTTGCATGAGTGCACCTCAGCGTACCTCCAACTAGCACCCTGCGTTACGCCTGCTTGCCCCATGTGGGCGCCTCCATGCCACGCCGTCACATGCGATGAGAAGCCCCC
>LR738711.1:252170154-252185404 GCA_902687465.1 Secale cereale
CCCCCCCCCCCCCCCGCAGCTCCTACCCCTAGGCGAGAAGGAAGGAAGTCCAAACACCGCTGACGCCGTTCGGTCTGCCCGACGGTGATGGAGGAAGGAGTGGTGAGTGTGGTGCCTACCGATGGCTAGGGTTTCGCGCCCAAGTTGCTCGCAGGGTGTTTTCAGATAATACATGAAATGTTGTAACTATTGAAACTACTTTGCAGGGTGTTGGAGTTGTGGAGGTGCAACTCTACCTAGTACACACTATATGGTTCAAATCATGGACATGTGTTCTAGTAGAAAACTTGAATGATTCGTGGTTACTCCTCTTTTACATAAGCTCCACAACTTACCCCTTCCCCCCTCTCTCACCGCTTCTATCCTGCATTGTCATTGGTAGACAAGATGATGCTGACCTCTCCTAGTCATGTCACCAAAGAAAACAGTAGAGGTCGCACTGTTTTTCTATTTTCATGTAATTTCCATAGAAGGAAAAAGGAAATAAAGAAAAACTAAAGAACATTTTTTTTTTTTGATAAAATGTGCGAAAAGAAAAAACAACATAGAAAGGCAAATGTATGTAACAATGAAAAATAACATGACATCGAGAAATGAAAAGATACCCAAAAAAGAAAAATGAAATGATAAAAACAATTACTATATAGAAAGAAGAAAGCAATTATGGCCTGGCTAAATAGATAGTAATCTACTCCCTCCGTTCCTAAATATTTGTCTTTTTAGAGATTCAAATGGACTATCATAGACGGATGTATATAGACGTATTTTAGAGTGTAGATTCACTCATTTTGCTCCGTATGTAGTCACTTGTTGAAATCTCTAGAAAGACAAATATTTAGGAACGGAGGGAGTAGTATAGAAAAATCGATAGCTGCACTCTCCGCCGATCTTAGCCCAGGTCAGCACATTTCAAACAACTGTTTTTTTGTTGTTGAGAATTTTCAAAGAGCTGTTGAAGCCTCCGATCAACGCCACTATGAGGATACCTATTTTGCACGTTCGTCGCTCTATAGTGACTACAGATATACGCTCATGGGGTTTGACCAGTTTTTAATCCTTAATTGGTTTTGTTTACTGGGTTTACCATTTTTCTTCCATTTTTCGTTTTTCCTTATATTTTTTATTTTAAAATTCATGGTTTTCTTAATTTGGGGGATATCTTCATTTTTGTGAACATTTAATGAATTTGCAAAGATCTTTTCAATTTTGACAAATGTTTTTGAAGTCACAAGTATTTTTTAAATATGCAATCATTTTTTGAGTTCACAGGAAAACTCGAACTCATGAATATTTTGAGAACCCGTGATCATTTTTCTTCAATTGATGAACATTTTTTTAGTTCACTAGCAAATTTTAAAATTCATTTTGTAATTCATTATTTTTTAAATTTTTAAATGTCTATTAAATGCTTGAACATTTTTTTAATATTCATGCACATTTTAGGAAATCAGGGGAAAAGGATTGAATTCACGAACATTTTTAAATGCATGCAAATATTTTGACTTGCAAGCATTTTTTAAAATAATATTTTTATATTTTTAATCAAAATTTGAATATTCATGAACATTTTAATAAAATACTATTTTGTGGTTGCACCGTATCCTATATACCTAAGAGAATCATTCCCACTAACTTATTTATCTCAACATGCAAGCATGCATCCTTGCCATATAAATATGAATTGAATAAGACCAACCTCAACATGCAATCATGCATGGGAAAGACCCACCACAAAATTCATTCATGCTTGGTAAAATATTTTTCATTTGGTTATTCTACTTATATTTAATAAATATTGTTACAACTATACGTAATTGAATATAAATGATCACATGCATTTTTCATTTTTATTCTCATTTTATCAATCCAATTTTGCATCAACCAGTGCCCGCAACAAGCGCAGGGTATTCTTTAGTTTTATTTAAAAAACAGTCCAAAATAAAGAAGTCTATACGTACATACTAATAAAGCACAGAGTGCCTCTGTCGGTCCACCATTGCGTCATTTAAAACAAATCTCTTTCCTGTAAATTAACCTGCAATACACATTTAACTCACAACTAAACCTTTTTTTTTGTATTTTCTCAGAAACTCCCCTAATGTTTCATGTATCAACCCGGCGTCCTTATTTAAGTCAGACGCCTCATTTGTTCCATTTTAACAAAAAAAAACTGACTTTTTGGTTAATCAATCCGTTGTTTATCTAAAACAAAATTATCTATATATTTTAATCCGTAACTCCGATTTTAACATGTTATATATGAAATTTGATTAGAAAAATATGTAGAATTTAAATATGATACCATTTTAGCTGTTAAATATTCATAAAATATTATTTTTGGTGCAAACATACTCTATAGTGCACGGTCCGTCTTCCTTTCGTACCGACGACGTCCGAATTGCAAATAAACAACCATTAAAACCAGATTGATAGGAAAGAAAACATCGATAACTACACATGCACATCTCTCGGGGGAAAAACAACATATTTCTCATCTTGTTCCGAGCAAGTGTGCGTGTACCCGTGCGCGCGCGCGCGCGCGAGAGAGAGAGAGAGAGAGAGAGAGAGAGAGAGAGAGAGAGAGAGAGAGAGAGACGCCTCAGGACTGACCACATTTAAACAATTTTTTGTTGTGTGAGCATTGAGGCCATCGCCGGGAACACAAATGTGACACCATGTGAAAAAAGGACATATACCTATTAGGGTCTTGAGTCACGGTTATTGAGTTAAAAGTGTGTGTAATTTTCCTTCCCGTTGTAACGCACGGGCTCTTTTACTAGCCCAGCTAAAATACCTATCTAAAAAAAGATATGCCTAGGTCTCAGTCAACTGAGATTTACCAAGTTTCTGTCAAAAGAGAAAAACAAAGAACTGAATTTTTTTTACACGGATATTAATATAAGATCTCAAAAAAAAAAACTCTGGCAACACGCACCGAGCCATAATGGGCCGTAGCCCAACGAGCGTTTGCTCACTATCCCGCGTGAGACAGGAGTTCCCGCCATCCCCTCAAAAAGAGTTCCCGCCAAGGCGCATGTTCCTCTCTGTCCTCTTTCGTGTCCCTCCAAAACAAATTCTGAATCGTAAGCTCACCAGGACAACACAAGTACAAAAAAAGAAAAACTCTCCAGGATAACAGACAGTTCATCAGAATGCAAAGCCTACATGGGGATCATAGATCAGCCAATCGACCAAACACATCGTTTGATGGTGGAAAGTCTAAAAATGAGAGTTCCACAGTCCACACTTCCCAACAAAACAGCCGATTCTAAGTTGGATGCATCCGTTAAGTTGTGTAAGACGGTTCTCCACTAGAGATGCAGGCGGGCGAATCCACGACGTACGCACAAGGATTACTGAAACATCAGTCATTAAAGTAACAGTGAACGAACTAACTTCCGGCGCCATGTACAACCTGCATGCCTATTTTGCATTCCCTTCCTCGGGTAATAATGCTCGATGCCAAGCAACAAGCCCTGCGGGCTCAACCCAACGATCAAAAATTGTACAGTGCAGGGAAAATGAAGAAGCAATAATTCACTGAAGAGATTCATATCACTGCAGTAGATTCAAGTGAGCACTTTAAAGTCTGGAAGAATCTCCATTAAACAAGATCCACACTAATCTGAGTATCCACGTTCCTTGCCAGGAGGAATAGAAACTAAGCGACGATGCTGTTCCAAAATTCTATCACTGTCTGACAGGACAAAAAAACGACATGTTAACCTAGTTTGCGTATGAGAGCAGAACTCCGCGATTGCCAGAACACGCATGCTACCAGAACAGACCATATCATCCCATGAGACCACTCCACAACAGGAACTCAGTACTAAACCCACCTGGATCAAGGTGTGCATAACAAAAAATTAGTACTACTACTAAAGTTGCGTGAGGTTGGAAGCTAGAGCAACAAATCCTAACAGATCATATGAGAAATCGATCTCACCTAGGAGACGGTTAGCCAACACTTGCTGCTTCATGTTCCTCCAATTCATCCTGCGAATGTCTGCCCGGTAAGTCCCTCCAGTGGGTAACCCACAGGTAGTGATTTGTCTTTTGCTCTCCGGATTGGACCATTGGACAAGTTAATTATCCCTTGAAAAGTTGACAGACAAGAATTTTAGTCAAAACAGACAAGCCATCGAGATATCTGGATATTGTAGATCAATCATACGAGGAAATTATGAGGGCACTAACTAACTAACTGTGATATCTGTTGTAGATCAATCATATCTTGCTACCAACGGGAAGGAAATGCAAACAGAACAAGGTTATACGTGGGAAAAAGTAATTGACTGTCTAGTTCCGACGCTACTTGGTACAACTAAGATCCTACATATATACATATAACAGTTAATCATCTCCCCGTAAAAAATAGAAGACAATTAAGCGCCATAAGCCCGCAATTACCTGCATTTTACTAGTTATCAGTCCTATCCTCTGTTAAGCATCAACATCAGACTATGCACATGCTAGTTATTACAATCAAGGCGTACAATATCGTATAAAACATACAACCAACCGACATAATACTTCCAAACATGTGCATCACTTCATGACCTCGACCCAAGATAAATGCAGCCTCTAAGGCCTTGCTGAAGCATAACAAGATAGAGATTTCAGATCTATAATCATTAACCACAAGCCCTCATCTCTTAGTAGTGCATGAACTATCAACTATGTTAGTTGTAGCTGATTATTGAATAGCTAACCTAAGAAGCTAAGGAAAATCCATGCATTTTCTTTCAAAAAAAAAAAATCCTTGCATTCAGCCACTTAACATGCTTATGCAGAGATATGCAAATGGATTTCAATTAGTTAGTCTCCTAATCTTGTAAGCTGCTAATGCATCACACGAACAAATAAGATCAGATTGCTTCATTGCTAGCTAATGTATCACACCAACAAATAAGATCACATTGCTCGCTAATGTATCACACCAACAAATAAGATCACATTGCTAAGGCTACGAAATATCTTGGTCTGATCGGCTAGTATGCCTGACAAAATGAGATGTGAGCAACTGGCCGGGCAGGACAACATGATCTTCCAAATGCAAGACAGCAACATAATTTCAATAAGAGCAATGCAGCTGAAGCAGCATGTACATATAGCAACTGAACACTACTACTCCCTCCGTTCGGTATCTAGACGTATTTCTGTTCTAGATACATCTATTTCCGAGACAAGTAATTCCGAACGGAGGGAGTACAAGCTAGGGCTGAACATCTAACCTGAAGAATGTGATAAGTGGATTACCTGCGAAGAGTTGCTGTGGAAGCTTCCAAGGGCGAATAAATCGGGAGGAGTGGTAATCAGCCGGCGGGTGGTCCATCATGAAGTACTGTACATCCATAAACTTGCCGGTGCTCATGTCAACATGGAATAGTCGAGACTCCTGAAAGAAGTATGCCATGGTGGCATGCTCAGGGTGGATAAATGCGACAGCGGGACACTCATTAGGCAGTTCCAGGTCCATGGCCTTGAAACCATCCTCGTCCCGGAGGTTCTCGAGGTCAAGCTGATGATCAAGAGTCCAGTCCCCTGTGCCTATGTCAACAAGTGTCCACAACCTAATCGTCTCATCCTTTGAGATCTCAAGGAATCGGACCATCCCTTCGCTCACACCAACGCATCGCTGTCGTGCTAGGCCTCGAGCACCGCCTCCTATCTGGCATTCCTCAGGGAGCGGCACATACTGCAGTTCCCGCCGGCCTTCGAGGAGGAGCCTGGTGTTGAGGGTGAGCATGCCGGATGACAGGTCAACCCAAAGCATGAGATCCATGTACTTGATGACGCCGTCCTCTCCCCTCCACATCTGCTGGCCTACCTGAGGATAGAAGAGTGTCTCGATGGTCCAACGGTTTTCGTCGGAGTTGTAGCAGAGGAGGGTGGCCTGGTTGGTGCGCAGCGCAGGCTGTAGGCGGCTTATGTGCAGGATCATAGATTTGCCACTGGTGGCGAGGAGGCCGACGCTGCCTGGGTGGATGATGGGGAGGCTCTCGAGCTGCGGGAGGCGGGTGGCCGAGCGGGTGTTGAGGTCGCAGAGGAACAACACTCTGGGGAAGTCCTTGTGGTCGAGCCGCGCCTCCGCACCGGTGTCGAAATCGTCGACGAACGGCGGCACAGGCTGAGTGCCGTGGGTGGCGTAGAGCACAAAACGACCGCAATCCCCGACCGACGAGACGTACGGGTGGTTGTAGATGTCCTTGGGGTCGGGGGCGAGGCGGCGGGGCACGGTAAGGCGGAAGGGGCGAGGCGGGTGCTCGCGCTCGATGGAGAGATCGGTGCCCGGCAGGAGGACCGTGTCGGAGACCACGTGTGGTATGCACACGAGGAGTACCCACTGCCCCTCCTCCGTGGTCCAGTCCGACGAGGCAGGCGCCGTCGCCTGCGCCGGCGCGGACATGGCGGAAGTGGCGGCGGAGAGACGGGAGGGGAAAAGTGAGTGGGCTGGCTGGCTGGCTGGCTGGCTTGCGGGAGAAGATGGTGAGGGCGTCGCGTAGGCGTAGCACTGTAGCCACGGCGCTTTTCTTCAGCGGAACACCCCTTCTATGCTGTTCTCGAAGGGAGACGGGTGAGATAGAATGTATCACCCCGTGGGGCCCAGCTGTGGCAGCGGCGAGGGTGAGGCGGTTACGGCCACAGTGCACCGTAATTGCTCCTGATATGCTGGCTAATTTTTTTTAAATAATTTTTTTAATTAATTTTCATAAATATTACGTTGGAAACAACATTTTCAAAAATAATACAACGTCGGCCCGCTGCTGGCCGACTAGGCCTAGTCAACCAACAGCCGGCCGCCAGCTGGCCCGCCTGCCACGTGTAGGCCTTGCACCGGCTACGCCGCGTCGCGAGGGGGAGATAGGGGCCTGTCGGCGCAGGTTGATCACGGGGCGCCCCTGTCAGCCGGCTGTCGACTGATCGGTCTGCTGCGGGCCGACAGGGTGCCGACCCCACAGCGTGCGGCTGGCTCCCTTTCCTTTCTCCCTCCTTCTCCTTCCCACGCGCCAGCTCCTTCGTTCTTTCTGTTCTTTCTTTCTCCTCTCTCTACACCAAAATGCTTCAATTTCTACACCAAAATGAGCCGTTTTTTTTATGGATTTGGTACCGTGAATGGATTCTACTTAGTTAGGGGAGACAAGGGAGACCTCGATCTACTGATGAGGTAGCTCATGGTGGTCGTGGTGAGCATTTTGGTGGAGTTTTTTCCAGCTCATTGGTGGAGGTTGTGGCGGCGGTGGAGGTGGAGGTGGTGGTGCTGAAGCTGGTGCAGTGTGGTGGAGGTGGTGGAGGTGAAGCTCCGGCGGTTTGTGGAGTTTCCGGCTCCGGTTCCGGTGATTGAAGGCCGTCGTTCGTCGTTCGTGCACACGCTTCAAGGGTATATATCAACAAACATTTTATTTTTCGTAGTTGCTCCGGTAGTATTCGTTAATATGTATCGATGTGAAATAAATTAGGTGTGCGATTATTGTTATTTGCTCCGGTAGTATATGTAAATATATTTAAATGTCAACTAATTAGTTGTGTGAAAAATTGTAGTTGCTCCGGTAATATTCCGTACTATATGTGGATGTCAAAAATTTAGGTGTGTCAGTATTTGGAGTTGCTCCGGTAAAATCCGTAATATATGTAGATGTCAAATATTTAAATCTGTCAATATTTGTAGTTGCTCCGGCAAATATCTTAATATACTTGTAGGTGTGTGAATTGTATTAGTTGCTCCGTTAATATTCCGTAATATATAGCTAGCTAATATATATACATGTCTAATATTTAGTAGTGCGGATATTTTAAGTTGTTGCTTAATACTTGTATTTCGTCGTTGAAAAAAAAATAGGTGAGTCAAGATGTATGATGTAGTGAAATTCATATATTACTATGGTCTTGGATTGTGCAAACAACTGAGATAGGAGCCGATCTGAGTGAATTTACTCACATAGAGGTGCCAATGAGCGCACCTCAAACATGGTCTGTCTGTCAGTTGAAAGAAAGGACAGCGACAAGTTTAGGGCTTGATACTAAAACACACACCGTCGGTGTTCATGCATTGTGCACACGGTCAAGTTCAATAATTTACTCTTATTTGAGGCCAATAGAGCGAGACTCCGAGTGGGTGCGGTGGTTACAAGGTTGTGAACGCAAGGGATGCAATCATGTTGCCTTAGTGCTTCCTGTCATGAAGGAGGCCACTACACGATCCTGGGAAGAGCATTGGAGGGAGGTAATTATCTATGTCAAATGCCGGAGATGATGGTTACGAACCAGGACAGAGCAGTCAGGTAGAAGGAGGAAATGCTGATGGCTATGAACCAGGGCAGAGTAGTAGGGTAGAAGGAGGAAATGCCGATGGTGATTACAGTGGCGAGGTGGACGCTGACGAGGTAGATGGGCACATGCAGGACCAGATGGAAGAAGAAGACACCGATGTTGATAGGGTCATGCCGATGATTCTGACGAGTCGGATGAAGAAGAAAATGCAGAGTAGGTCCCGAATCTTGCATCATGGAATCAGGACTTCTCATATGCAATGATCGTGAACGATGGACATGATTCTGCCTGGCAATATCACCAGAACAATATTGCTGAAGGAAATATGCCCTAGAGGCAATAATAAAGTTGTTATTTTATATTTCTTTATATCATTATAAATGTTTATTATTCGTGCTAGAATTGTATTAACCGGAAACTTGATACATGTGTGGATACATAGACAAAACACCGTGTCCCTAGTTAGCCTCTACTAGCTAGCTCGTTAATCAAAGATAGTTAAGTTTCCTAACCATAGACATGTGTTGTCATTTCATGAACGAGATCACACCATTAGAAGAATGATGCGATGGACAAGACCCATCCATTAGCTTAGCATAATGATCGTTAAGTTTGATTGCTATTTCTTTCTTCACGTCATACATTTATTCCTTTGACTACGAGTTTATGCAACTCCCGGACACCGAAGGAATACCTTGTGTGCTATCAAACATCACAACGTAACTAGATGATTATAAAGATGCTCTACAGGTATCTTCTAAGGTGTTTGTTGGGTTGTCATAGATCGAGATTAGAATTTGTCACTCCGAGTATCGGAGAGGTATCTCTAGGCCCTCTCGGTAATGCACATCATAATAAGCCTTGCAAGCAATGTGACTAATGAGTTAGTTGTGGGATGATGTATTACGAAACGAGTAAAGAGACTTGCCGGTAACGATATTGAACTAGGTATGAAGATACCGACGATCGAATCTTTAACATACCGATGACAAAGGGAATAACGTATGTTGTCATTATGGTACGACCGATAAAGATCTTCGGAGAATATGTGGGAACCAATATGAGCATCTAGGTTCCGCTGTTGGTTATTGACCGGAGAAGTGTCTCGGTCATGTCTACATAGTTCTCAAACCCGTAGGGTCCACACGCTTAACGTTTGATGCCGATTTTGTATTATATGAGTTATGTGATTTGGTGACCAAATGTTGTTTGGAGTCCCGGATAAGATCACGAACATGACGAGGAGCCCCGAAATGGTAGAGAGGTAAATATTCATAAATAGGACGATAGTATTCGGACACCGGAAGTGTTCTGGGGGTACCGGGTACGTATCGAGTCACCGGAAGGGGTTCCGGGCACCCCCGGCAAAGATATGGGCCTAATGGGCCAAGAGGGGAAGCAAACCAGCCACAAAGGGGCTGTTACGCCCCCATATGGGCTGGTCAAATTGGAGAAGGAAAGGGGAAGGAGGAAAGGAAAAAGGGAATAGGATTCCCCCTCCCCCCTCTTCCCTTCCTACTCGGAATAGGAATAGGAAAGGGGGGGGGCGAATTGGGAGGACCCCAAGTAGGATTCCTCCTACTTGGGGCACCCCCTTGGCTGCCTCTCCTCCCCTCCAACCTATATATATGTGGGGGGGCATCGCTAGAACACACAACAAACATTGTTAGCCATGTGCAGCGCCCCCTCCACAGTTTACGCCTCCGGTCATATTCACGTAGTGCTTAGGCAAAGCCCTGCGCGGACCACTTCACCATCACCGTCACCATGCCGTCGTGCTGACGAAACTCTCCCTCGACACTTTGCTAGATCAAGAGTTCGAGGGATGTCATCGAGCTGAACGTGTGCAGAACTCGGAGGTGCTGTATGTTCGGTGCTTGATCGGTCGGAACGAGAAGAAGTTCGACTACATCAACCACGTTGTCAAACGCTTTCGTTTTTGGTCTACGAGGGGTACATGGACACACTCTCCCCCTCTCGTTGCTATGCATCTCTTAGATAGATCTTGCGTGAGCATAGGATTTTTTTAAAATTGCATGCTACGTTCCCCAACAGTGGCATCCGAGCCAGGTATATGCGTAGATGATATGCACGAGTAGAACACAAAGAGTTGTGGGCGGTGATCGTCATACTGCTTACCACCAATGTCTTATTTTGATTCGGCGGTATTGTTGGATGAAGCGACCCGGACCAACCTTATATGACCACGTTCATGAGACCGGTTCCACCGACACACATGCAACTAATTTTGGATAAAGGTGGCTGGCGGGTGTTTGTTTCTCCAACTCTAGTTGAATCGAATTTGATTGTGGCCGGTCCTTGTTGAAGGTTAAAACAACAAACTTGATAAATCACCGTTGTGGTTTTGATGCGTAGGTAAGAACGATTCTTATTAGAAGCACATAGCAGCCACGTAAAACTTGCAACAACAAAGTAGAGGACGTCTAACTTGTTTTTGCAGGGCATGCTGTGATGTGATATGGTCAAGACATGATGTGATATACGATGTTGTATGAGATGATCATGTTTTGTAAAAGTTATCGGCAACTAGCAGGAGCCTTATGGTTGTCGCTTTATTGTATGACATGCAAACGCCATGTAATTGCTTTACTCACTGGTGCGCATCGGTCCTAAACAAACGGTTTTTAACCCCTTTCCGCGACGGCATCTGAAACCGTCACCAAGTGAGTGTGGGCGATAGGGGGGTCCTTCCCACACGACCCAAAAACCGTCGGGGATATGCCCTCCTGGCACACACGTTCGGCAAAATGAGGTCGTGTGCGACCGGCGAGTGCTCAAATACGGAAATACGTACAATACATCTAAAAAAATACAATTATACGGCGAAATTGTTTCCAGTCGCAAGCACATCCCACACAGTCAGTCCCCGCTAAACGTTTTCGTTCGTATGTACATCCCACACAGTCGCTCCAAGGAAAACTTTCCGTTCACAGGTACATCACACATAATTTTTCCCGTTAAATCGTTTGTGATAGCGTTGCCATTGCACACGATATTAATAAATTTATCGTTTGCGTTATTGAATGCATCACACACGGTGCGTAGAAAGAAACTGTGTGGCAAAGGTTGTCCATCACACACACTTTTTATGTGATAAACATTTACGCAAGGTGGCCTAATGCAAACAATTTTCAATAGAAAGTCGTGTGTGCAGTGGAGATTGATCGCACACGTAGTGGATCCTAGAAACATTTCTGATCTCCACGTATATCACAGACGTTTCACTTTCGGAAACCGTGTGCAGTGTAATCCCTATTTAATCCATAATTAATCCAATTTGTCCCAAATTTAAAAATCACATGTTATGAATTTGAAAGTAGGCAATCCTTATTTCATATCCAACCATATTTATTACAAATATAGGTTCAACCACGAATCCATAATCGAATGCACAGGTACATATACTGAAGAACTACAGAAGCACCAAGTAAAGAATGATGAACCACAATTGTACTAAAGACTATAAAGAGAGAGGCGAAAGACATTCTCGTTGCTGGAGAAGGTGAAGCAGAATGCCCATATTGTGCCCTCCTCCATGCGTAAGGCGCGCACGACTCTAGGCCAACCCCTTGTGATAGTTGCCCGTCCATCCTTCACTGTCTTCATTAGGACTTCTCGATGCTCATTGTAGTCTGGATGAAGTACTTTAACCTTCATTTTGTGTCCAGCAATCAAGTACTTTGCGAGGTAATCTTGAGTGAACTGCTTCGGGAGCCACTGTGAACGAAAAATATTCAGACATTGTTGTCTAACAACTCATTATGGGCAGTAAAAAGAGAAGGATGCAGAGTTTGTAGTTACCATCCTACAGCTCACTGTTGTGTTGGATAGAGCATAAACAAATAATTTGTTTGCCACCATTAGTATATTTTTGCTAATAATCTTTATCAGTTTCCTCACTTGATGCTTATTCATCAATATCTCATTGCCCCATACACAAAAAGGGTCGATGCGTGGATCCTTGCCAAGGGCATATGTACCTACAAGCAAGAAGTCAATATTAGAAGCTAACTAGTGTCCAGGCCTGGATCTATATGCACTACATTATGGAACAATGGGGGGAGTACAAGCCGAGGGATGAAGCTAAACTCGACGGAAAATAGTGGCCACTCCCGTTGTTGTCCTGCATAAGTAGTGGAAAGGCATGATAAGTACATCAATCTTAACATCAAACAAATATAGCAAAGGTAAACAACATCATCACCAAATGATAGCTTGAATGTGTTGGTTTCAGCATGCTGATAAAGCAGATATAAAATGGAAGGCAATGTTACCGACAGCAGGCTTAACAGCCATCAAATATTGCAATTCAAACTGGTATTGTTGAAAATGAATAGAACGTAGGTAATGCTTAAACATCACACTGGATAAATGTGTAAAACTGAAATAAAGGGCATGTGTTAACTACACCAGGAATAACTGGAACCAAATATAGCCGTTCAAACTGGTATTGATGTAGTCGAGCGGCACCGTTCCGACTTGCACATAATGACCACACATTGTGAATGACTGGAAAAAACAAGGCATAAATGACCAATATAACAACCAAATATAGCCATTGAAAATTGGACAGAGTCTCACTACAACCAACCTAACAAGCAAATACAGATAAACAAGGCATCTGCTCGATAACTGAAAAAATGCTCACTCCAACCAACCTAACAACCAAATACAAATAAACAAGGCATCTACTCACTATAAACAACCAAAATAGCCATTCGTGAAACTAAAGTGGACATTTCATACTTAAACATCACATGGACCTATTGAACAATACATTTTTGCATAACTGAAATAATTAAACACGGCATAGTTAAAGCACCGCATGGCAAATGCTACTACAACAAAGGGTACGGGTTGGCAAGCTGGAAACGGTAATATATTCTGATAGAATGTTGCCTCACATTTCATGGACGGGATCCTTCCAGTTGGAAGAGCACAGACCCATTGTGTGCTCTCTCATGTCACAGATGGGTTGTTTCACCTTGGAAGAACCTTCGTGGGTGCCCTCCTCGTCGTCGATGAGATCTGACTTGGCAATTGAGGATCCCAATCCACCGCCGTAGAACGTGTCCTTCAGAAGTGACAAAATGGGCTCGATGGCCTATAAAACTCGCAAATCCTTGACCGCTTGGCGGAGGAGATCAGTGGCAGGGCCATCGAAGAGTGCTGGAGTTTGAGGATACGTCGCGTGTACTGAAATTTTTAATAATGGTGGGTGAAGATGGTGGAGGAGTGTGGGCGACGGTTGAAGTACGGTGGCTACTAAAATTTCGGTAAAGGAATTGATGCGGGGCGGGAGTGCTGGAGTGCCAAAGATCGCGCACGGTCCAATAACAATATGTGTGTATGATAATAAGGAAAAGTGGCGCGGATCTGCCAATTTTTGCAACGCTCAAGGATGGTAGTTTGTTTTTTATATTTCTAGCTAGCTGGTCTATCACACACGATCCGTCCTAATTTCCAAATAAACTTACCCGCCTTTAGCTTCCACAGGTGGTGGTTTTACAGCGCACTTGCATCGCACACGGTTAAGCCAGTACCTCCACCCTTTGCTCGCGCTTGCGCGGTCGTGGTGTTTTCAGCGCACTTGCATCGCACACGGTTGAGCCAGTACATCCATCCTTTGCTCACGCTTGTGTGGTCGTGGTGATTTCAGCGCACTTGCATAGCACACGGTTGAGCCAGTACCTCCACCTTAATTTGCTCGCGCTTGCGCGGTCGTGGTGATTCACATCGCACTTGTATCGCACACGGTTTAGATATTATACCCCGTGTCCGTTGAGGATCATCAGAGTCTTTGCACCAAAAAAATAACATTAGGGACGGTCAAAAGAGAGCCACACCAGCATGTGGCCCAAATACATATGAGTAAAAAGGGTGGTATGTAATGTTTGAAATTCCAATACACAACTTTGACCCCGCGGACCCATGGTTGGACGCGTCATTGAAGATCGATGAGAGGGGCCAGAAGTCAAGAACCACCTGGAAGTGGCCAAATATATGTTCGAATATTGGGGATGTTTAAAACTTTAAATACACAATGCATAACTTTGGTGGCACCTGCCTCACAAACCCGAAAGCACCCTAACAACCACCTAGCTAGGATATATATAATGACATAATGTCGTACCTAGCTAGGATGCTTTGCCCACCACCTCGCACTTCGTGTCAGTGGGGCGGATGCATGTAATGATCGATACTTTGGTCATACATGCATTTCGCCATGACCTACCATAAGACGGACCAATGAATCTTTTGTTTGGTCAAATGACAGTTGTTGTTGTCGATAAACCGCTTGGGCCAATAGATTGAACCATCATAAACATCGCACGAGAGGGACCACAAAACCAGCACCTCTTGCATGCGGCCCAAAATGATGTACGTTGGGAAGGGGTGATGTGTGTTTTCAATATAGAATAATGTACAATTTAGATGTGCTGCCTACCTCTCGATACAGACAACAACCACGAAGGCAAGGTAGTTAAGGACGAGATACGTACGCAAGGTTTGATGTAGGTCGAACCCAGCAATCCGAGCATCTGGGAGGGAATCATGACAACGCATGAGCTCGAGCTTTGGTTGACTGACATTTCACGGTGACTGGCCCTAACATGAACTAGGAGGAATCCATTCATGGCCAACACATACCCCTCATTATCGGTCAAAGGGATGATATATATATATACACTCGAGGAGCCCACAGATATCCGTGTCGTCACAAAAAACCGCACAAGGGAGACGTGGTCGATCAAAAGACCCCGTATACACTGCATGCGGCCCGAAAATATGTATGAGTACGATGGTGTATGATGTGTTTAAATCCCAAATGCACAACTTCGATGGACCATGCCAAGTACATTACAAACCGAACACCGTACCCGACTCCAAGGCTCGTTCAATACCTATGATGTCAGTTTCCCAACTTTGAGGCAATAGCGGGGGGGGGGGGGGGGGC
>LR738711.1:252185493-252297020 GCA_902687465.1 Secale cereale
GGGGGGGGTCGTCCCGCGCATGCGCTCAAACTTTATTTTGTCTAGCATGTGACACATCTATATATATCTATACATCTATACACATATATAGTGTGCGAATAACTATGAAATTAGCTCATGGGATGAAGCCAATCCAACGATACAGAGATGGCAAATCCGAGCACTAGTGGCCGTTGGATATCATCTACATTCCACTAGACTCTGCCACATGTACAATCTAGAAGACTCCATGGTTGAACTTAAGCATAATGCACAAACCTCAAAACACAAGCACTTCTCCTTTGTTCTCTAGAATCTTCCATATCTTAATTGCCCAAACCTTTTTTTTTAAATGAATTGTCACTTTTTGTTTTTACCTTTACAATGCATAATTCCATGAATCTATTTTTTTTACAAAACTAATTGATTTTGGATGAGATGAACTATAAGAATTAAACGAACATCTACATCATGCATATCTGGGAGAAGAGGCGGGAAACCTATGAGAGGAGTGGCGAGAAACGGTAGCCTATTTTGAATAAAAACCTAGTAGAGAAGGAAGCGTGAGCTACACGACGCATGCGCACAGTGCTTACCATGTACTGCATGTGCTGTCAAAAGGGATCAGGGTTGCCGTTCGATCTAGGAGCATCCAGCGGTGCGCACGTACGGTCCGTGGGGTTTGGGTTATGGCCAGTTAGAATGCAGGACTCAGATGCGCGCGCAACGGGGGGAGATATCATATGGAAACCAACATTCGGTGGAAACCGGAGAAAACCACGAGAAAAAGATTTTTCGAAGTTTCAAAAAAATGTGGGATGTTAAGAGGAAGATGTTTTATTGGAACACAAAATTTCAAGTTGAAACACATTAAGAGATGTGAGCTATTAAAAAGACAAAATCAGTGTTGAATAGTGCCGAATAGTAATGTCACTATTCAGGGCAGAATTTGTCTTTTTCATAGCTCACATCTCGTAATGTTTTTCAACTTGAAATTTTGTGTCGCAATAAAACATCACCTTCTTAACATCCCACATTCCTTTTTCAGATTTTTATAAAACTATAAAATATGGTTTCCATGAAGTTTTCATTGAATATCGGCTTTTGTGAGTGAACCGTGTGCTATTTGAAAACATTTCGTGAGAAGAATTTCGGTTTTTAAATCCCCGTAAATCCAAAACTAAGCTGAAAAACGTGAAACCTGCTATGGTGTCACGACATCACACTTATATGTCGAGGAATTTTTTTCGTCCATTGTGGCGCAAGTTTTATTACAAGCCTCTTACAAATCGGAGCTTCTCTTAAAGAAGCATCGTGGTTCCGATAGGGAAACGTGTCCCCCTTGTGGGGAAACGTAATCACTACCTCTTTTCACCTTGTATTTTCTTCTACGGGCAACATGGAACGACATGATATCCGTGCTGAAATTTAAATTTATTTAGGGTTTGTTTGGCCTTTTTATACACTAATGGAGTTTCCTAGGCATTTAATGTCCATAATTCAAATCTGAACTACAAATACATGCTCCAATTCACCAAAATGGTTAGAAAAATTATACATGTGTCCTTGGGTGCATGTTTAGGTCTCATGCCGGGAATGGGAACGAATTACAACCGTACTGGTGTCATGGCTCGTACTCAAACATTTCGAATCTTGGTTTTTAAGTCCCCATAAATCCTAAACTCACCAGAAAGTCATCAAAGGTGGCATGGTGTCACGTCATGGCACATATATGTCGTGGTAAAAAAATTGTCCAATTTGAGCCAAGCTTTATTACAAACCTCTTACAAAAACTGGAGCTTCTCTCAAAGAAGCCTCATGGTTCTGCTAGGGAAACGTGTTCCCCTTGTGGGCGAAACGTAATCACTGCCTCTTTTCGCCTTGTATTTTCTCCCACAGGCAACATGGAACCACATGATATCCGTGCTGAAATTTAAACTTATTCAGGGTTCGTTTGGCCTTTTTATACATTAATTGAGTTTCCTAGGCATTTAATGTCCATAATTCAAATCTGAACTACAAATATATACATGCTCCGGTTCACCGAAATGGCTATAAAAATTATACATGTGTCCTTGGGTGCATGTTTAGGTCTCATGCCAGGAATGGGAACGAATTACAACCATATCGGTGTCCTGGCTCTTCCTCAAACATTTCAAATCTTAGTTTTGAAGTCCCCATAAATCCTAAACTCACCAGAAAGTCATCAAAGGTGGCAAGGTGTCATGTCATGGCACATATATGTTGTGGTAAAAACATTGCCAATTTGGGCCAAGCTTTATTACAAACCTCTTACTAACTGGAGCCTGTCACAAGAACCCTCGTGGTTTCGATAGGGAAACATGTCCCCTTGTGGGACAAACGGTAATCACTCCCTCATCTAGCCTCGTATTTTCTTCTACACGCGACACGGAACAACTGGAGATTTGCACTGAACTTTGAAATTATTCAGGGTTCGTTTGACCTTTTTTATTCATTAATTGAGTTTTCTAGGCATTTAATGTCCATCATTCAAATCCGAACTACAAATACATGCTCCAGTGCACCAAAATGGCTAGAAAAAACGTACATGTTTCCTTGGGGTGCATGTTTAGGTCCCATGGAACGAATGGGAACAAATTAAACCGTCTCGCCGTCCTGGACTGGCCACAAACATTGCGAATCTCGGTTTATAAATGTTTGTAAATCCAAAACTCACTAGGAAATCATGAAACTTGGCATGATGTCAATACATGGTATAATAATTGTCCAATTTGGGCGAAGCTATATTACAAGCCTTTTACAAACCGGAGCATGTCGCAACCCTCATGGTTCCGGTAGGTAAACATGCCCCTCTTGTGGGCGAAACGATAATCGATGCCTCTTCTCGCCTTGAACTTTGTTTTCTACAGGCAATATAGAATAACAGGAGCGTCGGGCTGAAATTTGAAACTGCTCAGGGTTCGTTTGGCCATTGTATATATATTACTAATTATGAAGTTTTCTATGCATTTAATGTAGTCCATAATTCAAATTTGAACTACAACCACATGCTCTAGTGAAGTAAAATGGGTGTGAAATCATACATGTGTCATTGGGTGCATGTTTAGGTCTCGTTAAGGAATGAGAATGAATTACAAACTTGTCGTCATCCTGAAACAATGAGAAACTCGGTTTTTAAATCCCAGTAAATAAAAAAGTCACCCAAAAAACATGAAACTTGGCATGGTTTCATGACATGGCACATATATGTCGTGGTAAAAAAAATCGTCCAGTTTGAGAAGAGGTGCACACATTAGTAGCCAACGAAGTCTTTTTTGAAACAAAAAGCTGACACGTTAATATTGCAAACGGCTGTATTATATTTGCCATGTCGAAATTTAACCATACTCGGTGGCGTGCGTGCAGTTGTTTGATTAGACGGGACGAGCGTGAGAAGTCCGTCGTGTAGGTTCGACGGGACGCGTGCGAGCAGTTCGCTGCGCAGGCTCGACGAGATGCGTGCATCCTGTTCACCTCACAGGCTCGACGGGACACGTGCGAGCAGCAAGGCCGCCCATGCTCAACGGGAAGCAAGCTCTTTGACCTCCATGCACCAGCCGCCGCCCGCCACGCTCACAACTTCTCCATTAATGGGTTAATTAAAGCACCTGGACGGAGGGTGTTTGCTTGTGATCCCATGGCAGCATTTGCTTTGTTTGTGTTTTGAACTAGTATTCCGCCCTAATTTAAATTGCCGCATAGGGCAACGGATAATACGACCACAAATAAAATGGCAACGGATAATACGACGACAAATTTACAATGGCGCACATAATAATTGTCTTACATATTTCGGATAATTTAAAATGCCACATGCGGCAAAGCCCGGAAGACACGGGGGCAAGAGAAGAAGGAAATTGCAGACAACGATCTAGGTCACTATTGTCTCTACTTGTTGATGGATCACCGGGCGGCAAAAATCCTCCAGCTCCTTCAATTCCTCATGACTTTGCTTGAAAGCAGCCACAGATTCCTCCACCTCCTGCTCGCGCTCGATCAGGAGCTTCCTCAAGCCACCCATCAGTTCCTCGACGACCGCTTTCAACATCATCTTCGAGGCACTGCTCTGCTCATGCAACATCTTCCAACCGGCGGCCTCCTCCTCCTTATCGGCGACCAACTTGAGGAGCTTCGCATTGTCATCCATGAGTTGCTCGACGAGGCCGGTCGCCTTGTCAACCGACGCATCGCTGATCTTGAGCAGCTTCATCAAGCCGTCGACCAGCTCCTGCTGCCTTGTGATGCCAGTGAGAATGTCATCGTCGCCGGCGAAGGACTTCAGGAACGCCGGCTCGTCGCGATGGCTGACGCCGCGAATGCGCTTGTGAGAGCCCTCGCGTGCCCGTGAGAGCTCGTTCGAGGGCTCCGCGGCGCGCCGGGACATCTCTGCTGCGGCTGCGGCTTCACGGCGGGACCTCTCTAGTGCTTCCGCCACCCTAAACTCCTCCTACTGGTCATGGCGGAACGACTTGACAGAGAAAACCAGTTTTGTGAGTGATGAGGAGAGGAACTGTGAAGTAATTTTCGAGTGGGTAGTTTTTATAGCCCGGTGCTAAGTTTGAACACATATTAGTTTGATAGGTGTGAACGGATTTGCAATTACTTATTGCGTTGTAACCAGCAATGTGACGAGAAACAAGGTCAAATTTATTGATGGCAGAAGGTTGACCACGTGGTTGCTCGGGAAGCATTCGCTGGAGCGCGGGAAGACTAAGTGGAGCACACACACAACCCGAATACCGTATCCGGTGCCACGTGTTATTTATCACACAAGTGTTAACATAAGGAAACGTATGTGTAACTTACTAATCATCGCACACGAGTCGTGTGCGATATTTCTAGCCACCACAAGCAACTAGTTTGCATTTTTCAAAGTTTTTTGTACACACAGAATCACACACAAACTAACTGTATTAACCGTCTGTGCTGTAATTTCCCATAGCAAATGGCTCATCGGAGCGAACTGTATGCCGTATATCGCACACACATTGATATGGCTGCCTGTTTCTATTGTTCTGCCTCATCGCAAACAGTTCGAACGTGTTAACCATGTGGCCTGAATCACACACGCAACTAAAATCTGAACCGTGTTTGATGCATCCTCCATCGCAAATGTTTTGCACCTTTTTGACGGTTTTCATACACCACCGTTTGCGATTATTGCATCACACACAATTTCTCGAAGGGTCTCTGATCTTAGTGTCGCGTTACTAGCATCCTGCAGTAGTGACTTAATCACTATGCGTTAGCGATAGTTGTAGAAGCAATAGTTGGCAAGATGACCACGCCGCTACGATGGATATCAAGGTGTCAAGCCGGTGATGATGGAGATCATGACAGTGCTTTGGAGATGGTGATCAAAGGCACAAGATGATGATGGCCATATCATGTCACATATTTTGTTTGCATGTGTTTATCTTTTATGCATCTTATTTTGCTTAGTACGGCGGTAGCATTATAAGATGACCCCTTAATAAAATTTCAAGGTATAAGTGTTCTCCCTGAGTATGCACCATTGCGACAGTTTGTCGTGCCGTGACACCACGTGATGTTCGGGTGTGATAAGCTCTACGTTCACATACAACGGGTGCAAGACAGTTTTGCACATGCGGAATACTCGGGTTAAACTTGACGAGCCTAGCATGTACATACATGGCCTTGGAACACTGGAGACCGAAAGGTCGAACGTGAATCATATAGTAGATATGATCAACATAGAGATGTTCACCATTGAAAACTACTCCATCTCATGTGATGATCAGACATGGTTTAGTTGATATGGATCACGTGATCATTTAGATGACTCGAGGGATGTCTATCTAAGTGGGAGTTATTAAGTAATATGATTAATTGAACTTAATTTATCATGAACTTAGTCCTGATAGTATTTGCATCTCTATGTTGTGGATCAATATCTCGCGATATAGGTGCTATACATATTTCTTCATGCCTCCTCCTCCTCATCATCCAAATCAATAGTTGCCTTGCTTTTCTTGCTCTCCTCTTGGTCATCATGGGGCTTCCATTTCTCTTAATCCTTCAACACATTATAGCAATGAGGCAACACAAATGGTATCCCTTTCTTGACCTTCCTTTACTTGGTCTTCTTCTCTTCTCCTTGAAATAAGTTTTGTCCAATAGTGAGCTACAAACAAAAGAACAAGTTAGCATTTGAAACACCAAAGAAGAAGCATGAACATGGAAGGAACATAAAGAAATGACACTTACTATCTCTATCATTAGTGCCACTTGGGTTTATCGTGTCAACCGCCTTAAATGCCGTCGCCCACCTTTGACAATCTTTGTTGATTGTTGATCACCTAGGGCGAAGAGATTTATCGGTGCAGTTAATTACACCCTTGTTGTGTATATCAAAGTGCTCCTTCATCCGGACCCAATATGTATCTCTACTTTGGTCCCCTCCAACATAGGCATCCATAGACACATGCAACCATGTATTGCATAGCAAGATGTCTTCGTCCACCTCAAACTCATGTTCATCTCAAACACCATGGACGAAGACAATACCCTCACACCCTCTTCCACCTCAAACTCATGATCATCTTCATGCACTACATTGGTTTGAGACCAATGATAATTGTTGGAGCCAACACCCATAGTTGACATATATGTGCCATCATTGAAACTACAAAATATGTAGAAGAAAACTAAGCTATCCATATGTATACATCTATGTAAAAAAGACCAAAAAAATGGGGGTGAAATCATACCTTGCGGGCATTTCATCAAACACCTTGTGCGCATCGATCGCCGGCACAACAAATTGTGAGCTCTCCGGTGCTTCGGTCGGCGGAGGCACGGCCGGACGCCCTGCAAGCTTCTTCTTCGACCGCCTAGAAGAGCCATCCGCCTTGTTCTTCTTCCCGGACACCTTCCCCACCGTCATCGCCGCCGCATTCGGTCGCTTGGAGATGGAGGCCTGTGGCTTCATGGCAGGTGGCGGCACGACTCCACCCCGCAAGGTTTTCCGTGGCGCCATGAAAAGGCCGCGTGTGAGACCGATGCTTGGAGGAGGACTGTCGGTGACGAAGCCGAAGCTCAACCCACGCTAGGGTTTGCGGCGGCAGCGACATCGCCGGAGGGGTCGCGGGTGTAGGTAGGGGTTAGGGGATGTTGGGGTGGCCTTCCATCGATCGAATTCGTCGGCGGCGGCGCGGGGCGGGGCTAAGGCAGGGTGGCCAGAGAGGTTGGCGGTAGTTGGTCACGGACGCTCGACTGTCCAGCGAGCGGGAGGGGCGCACAAAATAAGCGGTGGGCGTTGCTGTTTTCCTCCACGCACTGAACCCAATATACCGCGTGCGCGATTATTGCGGCGCTGTTGGAGCACCCGTTTCGGATCTGCACACGCAAAAAAGCAGTTTTTCCTAGCACGCAGCTAAGATAGCGTGCCTATTTTAGATGCTCTAAAGGAGACAAATGAAGACTCCAAATGATTCACTAGTTTCATTGCAATGTGGGAGACCCACTTATATACTCCCTCCATTTCTTCATACTCCCTCCATTCCTTTATATAAGGTGTATTTGTTTTTGTATAAAATTCCACAATGTAAGGTGCATTTCTTCTAAGTCCTCATAATTCCTTTATTAGCCCTCTAAAAAATAGGAAAGTATCTCTTTTTTGATTGTTTGTATATCTCCTTGTGATCCGACTTGCCTTCTCCCTCCGCATGCTCCCATCCGTGCTCCCACTTCATCCTACGGCTGCCTTTTTTTCCTTTTTCCTTTCTAGTCTAATCATCTCCCCCCTGATTTTAAGGGGGTGGGGTCGGGCCTTATTTTGTTCCAATCAAATCAAGCCACGTACACGGGAGCACGGATGGGCACACGCGCGGGGAGCAGGCAAGTCTCGTCCATCTCCTTGTAGCAATAGAATAAATTATATATCTCTTGATTGCATGTATCTCTTAATTTTCTAGACTAATTAATTTACTTGCCACTAACCAAAAGATTTTCCTAGGATAATTCCGTCCTAACTTCTCTATAATTATGAGCCTTGGTAACCATGCCAAATATAATACACCTTATATAAAGGAACATAGGGGGTATAAGGTGTATTTTTTGATAAAATTCCACAATGTAAGATGCCTTTCTTTCAATTCCTCATAATTCCCTTCTTAGCCCTCCAGAAAAAAGGAAAGTATCTCTCTCCCGATTGTGTGTATCTCTCCTTATAGGAAAACAAGAAAAGTATCTCTGTCTTGACTGTCTAGATCTCTTCCTTTCCTTTCTAATTGATTTACTTCCCACTAATCAATGAATTAGTCAAGGATATTTTCGTCCTCAATTCTTTTAAGTTCCATGCCTTGGTCGTCGTGCCAAAAAAATACACCTTATATAAAGGAACGGAGGGACTACATGATGAAGGGGTGTGTTGGGGAGACACCTCTTTCCCAACAGACACCTCCTGGGAGGCATCCCTCCCATACAATTGATCACATGTTTTATTCCTCAACACTCCCCCTTGATCAATTCATCATCTGTGCATTGCAAACTGAAAAATGCCTCCAAAAACCGTGTAGGAAAAATTGAGGAAAACCCTTATAATATATATGCCATCAAAAACTCCTTTAAAACCCAGTGGGAAAAATATAAGGAGAAACCAATATGGCATATATTCGCACTTGTATTTATATTATCTCGTTAAAAACCTTATATGAGAAACCATCATGGAAAGCTCATAAAGGGTAAAAGAGTACAATATGAGTGATCTCAAGATCACCAATGGGTTATAACTTGGGAATTTACTCCCCCTGAACTTTGCAAACCTCAAGGTTATCTCATACCTAGTTCTGGAATATAAACATTGGTAGATATATTATGAATAGCACAATAAATTATTTGCAAATTACCCTCATACATTTCTATAACTCACGAGGATAAGTATAACCCATAAGCAATACAAGTGACATTATCTTGGTAGATAACGATAATCTCCACATGATTTTACATGTGGCCAATCATTCTATGAAGTCATCCACATTTTATGATGCTTCAAATAAAATAGAATGATCACTGGAAGGAGTCGTTTAGAGTGTATTCTGAAGACTTCCCTCAAAATTCCCTTCCAGCAAACCCAGTCTTTGATATGGCATTGTGGGATCATATAATTAGCCACTATCAATATATCAAACCATGGCTCCATCTCGATTTTCTATATCGAATTGATCAAGACCCTTTGTGCCCTGGATATATCCAAGAATGTTCCTTACACAAACCTACCTTTCGGTGAATTGCACTCTCAATAAATTGCCAAAATATAGTGTCAGGCCTGACATATTTTGTAATATATATGAGTGCTTCGGTGGTATTTAGATATGGCACTTCATGTCCAACTATCACTTCACCATGTCCCGTATGTCTCAAGGATTTGTATACCATATTAGGTATAATATGACCATATGTGTCTTTGATATAATATATCCATATTGAACTTCTCTAATACTTCTGGATATTAAGACTGACATCTTAGGGGGATATGCTCAAGTCATAAACTTAGCATAATTTGGTTTAACCCAAAAATCTGTCTTAACATGATTGTGTGTATTTCATGTCTTATATAGACTTTGATGATCAGATCAGCAACACCAGAAATTAAGATGATATAAAATCCAATCCAGGATTTCTTCATGAATACACGTCAACAATCATTAGTATGAGAGTAATCCTTGTCAAGGAATAACTCACTTAGTCGGTTGCACCACACAATTCTAAAACTACTTCAAGTCATAAAATGACTTCAGAAGTTCCACACATGTATGTTCCAATTTACCTTTGGATTAAGAATATTAAGTCATTCAATGAATTCAATATATACATCCAAACTAATTGACCCATGGGAGTATGTAGAAATTACATACATCAACCATATGGATCTGTACTGTCATTAACATTCGGTATCGAAACATAATTCCATTCATACCAAGAAGGTGTGCTACATCATAACCGATGTCGGGTTTCAGCGAAAAACCCTTGTGCTACAAGCCTCACTTTCTCACCACCTTATTTATTTTTGTTTCCAAACAAAAATTCACTTCTCTTCCCTCTGGAAGATACTTATGATTAGCAGGTTTTACAATGGTAAAACCTCTCTTTTGTTGAGCAAGTGCCACTCTTCCTTAATTGCTTCCTTTTATTTGAACCAATATAAGTGCAACGACACTCTTCATGGATTTGGTCCAGGGCCCAAAAGGATTCTAGCAATTCTCGAAAAGAATATTATGTTGACATATGTAGACTTTCTCATATACGATTCTCATGAATCAATATCATTGTGGAATTCTTATTACGCCTCTTAACTCCTTGTGATTTCCCACAACAACAGAGTCAAGGTGTTTCGATGTTCCAACACCTATAAATGTGTGCACATATGTGTTGGACTTTGGATGCCACACATCCCTCAGGTGTCATTCAACCCAAGGTTGAATCATATTTACTGATCGAGTGGTCAATCTCCTCTGTTTCCGCTGAAACATATGAGAACCTAATCTCATGCGATCAGAGTTCTCCCCCTCTTGCTCTCATCTAGGGAGATGAGTGATTTATTATGTACCTTCACTCATTCTAGTACTTGACAACAGCGACACCTTTGCCATCAACAAATATACTTTGCAGATTATTTGCAATATGCTGCAAATTTCTCATAACCTGAACTTGCAATTTAGATTCTTAAGTACGTGGACAAAATATCTATTACATTTCTTATTCATTTCCTGGCTTTTTTTGTGGTACACATCTCCCCCTAATGCCAGAAAATGTTCTTATTGCAAAGGTAATCAGCGTATGGGTTGCAAATAACTCCCTTCATAGGGTTAAGGTATTCGACGGATTAATGATCATACCACATGTATTCCTCACATAGATCCCAACCATATGTGAAGCCCATGATATACGTTGGGGTTGTGATATCGGTATGCAGCCGAATTACCGCAGATGGGAAATACTTCACTTGTTTCCACGTACAAACTGCAAGGGGTGCAGTATCATTTGATATCATTTAGACCAAATATGCGGAGTGTGAGACGGCATGTTACCATCAATGAAATGTTGGTAAATCACAATTCTACAACATTAGCTATGCAATATCGACTCTCTTTCAAAAGAGATCAAGCCAAACCATTCTGGTTATGTACGATATACTGAATATAACCATTGAATGCTCGTGAATGAAATTCAACGACATTTCAATTCTAATGGAGTTATCCCACATTAGGATAAGTTGCTCTAAATTTGTCGATTTGAGCACTTAATTCAGTAAACGCATGGATATACACACCTAAGACCATCTTCTAGATGCGTCTATGAACACCATGATGTACCAACATAACACAGACGCGGACAATGACATAGATAAGTGAATCTTGGTTGAAAGTTCACTTCCTACTTAGCTCTTGTAATCTTGCCTTGTGAGAGGGTAAACTCACTTTGTGATTTTACAACAGTAGCCATAGAGGTTGTAAGGGCATCTCTTGCCTAAGGTTTTGGTGATGATGACAATCCTTGTGTGGACTAATCGTGCGTCAATATTACTCAGGTTTACAACATGTGGCACAAGACGGTTAGGCCTACCCTCATTAAGAAAAAGATCAAAGAAGGATGTTCCAATGCCTTTTTGTTTCTCTTGGTCATAGGAAATCTGTACTATTAAGAGGGAACCCACATCGGAAGGTAATGGGTGAATCAAGTCACGTACACAGATACTTTGCACCCACTATATTGCCTCTGTTCATGGAGAGATAGGTCCCCTTTCATTCCTCCTTATGTGTAGACTCATCCACAGCGGTAGTACCGCCCTGGTAGGCGGTTGTACCGGTGGCCGGTAGTTCCGGTCGAACCACCGCCCCAAGTACCACTCAGGGGTGATACCTTCTATACTGGGTGCGGTGGTAGACCGGTGGTGGCCCGGAAGTACCGGTGTTCTTCTCACAAAACCGGTACTACCGGTGTTCCGAGCGGTAGTACCGCTCTGACGGCCATCACACAGAAACTATCTGCCTGGCGGTAGTTCCGGCCCAACCACCGTTCCAACTACCGCCCTTGCTTGAAACCTTCTGGTTTCTAAGCGATAGTTGACCGGTGGTGGGGCGGTAGTTTCGGTTTTCTCCGGAAGACCAGTACTACCGGGTGAGCCACCGGAAGTACCGCCTTGGTGTCATGGGCGCAGTTTCCTTCTCTCACCGGTACTACCGGTTGGGTAAGCGGAAGTACCGGTCCTATGTAATTCTGCACATAACAGTTGGATTGGTGGAGACCCTATTTAAGGAGGCCCTTCTCCCACCTCCTTCTTATCTCTTGCCTCTCTCTCTCCACCGTTAATGCCATTGAAGCTTTCTTGCCCGATCTCTCTCCCTAGCCAACCAAACTTGTTGATTTGCTAGGGATTGAAGGAGGAGACCTAGATCTACACTTCCACCAAAGGAAACTTGATTCCCCCATACTTTGTTGTGTGGATTTTGTTACTCTTGGGTGTTTGAGCACCCTAGACGGAAGAGGTCACTTCGGAGCCACAATCCATTGTGGTGAAGCTCCGGGGTTTCGTTGGGAGCCTCCAATTAAGTTGTGGAGAGAGCCCCAACCTTGTGTGTAAAGGTCCGGTTGCCGCCTTCAAGGGCACCACTAGTGGATTCACGGCACCTTGCATTGTGTGAGGGCGTGAGGAGAATACGGTGGCCCTAGTGGCTTCTTGGGGAGCATTGTGCCTCCACACCGCTCCAACGGAGACGTACTTCCCCTCAAAGGGAAGGACCTTCGATATCACATCCTCGTCTTCACCGTCTCCACTTGTGGTTATTTCTTACCTTTACTTATGCAAGCATTACTTGTTTAAATCCTACAGCTTGCTTGTGAAGTTGTTATCTTTACTTTCTGTTAGTTGTCATCTTAGTAGCATATCTAGACAACTTACTTTGACGCTTAATTTAAAGTGGTTAAGAAAAGCTAAAAATTGTTAGTTGCCTATTCACCCCCCCCTCTAGTCAACCATATCGATCCTTTCAATTGGTATCAGAGCCTCGTCTCTTTTCAAGGACTTTACCGTCCAAAGAGTATGGGTGACAACGTAGTCGAGACGGAGGATCATTCCGGTGGAACTCCGTCCTTGCCTACGTCAGATGGGGGAGCCTCGGTCTCTCGTGAGGAGTTCAATGTGGCCTTGACCACATTGAAAGAGTCACTAGCGAGCGAGGTCAAAGGCATGTTTAAAGATTTGCTTGAGGGGCTTAAATTATCCACCGCACCGTTGGAAGTGGTTCGTCCCGCTACCAACGTGTCGGAGGCTAATCCCGACAAGGGAGAAGCTAGTAGTGAACAAGCCCCTGTTACTAAGAATGAGAGTGGGATCTTTGCCCACTCCGCTCCTCCTACTCACTATGGAGGACCCGTTCCCGCACCGCATTTAAATTCCGTTGGGCCTCCTCCCAAGTTTATCAAAAATTCTGATTTTGCTACTTGGGTGTTTCGTTTCAAACGTCATATAAATCATTGTTATACTAATCTTTGTAGAATCATTGAGCAAGGTTTTTATCCGCGTGATCCCGACAACATGACTCCAAGAGAAACTGCGGATCATCAATTCAACAAGTCCGCTCTTTGCATTCTTCAAGATGCCATCCCTCCTGAAGACATTGCACATCTTCGACCCTTCACTATGGCCAAGGAAGCTTGGGAGCATGTTGGCACGATGTACAAGGGAAGCACTAGTATTCAACGCTCCAACTATGAAGTTGTGCAAGATGAAGCCGATGAGTTTGCTATGATCGAAGAAGAAGATCCTCGTGAACTTTATCGGAGATTAACTACCCTTGCGGTCTCTCTTCGAGATCATGGCAGTAAGGACACGGATGCCAATTGGATCAAGCGCAAGTTCCTCAAGGCCATGATGCCCTATCATAAGGCTATGTCCTCTGTCATTCGTCAAAGACCGGACTTCCACCACTTATCCTCAAATGAAGTGTTGGATGAGTTTGTTGCCATGAGGATCTTGGATATGACCGCCGACAATGCGGTCTTAAGAGCTTAATGATCGAAGAAGCCTAATCTTGCCCTGAAGGCCAAGGCTTGTGTGGAAGAAGAGGAGGTGGAGGATGATGATGAGTGTAGCCCCGAGGACACCAAATATGCCTATCATGAGCACATGGCTCTTGCTTCAAGGCAATTCTGGGGCAACAAGAAGAACACAAGACCCAACTTCAACAGGAACAACTCAAGTGGAAACAAGGGCAAGCAACGGGTGAGGACATGCTTCAACTATGGAAATGTAAGCCACTTCGTTGCGGATTGCCCATATGAGAAAAGAGAAGACTTTGGAGGCAAGCTTATCCGGAAGGACAAGTCAAAGTCATATCCCAACAAGAACAACTTCAACAAGAAGACTCCTCCTAAAGGGTTGGTGGCCCAAGAAAAATATGTTGAGGATGATGATAATGATGAAGATGATGAGGTGGTCACCATGGCCACAATTGCTATTGCTACTACTCCGCACTCATCTCTCTTCGACTCACCAAATGAGAACATCACCGCCAAGTGTCTCATGGCCAAGGCCACCAACAAGGTAACCCCAAACATCAATACTACTATCTCTTCTAATCCTTCATTGACGAATTGTATTGATGAGAGTGAGGGTGCTAAGGAGGGAGAGAATGAATTTGAGTTGTTCATGAAAAATCTCAAGGGCAAACCCAAGAAGCATTTTGTTGGTCTCTTGGAACAACTCGGTGAGGCCAACGACATGATCGAGGCTCATGAGGAAACCATTACTAAAATGGAAGGACATAGTCGAGACTATGCCGATGAGATATCGGATCTCTCTAACGCCCTAGAGGAAGAGCGTGGTCTTCGTTTGGCTCTTGAGGAGTCACACAACGATGATCATGCTAAATTAAAGAAAGATCTTGATCATGCTTTAGTTGTCTCTCGTGTGCTTAATTCCGAGAAGGCAAAACTTGAGGTTGACCATGCTAAACTCAAAGAAGAGTTTGTCATACTTGACAAGGCTCACAAGTCCTTGAAAGGTATGCATGTTACTCTCAAGGAGTCTCATGATCAACTCCAAGTTTCGCTAACCAAGGAAAAGGCTATCTTTCCTCGCATGGTATTAATCGATAATGCAAATGCTACTAACCCATGTTGCGAGCATGTGCATCTTGTTGAAGAAAATGCCGAGTTGAAGAAGCAACTTGAGAAAGGCCTTGTGACATGTATACAAGGTGAGAAGAACCTCAACAACCTTTTGAGCAATCAAAAGGAGGTTGTGGCAAAGGAAGGAATTGGGTTTGTTCCTAAGCCCAAGGAGAAGAAGAATGACAAGACCAAGCAACCACCCCCTCTCTGACAAACTTTTGTGAAAGAAGGAGAGGGCACATCAAAGAAGAAGAAAATGGTGAAAAGTGGTGGTGTCAAGAAAAACTCCACCATACCATCAAACATGGCCGGCGACTTTAATCCTTCATATGTTTTATGTCGTGCTAGTGATGGTCATGTGTTTGCTAAATTTGTTGGTTCTTCTTATGAGTACATTGAATGGTCCATTTGGGTTCCTAAGACCCCTGTTACTAACCTCAAAGGACCCATTACCAAATGGGTACCTAAATCCCAGCATTGATATCTTGTAGGAGTTTGCTTCCGGTGGGGGATCATGGTTGCTCGATAGCGGAGCCACAAATCATATGACCGGAAGCAAAGACTTGGTGGTGGATGTGAATCTAGGTTCATCTATGGCCACCAATGTCGAATGGGGTGATGCTTCATCTTCTAAGGTATTGGGGCTCGGCAAGGTTGTTGTCTCTCATGATCTCACGATCGAGAAAGTCATGCTTGTTGAGTCTCTTGCATACAATCTACTTTCTGTTCGCCAACTTGCACTCATGGGCTTTGCTACATTCTTTGATATTGATACCGTGGCCCTCTTGTGGAGCAAGACTCTTAAAGTAGCCTATGTTGGGCATGTCGAGAACGGTCTTTATGTGGTAAACTTCTCGAAGCAACCCACTAAGGTCGCGACATGCTTAATGGCTAAAGTTGATGTGGGATGGCTTTGGCATCGCCGTTTGGCCCATGTCAATATGAGATATTTGCGAAGTCTTCTCAAGGGGGACCATGTCCGTGGACTAACAAATGTTAGCTTTGCCAAAGATCGTGCTTGCAGGGCCTGCATTGAAGGAAAGTTACATGAGTCGGCTCACCCTCCCACGAGTGTCATTTATTCAAAGATACCCCTAGAGCTCCTTCACATGGACCTCTTTGGGCCTCCATCTTTTGATAGTCTTGGGGGTAGAAAGTACTGCTTGGTGATTGTGGATGATTTCTCAAGATACACATGGGTATACTTCTTCAAGAAGAAGAGTGAGACCCAACAAACTGTCATCAACTTTGCAAATGAAGCTCAACGACAACATGAAGCAAAGATTTTGATGATCAGAAGTGACAACGGCACCGAGTTCAAGAACTACACCTTGGATGAGTTTCTCAGTGATGAGGGGATCAAACATCAATATGCAGCTCCCTATACCCCTCAACAAAACGGTGTAGCGGAGAGAAAGAACCGAACTCTGATGGATGCAGCGAGAACCATGATGGCAGAATTCAAATCTCCATACAACTTTTGGGCCAAAGCCATCAACACCGCTTGCCATGCATCAAATTGGCTCTACCTCCGCAAAGGCTTGAACAAAACTCCACATGAGATACTTACCGGTAACAAGCCCAATCTCAAGTACTTCCGGGTATTCGGGTGTAAGTGTTTCATTCTCAAGAAAGGTGTTCGCTTGTCTAAATTTGAATCTAGAGCTCACGAGGGCATATTTGTTGGTTATGCTACAAACTCTCATGCTTACCGTGTCCTCAACAAGTCCAACGGACTCATTGAGGAGACGAGTAACGTAGAGTTTGATGAAAATAACGGCTCCCAAGTGGAGCAAAGTGGTACTTGTGATGTAGGTGATGAAATTCCTCCTCAAGCCATAAGAAGAATGGGTGTTGGATATATCCTACCCATTGAGGAACCCCTTGTGGCCAAAGGAGAAGGACAATGTTCCACTCAAGTGGAACCATCACCAACCCAAGACCCACACGCTTCCGAAGAACAAAGTGAAGGCCCTCAACCGGACGAACAAGGCCAAGTGCAAGATCAATCACAAGATGGTGGAGAGCTACCAAATGATGCACAAGGCCAAGTTATGTCCTCCGAGCAAGATCAAGGTCAAGAGGAAGCTCAAGATCAAGATCTAGCTCCTGGCGACGCTCAAGATGATCAACTCAATGCTCCTCAGTTATCTCTTGAAGAGCAATTAGAGCGTCGTGCTGCAAAAGTTGCCTCCAGGCTTGCTTCCAGAGAACATCACATGGAGAACATTCTAGGAAGCGTCAAAAGGGGGGTAAGCACTCGTAGACAATTAGCAAACTATTGTGCTCATCAAGCTTTTGTCTCATGTGTTGAACCTCAGAAGGTTTATGAGGCGCTCGAAGACCCTGATTGGCTCAATGCCATGCATGAAGAACTCCATAACTTCGAGCGCAACAAGGTGTGGCGTCTGGTGCCAAGGCCAAAGGAGAACCATAATGTCATTGGAACCAAGTGGATCTTTAAGAACAAGCAATATGCTCATGGCATTGTCATCCGCAACAAGGCGCGTCTGGTGGCTCAAGGCTACTCCCAAGTCGAGGGTATCGACTACGGTGAAACCTTTGCCCCCGTTGCTCGTCTTGAATCTATTCGTTTGTTGCTTGCCTATGCTTCCCATCATAACTTTAAATTGCAACAAATGGATGTGAAAAGTGCATTTCTTAATGGTCCTATTAATGAGTTGGTGTATGTTAAACAACCCCCGGGGTTTGAGGATCCTAAGCTCCCCAATCACGTGTACCAACTCGATAAGGCACTCTATGGCCTTAAACAAGCCCCACGTGCGTGGTATGAGCATCTTACCGAGTTGTTACAAGATCGTGGGTTTGAAATTGGGAAAATCGACCCCACTCTTTTTACTAAGAAGGTCAAAGGGGAGTTGTTTGTATGCCAACTATATGTTGATGATATTATCTTTGGTTCTCCTAACAAAGCTTTCAATGATGAGTTCGCCGCACTCATGACCACACATTTTGAGATGTCCATGATGGGAGAGTTGAAGTACTTCCTTGGGTTTGAGATCAAGAAAAGAAGAGAAGGGATCTTCATCAAACAATCCAAGTATACTCAAGACATGCTCAAGAGGTTCAATCTTAGTGATGTCAAGCCGGCGACTACTCCTATGCCAACCAAGTGCCAACTTGACATCGATCCCAATGGTAAAGCGGTGGATCAAAAGGTATATCGCTCTATGTTCGGTTCCTTGCTTTACCTTTGTGCATCTAGACCGGATATTATGTTGAGTGTGGGAATTTGTGCACGGTTTCAAGCCTCACCTAAGGAAAGTCACTTTGTGCCTGTCAAGCGAATCTTTCGATATTTGGCTCATACCCCAAACTTTGGCTTATGGTACCCAAGAGGAGCAAACTTCAACCTTGTTGGTTTCTCTGATTCTGACTGGGCGGGAGACAAAGTGGATAGGAAGTCCACTTCTGGAGGGTGCCAATTTCTTGGTTGCTCTCTTGTTAGTTGGTCTTCCAAAAAGCAAAGTTGTGTGTCTCTCTCGTCCACTGAAGCAGAGTATGTGGTTGTTGGCAGTTGTTGTGCTCAACTCTTATGGATGAGGCAAACTTTAAAGGATTACGGTGTCACTTGTGACAAAGTGCCTCTCTGGTGTGACAATGAAAGTGCCATCAAGATCTCTCCCAACCCGATGCAACACTTCAAGACGAAGCATATAGAGATTCGGTATCACTTCATCCGGGATCACATAAGGCAAGGAGAGATCGAGCTTCACTATGTCAACACTCATGATAACCTTGCAGACATCTTCACGAAGCCGTTGGATGAAGCAAGATTTCGCGAGTTAAGGCATGAGCTAAATATCATCGATTTGAGCAATGTGGCTTGAGCACGTGCACACCCCACCATACTCATCATACTGTCTAATCTAGGTGTAGGCATGGAAATAGGGGGAGTGGTGTTCTCTCAATGAACTCACCCTCCCCCCATTATGCATAAATTGATATGCTTTTCACATTCGTCATTTTTTATGACACTTGTGTTTCAAAGACGAGTTTTGGTTATGGACCGAAGGATAATTCTTCGCGGTGCCATGCCAATTGACTCTAACATAGGTGGCTCCGGCCACCGCCCTCAGGCTTGTTTGGTTTCTGGCTTTCGTGTTTTTCCCATACTACAGTGACTTGCTCCATCCTAAGCCATCTCATCCAAGCCATCTACTCCAAATGTACACAAGCTTGTTATCATGGAGTGACTGGGTGCTCCCTGGCGGTACAACCGGTGGTACAAGTGGTTCTACCGCTTGATCACCTGGTTACAGCCCATCGATTGTACCGGTCAAGAGCCAGCGGTTCTACCGCTGGTACTCTGACCTGTGCCCCTGGCCGGTACTACTGGTGTTGGTTTGCGGAACTACCGCCTGGCGCGGAAGTACCGCTGCAACCACCTGGTAGCATCCGGAGCGGTACTACCGGTCCCCGGACAGGTACTACCGGTGGCTGAATAGGGCGGGTATATAAGGCATAGGCTGAAGAGGTTTTCCCCTTCACTCGTCCATTCTTTTGCCCTAGCCACCGGGTGCTCCACTCCCTGCCCCGTAGCGCCCTCCGGCACTTCGGATCCGTCGGCCCTTCACCGGATCTGCTCCATGGAGGCCGCCTCCCTTTCGATCTCCTCCCATGGATACCGGTATTGCCCTACTTCTCCTTTTGTTAGGGTTCTTCTTGGATCCTTCTTCTAGGGCAATACGTGTATTCCCTCATTTTTGGCTAAATGTTTTGAGGGAGAGATCCGTATAGATTCCTATTCACTTGTGCGTAGTTAATAATAGACATCGTGCATGTAGTTTTGAGATCGGGTGGTTCCCTCCCCTACTTGGCAGATCCGCTCTCAGCGGTACTACCGGTCACACGACCGGTACTACCGCCGGTCCGGAACTACCGGTGCTGTTACCGGAACTACCGGTTGCTCTGAATTTATATGCACTGTCTCTATTCTCCTTACGTACTTGTGAATTATTCTTCTGATCTTGTGTACATTCCTCTCATCTTTTATGGGTTGCTATGTGTTCTCCGTGTGCGTTTGCAGGTGGCTCTAGCTCTCGTACTAGTCAGTTTGCCAAGAGAAAGGCCCGTAGGGTCAAGAGGTCAGTAGTTGATGAAGACGTTCCCGAGGTTGTGGTCCCCTCCAAAACAACTCGCCGGGAAAAGTCAGTTGCTGCCAAGCAGCGTGCAGCGCTTCCTATGTACAAGTGGAAGCTTCCGGACTGGGAGAAGATTCATTTTCAAGACCCCTACACCGCACCACCTCCTCCACACTGGAATAATCCTCAATTCCGCAATGAAATGCAATTGAGGATTGTGGATGAAATCTTCGAGCACCATAAGAACAAGTTCACCCGGATGTGGTCCATTGATCTTGCAAAGTGAGAAGCAGCCCCGATTACTTTGGAGAGGCTCTGGAGGTCTGTGAGGGGTTTGATTTGGTCAAGCTCATGGAGCTGCAATGTGACTTTGATGTGGAACTCATTCATCAGTTCTATTCTACTGTCCACTTCGGCAGTGACGATCAGCGTCACCTTTCATTTATGTGCCGGGATGAGTTCTTCCGTGTTCCCTGGAGTGCCTTCTGTAATGCTCTGGGATATGATGGCACTGGCTTGGAAGGTCAAGGTGGTCTCCGTCCTCACGACCGAGCCAACCCCATGGATAAAGTGAAGCTAGCACCTATGTATATCCTTGGTCATGGCATTGTAGGTAAATCCAATGATCTTCTGCCAGTCTATGACATTCTACACCATGTGTTCCGATGTGTGCTGCTGCCCAAAGTTGGGAACCAGGATGACATTTATGGTTATCTGGTGGATTTGCTTGTGGCCATGAAGACCAAGCGAGGCAAGGGCATCACTTTTGATGTGTCCAAATGGATGTGGGAGGAGATGTACAACTGTGCATGGTACCGCAAGGTACCGATCTACGCTCCCTTTGTGATGCGCTTTCTATACTCGGTTTGGGAAGTTCAGAGGCCTGGAGAGCCTCTTTCTACTCCGGATAGGATCACGGAGCATGAGGTCAAGGTGTTGAGACAAAAGAAACATAAAGCTCCTAGATTCGCCGTGGGAAATGAGGAGGATGTTTTTGCTACCTCGGATGATGATGACTTTGAGTTAGAAGCTGGGGCCAAGCCTTCTTGGGTGGAGAAGCTTACTGCCAAGGTCAAGAAGACCTTCTGCCTGCAGGCCCACATCCAAAAGAAGCTCTACAAGGCTCATGTGACAGAGAAGATGGCACGCCGCCGGCAGATTCAGATGATGAAGCACCTCAATGTGCCTGATGTGAAGAGTGGCTCCGAGAAAAGCATCACTCCTGAGGATAAGTGGTGTCTGGCCAACTGCCAGTGGTCTGATGATGAGCCTACAGCTTCCACTACTCGAGCGACTGCGGATGCGATGGAGACTGAGGCTGAGGCTGCTGAGGACGATGAGGACACGGAGGACTCTGACGATGGTGACTCGGATGACTCTCTGGCGACAGGCGAGGAGCTTTACTGAGCCCTGGGGCATTAGTATCGCTCTTTTCCTTTTTGGTGCTTGATGCCAAAGGGGGAGAGTTGAGAATTGCGAGGTCACGGGAGTTGCATGGGTGTTTCTTGGTGTTTTTCTCTTTCCTGTGAACTTCAGTAGCATGGTGTAAGACATCTTATCTAAGTTATCTATGCACTTATGTCTTTAGCTCTATGCAATCATATGCTCTGTTGAATATTTGTTTTGATTATGGTCACTGGTTGGTCTATAAAACCTAGGGGGATCATAGATCCTAGTTTGAGTACTTTTGCATTCCAAAAGCAAACTCTAAATAAGTGCTCACACTCAGGGGGAGCTCTGTCTACATTCTATAGACCCCCGTGATTGTCTTGTGGTTGTCATCATTCACCAAAAAGGGGGAGATTGTAAGGGCATCTCTTGCCTAAGGTTTTGGTGATGATGACAATCCTTGTGTGGACTAATCGTGCGTCAATATTACTCAGGTTTACAACATGTGGCACAAGACGGTTAGGCCTACCCTCGTTAAGGAAAAGATCAAAGACGGATGTTCCGATGCCTTTTTGTTTCTCTTGGTCATAGGAAATCCGTACTATTAAGAGGGAACCCACATCGGAAGGTAATGGGTGAATCAAGTCACGTACACAGATACTTTGCACCCACTATATTGCCTCCGTTCGTGGAGAGAGAGGTCCCCTTTCATTCCTCCTTATGTGTAGACTCATCCACAACGGTAGTACCGCCCTGGTAGGCGGTTGTACCGGTGTCCGGTAGTTCCGATCAAACCACCGCCCCAAGTACCGCTCAGGGGTGATACCTTCTGTACTGGGTGCGGTGGTAGACCGGTGGTGGCCCGGAAGTACCGGTGTTCTTCTCACAAAACCGGTACTACCGGTGTTCCGAGCGGTAGTACCGCTCTGACGGCCATCACACAGAAACTATCTTCCTGGCGGTAGTTCCGGCTCAACCACCGTTCCAACTACCGCCCTTGCTTGAAACCTTCTGGTTTCTAAGCGGTAGTTGACCAGTGGTGGGGCGGTAGTTCCAGTTTTCTCCGGAAGACCAGTACTACCGGGTGAGCCACCGGAAGTACCGCCTTGGTGTCATGGGCGCAGTTTCCTTCTCTCGCCGGTACTGACGGTTGGGTAAGCGGAAGTACCGGTCCTATGTAATTCTGCACATAACGGTTGGATTGGTGGAGACCCTATTTAAGGAGGCCCTTCTCCCACCTCCTTCTTATCTCTTGCCTCTCTCTCTCCACCATTAATGTCATTGAAGCTTTCTTGCCCGATCTCTCTCCCTAGCCAACCAAACTTGTTGATTTGTTAGGGATTGAAGGAGGAGACCTAGATCTACACTTCCACCAAAGGAAACTTGATTCCCCCATACTTTCTTGTGTGGATTTTGTTACTCTTGGGTGTTTGAGCACCCTAGACGGAAGAGGTGACTTCGGAGCCACAATCCATTGTGGTGAAGCTCCGGGGTTTCGTTGGGAGCCTCCAATTAAGTTGTGGAGAGAGCCCAACCTTGTGTGTAAAGGTCCGGTTGCCGCCTTCAAGGGCACCACTAGTGGATTCACGGCACCTTGCATTGTGTGAGGGCGTGAGGAGAATACGGTGGCCCTAGTGGCTTCTTGGGGAGAATTGTGCCTCCACACCGCTCCAACGGAGACGTACTTCCCCTCAAAGGGAAGGAACATCGATATCACATCCTCGTCTTCACCGTCTCCACTTGTGGTTATTTCTTACCTTTACTTGTGCAAGCATTACTTGTTTAACTCCTATAGCTTGCTTGTGAAGTTGTTATCTTTACTTTCTGTTAGTTGTCATCTTAGTAGCATATCTAGACAAATTACTTTGACGCTTAATTTAAAGTGGTTAAGAAAAGCTAAAAATTGTTAGTTGCCTATTCACCCCCCCTCTAGTCAACCATATCAATCCTTTCAGAGGTGGTGACCAGTTCGTGCTTCCAACTTCGTGCGTGGTTGTGTGGATTGGAAACTAAGAGTGTCGTTGGGAGAATACTTCTTGTTGGTTGTTGCATATGCAGTAGCTTGATTTATATTGGTCTTGTCAGGTTGCACTAGTCACCCTTTACCCGACAACGTTATTGGCTGGGATTGAGGGTTTCCTTCGCACCTGATGCGGCTTGAAGCTACATCAGTATTTCCCCAAAGAGGAAGGGATGATGCAGCACATCGACGTTAGGTATTTCCATCAGTGATGAAACCAAGGTTATCGAACTAGTAGGAGAACCGAGCAACAATACGTAAATGGCACCTGCACACAAATAACATATACTCACAATCCAACGTACTAAAGGGGTTGTCAATCCCTTTCGGGGTAACGGCGCCAGAAATTGGCAAATGAGCGTGAATAAACCGTAGTAGATTGATATATCAAACGCCAAATAAAATAAATAAGAATAAATTCCAGCAATGTATTTTTTATTTTTGGTTTAATAGATCTGAAAATAAAAGCAAAGGAAAATAGATTGCAAAGGCAAATAATATGAGAAAGAGACCCGGGGCCGTAGGTTTCACTAGTGGCTTCTCTCGAGAAAAATAGAAAACAGTGGGTAAACAAATTACTGTTAGGCAACTGATAGAACTTCAAATAATCATGACGATATCCAGGCAATGATCATTATATAGGCATCACGTCCAAGATTAGTAGACCGACTCCTGCCTGTATCTACTATTATTACACCACACATCGACCGCTATCCAGCATGCATCTAGTGTATTAAGTTCATGGAGAAACGGAGTAATGCAATAAGAACGATGACATGATGTAGACAAGATCTATTTATGTAGAAATAGAACCAATCGTTTTATCCTTAGTAGCAACGACACATACATGTCGGTTCCCCTTCTGTCACTGGGATCAAGCACCGTAAGATCGCACCCACTACAAAGCACCTCTTCCCATTGCAAGATAAATAGATCAAGTTGGCCAAAAAAACAAATATCGGAGAAGAAGTACGAGGCTATAAGCAATCATGCATATAAGAGATCAAAGAAACTCAAATAACTTTCATGGATAAAAAGAGATAGATCTGATCATAAACTCAAAGTTCATCTGATCCCAACAAACACACCGCAAAAAGAGTTACATCATATGGATCTCCAAGAGACCATTGTATTGAGAATCAAACGAGAGAGAGGAAAAGCCATCTGGCTACTAACTACGGATGCGAAGGTCTACAAAGAACTACTCACGCATCATCGGAGAGGCACCAATGAAAGTGGTGAACCCCTCCGTGATGGTTTCTAGATTGGATCTGGTGGTTCTGGACTCTGCGGCGGCTGGAATTAATTTTTGTCAGCTCCCCTAGGGTTTCTGGAATATTGGGGTATTTATAGAGAAAAGAGGCGGTCTGGGGGGCACCCAGGTGGGCACAACCCACCAGGGCGCGCCTCAGTCTCCAGGCGTGCCCTGGTAGGTTGTGCTCCCCCCGGAGCAGCCCCCAGGTGCTTCTTCGGCCCATTGGTTGTCTTATGGTCCAAAAAAAATCCACAAAAAGTTTCGCTACATTTGGACTCCGTTTGTTATCAATTTCCTGCGATGTACTCCCTCCGTCCCGAAATATAGGAACGTTCTCCAGATTTCCAACAAGATCGATTTGTGTCCAAAAGACATTTCTGCCCATCGATCGTCTTCCCCCTGATCGTCTTCCTCCATCCCACGCACCAGGGAATTCAAATTCAAAATCCTCCATGGCACCAGGTGCCCAGGCGACCTCTGTTCTTCCGCGTGCGTAGCTCCTCCACCGCGCCACAGCGCCCCCATATCCTCCTCGCCGCGACGCCTCCAGCTACTCGCCCAGACCCCTCCAGCTACTCGCCCAGGCCCCGAGCTCCTCCTCGCCTAGTCCCTAGTTCCGCCTCGCCCAAGCATCGAGCTCCTCCTCACCCAGGCCCCAGCGCCTCCTTACCTAGGCCCGGAGCTCCTCCTCACCCGGGGCCCAGGGCATCCTGCTCGCCACACCCAGCGGCTCCGGTTGCAGCAAAATCAAAAGAGAAGCAGCAAAATTAGCAGAAGATCACAATTACTAGCAGCAAAATCAGTAGAAGATCAAAATCAGCAGAAGATCATAGGTGCTGGCAGCAAAATCAAAATAAGAGTACAAAGTGCACCTAGCAGCAACATCAACAGAGAAGCAGAGTTGACAACAATTATGAGGAAAATCAACAAAGGATTGATTGATGTTGCTATGAGAGAGTATTGGTTCATGTTCCTGTGATAGAATTGGCAAGGTTCCCGTCCCTGTGAGAAAGAATTGGGTCACGTTACAAAGATAAGGTACTACAGAAAATTGGGTCCCTGGAGTATTTCAGTAATGCTTCAATTGTTTGAATGAATTTGACAGCAAGAGTATACTATTAAGTGCAACAATACTGTCAATAGCAACATCAATTTGCATGAGTAGAAATTTGCATAATTTTCATATGGAGTAAACTGTCAATAGCAGGGAATTCAAAATGCTAAAGAAGTTACTCTTGCAGTCAACAATCAGCAAATGGCAATAAGCCAATAAACTTTCATGAAAGAAATCATCCATGCATACTGTCAAATGAGTGTCAATCTATACTCCACATGTAGCTCTAGCTCCTAGGAGTAAAGTAGAGTAACACGGTTACCTGTAGCTCCAGCTCCAAACTCTTGAACTCCAACTCCAAAATTAACTTTGTTAATATCAATTCTACAGCAGAGAAGATGGTTCTCCCAAATCTGAACTACACTCCACCTGGACAAGAAGAAGAAGAAGATGATGTTAACATGCAAGATGAAGATATGAATATGCAAAATGAACAAGAAGAAGAACAAATACAAGTAGAAGCAGAAGGTATACTTCATGTTAACTGAATTCAGTTAAGTAAAACCACTTTGCTGAATTTAAATGCTCCTAGGTGCATATATATTCAGCAAAGTGATAGTGGAATCACTTTGCTGAATTTGAATGCTCCTAGGTGCATTTAAATTCAGCAAAGTGCTAGTAATATCACTTTGATGAATATAAATGCACCTAGGTGCATTTAAATTCCACAACGTGCTTTTAAAGGCACTTAGATGAATTTAAACGCACCTAGTTGCATTCGAATTCAGCAAAGTGATTTTAAAGGCACTTTGCTGAATTTATATGCACCTAGGTGCAGCAAAATGCCTTTAAAATCACTTTGCTGAATATATATGCACCTAGGTGCATTTAAATTTAGCAAAGTGCTTTTGAAGTCACTTTGCTGAATTTAAAATGCACTAAGCACTTTGCTGAATTTAAATGCACCTAGGAGTAGTTAAGTGCATTTTGCTGAATTTATATTCACCTAAGTGCATTTCCTTGTTACATTGCTATTGTGTTGAGCAACCAAAGAAGCAAAGAAAATCACTAACAGATGAGAAGAGGTATGTCGCTTACATGGCTATGCAAGTCCCAAGTATGAAAGGAGGCGGGGACTTGAATGGGAAGGATAAGCAGTATGTGGCTGCATTGTTTGAAGTACACATCCAACTTATTCGGTCAATTTGGAGGACAACAAATGAACAAATTTCTCTTGGTCAGGAGGTGGACGTGTCAAACAGAAAAAAAAGAAATTGTGGCAGAAAAGCGATTGATGGCTTTTTATCACAAATTCCAATAGTTCCACTGAATAGAAGGTTGACCATACGATCACTTGCTGCTGCACTAGGTGTCAGTCGAACCACACTACACAGGTGTAATGCCCAGGATGGGACTATATCTCCTACGTGTCGAGGCACGACTTAAAGATATAAGCCCATCCTAGGCATTACAAGTTGGTATCAGAGCCTTCTCCGACCTAGAAGCCCCCACTGATTGATCGAATCGTTGACGGTTGAGTCTAGGCACACACTTGAAAATATTTTGAGTCCTATATTTATATCGGAGAGTAGGATTTCTTTGCTCCTCATCCCCTTTCATTCTGGTGAGGACTCCTGACGATTACTCTTGCCTCTTCTACTTTCAAAAATTGCACCAATTTTTTTTAGGATCTCGCGAGTATTGTTTGGATTGTTTCGATGTCTTTGTGACGAGAACATTGTTCTCGATGCCTCCTGTCATTAGGGGTTGTGGCAGTGTCCCGGGGAGTTGAGCTCCGAGGTGTTGTCGTCACAAATCCATCGCGGCAGTACTAGAATACTTAAGACGGCCGACATCGAAAACTCTCCTATGTGGTTAGTGGCAAGATAACACCGACATCATCCAGTACTGGGGAGGTAGTTCGAGAGTATTGCCATAGCTTGTATAGTGGATGCGTTTCGAAGGTCCGAGGTAAACAGTTTCCGAGAACAACTGGTTATGTGTTGAAGGATGGATACACCTGGATGTAGGTTTAGAGTTGATTGCGCGGTGCTTCCCGTGTATCCCCAACACCTGATTGCATAACTGGAAACTTTCGGAAATTATTAGGTGGGTTCATCCAGTAGTTCTAGGCATTCTTCCAACAGATGCACGATATGAAGTTTGGGGTTCTACATTGAGTGAAGTGGTTTTATGGACTTGTTCTGATCGGGAGTTGCATCTTAAAGGGTCCTTGGCTATGCTGATCCGGGGATTGCAAAACCCTTTTGTAACATGTTCCATGAGCTTTCAGCACGAAGATGTCGAACGAAGCTTATATCTTGTATTTGTTCAATCTGATATTTGTTCCTTTTTATTTATCTTTTGTTCTTCCAAGTGGCTTCTCGTCGAGTTGATGTACCTGCGGAATTCATTCGTTCAATCCTCTGTTCGAATGATATTGTGAAGATCATGTTGCATATCTATCCTTTGTTGTTGTTTTGATTCTGGTATTCGAGTTGCTTCGATGTCAAATGTTGATTCCATACCTTTCCTAATCGGTATTCTCATATTTCTATGGGAGTGCTAATCCTTCTTGATCATCAAGATCTTCATGTTAATCTTTTCAACCGGTGTGCCTTCTTTTCAAGTTATTCCATACGGACGTCGTTGAGAAATCTGACGATTTGTCTGTTTCATTCATCCCAAGTTGTCTTTGTTTTCCCCACCCTCCCACCCTTCTTCTTCTCGGAGCAAGGAATTCTCAGTTCAAGTATCCATTTTATTCATGTGATATTTCTTCATTCTTTTCCTTCAATGTTCTTATCCGGTGATTTATCGTGAAGATGCTCAACAGCTTCAAGTTCATCATTCTTTTGTTCTCATATTCTTCTCCGGTGGATGTAATTCAAGATTTCGATGTTGATCTTATCCTTTTCCTCATTTCACAATGTTTTCTTATTCCGGTGCACCAATTAATCATTCCCCTCTTGTTATTCATATCCGGAGTGCTGAAGATTCATAATTCTATTCTTAATCCATTCAAGCTATTTTTGAGGATTGTTATCTTATTCAAGCCATTTAATTCAACCGATGCAATATCTCTCAAGTAATCTTTTCAACGGTGATTTCTTTGAGTGGGCCCTAACCCACAGGTCTTTTCCAGGATCTTACCTGACTCTTCTTTCCGGAGTTATTCTAAAATTCTTTTCAAAGTGTGACATAAGAATGATCCCATCAATCACATGCTTTCTCCAAGATCGCTTTCAAATTCTTTTCTTCATTGGTTCAACCTTTTTAATTCTTCATTCCGGAGTGCTCAACAATTCTTATGACATTTCTCGTCTTCATTCTCAACATTTGAAGACCGAAGAAGTGTTTCTCTTAAATATTAGCCCGTCTTCTTGAAGATTCGTGGTTCTAGCTTCATGCCATCCTCTTTATTGTTCTGATTGTGAGGAATTCTTTTATGCCATCCGAAGCTTTTCATGAATTCTTTTCTTTGTGATCCTCCGAAGGCCATCATCTCAGAATATTTCTTCGTTCTCAGTTTTCAACTTCGTCCTCCAAATATTCTTCATTGATGCCCCTTCGTTCGTCTCCCTATTCTTACGGTGGTTCTTTCAAGTTTTTCCTTCCGTTGTTATTGTTTAATTCACTCGTTCTTTTCACAATCCTACCGGTGGTTCGTTGAAGATTTACCCAAGCTTGTGCTAGATCTCTCTTTAATTCTTTCCAAGGAGAATAAGTAGTATGCCAAATCCTTTGGTTGTCATCAATTTAAATTGGTGAAGGAGATGCATGACATAATTCTTATTCTTATTCCTTCAAGGTGATTTAATTCTTTTTGTCTGGAGCTTGTTCATCATATCATATCCTTGGTTCTAAATTCTTCATCTTGTTTTTCGGAGATCCAAGTTATTTCAATTATCATTTCAAAGCTCCATCTAATTCATCGCAGGCCTTGAATTTTATTCTTTTCGTCTTTCACTTCTCATGCTTTCTTTACCGGAGTTTTCATGGTGGTTCATCATCATTTATTTCATAATCGAAGTCTTCATCAAGATTCTTGTTGGAGCTCAAATATTTCTTCTTCTTGCATTTTGAAGTGCTATTCTTTCTACCTTATCTTTTCAGATGGTGTTATGTCATTCTTGACAAGTCCTTCATGAATTATGATTCACGAGTTATCAAGAATGAAATATTTAAACCCATCATTTTCTTTGTTCAGGAGATCCTTTCAACCCCTCTTTTTTTTATCCCTTGGAGTTATCTTGGGTTGTATTTCACCTAAAGCTTTCCCTAAGGATTGTTGTAATGTGGTGCTTATAAATGACCCAAGTTCTTCATTTATCATTCCGATGAAATAAGTTTATCGTCTCCTTGTTGATCTCAATCCAATCAAATGTTCTCCTCAGTGGCTGGTTATCACCTCTTAATTTTGAGATGTTTTCCATAAGCCCACATGAACCTCATTCGTTTCGTTGTTGATTTTCCATCAACCACGTTCAACCCTTCTTCGTAAGGATGCTCTTTCAATTCATTTTGAGAGAAGTTGTCATACTTTTCTCCGTTCATTTCTTTCATTGAACTATATTCTCTATTCTTTCATTCCGGAGGTACTGTGATGTTGCTATCTCCAAACCATCATCTCGTTTTTATCGAGATCATGTTCTTTTCCCTTGCTTATCACTTAACCGGAGTGTTGTATTCTTCATTCTAGTTCTCTCATCTTATCTAGTTTTGCCTCTCTTTTTAACCGGAGTGCTGTCTGAGTCTTTCTTACCCCTTGTGCCATCCTTTTATTGTTTCGGAGGCAAGATGTTGTTGATTTCATCAAGTATCATTCCATCTCCTCAAGTTCTTGTTCAATTCCTTCCATTTTCAGACAGAGTGCTGTCCGAATTCTGTCATTCTTATTCCTTGGCTATACCATTGCAGTTTCATATTCTTTTGGTTCCTAAGCTCTTGTTTCATGTCTTTCAACCTACAAGGTTCTCTTTGTGCTCCTTGTTCCTCTTTCTAACGGAGTGTTTCAACTTCGTTCATCTCCGTTGTATTCTTTTCCTTCAAGATTGTTCAACCTCTCAAGGTCCGTGGTTTCACTCGTCTGTCAAAGAAGCAACTTTGTTTTACCTCTTCCTCTTCCGTTTTTTTTACCCGGTGCTATCTCTAGGATCTCGGGTCGAGATCCTCTGTTAGTGTGGGAGAGTTGTGACGCCCGAATACCGACGTCCCAGAAGATTCCAGAAGATTCCCGAAGTTCCAGACGTTCCGGGCTGCCCGTGTGTTCTTTTGTGCTTGTGTTATTTTATTTTTGCATTGCATCATGTCATCATGCCATCATGTCATTTTTATTTTTTGCATCTCAACCTAAATAATCCGTGTGGACCTTCGGTCCATTTAAATCGAGGGAAGGATGTCTTCTCTTCAAAACATATCCTCCAAATATTATGGAGCTATTATAAATAATTATTCCGTTGTTGGAATTAACCGCAACACACTTGCATATATTCCCCATGCCTTTGCTACTTCGAGTTTCATCGTCAAAAACCTTGCCAACATTTCTTTTCTCAATTATCGAGGTTCCTCCAAAAACCTTAACATTTTTGGACACTTCTATAATCAAGTCTCAGTTCAAACCCATTTGAATTAAAATTCAAATGTGTTTGAATTTACATCCTTCTTTCATGCCACTTATAATTTTCTTGGATCATGCTTATTTTTATGAGCCCGGGAAAATTTAACCCATGCCCTAACCCTTTTTCTAACACCTCCTTCCTTTTTTTTCTCCTTTGCGGTTTTCTGTTTTTGTTTGGAAAGACAGCAGCAATTTAAAAAGGAAGAAACTCCTCCAGCCAGGCCTCCTGGCCCGTCTTCTCCTCCTCCCTCTGGGCCTCAGACCCTCCAGCCGGCCCGTTGGCCAACTCCTCACCCAAGGCCCATTGGCCCAACTCAGCCGCTCCCAGGCGACCGAACCCTAGCCCCGACCGGTTCGCTCATCTCTCCTCGCTCTCTCCCTTCTACCGCCGCCACCTGCTCCTCCCATCGAACCTTCCCCGAGCCCGCACTCTCCCTCCCGATTCCCCCTTGCCCCGACTCCATCGCCCTCTCGATCCAGAGCGCGCCCGCGCCTGGCGCCCGCGAGCAGTCCGCCGGAGCCGCTGCTCCTCCCTGAGCGCATCCCTCCTCTCCGCATCTCGAAGGCCGCGCGCCCGCGCCCCTCCCCTCTGGCGCCCAGCAAGGCCGGCCGGGAGCGCGCCCCAGCCAGAGCCTCCGTCGCCTCTTCCTCCATCTGCAGGCCGCGACGTTGCGCCCGCCCCCAAGCGTGCGTCCTACTGCCGCCCCGAGGCCCCTCCAGCACCGAGTGCCAGGAGACGGGTTCCAGCGCGTCGTGGCTTCCTCCAGCCGCAGCCCGTCGTCGCCAAGGCCGCCCCTCCGCTTCTGAGGTCTCCCTCCTCCGCGCCCTGCCTCGGCCAGGAAGCCGCCGCCGCGTCCCCGCCATGTACAGCAGCGCCGTTCCTCCCTCTGCCTCCAGGCCAGCACCGGCGCCCCAGCTCTCCGTGGAGCCGAGCTCCGAATCCTGCTGCTGTTGCCGCGTCTTTTTTTGCTTGCTGCATTTTTTCCCTGTTGATGCGGACCCTGCAGTTGAAACACCCGTCGGTCGCCGAGTTCCCTTCCGGATTCGTCAAGTTCGACTACCTCATGGACCGACAAGTACCACGATAAAGTACCTCGACGCCCGGAGCCATCGGAATCGTCAAGTACCCCGACATCGATGACATGAACAACTACGGAACGAGTTCCGCTACCGTCGCCCCGAAGATGTTGGGTTCATCAAGTCCCTCTCCGAAACGAACGTGTACCCCTACGTCGACGACGATCCCGACAAGTACCACTACCGTCGACATGTACATCTACGAGAACGTCTACTTCCGCTACCATCGCCCGAGTACAACTACCGCCACGTGAACGACTACTTCCTCTACTTCCACTACGCCTTCTTCCTCTATGTCTCGAACCGCCCCGAAAACGCACGCTTCGAAGGTATAACCCCGAGACGATGACCCGTGAGATGCTTGTTGGTTGTATGAAATGTTTCCCGTGTGTGCTCCGTGTCGTTTCGTCCGTTTGTCATGTTCCTCTGTTGCCTCGTCACCGACTCGTGGGAACCCGGTAACGGGATCACCCCACCTTTCATCTTGTTTCGCACGTTCACTCCACCTTTGCTTTTGCACCGGTCTCTCAATGAGTTACCGGAACCGATATGTTGCGTGGCATCATTTTCGGATCGTTGCCGTGGCACTCTTTCTTCCACCACGGTGACATATACTTCTTATCTTCTTCTTGTTAACCTTTAACTAAAAATTGCATAAACTTGTTCATGTCATCCGCATCATGTTAACAACATTAATATGTTATAATGTGTGTTTGTTGGTTATTTATAATTATTAAACATGCTCATGGGGATTTTCCGGTTATGTTGTTGTTATTTTCCGGCCTCATTTAAAATGTCTAAATAGTGTAGTTTCTTTATGCTTCACCTCATGCTATGTTAAAAAACATTTAATCTTGTCTTGTAAATAAACGAGAGTCAACTAAATAATTAAATGTGGTGTTTCGTCAATATGCAACTCGTTGCATATTGAGCTCCACTTAACTTGTAGTTTTGTTTGTGCACTTTGACATGCCATGCTTATTTAAACCGGACATGCATCATGCTTGCTTGTGCATCGTATGCCATGTTTAAGCTTGTGTGTTTACCGTGTTGTTTTCTTCTTTCCGATTGCTTCTCTTGTTAGCTTCGGTTTTGTTCCGGAGTTGTGAGGATTCACTCGACTTGTTGCTCCGTCTACTTCATGGATCTGTTCTTCTCCCTTGTGGAATCCCAGGCAAGATGACCGAACCCGGATACCATTACTATCTTTGCCTATTGCTAGTAGTCTCGATCTATAGTTTTGCCTCGATGCCCATGATCTTCTTGTCAGCCTCCTACTTGTAACCATTGCCATGTTTAACCAACCTACCTATGCAAACCGTTGCTTGGCTAAGTACGCTTCGCTCAGCCCCTCTTATAGCTTTGTTAGTTGCAGGTGAAGATTGAAGATGCTTGCCTCATGTTGAAGTTGTTGGGTTATATCACACTATATAAATGCTTAAAATGAAATCATCTATATACTGGCAAGGGTGGAAGGCTAAGCCTTTTGCTTGGTGTTTTGTTCCACTCATGCCGTTAGGAACCGTATAAACCGGTGTTATGTTCCTTGATTATGCGTTCCTAACACGGTTGGGGTGTATGGGACCCCCTCGATAAACCGCTAAGTGCTAAGTCTTTTCCAGCAAATCCCAACATTGGTACTATTTGCCTCATAATAACAACTTAATTAATTAATTAAATTTGCATAGGGGGTCGCGTCCCCGGGGATTCTTAATTCTACATAGCAGGGGGGGGCCAGTGCTGATGGTGTTGGTCCCAAACGGGGGTCCTGCAGGGCCACCACGGGGAAACTCGAGGATTGGCTCCTGTAGCATCACCCATCCGGTTGTGGCCTGAGACGAGATACGCGCGGCTACTATCAGGGTGTCGGCACACCGGCAGGTCTTGCTGGACTTGTTTTACCATTGTCGAAATGACTTGTGCTACCGGGATGCCGAGCCTGATCGGATTTTTCCCTAAGATAAGGAGTGATGATATTATATTTATCGCTTCAGCTAATCGTGAGAGCTTGTGATGGGCTAAGTTGGAACACCCCTGCAGGGTTATGAACTTTCGAAAGCCGTGCCCGCGGTTATTTGGCAGATTAGAATTTGTTAATGTTCGGTTGTAGAAAACTTGACAGAGGATCCGAAGTAAAACACACAACCGTGTGAGTAACTGTGACTGTCTCTTTTCACTTTGAGAAGAGAACACGGTGGGGTTATGTTTGATTCGTATGTAGTTAGGATCTTTAGCGATCACTCCTTTTGCGACCGTTTGCGTAGATGCTCTTCTTCTTCTGGTACTCGTAAGTTAGCTACCATATTATGCTTAGCCGCTGCTGCAACCTCACCACCTTACCTCTTCCTACCCATAAGCTTTGCTAGTCTTGATACCCATGGTTATGGGATTGCTGAGTCCTCGTGGCTCACAGATACTACAACACCAGATGCAGGTTCAGCCGAGTTTGATGCAGAAGCTGGCTCAAGTTCTTCACTAGGAGCTTGAAGAAGAGAGTGGCCGTATGCTTGTTTCGTTTCGACGATCAGTAGTGGTTTCTACTAGGATTCGATCTTGACCTGTGGCTTTATGTTGTTTTGGTATCTTGCTTTTGGATCTTGCCCTTAGATGGGTTGTGATGTTTTGAATGATGTATTGCTTATGTATTGTATTGTGTGAAGTGGCGAGTGTAAGCCAACTATCTCCTTTTGCATTTTAATCCCTCTTTTACATGAGTCGTGCAAAGATACCAAACTTGAGATCATTCTAGGATGGGCTTATACCTTTAAGTCGTGCCTCGACACGTAGGAGGTATAGTCCCTTCCTGGGCATTACAACAGGAACTTCCAACTTAAAAAGATAAGGAGGCACTCCAACTGGGTGAAGCCTCCTTTGAAAGAGAAGAACAAGAGAGAAAGGGTTAAATTTTGCATATCGATGCTCGACCAGACAACCCTAGGGAATGACAGAATTAGCTTCAATAGTATGCACAATATTGTGCATATTGATGAAAAGTGGTTCATGCTGACCAAAAAGGACAGAAACTACTACCTATTGCCGGATGAAGAAGACTCGACAAGACCAGTTCCAAACAATATTGGAAAAGCGATGTTTCTCACGGTAGTTGCCAGGCCCAGATACGATGCTGACGGGAATGTCACATTCTCAGGAAAGATTGGGGTTTGGCCTTTCGTCACTGAATTTGCAGCACAAAGGAGGAGTGAAAATAGAGAACGAGGAGTGATAGAAATCAAGTCACTAATGGTGAACAAAGTAGTCATGAGACAATACATGATTGAGAAAGTTGTGCGGCAATAAAAGATGTGTGGTCTGCTGAAGATGTAGGACGAACAGTCTTCATCCAACAGGACAATGCAAGAACACACATTCTACCTAATGACGCTGAGTTCGCACAAGGAGTGGCTGAGACTGGCATGGACATCAAACTGATGCAACAACCCCCAAATTCTCCCGACTTGAACGCTCTTGACCTCGGGTACTTCATATCCCTCGAGTCTCTTACGGACTGCAAAGCGCCTACCACTATCCCGCAACTAATTCAAGGGGTCCAGGAAGAATTCAATGACTATGAAGTTGGAAAACTGAACAGAATCTTCCTAAACCTGCAAACATGTATGGTGGAAATAATGAATCATGCAGGAGGAAATGCTTACGAAATTCCACATGTTAACAAAGCAAGGTTTGAAAGGCTTGGAATTCTACCTCCTACGGTTCAGTTCCCCCGCGAAGTGTATTACAACGCCTTAGAGAATTTAGAACAAGATGAACACCGAAGATAGGCTAGTGATGAAGTCTTTGTTGCTTGTGTGGAGAGGCTAGTGATGAAAGTCGGTGTTGCCTGTGTGGAGAGGCTTATGATCCATATGTTTGTATACTCATTGTGAAGTGTAATCAATACTCCATATGTTTGTAATTGATGATGTGGAGAACTTCATTGCGGATTTCTTAAAGTTGTTTTTGGATTTCTCCATATCATTGTATTCATCATTAGGCATCATTGTGGAAAAGAGAGGAAAGTTCTAGGAAAATGGAGTAAGTTGTTTCTGAATTTTTTTTGCTTCATTATTGGCGTATTTCTGAATTCAAAGAGTGGAGAGGAGAGATCTAGGAAGAGGAGAGGAGAGCAGAGAGGGGAAGAAAGGATAGGAGAGAAGAGAGGAGTACTCCTATAATCACAACCTCTAAGTACAACTACTCTACATCATCTTCACACAATGATAGAAGTGCTGAACATTTTACTCCATTTACAAATGCATATGCAGATGAAAATTTTGGAGTATATTCATAGAGTGTATATGCAGTTAAGTCATGGAGTATATTCATACAACAACAAAAAAGGAGCAAAGCATGGCATATACAACATCATGGCACACTACTCCGGAAAAGGAGTAATACTGTAATGCAACATCCCACTTAAGATAAGAGCCCAACCCAATTTCCTTTCTAGGACTCTATTTTGCAAGGACTGAGACATCAAAATATTTAGCATACAACATCGACACTCGTTTGTTCTACCTAGACCTGACAAGAAAAAAAACTCAGCAAACAACTAATACACACTTAATTTACACATGGAAACTGAATTTATCATGGATACATAGTTTGATTATGGCCTCTGTCAGCTAAGCACTTAGGACCACCTTTGCTTAGATTATGGCCTACATTAACTGAGTACTCCTACAACTACTCCTACTCCTACAACTAGTTGTAGTAGAACCCAGCAAACAATACAGTAAATATTGCTCATACAACTCAACAAGTGATACGTCTCCAACGTATCTACTTTTCCAAACACTTTTGCCCTTATTTTGAACTCTAACTTCCATGATTTGAATGGAACTAACCCGGACTAACGCTGTTTTCAGCAAAATTGACAGGTGTTATTCTTGTGCAGAAATAAAAGTTCTCAGAATGACCTGAAAATCAACAGAGAATTATTTTGGAATATATAAAAAATACCTGCGGAAAGATCCATGCTAGGGGCCCACACCCTGTCCACGAGGGTGGGGGCGCGCACCCTCCCCCTGGGCATGCCCCTGCCTCGTGGGCCCCCTGTTGCTCCACCGACGTACCCCCGGACTCCATATATTCACTTTCGGGGAGAAAAAAATCAGAGAGGAAGAATTATCACGTTTTACGATACGGAGCCACCGCCATGCCCTAATCTCTCTCGGGAGGGCTGGTCTGGAGTCCGTTCGGGGCTCCACAGAGGTGAGATCGTCGCCATCGTCATCATCAATCTTCCTCCATCACCAATTCCATGATGCTCACCACCGTGCATGAGTAATCCCATCGTAGGCTTGCTGGACTGTGATGGGTTGGATGAGATTTACCATGTAATCGAGTTAGTGTTGTTAGGGTTTGATCCCTAGTATCCACTATGTTCTAAGATTGATGTTACTATGACTTTGCTATGCTTAATGCTTGTCACTAGGGCCCGAGTGCCATGATTTCAGATCTGAACCTATTATGTTTTCACGAATATATGTGTGTTCTGGATCCTATCTTGCAAGTCAATAGTCACCTACTATGTGTTATGATCCGGCAACCCCGAAGTGACAACAATCGGGACCACTCCCGGTGATGATCATAGTTTGAGGAGTTCATGTATTCACTATGTGTTAATGCTTTGGTCTGGTACTCTATTAAAAGGAGGCCTCAATATCCCTTAGTTTCCACTAGGACCCTGCTGCTACGGGAGGGTAGGACAAAAGATGTCATGCAAGTTCTTTTCCATAAGCACGTATGACAATATTCGGAATACATGCCTACATTACATTGATGAACTGGAGCTATTTCTGTGTCACCCTAGGTTATAACTATTACATGAGGAATTGCATCCGACATAATTCTCCATCACCGATCCAATGCCTACGAGCTTTTCACATATTGCTTGTTGTTTATTTACTTTTCCGCTGCTGCTATTACAAAAACTACAAAAACACTACAGTTACTTTTTTTGCTGTTACCGCTATTTCCATATTACTTTGCTACTAAACTACCTTGGTGCAGATACTAAGTTTCCAGGTGTGGTTGAATTGACAACTCAGCTACTAATACTTAAGAGTATTCTTTGGCTCCCCTTGTGTCGAATCAATAAATTTGGGTTGAATACTTTACCCTCGAAAACTGTTGCGATCCCCTACACTTGTGGGTTATCAAGACTTTTTTCTGGTGCCATTGCCAGGGAGCATAGCTATATTCTTTAAGTCACTTGGGATTTATATCTATTGATCACTATGAAGAACTTGAAGGACTCAAAAACCAAGATCTTTCCCTCAACTACGAGGGGAGTTAAGGAACTGCCATCTAGCTCTGCACTTGATTCACCATCTGTTATGAGTAAATTTGCGACACCTACTCCTACTATTGAATCTGATATGTCATATGTTCTTGATGATGCCACTTCTTCTATGTATGATGAAACTGCTTCTATGCCTAATAATACTGTGCCACTAGGTGAATTTCTAGATGAACAAATTGCTAAGGTTAGGGAGAATGCAAATATTGAAATTGATAATATTTATGAAAGAGATGATGAAGCTTCTCCCCCTAGATATGAATTTCCTGTTATTCCTGAGGGTTATGTTATGGATGAAGAAACTGCTAGAGACTTTCTTGCTTGCAACGATAGATATGATCTTATGAAATTATTAGCTAAGCTAAAAGAAAAGTCTTTGAATGCTAGAATGAAATATGACCCTGCTTTTGCTACTTCACCTATCTTTGTTACTGATAAGGATTATGATTTCTCTGTTGATCCTAAGTTAATTACTTTGGTTGAATCTGATCCTTTCCATGGCTATGAATCTGAAACTGTTGTGGCACATCTTACTAACTTGAACGATATAGCCACCCAGTTTACCAAAGATGAAAAGATTCGTTATTACTATATCCTTAAGTTATTTCCGTTCTCATTAAATGGTGATGCTAAGACATGGTTTAATTCTCTTGATCCTAGTTGTGTGCGTAGTCCCCAGGATATGATTTATTACTTCTCTGCTAAATATTTTCCCGCTCATAAGAAACAAGCTGCCTTACGGGAAATATATAACTTTGTGCAAATTGAAGAAGAGAGTCTCCCACAAGCTTGGGGGAGGCTTCTCCAATTACTTAATGCTTTGCCTGATCATCCTCTTCAGAGGAATGAAATACTTGATGTCGTTTATAATGGACTAATCGATGCTTCCAGAGACCACCTAGATAGTTGTGCTGGTTGTGTTTTCAGGGAAAGAACAGTTGATCAAGCTGAATTACTATTGAATAATATGTTGGCTAATGAAAATAATTGGACACTTCCTGAACCAGCCCCTAAGCCAACTCCGAAGAAAAAGGTAGTTCTGTTTCTCAGTCTTGAAGATATGCAAGAGGCAAAGAAATCTATGAAAAAAGGTATTAAAGTTGAAGATGTTAAGAATTTACCACCTATTGAAGAAATACATGGTCTTGATAACCCAACACAGGTAGTGAAGGTAAATTCTCTTTATAGATTTGATGAAGGTGATATTCCTCATTATAAGTCTGCTAGCCAATGCTTAGATGAGTTTGACAATTTTATTGTGAAGCAAGAAAACTTCAATGCTTATGTTGGTAGACAATTGCAACGTAATGCTTATATGATTGAACGCTTGAGTGATTATATATCTAGAGTTAAAGGTGAATTGAAACTCATTAGTAAACATGCTTCTATGGTTACCACTCAAGTAGAACAAGCACTTAAGGCTCAGAACGATTTGCTCAATGAATTAAATAGTAAGAATAATGACTATGCTGTTAGAGTTGCAACTAGAGGTGGTAAAGTGACTCAAGAACCTTTGTATCCTGAGGGCCACCCTAAGAGAATTGAGCAAGATTCTCATAGAACCAATTTAGATGCACCTAGTTCTTCTAAGAAGAAGAAAAAGAAAAATGATAGAACTTTTCATGCTTCTAGTGAACCTGTAGTTGACACACCTGAGATTCCCAATGATATATATGTTTCTGATGCTGAGACACAATCTGGTAATGAACATGAACCTAATTATGATGTTCATGATGATGCTCAACCTAGCAATGATAATGATGTAGAGATTGAACCTATTGTTGATCTTGATAACCCACAACCAAAGAATCAACGTTATGATAAGAGAGACTTTGCTGCTAGGAAGCACAGTATGGAAAGAGAACCATGGGTACAGAAACCCATGCCTTTTCCTCCTAAACCATCCAAGAAAAAGGATGATGAGGATTTTGAGCGCTTTGCTGAAATGATTAGACCTATCATTTTGCGTATGCGTTTGACTGATATGCTTAAAACAAATCCTTATGCTAAGTATATGAAAGATATTATTACTAATAAAAGAAAAAATACGTGAAGTAGAAATTTCCACCATGCTTGCCAATTATACTTTTAGAGCCTGTTTGGGACTGCTCTGCTCCTTAAAATTCAGCTCCGCTCCAGAAAACTCAAGCCAAACGGGGTAGCTCCACGATATGTCGCTCCACAGAAAAACTAGAATCTGGGGTACAACTCCCAGTTTTTTATTAAGCTCGTGAGGGGGTGCTCCAAAAAATCCTAGAAGCTAGAGTTGGGGGGGGGGGGAATTACCCACCACTGCCACCAGTAAGTGGATACCCCTTCGTTTCTCCCCTCTCATCCAATCAAAAAGATCCTTTCCACAAATTTTTCCATTCTTGAAGCTGGAGCTACATGGAAGCCAAACATTATCTTTGGTAGTGCTACAACTTCTGTATGAAACTGCTCCAAAGTGGATTTGGTAGAGTGAAGCTAATTTTGGTGAAGTGGAGCAGTCCCAAACAAGCCCTTAAGGGTGGAATACCTAAGAAACTAGGAGATCCAGGAGAACATGACGATTTCCTCCTCCCGGAGGGAAGTATCCCCGTCAGAAAAGCTCTGCCGGAGCCCTAGATTGGTTTCCGCCTCAGTTCCGCCTTGAGACGGCGGCGTCTGGTCCCGAAAGCCTCCTTATGATTTTTTTTCCAGGTCAAAAGACCTCATATAGGAGAAGATGGGCCTCGGGGCCCTACCGGCTGGCCCTCGAGGTAGGGGGGTGTGCCCTGGGAAGGGGGGCGCGCTCCCCACCCTCGAGGACAGTCGGTGGCCCCTCTCGTGGGTTTCTTCCGCCAGATATTTTTTATATTTTCCGAAATGATGTTCTGCTGAGTTTCATGGCTTTTGGAGTTGTGCAGAACAACTTTCCAGAGTTTGCTCCTTTTCCAGCCCAGAATTCCAGCTGTCGGCATTCTCCCTCTTCATGTAAACCTTGTAAAATAAGAGAGAAAAGGCATAAGTATTGTGACAAAACATGTAGGAATAGCCCATAATGCAATAAATATCAACATATAAGCATGATGCAAAATGGACGTATCAAGCGCCGGGATGACGAAGATGGCCACCGATGATGGATCCCCCCTCCGGCAGGGTGCCGAAACAGGGTCCCGATTTGTTTTTGGTGGCTACAAAGGCTTGCGGCAGCGGAACTCCCGATCTAGGTTTCTTTTCGGGGGTTTCTGTATTTATAGGAATTTTTGGCGTCGGTCTCACGTCAGGGGGGTCTCCGAGTCATCCACGAGATAGGGGGCGCCCCCAGGGGGGTAGGGCGCTCCCTCCACCCTCGTGGACGGCCCGGGACTCTTCTGGCCCAACTCTTTTACTCCGGGGGCTTCTTTTGGTCCATAAAAAATTATCAAAAATTGGCACATCTATTGGACTCCGTTTGGTATTCCTTTTCTGTAAAATTCAAAAACAAGGAAAAAATAGAAAGTGGCACTGGGCTCTAGGTTAATAGGTTAGTCCCAAAAATCATATGAAATAGCATATAAATGCATGTAAAACATCCAAGATGGATAATATAATTGCATGGAACAATAAAAATTATAGATATGTTGGAGACGTATCAAGCATCCCCAAGCTTAATTCCTGCTCGTCCTCGAGTAGGTAAATGATAAAAACATAATTTTTGATGTGGAATGCTACCTAACATAATTATCAATGTAATTTTATTATTGTGGCATGAATGTTCAGATCCGAAAGATACAAGACAAAAGTTTAATATTGACATAAAAATAATAATACTTCAAGCATACTAACAAAGTAATCATGTCTTCTCAAAATAACATGACCAAAGAAAGTTCATCCGTACAAAATCACATAGTTTGGCTATGCTCCATCTTCGTCACACAAAATATCCAAATCATGCACAACCTCGGTTTCAGCCAAGCAATTCTTTCATACTTTAGTGTTCTCAAACTTTTTCAACTTTCACGCAATACATGAGCGTGAGCCATGGACATAGCACTATAGGTGGAATAGAGTGGTGGTTGTGGAGAAGACAAAAAAAAGGAGGAAGATGGTCTCACATCAACTAGGCGTATTAATGGACTATGGAGATGCCCATCAATAGATATCAATGTGAATGAGTAGGGATTGCCATGCAACGGATGCACTAGAGCTATAAATGTATGAAAGCTCAACGAAAGAAACTAAGTGGGTGTGCATCTAACTTGCTTGCTCATGAAGACCTAGGGCATTTGAGGAAGCCCATTGTTGGAATATACAAGCCAAGTTCTATAATAAAAAATTCCCACTAGTATATGAAAGTGACAAAATAAGATACTCTCTATCATAAAGATCATGGTGCTACTTTGAAGCACAACTGTGGAAAAAAGATAGTAGCATTGTCCCCTTTTTTCTTTTCTTTTTGTTTTTTTGGGCCTCCCGTTTTTTTATTTGTCCTTTCTCCTTTTTATTTGGCCTTTTTTCGGGACAATGCTCTAATAATGATGATCATCACACTTCTATTTATTTACAACTCATAGATTACAACTTGATACTAGAACAAAATATGACTCTATATGGATGCCTCCGGCGGTGTACCAGGATGTGCAATGAATCAAGAGTGACATGTATGAAAAATTATGCATGGTGGCCTTGCCACAAATACGATGTCAACTACATGATCATGCAAGGCAATATGAAAATGATGAAGCGTGTCATAATAAACGGAATGGTGGAAAGTTCCATGGCAATATATCTCGGAATGGCTATGGAAATGCCATAATAGGTAGGTATGGTGGCTGTTTTGAGGAAGGTATATGGTGGGTGTATGGTGTGACACCCCCGATTTGACCGTACACTAATCATGCACGCAAATGTGTACGACCAAGATCAGGGACTCACGGGAAGATATCACAACACAACTCTAGACACAAATAAAATAATACAAGCTTTATATTACAAGCTAGGGGCTTCGAGGCCTCGAATACATAAGCTCGAAAACACAAGAGTCAGCGGAAGTAACAATATCTGAGTACATACATAAGTTAAACAAGTTTGCCTTAAGAAGGCTAGCACAAAAGCAACACGATCGAAAAGGCAAGGCCTCCTGTGTGGGATCCTCCTAACTACACCTGGTCGTCGACGGCCGTCACGTAGTAGTAGGCACCCACGGGGTAGTAGCAGTCGTCAAAGGTGGCATCTAGCTCCTGGGCTCCACCCTCTGGTTGCATCAACCAGAAAGAAGAAAGAAGGGGGGAGAAGGGGGAGCAAAGCAACTGTGAGTACTCATCCAAAGTACTCGTAAGCAAGGATCTACACTACATATGCATCGTTATCAATGACAAGGGTAGTATCTGTGGACTAAGCTGCAGAATGCCAGAATAAGAGGGGGAGAAGCTAGTCCTATCGAAGACTTGCATCTTCTGGAAACCACCATTCTTGTAGTAGTAGAACAGAGTACAGAATAACATATTATAGTTATCAAGCATGTTGTAGCATTAACACCCAGAGACCCTTCCTCGACTCCCTGTGAGGAAGCAATCCTGGAGCCACATAACCATTCAGGTCTCAGCATCCAGTTCTAGTTGTATCGATCGGGATACAACTCCAAGTGTCCGTTACCGTAGGACAGGCTATCGATAGATCTTTTCTTCCCTGCAGGGCTGCACCAACTTACCCGCCACGCTGGCTTAACACCGGTCGGACACACTATCAGGTCATGCCCGGCCTCGGCCAAATAATACGCCGCAACCCGACCCAGGCTTACTAGAGAGGTCATGCACACCAGACTAAACCTATGCCCCCCCAGGGGTCATGGGCCATCGCCCCGGGAACTCCTGCACGTTGCGTGGGCGGCCGGTGAGCAGACCTAGCTACCTCCTTAAAAAGGAAGGTGCTTAACCAGTCCAACCCGGCGCACGCCGCTCAGTCGCATGACGTCAGTTAAACTTCGGCAGATGCATACAACGCAGAACGCCCATACTATGCCCACGTGATTGTTAGCGCTATCAGGCCAGAGGCCCCTTGGATCAAATATCCAAACCGTTTAGTGTATAGGGAACGCGGTAACGAGGAGATACTCAAGATCAAGTGACCCTGTCGCACCGTCTCGAGGACTTGCGGCAAGGGCTAAGAGTGCCCGGCCACGCCTCGTATTCAACTCTTGGGTACCCTCCAGGTCAACCCGTCTCCACATCACTCGCGGGTACCCCTCAGGGTAGACCCGCCTTTCCAAGTAACAGTTGTAAAGTCCTAGTAACCATAGTAACTGTGTGTCTAACACCAAAGGGAAACCTGAGGAATCACCCCCGATGGAATTCTACCTGATGTTTATCATCAAGGTGAACGAAAGAGGAGTTACGCTCGAGGTCCACTCTTGAGGAGTTGCACGACACTGTCGGTATCAGGAGTGGAGAAGGAGGAATCACCCTCGATGTCCATAATCGATGAACTAACCTACAAGGTTCACATCAGAAGTGCTGATGAGGTGTCACCCTCGGCACTCGATAGTAACCCAGTAGTGTCGAGCAACTAAGGGGAAGTGATGTGCGGTGTCGGGGCCTGGTCTTCGATCCCGTTGATCGGGTCTTCTGATAATCCAGCGGGGCAGTCGGGACAAAGTGGGGGTCTCTGATGGATCTCTACCTAGCCTATACTAAGAAGTTTAGTAGAAACATGTAAAGTATGAAAGCAGGTATCAACGATAGGCTATGCATCAGAATAGGATCATACAAAAAGCGGTAGCAGTTCTAATGCAAGCATAAGAGAGAAGAGAGTGGGCGATATCGGAATGATTAAAGGGGGTTGGCTTGCCTGGTTGCTCAGACAAGAAGGAGGGGTCGTCAACAGCGTAGTCGATCACCGGGGCATCATCGGTCTCGGGGTCTACCGGAGAGAAGAGGGGGAAGAAACAGTAAATATAAAGCAAACAGTTGCATGACAAGCAAAAGTAGCGCTCGGTGTGATCTAACGCGGTGCTACACGATACCGGCGAAGGGGGATAACATCCGAGAGAGTATCCCCGATGTTTCATGTTTTCAGACAGTTGAACTGAAGGGGGGATGTTGCATGTTCGCTATGCTAGGAGCATGTGGCAGACAAACGGACCGCGTTTTCGGATTTGTCTCGTCATTCTGAGCAACTTTCATGTACAAAGTATTTTCATCCGAGCTACGGATTGTTTTAAATTAATTTTTAAAGTTTTAACTTATTTTGTGGAATTTCTAGTTTATTAATACCTATCCGAAAATAAATAGTAAATGTTATGGGTTCACAGAAGTGTACCCAGAATTTTGCACATGTGGTTGACAGATGGGGCCAGAGGGCCTAGTTAACCAAGTCAACAATGACTAGTCACCTAATGAATAGTACAAGTGGGTCCCGCATGTCATTGACACAAGGTAAAATAAAATTGTTTCCTTTCCACTTATTATTTAAGTGATGGGGCCACTCATCATAGACTACACATTTTAACATAGGTTTAAATTAGTTAGCTGATTGACAATTTACCAAGGGGGACCCACTGTCATTGACTATTAGTGGTTAGGCAATTAGATTAGCACTAATCTAATCTAGCAGGGCCCAGGTGGCAGTGGTAATCGCCGACAGGGGGTGCTCGGTTTAGCTCGCTCGCGACAGCGAGGCAACTGTCGGGGAGGTTGTGCGCGCGGGGTGGCTCGCCGTGGCCATTGGGAGCAGCGACGGACACGGCCGCGGGCGCGATGACCACAGCAGCTGGACGGGAGGGACGAGCAGCAGCGGCTGGCCGAGCCATGCACGGGCGGCGGGTGCGGACGCGCATGTGTAGGCACGCTAGCGTCGGACGGGGGCAGTAGACGGCGAGGGCGCGACCAAGGGAAGGCTCGCGGGGCACGTTGGGCAACGCGCACCGGGCATCGCCGTGGGTGTGCTGAGCATGACGCTCGGGGACAGGGACCGAGCACGGAGGTTGCAGGTGCGGCCTACGGCTTGGATAGGGTCGGAGCAGAGGGGAACCGAAGGGAGAGCTCATATCTAGGGGGGTCGGGGAAGTTATCAGGGACGCCGGCGGCATCATGGCCCACCAACGAGTAGAGGGCAGCGCGGGCAGCCGAGGTGCAGGGGAGGCTCGAGGCGGCGGGGACGGGTGCAGAAGGATATGGGGGCGCAAGATCCGGCCAGGTCTTGGGCGAGGATGGCGGCGCAAAGATGGAGGGAGAAGCTGTGGGCGGGAGGCGGTGGCCCTCGGGCGCGGGCGCACTCCAGATCGGGTGAGGGAGCGAGAGGAGGGGCTCGGGGCGAGCGGGGGGAGTGATGGGGATCGAGCCCTCTTCTTGTTACGGTGCTGGAGGGAGAGGGTGGGGATGGGCTTAGGGTTCGGTTGGGGGGAGTGGGGTTATAGGCTAGGGAGGGCAGCTGGGCCAATGGGCCTGGCCAGGCTGGCTGAGGCCCCGGGGGGCAGGGGGCTCTTGTCCCCTAATTTCTGTTTTGTTTTGCTCTTTTCTTTTTACAAAAAAAATGATTTGCAATATTTGAGGTGCCAAAAAGGATTCTGTAAAATCCGGGACTTGGCCACATAATTACATTGCAATAGTTGGCACTGCCACAAAAAGATTGTGAGGCTTTTGAAATTGTTTGCAACTTTTATAATTTAAAAAGGCAATTAATCTATTGTTTTAGCCACTGTTTTAAATAGTTTAGTGCACTTAAACACTTTGCAAAAATGTTGGTTCACTACCAATATTAGTTTTAGATTATTTGTCACATGAGGAACATTTTAGTTTTCATGTTTGTGAAATTTTGAATTTCACTTATGTTTTGAATTTGAATCTGAGTTTGCTTTTTACCCAAGGGCAATTAGGCTTAACTTATAGGGTGACATGGAATCATTAGGCTAGGATTACTATAGCATGATTCTCGGGGTGTTACAAATCTCCTCTACTATAAGAAATCTCTTCCCAAGATTTAAGAGGTAGACATAAGGGGAAGAATCGGTTACAAAATTCTAACGAATCTTCTCGATCTTGGTTGCCCTTCTCGAAGAGGTTGATCCATTATGTTGATGTATTCATTCCTCTGCTTCGGTTATCATGATGAAGTCGTTATCCTTTCTTCGAGGTCTTCATCGTACTTACGAAAGGACAAGGGGCAACTTTGGAAGAACGGTCCTTTACAAGGTTGCTTATTAATAGATACCATGAGGGAAGGTGGCAGAAGGTAACTCTCGAATTGAGACTTAAAGAGATATCGAGAGCAAAGTAAGAAGATACCATACGAAGTTTCAAGAGGGCACGCAATCTTTAGATGCCCGAAACAGATGGTGAAAGGGGTTCAAAGCAACGAGAATAATACTGCATCTGATACCGGAATAGATCATCTCTAGGAAGGTGGCTCGTGATCTGCATACGAAGCCAAGCGTGAGGAATAACCTTGGGAACAAGGGTGTACAGGATAGTCAGGTTTCGATCCTGTGGAACTGTGGGTTATGGGCCCACCATGTGGGTTAACAGTAGGAAGGGTGATCTCACGTCTTGCACCATCATGTAAGCAAGGCATGTCAGTTATGCCAGCAACAACATCGGTACCAAGGGCGAGGGACGAAGAAAACCATTTTCCTACTCGTTGAAACGAAGCAGACCAATAGGCAAGGTTCTTGTCCATCGGTGGTTATTAAAATGTCAGCAACAATAGTAACAGGGTCTTACCGACAAAGTTGTACACCGAGGTCTTTGCATAAGTAGGGAATTATCACTGCACAGATAAGTTAGATTACCAGAAAAGTTAAACAAACCAATGGAAAGGAACATGTGTTTATACACAAGTATAATCCTTCTGAAGGGCAAGCAGATCAAGAAAATCATGAGAGGTCTTCAAATTCATAACCATCTAGGGAGAGGGGCGAGAAAACTCATGATGTTACCCATACAATGGTGTTCGGGATAATTGGTAAAGAAAATTTAGCATTGCGATTGAATGTTCTCATTGATGATAGGAGTACTACAGACATGCTTCGAGATAGCATTGCCATGGTCACCAGATAAAGGTCAGACTTTGGATACACAAAGGATCCATCGGAAACAACTTATAAATTAAGTCATACAATTTCGGCAAGGGAAGATGAGGATGGGGCCGACAGGCTCAGAAACAATTCCTCGTTATTTCCATAAGCATGGAATTCTACATTTAAGTGAACAAGATGATAACAATGGACATACAGCAGTATGTTAGAGGAGAACATCTATAAGTAAACATTGAATGGAACGTGCACTTGGAAAATGGACTAAGCAGCACGATCAATGTTATAATGGTGATTCAATAACCAAAAAGACCGAGAATGAGTCTATCGATCATTCACTTCAAAGCAATAGGGTTGCTAGAAGTTTTGAATTCGCATGTCATACTTCAATTGTTGGGTTTCCGGTTAGAGATAACACGGGGACCAGGGAACGAACGAAGATGGCGAGAAGTATTACTTGTATCAAGAATTCATAAGGGGTGGTGAAATTCTCACAACATTCTTGACATGAAAGATGGTAGTACTCCAAGGTAGAGCATATCATAAGTCGGATAACAAGGAACTCAAGGTATAACACAAAACAAGAACAAGTTTGTGTTGGAGGGAATGCAAGAATGTTGTCGATGTTAATACAAATCATCGAGGGGAAAGGATGGTATTTCCCATCATGAATTCGATTGATAACCTAGAAGATCTTAGAATATCGCTAATGATCACGCCACAATTGTCAAGAGATTTCCTGAAGATGTAACCAATCGGTGAGGACATCAAGTCAAAGGAATGATGAAGCGAAAGGTTATTGGAACCACGGGTACGACACAAACTCGAAATCGAGCTTGTTATTCGAGGTGAAAATGTATGACGAGGAAGATCGACGTAAGTTTGGCTCATCGCCGAAAGTTGTGCTCCGGGAAGAAGGACCAGGCAGCATAGTTCAAATTTTGCACGATAATGATATATCCGATCAGGCTAGGAATGACTTGAACAATTATTGAACTCGTAAGCAATGAAAATTACTTAGAGTTATTAAATCGGACTGCAGAATCGATTCTCTTATCGGTGTTCTCAAGTGACTAATAACTCAGAACCCGGGGAAATCTAAAATCAGTGAGAAGTAATACTAGATGAATACTCATAGAAAGCAACTCAGTTCTTTGGTATTCTCGATATACTGGAGGGTAATACTCGAAGGAAGATCAAAATAGAGGTTGCGCAGATGCATTGATCTACAGAAGACAAGTGCATGAACTTGTCTGAGAAATGGAATCAAAGGGGAACAATCATGGTCAGAACAACGGTTGCAAAGGACCAAACATAGATACCAGAAGGACTTATAACAAGGGGATTATTATTATCACAAGAGGCTTCCATGATAAGTTCCACATCGGGTCCATGGGCATGAACACAAAGTTCAAGGTTGACTCCCACTTCTTCAATGCATAACCTCCCATTCACTTCTCGCTTTCGATGAAGTCGTAGTGTTGAAATTGTATCTCGCGAAACACTAGTAGAGTGTGACCCGTAGAAGTTTTTGGGTTCACGCGGATTAAGGAATGCATAGGTTCAACCCATCGAGGCATCTTAGTAACATATAACGCAGACTTCATGAGAAAATAACTCAAGCTCGGAAGTAGAGTATGCTTGAGGAAGTAGAGGATACAATTTACCGAAGGCATTATGCATCCGAGGAAAGGCTCACAAGGTTACTCGATATGAAGGACGATGTCGGATAAACCTAGCAAATGATCTGGTGGTCCATAAGCGATCTGATGTGAGCATCGGTACTCAACTAGAAGAAGGAAGAATGCAAGGAGATCCGACTATAGAAAGTGTAATTCAAGCTCAAATGCAAAGGAATGATGATTTCCAAATCAAGGGATCAGAAGCAAACACTCTGATAAAGGATGGATAAGTTGAATAGACTTAGGGGGTACAATCGACAACAATTTGATTGGACGAGAGCCAACTTAGGTTCGGAAGGACGTCTGAGTCGGAAGATAATTTATAAGGATCAACCGATGATTGCGTGTACAAGTTGAATCAACTGACTCAGAACTATAGTGACAAAGGATGCCAATAAGATTACTAGACTTATGGGATTAACCATAATGCAAGCAAGCAAGCAAGAGTTTCAAGAGCAATAGGCTGCTGAAGATTTTCGGAAGATCGAATGGTATTTTGAAGACTTCTATGAAACACAAGAACAACTGGGGATGAACAAATACCTCGATAAGTGAGATGAATTATCCATAGACATATTCAAGAGGAAATGGAGATGTGAGGCAGCAGGAAAAAGGATTCTTAAAAGTTGGAGAATATTACGATGTATCTTGTAATAACAAGAACAACTGGAATGAATGTAAGAATGGCAAGTGTATGTAGTCATTCATAGGGGTTGACAGTGGAAGGGAATTGCAAACGCGATGAGCACAAGTTATCGGGATAACATCGGAGAGTATCTTCGGGGTCTTCTGATGAATGAAGCCATCATCTAGAATGAAGGGGCTCTCCGGGAGGAAGTATTTACGAGAACCTAATGTTAGAGTTTGCAAAATCATTTAATCCGAATAGAAGAGAAATCAGAGTCCCAGAGTAAAGACGGTGAATAAAAGATCCTAATACCACCCAATGGTGACGTGGGCCCGTAAGCCACACAGCCATGTTACTAAAAGTTTTGCAATGACAAGACTCGACTTCGTCCAAAGAGTTGGATAGGGGGGTTCCTACAGGCAGTCGACTCTGATACCAACTTGTGACACCCCCGATTTGACCATACACTATTCATGCACGTAAATGTGTACGACCAAGATTAGGGACTCACAGGAAGATATCAGTACACAACCCTAGACACAAATAAAATAATACAAGCTTTATATTACAAGCCAAGGGCCTCGAGGCCTCGAATACATAAGCTCGAAAACACAAGAGTCAGCGGAAGTAACAAAATCTGAGTACATACATAAGTTAAACAAGTTTGACTTAAGAAGGCTAGGACAAAAGCAACACGATCGAAAAGGCAAGGCATCCTGTCTGGGATCCTCCTAACTACTCCTGGTCGTCGACGGCCATCACGTAGTAGTAGGCACCCGCGGGGTAGTAGCAGTCGTCAAAGGTGGCATCTGGCTCCTGGGCTCCACCCTCTGGTAGTATCAACCAGAAAGAAGAAAGAAGGGGGGAAAGGGGGAGCAAAGCAACCGTGAGTACTCATCCAAATTACTCGCAAGCAAGGATCTACACTACATATGCATCAGAATCAATGAAAATGGCAGTATCTGTGGACTAAGCTACAGAATGCCAGAATAAGAGGGGGAGAAGCTAGTCCTATCGAAGACTAGCATCTTCTGGAAACCACCAATCTTGCAGCAGTAGAAGAGAGTACAGAATAACATATTATAGTTATCAAGCATGTTGTAGCATTAATGCCCAGAGATCCTTCTTCGACTCCCTGCGAGGAAGCAATCCTGGAGCCACATATCCATTCATGTCTCAGCATCCAGTTCTAGTTGTATCGATCGGGATACAACTCCAAGTATCTGTTACCGTAGGACAGGCTATCGATAGATGTTTTGTTCCCTGCAGGGGTGCACCAACTTACCCACCACGCTCGCTTAACTCTGGCCGGACACACCATCAGGTCATGCCCGGCCTCGGCCAAACAATACGCCGCAACCCGACCTAGGCTATATAGAGAGGTCATGCACGCCGGACTAAACCTATGCCCCCAGGGGTCATGGGCCATCACCCCGCGAACTCATGCACGTTGCGTGGGCGGCCGGTGAGCAGACCTAGCTACCTCCTTAAAAAGGCAGGTGCTTAACCAGTCCAACTCGGCGCGCGCCACTCAGTCGCATGACGTCAGTTAAGCTTCGGCAGATGCATACGACGCAGAACGCCCATACTATGCCCACGTGATGGTTAGCACTATCAGGCCACAGGCCCCTTGGATCAAATATCCAAACCGTTTGGTATCTTGGGAACGCGGTAACGTGCAGAGACTCACGGTCATGTGATCCCGTCGCACCGTCTCGAGGACTTGCGGCAAGGGCTAAAAGTGCCCGGCCACGCCTCGTATTCAACTCTCGGGTACCCTCGAGGTCAACCCTTCTCCACATCACTCGCGGGTACCCCTCAGGTTAGACCCACCTTTCCAAGTAACAACTGTAAAGTCCTAGTAACCATAGTAACTGTGTGTCTAACACCAAAGGGAAACCTGAGGAATCACCCCCAATGGAATTCCACCTAATGTTTATCTCAAGGTGAACAAAGGAGGAGTCACCCTCGAGGTCCACTCCTAAGGAGTTGCACGACAGTGTCGTTATCGGGAGTGGAGAAGGAGGAATCACCCTCGATGACCATAACCGATGAACTAACCTACAAGGTTCACATCAAAAGTGCTGATGAGGTGTCACCCTCGGCACTCGATAGTAACCCAGTAGTGTCGAGCAACTAAGGGGATGTGATGTGTGGTGCCGGGGCCTGGTCTTCGATCCCGTTGATCGGGTCTTTTGATAATCCAGCGGGGCAGTCGAGACAAAGTGGGGGTCTCTGATGGATCTCTACCCAGCCTATACTAAGAAGTTTAGTAGAAACATGTAAGGTATGAAAGTAGGTATCAACGATAGGCTATGCATCAGAATAGGATCATACAAAAAGCAGTAGTAGTTCTAATGCAAGCATAAGAGAGAAGAGAGTGGGCGATATCGGAATGAACCAAGGGGGTTGGCTTTCCTGTTTGCTCAGACGAGAAGGAGGGGTCGTCAACAGCATAGTCGATCACCGAGGCATCATCGGTCTCGGGGTCTACCAGAGAGCAGAGGGGGAAGAAACAGTAAATATAAAGCAAACAGTTGCATGACAAGCAAAAGTAGCGCTCGGTGTGATCTAACGTGGTGCTACACGATACTGGCGAAGGGGGATAACATCCGGGAGAGTATCCTCGATGTTTCATGTTTTCAGACAGTTGAATAGGATGGGGGATGTTGCATGTTCGCTATGCTAGGAGCATGTGGCAGACAAACGGACCACATATTCGAATTCGTCTCGTCATTCTGAGAAACTTTCATGTACAAAGTATTTTCATCCGAGTTACGGATAATTTTAAATTAATTTTTAAAGTTTTAACTCATTTTGTGGAATTTCTAGTTTATTAATACCTATTCGAAAATAAACAATAAATGTTATGGGTTCACAGAAGTGTACCCAGAATTTTGCACATGTGGCTGACAGATGGGGCCAGAGGGCCTAGTTGACCAAGTCAACAATGGCTAGTCACCCAATGAATAGTACAAGTGGGTCCCGCATGTCATTGACACAAGTTAAAATAAAATTGTTTCCTTTTCACATATTATTTAAGTGATAGGTCCACTCGTCATAGACTACACATTTTAACATAGGTTTAAATTAGTTAGCTGATTAACAATTTACCAAGGGGGGCCCACTGTCATTGACTATTAGTGGTTATGCAATTAGATTAGCACTAATCTAATCTAGCAGGGCCCAGGTGGCAGTGGTACTCGCCGACAGGGGGTGCTCGGTTTAGCTCGCTCGCGATAGCGAGGCCACGGTCTGGGAGGTTATGCGCGCGGGGCGGCTCGCCGTGGCCGCTGAGAGCAGCGACGGACACGGTCGTGGGCGTGATGACTGCAGTAGCTGGACGGGAGGGACGAGCAGCAGCGGCTGGCCGAGACACGCGCGGGCGGCGGGTGCGGACGCGCATGTGTAGGCACGCTAGCGTCGGACGGGGGCAGTAGACGGTGAGGGCGTGGCCAAGGGAAGGCTTGCGGGGAGAGTGATGGGGATCGAGCCCTCTTCTTGTGACGGCGCTGGAGGGAGAGGGTGGGGATGGGCTTAGGGTTCGGTTGGGGGAGTGGGGTTATAGGCTAGGGGCAGCTGGGCCTTGCCAGGCTGGCTGAGGCCCGGGGGGAAGGGGGCTCTTGTCCCCTTATTTCTGTTTTGTTTTGCTCTTTTCGTTTTATAGAAAAATGATTTGCAATATTTGAGGTGCCAAAAAGGATTCTATAAAATCTGGGACTTGGCCACATAATTACATTGCAATAGTTGGCACTGCCACAAAAATATTGTGAGGCTTTTGAAATTGTTTGCAACTTTTATAATTTAAAAAGGCATTTAATCTATTGTTTTATCCACTATTTTAAATAGTTTAGTGCACTTAAACACTTTGCAAAAATGTTGGTTCACTACCAATATTAGTTATGGATTATTTGGCACATGGGGAACATTTTAGTTTTCATGTTTGTGAAATTTTGAATTTCACTTATGTTTTGAATTTGAATCTGAGTTTGATTTTTACCCAAGGGCAATTAGGCTTGACTACCAGGGTGACATGGCATCATTAGGCTAGGATTACTGTAGCATGATTCTCGGGGTGTTACATATGGTACCGACGAAAGTTGCGTGGCACTAGAGAGGCTAGCAATGGTGGAAGGGTGAGAGTGCGTATAATCCATGGACTCAGCATTAGTCATAAAGAACTCACATACTTATTGCAAAAATCTAAAAGTCATCAAAACCAAGCACTACACACATGCTCCTAGGGGAAAGGTTGGCAGGATTTAACCATCGCGCGATCCCGACCTCCAGACAAAGGAAGACAATCAAAGAAATACCTCATGCTTCAAATTTGTTACACAACGGTTGCCATACGTGCATGCTACGGGACTTGCAAACCTCAAAACAAGTACTTCTCAAATTCAAAATTACTCAGCTAGCACAACTCTAATATCACCATCTTCATATCTCAAAACAATCATCAAGTATCAAACTTCTCATAGTATTCAATGCACTTTATATGAAAGTTTTTATTATATCCCTCTTGGATGCCTATCATATTAGGACTAAATTCATAACCTAAGCAAATTACCATGATGTTCTAAAAGACTCTCAAAATAATATAAGTGAAGCACTGAGAGTTCATCAATTTCTTCAAAATAAAACCACCATCGTGCTCTAAAAGATATAAGTGAAGCGCTAGAGCAAACGACAAACTACTCCAAAAGATATAAGTGAAGATCAATGAGTAGTCGAATAATTATGTAACTATGTGAAGACTCTCTAACATTTAAGAATTTCGGATCTTGGGATATTATTCAAACAGCAAGCAGAACAAAATAAAATAAATTGGCGCTCCAAGCAAAACATATATCATGTGGTGAATAAAAATATAGCCTCAAGTAAAGTTACCGATAGACGAAGATGAAAGAGGGGATGCCTTCCCGGGGCATCCCCAAGATTAGGCTCTTGGTTGTCCTTGAATATTACCTTCGGGTGCCTTGGGCATCCCAAGCTTAGGCTCTTGCCACTCTTTATTCCATAGTCCATCGAATCGTTACCCAAAACTTGAAAACTTCACAACACAAAACTCAACAGAAAACTCGTAAGCTCCATTAGTATAAGAAAATAAAACCACCACTTAGGTACTGTTTTGAACTCATTCTAAATTCATGTTGGTGTAATATCTACTATATTCCAACTTCTCTATGGTTTATACTCTTCGATACTACTCATAGATTCATCAAAATAAGCAAACAACACATAGAAAAAAAAATCTGTCAAAAACAGAACAGTCTGCAGCAATCTGTAACTTTTGAATACTTCTGTAACTCAAAAAATTCTGAAATAAATTGGTGGACGTGAGGAATTTTTTTATTAATCATCTGCAAAAATAATAAACCTAAAAGCACTCTCCAGTAAAAAATGGCAGCTAATATCGTGAGCGCAAAGTTTTTGTTTTTTACAGCAAGATCACATTAACTTTCACCCAATTCTTCCCAAAGGTTCTACTTGGCACAAACACTAATTAAAACATAAAACCACATCTAAACAGAATCTAGATGAATTTTTTATTACTAAAAAGAATCAAAAATCAAAGAAAAAAATTAAAATTGGGTTGCCTCCCAACAAGCATTATCGTTTAATGCCACTAGCAAGGCATAATGATTTCAATGATGCTCATATAAAAGATAAGAATTGAAACATAAAGAGAGCATCATGAAGAATATAACTAGAACATTTAAGTATAATCCACTTCCTATGCATAGGGATTTTGTGAGCAAACAACTTATGGGAATGATAATTAACTAGCATAGGAAGGCAAAGCAAGCATAACTTCAAGATTTTAAGCACATAGAGAGGAAACTTGATATTATTGCAACTCCTACAAGCTTAAGTTCCTCCCTCATAATAATTTTCAGTAGCATCATGAATGAATTCAACAATATAACCATCACATAAACCATTTATTTCATGATCCCCAAGCATATAAATTTTATTACTCTCCACATAAGCAAATTTCTTCTCATTCGGAATAGTGGGAGTATCATTAGAAACTCGAATACTATAAATTGTTTCCACATTAAAAGAGTAATGTTCAGAAAAAGCGTAATCATAATCATGACAAGTTTTATAAATATAATCAACACTACTTTTTATATCATAAGTGTCATCACAATAATCATCATAAGTAGCAACCTTGTTCTCATCATAATCAATTGAAACCTCTTCCAAGATAGTGAAATCATGACTAAATAAAGTCATGACCTCTCGAAATCCACTTCCATCAATATAATCATCATAAATAGGATGCATGCTATCATCATAATAAATTTGGATATCAAAACTTGGGAGGTTAAAAATATCGTCTTAATAAAACATAGCATCCCCAAGCTTGGGACAAACATTAATTGCAACAAATAATTCAAACATGTCATTCTCATCAAACATAGCATCCCCAAGCTTGGGCCTTTTCATATCATAAGCATAATCACTCTCATCATTAATAGTATGGATAGCACCAATAGTATAACAATTATCATCATCGCAATGAGTAATAGGAGCAACATCATTTGGAAGGGATACCTTTTTACCTTTGCTTCTCCGTCTTTTCTTTTTATTCTTCACATTATGTGTGGGTTTAATCCTCTTTTTGGAGCTCCTTATTCATGAGATTGGTTGAATAGAAGGCTCCTCCTCATTACCCGATTCATCATAAGAAAAAATAGGAGGATATTGGAAAGTCTCTTCCCTTTCATTAGTATTTTCTTCATCTTCTATTTGTTTTCTTGTCTTTATGTAATTGGCAATATAAGGATTTTCGATGCAATTCACCGCACAATACATTAAAATTTCTTCTAGATCAAAAATCAAGAACTCTCTCAAGGGCAAATTCTGGAATATTCTTAGTTATATGTTTCATTTCTTCATAGCCCCAAAGCAAAGTAAGTTCATTATGATGTGCGAGGGAAATCAAGTCATCACAATTTTTGGACACGATTCGATCATGAAACAATTTGCATTGGATATTTAAATGATCACGTTCATTGCAAAGTTCACAAGGATGAGTAAGAAAATTTAAATTTTTAGCACAAACATCTAGTCTTTCTTGCAACCATTTAGTTTCTAAATAGTTATATCTCTTGCAAAATCTATCTTCCCTATTTGGTGTGTACTTGCAAACTCTATGCACTCCACAAAAATTGACATGCTTATAAGAGACATTTTCATCATGACTAGTGCAATCATTATTAGTATTATGGATATTCAAAGAGTTCGTACTAACAACATTGCAATCATGCTCATCATTCAAATATTTAGTGCCAAACATTCTAATGCATTCTTCTTCTAGCACTTGATCACAATTATCGGAACCCTTATTTTCACGAAAGACATTAAAAAGATGAAGCATATGAGGCACCCTCAATTCCATTTTTTTTGTAGTTTTCTTTTATAAACTAAACTAGTGTTAAAACAAGAAACTATAATATTCGATTGCAAGACCTAAAAATATACCTTCAAGCACTCACCTCTCCGGCAACGGTGCCAGAAAAGAGCTTGATGTCTACTACACAACCTTCTTCTTGTAGACGTTGTTGGGCCTCCAAGTGCAGATGTTTGTAGGATAGTAGCAAATTTCCCTCAAGTGGATGACCTAAGGTTTATAAATCCGTGGGAGGCGTAGGATGAAGATGGTCTCTCTCAAACAACCCTGCAACCAAATAACAAAGAGTTTCTGTGTCCCCAACACACCCTATACAATGGTAAATTATATAGGTGCACTAGTTTGGCGAAGAGATGGTGATACAAGTGCAATATGGATGGTAGATATAGGTTTTTGTAATCTAAAAATATAAAAACAGCAAGGTAAGTAATGATAAAAGTGAGCACAAACGGTATTGCAATGCTTTGAAACAAGGCCTAGGGTTCATACTTTCACTAGTGCAAGTTCTCTCAACAATAATAACATAATTGGATCATATAACTATCCCTCAACATGCAACAAAGAGTCACTCCAAAGTCACTAATAGCGGAGAACAAACGAAGAGATTATTGTAGGGTACGAAACAACCTCAAAGTTATTCTTTCTGATCGATCTATTCAAGAGTCCGTAGTAAATAACACAAAGCTATTCTTTCCGTTTGATCTATCCTAGAGTTCGTACTAGAATAACACCTTAACACACATCAACCAAAACCCTAATGTCACCTAGATACTCCATTGTCACCTCAAGTATTCGTGGGCATGATTATACGATATGCATCACACAATCTCAGAAACATCTATTCAACCAACACATAGAACTTCAAAGAGTGCCCCAAAGTTTCTACTGGAGAGTCAAGACGAAAACATGCGCCAACCCCTATGCATAAGTTCACAAGGTCACTGAATCCGCTAGTTGATCACCAAAACATACATCAAGTAGATAACGTGAATATCCCATTGTCACCACAGATAAGCACATGCAAGACATACATCAAGTGTTCTCAAATCCTTAAAGACTCAATCTGATAAGATAACTTCAAAGGGAAAACTCAATCCGTTACAAGAAGGTAGAGGGGGAGAAACATCATATGATCCAACTATGATAGCAAAGCTCGCAGTACATCAAGATCGTGCCATATCAAGAACACGAGAGAGAGAGATCAAACACATAGCTACTGGTACATACCCGCAGCCCCGAGGGTGAACTACTCCCTCCTCGCCATGGAGAGCACCGGGATGAGGAAGATGGCCACCGGTGATGGATCCCCCCTCCGGTAGGGTGCCGGAACAGGGTCCCAATTGGTTTTTGGTGGCTACAGAGGCTTGCGGTGGTGGAACTCCTGATCTAGGTTTCTTTTCGGGGGTTTCTGTATTTATAGGAATTTTTGGTGTCGTTCTCACGTCAGGGGGGGTCTCCGAGTCATCCACGAGATAGGGGCGCGCCCAGGGGGGGTAAGGCGCGCCCTCCACCCTCGTGGACGGCCCGGGACTCTTCTGGCCCAACTCTTTTACTCCGGGGGCTTCTATTGGTCCATAAAAAATCATCAAAAATTGGCACGTCTATTGGACTCCGTTTGGTATTCCTTTTCCGTAAAACTCAAAAACAAGGAAAAAACAGAAACTGGCTCTGGGCTCTAGGTTAATAGGTTAGTCCCAAAAATCATATGAAATAGCATATAAATGCATGTAAAACATCCAAGATGGATAATATACTAGCATGGAACAATCGAAAATTATAGATACGTTGGAGACGTATCAATGGCCATGTGACTTGGGTTAAGTGTTAACTCAGTTTGGTTACTTGCATCTCATTTTTGAGAATAGATGTCGAGCTTCTACCAACAAGGGTGACAAATACTCGCCTTGAGCTTGATAACATATATCATGACGCAAAAGGAATGGCTCATATGACACATTGTCAAGGCTCATCAATATCATCTTTCACACACGTGGGAGTTGGCACGTTCTGCTAGGAGCTGCTACCAATTATCAATGGTTCTATCCATCCTTACATGAACCTATAAGGGTGCAAGCTTAAGGGGTAGGATCCTATTCGGATTGTGTCGGGGATATACCCCGCGGTGTAACCCGACCGGAAGTATAACCCGGACGGACTTGGCGACTCACTAATGACCTGCCCTGACTGGACGACTCACTAAGTGACCCGCCTGAGCCTGGAGACTCATGGGTGACCCGGCGAGCGGGTCAGATGAACGACAAGACCTGGTGGCCCAGAAGGCGGTTTATGGAAGGCCGGTTTATATTATGGTAGGCCGATTTATGAGGAAAGCACAAAGAATATTCTCCTACAAAGGAAGCAAGACTAGGACTCCACTTGTAATAGAGTAATCCTAATCCTACTAGGACTAGTCATGTAACCGACCCCTTCAACACAAATAATGAGGGACAGGGCTCCCCAAAGAGGGACACACACAAGAAGAAACAATCTCTAGGGCTAGACACAAAGAGCCAGTTTATCGGCGACTCTCTCATGATCATAATGAGACCTAGCCACAAACAACATGTAGGGCTATTACCGAATGATGTTTCCTGGGGCCCGAAGCTGTCTAAATCCTTGTCTTGTGTTGCGTCTCTCGATTCCTCTCAACCCCTCTCAAGCTACCACATAGATGTGTTGGCCTCGCGACTAAGTCCTCACCCTAAGGACATCTGCCGTGACAAAACCACGACAGTTGGCGCCCACCATGGGGCTTGCGCACAGTGGTGTTGAGTTCTTGGAGGGCTCTCAAGGATCAAGAAGCTCACGATTGGACTGATGAAGAAAAAGCCGGAGCGGAAATTAGGGATGCGTCTGTTTCCCGGTGCAGCGATCTGCAATATGTCAAGATCGACAGGAGAATGATTTCGATCCCAATTTGGCGTCACCTCCTGTGATCCGACAAAAGTAGCTGGCCCCTTCTGAAATTGCCTTTGAGCCGCCGCAAAACTGCGACCTGAGGACAGATCAACTCCAATAGTACTTCCACTAGTACGTAATGAAGATTGGTACTATTGAGTACTAGTGGATCGCTTTTATTTTCCGATCCAATTGCCTGATTCATCGAGCGACTAGTATTACAAAGTTTGACTCACATCCGGATTGAGGAAGATAGAAATATGGAAAGCAAGAGCTATGAAGGGAACGGGATTTGCTGCATCGGCCGTTGTGTCTCCTGTGCCATTATGGCTGCGTTTTGGAGCTGCCTGAATCCGCTGCTGCAGCAACCAACAGAGCACGCCTCGAGCTGGCCTTCGAGCCGCCTTGCTGCGCGAGCCACCTTCCCTTGTGTTCGTTTATGAGTCGGTTTTGCAAATCGCCTATGCACAACCTCCTCCAAGCTGCCGATGTGAAGTCGCCGGCCCTGCTGCCTCCGTCTTCATGACTCTGCTATCTTGCGCTGCTCCGACTCGCCGACCCGTCTTGACAGGCTCCACCTCCAAGCTGCCTGCTGCCGTCGAGCTGCTCTGCTGAGCCTGACCTCGAGCCTCCGCGATCGCGGCCGCTAAGCCTCCTATGCCACCTCCGCGCGTCGAGCCGGCCGTGCCTCATCGATCTGCCGGAGTACCCTTGCTTGGCTCATGCTGGCCTCCCCCAAGTCATCGACGCACCAAGTAGACGCTGCCGCTTCTTCCCTTCTACGGAGCTGCCGTAGCCGTATCTCCGCTTCAAGTCGCTATCATCGGGGCGTTGTGTGTACGTGCCCCGATTCAACATAGCAGAACCATACGAAGTAATGGATGCATCATTTGATCAAACCAAAAGTTTCTACAATATGGACGAGTCCATCCATCATGAAAGAAAAATATGTACCAGTGTCCGAGTTCATTCGGGCAATACCAAGTGTTATTTTTCCTATTTGTTTTTTGTACATATTATATTGTCCGAAAACAACTACTCTGGTCTGCAATATATTTTATGCAGGACAATTACAAAAGGGGTGATTATCGCGGATACGGACCGTGCGTCAACATTATTTTTTCACTAGCAATTGTCCGTGTCGTACGGTTGGACGAATACGTGCGCAAGTTGCTGCCCCCTTCTACATCAACACACGTGATTGACTCATTGTCCGCGCCCGCAGCCGACTCGCCCGTGTCCGAGCCGTTTCCAACGTTGTGGCCGACTCTTTCGTCTGCGCCGGCTTACAATGCCGCGGCCAATTCATCTGTCTGCACCGTTTGCAATGCCGCGGCTGACTGTACCTACCGACTGATTTTTATGGTCGCTTTGTTATCACAACGGGATTGACCTCCGACAAATACCAGGTGCTATTTACCTTATTTTTCAAGCACATATTAATTCGTCCGAGCAAAACTACTTTCCCCTGCTATGTTTTATATGCAGGAAAATTATTCATTACAAAATGGCATTATACTGCGGAGATGGAAGTGTGCCAACATCATTCGGCACAGGTGGTCATCCTTACTCAACGGACTCCCGCGCCAGCTTACAATGCCTTGGTCGGTTCACCAGACTGCACCGACTTACAACGTCGTGGCCGACTCATTTATCTATACCGCCTCTGATGTTGCGGTCGTCTTTACTGTCCGACTCTCGCGCCTGGTCTACATCAACATACTGGGCCGCACCTGTCTGCATGAGCTGTTTATTGAGTATGAGCAAGTCATAGCTTGGGTAGCCCGGTTTTCTTTCAACAAAATGGAGGCAAATTATCATATACTATCAACCGCCGTCTACACTGGGTGGCTCAATGGGCAGGCGCACAAGTCGCCGCCACTATAGTTTGGTTAACTTCAAATTGCTAGTTGGAAGGAACCATTGGCCGAGTTGCTGACATGGCTCGTACGGGATCATTTATAACCCGTTGCAGTCACCTGAACCTTCTGTGGATTCACATCGAGCTATCAACACCAATGATATACACCTTCTGCTATGGTCAAATACAGAGAATCTCAAGACAACTCCTCGAGTCGTCTTAAGACTCGGGGGCTACGATGACATGACTCAGCAAATCTTGCCAGTTTCGGCAAATTTAAGAACCCCAGGATGATGGAGGGAAAGATAACCCGGTCCCAGAGGCAACTACTATATTGATGAAAATTTAAAGGCTGTCAGAAAATTTCCGGCTTAAAAAGTACATGACAATTACAAAATCCCGGCTCAATGAAGAAGTTTCCAGGTCATCAGAAAGGATTCCGGTTTAAAATATGGTTCAAAGGACATCAGTCTTACTGAAGCTCTCAAATATCCGGTTTACAATCCGGTTCAAGGGAAATCTGTCTCCTACAAAGCTCCAAAGCTCGCAAATCCAGTTTAAGAATCTCCGGTTTAAAAAGAATTAATCTCTCGCAAGTTCGAGTTTATAGGTCGTCAAAAAAATTCCGGCTGAAAATGAAGATTCCGGTTTAAGATCCGGTTTAAGCGAAAGATGTCTCCCACAAAGCTTTGAAGCTCTCAATATCCGGTTCGAAATTCTGGTTAAAAAGAATTCATCTCTCGCAAGTTCGAGTTCTCAGAAAAAATTACAGGGGCCAAAGAGAGTTTGTTGCACAGCACAACTCAAACATAGGCACCCGGCGAGCACAGCTCAGAAATATATCACATGGGGGCTTCGGTTTATAAGGCGGAGTTCTGACTACCCATTGATCCGGCTTATAAAGTCACATAAAAAACTTGGGGGCTTATCACCCAAAGTTAACAGGGGCCAAAGAGAGTGTTGCAAAAGCACAGCTCAAACATAGGCACCCATTCAGCACAGCTCAAGATATTACCTGGGGGCTCTTTTTTGCACAGCAACAAAGAGTTTTAATGACCCTTGTAATAGGCTATCAAGCCAGGCTTGGAAGCCAGGTGTATTCACCTAAAACCCCGGGTTAACTTGCCTTCATCAAGTAAGTCACTCTGCCCAGGTAATCCTGGTATGACCAGCCGAACGTTTGGCAAGTCAATCTTATACAGACCCTGAACTTGTCAAAGTTAAAACAACGATTGGTTAATGTGAGGTCCATCTTAAAAGGCTTTGTAAAATGGTTTAACTCAGTGGCCTGGCAGCCCATGAAAAGCCTCGATTTTGGGCCTGGCAGCCCATGAAAAGCCTCGTGTCTTCCCATGCTTTTAGTTGACAATTTTTCTCTTTCTGAGGTTTACAACACTTTATGATAAATCGGTGTTTATTAAACCGGTTTGGCTGTTGACTATAAGTCGGCCGTACAAACTGACAAGATTGCTGGTGTCTATTGACTTGGCCTGGCTTTCGACTATAAGTCGCCAGTATGAGATAAGATAATGACCGGTGTTTATTAACCCGGCCTGGCTTTTGACTACAGGTCGCCAGTATGAGATAAGATAATGACCGGTCTTTATTAACCCGGCCTGGCTTTTGACTATAAGTCGCCAGTATGAGATAAGATAATGACCGGTGTTTATTAACCCGGCCTGGCTTTCTACTACAAGTCACCAATATGAGATAAGATAATGACCGGTGTTTATTAACCCGGCCTGGTTTTGTTTATAAACCGGCAATCTATGATAATTACCAGTGTTCAAATTTTGGGTTATCACCCTTACTACACTGGCTTGGTAAAACCGACAGTGTGATCAAATATCACTGGAACCGGTTTTCAAACCGGGTTATATTATTCAAATCTTTAAATAGCCAACATGGCTGGATTTTTATTATGGTTATCAATAACCACTATTATGATTGAGGTTTTCAAAGTCGCTTCAGCGCAATGGATATTATTTTATCAATGGGTATGATTTATTCTACAAAGGAATAGTCCCGAGTCGCTCCAGGCTTACGACCCTGCACTTGGGGGCTACATTATTCAAATTGAGATTACATCAAATACGCAAGTCCCGTGTCACTGCCAGCATGCACCATGGCACTTGGAGGCTAATGCAAAGTCATTTTTTGCTCACCTTATTGAAGACCCGACTCATCACATTGTAATGAGCAGGCCCTTGGGGGCTACCAATTGCTCCTGTCAACAATTCAAGGTACACAAGTCTTAATCCATTATATTAAAGGGTCCACTTCTCAGTTAGTAAAGCACAAAGCTCTTAACCTTATGGACGTGGGTTCAAGCCCCATGATGGGGGATACATCATATGATGTTCTTTTAAAAGAAATATATATATATATATATATATATATATAAAGTCCCAGCTCAATATTATGTTACTGAGCCGGCCCTTGGGGGCTACACGTTGCTGTTCAAGTCTACATGATCATATTTATAAAGTCCCTGCTCATTATTGCATAATGACCCGGCCCTTGGGGGCTACACTGGTTGAAGTTTTTATCAGCATAAGGCAATTACAAGTCCCAGGTTGCTGCAAGCATGACAACCCGGCACTTGGGGGCTACATATGTGGAATATTTAGTTTTGACTAGTGACTGAGATGAACAATATGGATTTCTTCAAGGTTGCAACATTTATATTGAAACAAGTCTTAAGATATCACTATGTTCTCCTCTTAAGACTTGGGGGCTATAGGTAATATGCATATAAAGGAGGAACGTCTTCAAATTCTCAGTTTCGGGTAAATCAGGAAGATTAATTGTGTGAACCGGCATTGGCAACAATCATAACCCGGCATCTATAAATAGTCATGACCCGGGATCATCAGTTTATATAAGTGGGTCCGGTTGGAAATTGGGCACAAAGTCTTAATGGGCCTCAAGTGTTGAGCCCACCACAAACGTATATATAAGTGGAGTGGTCAGACCCTAGAAATGGTGCGATGAGTCCCGAGACCTTGTTGTCGCCACATCCGCACACGTAGTGCAATTGGACCTAGCAGTCCACCACTCGAAGTCCCTCCCTACACATGATAACTTCTAGGCATGATGCTTTGACAAAATGTTTGTGGGAACCACAAGGGACCTTTTGAGGGATTTATGACAAGGAAACTGGTACGATCATCCTCAACTCTCCTTCCACTATCGTGAGTGTGCGTCTATTGGTAAAACCCAATCATGTGATCTATCTCCACAACATGTTCCTTGCACCGTCAATTTTTTTTGTTTTGTTCTTGATGAGGACACCACAACTATCGACAAGTCTCCAACAATTATAGGTCCAATCATAAGAAGTCGCGCCAAACTAATAAGTGACCAGGTGAACGCTAACTTAAGTTTACCTTGTAACCTTGATGACAGAACCATGATTTCATCCCCATTGTTGTTGGTTGAACTTAGGTATCGCATGGAAGAATCCAAAAACCTATGGGCTCTTGAAGCAACCGGTTTTGTCGTGGTTTTGTCACGACAGATGTCCTAGTGTGAGGACTTAGTCGTGAGGCCAACGCATCTATGTGGTAGCTTGAGAGGGGTTGAGCGGAATCGAGAGACGCAACACAAGACAAGGATTTAGACAGCTTCGGGCCCTGGGAAACGTCATCCGGTAACAACCCTACATGCTGTTTGTGGCTAGGTCTGATTATCATCACGAGAGAGTCGCCAGTAAACCGGCTCTTTGTGTCTAGCCCTAGAGATTGTTTCTTCTTGCCTCTCCCTCTTTGGGGAGCCCTGCTCCTCCTTATATATGTTGAAGGGGCGGGTTACATGACTAGTCCTACTAGGATTAGGATTACTCTATTACAAGTGGAGTCCTAGTCTTGCTTCCTTTGTAGGAGAATATTCCTTGTGCTTTCTTCATAAACCGGCCCACCATAACATGAACCGGCCTTCCATAAACCTCCTTCTGGGCCACTGGATCACCCATGAGTCGCCAGGCTCGGGCGGGTCAGTTAGTGAGTCGTCCAATCAGGGCAGGTCATTAGTGAGTCACCAAGTCCGGCCGGGTTATACTTCCGGCCGGGTTACACCGCGGGGTATATCCCCGACATTAGCCCCCAGTTTAATTTGGATTTATCCATGTTAAACTGATCTGCAACATGAACACAAGAACAAACTTGGTGGCTTGTGCTCCGGGTTAAATATTCTTACAAACCGGCACTTGATCATCCTTAAATCCTTGTCATTTCTTCCTTCTAAAAAATCCAAGTCAATAGACCAGCTTCGTAATCAATTTGCTTGCAGAAGATATTTTGTAAATAAAGAATCCATTTGAATCAGCCTTCAATGCTCTGATCTGACAAAAATATTGGTCTTCAAATATTCAACTGATATTCAGCCGGTTTAAAAATGTAGAACTTGCCGGTTTTTGATTGCCAAAATTGCCGGGTTATAAAAACTGATGATGCCGGGTCATGACTGTTTATAGACGCCGGGTTATGATTGTTGCCAACGTCGGGTCACACAATTAATCTTCCCGATTTGCCCAAAACTGAGAATTTCAAGATGTTCCTCCTTTATATGCATATTACCTGTAGCCCCCAAGTCTTAAGAGGAGAACATAGTGATAGCTTAAGACTTGTTTCAATATAAATGTTGCAACCTTGGAGAAATCCAGATTGTTCATCCCAGACACTAGTAAAATCTGAATACTCCATATTATGTAGCCCCCAAGTGCCGGGTTGTCATGCTTGCAGCAACCTGGGACTTGTAATTGCCTGATGCTCAAAAACCATCAACCAGTGTAGCACCCAAGGGTCGGGTCATTATGTAATAATGAGCAGGGACTTTATAAATATGATCATGCTTCATTGAAAATAACATCATATTATGTAACTCCACCATGGGGCTTTGAACCCACGTCCACAAGGTTAAGAGCTTTATGCTTTACCAACTGAACAGTGGACCTTTCAGTATAATGGTTTAAAGACTTGTGTACCTTGAATTGTCGACAGGAGCAATTGGTAGCCCCCAAGGGACGACTCTGTACAATGTGATGCGTCGGGTCTTCAATAAGGTGAGCAAAAAATGACTTTGCATTAGCCCCCAAGTGTCATGGTGCATGCTTGCAGCGACATGAGACTTGCATATTTGATGTAATCTCAACTTGAATAATGTAGCCCCCAAGTGCCGGGTCATAAGCCTGCAGCGACTCGGGACTATTCCTTCAATTGTAGAATAAATCATTTCCATTGATAATATGATAGCCATTGCGCTAAAGTGACTTTGAAAACCATAATCATAATACTGGTTATTGATAACCATAATAAAGTCTAGCGTTGTTGGCTATTTGAAGATTTGAATAATATAATCCAATGATTTATGAGCGCATGATTCCAATGGCGCAATCCAAATATATACTAGCGACTTATAGTCCCAAGCTAGGCCGGGTTATTAAACACCAGTGATTTATAATCATACTACCGACTTATAGTCGAAAGCCAAACCGGGTTAATAAACACCGGTGATTTATAATCATACTAGCGACTTATAATCGAAAGCTAGACCGGGTTAATAAACACTGGTGATTTACAATCATACTGGCGACTTATAATTGAAAGCCAAGCCAGGTCAATAGACACCACCAATCTTGTCATTTTGTACGGCTGACTTATAGTCAACAGCCAGACCGGGTCAATAAACATCGGTTTATCATAAAGTGGTGTAAACCTCAAAAATAGAAAATTTATCAAATAAAAGCATGGGAAGACGTGAGGGTTTTCATGGGCTGCCAGGCCATTGAGTTAAACCATTTTACAAAGCCTTTTAAGATGGACCTCACATTAACCAATCGTCGTTTTAACTTTGACAAGTTCTGGGTCTGTATAAGATTGACTTGCCAAACGTTTGGCGGATCATACCAGGATTACCTGGGCGGAGTGAGTCACTTGATGAAGGTAGGTTAACCTAGGATTTTAGGTGAATACAACAGGCTTCCAAGCCTGGCTTCATAGCCTATTACAAGGGTCATTAAAACTCTTTGTTGCTTTGCAAAAAGAGCCCCCATGTAATATTGTGAGCTGTGCTCAGTGGGTACCTATGTTTGAGTTGTGCTTTTGCAACACTCTCATTGGCGCCTTTTGACTTTTCTGAGAACTCGAACTTTGCGAGAGATATTTCTTCTTGAACCGGATGTTAAACCGGATATTGAGAGCTTAAAAGCTTTGTGGGAGACATGTTTCCCTTGAACCGGATCTTAAACCAGAATCTTCATTTTCAGCCGGAATTTTTCTAACGGCCTTTAAACTCGAACTTGCAAGAGATTAATTTTTTTTAAACCGGAGATTCTTAAACCGGATTTGAGAGTTTGAGAGCTTTGTGAGAGACAGCTTTCCCTTGGGCCGGATTTTAAACTGGAATCCTTCTTTTTTAGCCGGAAATTTTCTGACGGCCCTTGAATTTTTATTGATATAGCGGTAATCTCCGGGGCCGGGTAGTCTTTCCCTCCAATGACCTGGGGTTAAGGAATTTGCTAAAACCGGCGAGATCTTGCTGAGTCATATCATTGTAGCCCCGAAGTCTTGAGACTACTTGAGGAGTTGGCCTTAGATTCTCCAGACTTGACCATAGCATAAGATGTATATCATTGTCATTGATAATGCAATGTGAATCCACAGAAGTTTGAGGTGACTATGGCGGTTTATAAATGATTCCGTATGAGCCGTGTCAGCAACTCGACCAATGGTTCCTTCCAACTGGTTGTTTGAAGTTAACCAAACTGTAGTGGAGGTGACTTGTGCGCCTGCCCATGGAACCATCCAGTGCAGACAGTGGTTGATAGTATATGATAATTTGCCCCAAAGTTGTTGGAAGAAAACCGGGCTACCCAAGCAGTGACTGGCTTTATACTCAATAAACAGCTCATGCAGACAGGTGCGGCTTGGTGTGTTGATGTAAACCAGGCCGCAAGAGACGAACGGTAAAGACAACCGTAGCATCAGAGGTGACACGGATAGATGAGTCGGCCACTGTAATGCCCAGGATGGGACTATACCTCCTACGTGTCGAGGCACGACTTAAAGGTATAAGCCCATCCTAGAATGATCTCAAGTTTGGTATCTTTGCACGACTCATGTAAAAATATGGATGAAATTGCAAAAGAATAGTTGGCTTACACTCGCCACTTCACACAATACAATACATAAGCAAAACATCATTCAAAACATCACAACCCGACTACGGGCGAAGATCCAAAAGAAAGATACCAAAACAACACAAAGCCACAGGTCCGGATCGAATCCTAGTAAAAACCACTACTGATCGTCGAAACGTCACAAGCATACGGCCAAATTCTTCATCTAGCTCCCAGTGAAGTAGTAGAACCAGCTCCTGCTTCATTCTCGGCTGAACCTGCATCTGGTGTTGTAGTATCTGTGAGCCACGAGGACTCAGCAATCCCATAACCATGGGTAACAAGACTAGCAAAGCTTTATGGGTAGGAAGAGGTAAAGTGGTGAGGTTGCAGCAGCGGCTAAGCATAATATGGGCTAACTTAGGAGTACCAGAATAAGATGAGCATCTACGCAAACGGTCGCAAAAGTAGTGATCGCTAAAGATCCTGAACTACATACGAGTCAAACACAACCCCACCGTGTTCTCTTCTCAAAGTGAAAAGAGACAGTCACGGTTACTCACACAGGGGTGTGTTTTACTTCGGATCATCTGTCAAGTTTTCTACAACCGGACATTAACAAATTCCAATCTGCCACATAACCGCGGGCACGGCTTTCGAAAGATCATAACCCTGCAGGGGTGTTCCAACTTAGCCCATCACAAGCTCTCACGATTAGCTGAAGTGATAAATATAATATCATCACCCTTATCTTAGGGAAAACTCCGATCAGGCTCGGCATCCCGGTAGCACAAGACATTTCGACAATGGTAAAACAAGTCCAGCAAGACCTCCCGGTGTGTCGACACCCTGATAGTAGCCGCGCGTATCTCGTCTCAGGACACGATCGGATGGGCGAGGCTACGGGAGCCAATCCTCGAGTTTCCCCATGGTGGCCCCGCAGGCTCCCCGTTTGGGACCAACACCATCAGCACTGGCCCCCCTGCTATGTAGAAAGAATCCTCGGGTAGCGCTAACTCCCTATGCAATTTAATTAATTAATTAAGTTGTTATTATGAGCAAATTAAAACCAATGTTGGGCCTTGCTGGAGGAGTTTTATTCAAAGTCGAACTGTCAAGGGGTCCCCATCCACCCATCGTGTAAGGAACACAAAATCAAGGAACATAATGCCGGTTTATCGGCGCCTAAGGTGGCATGAGTGGAACAAAACACCGAGCAAAAGGCCAAGCCTTCCACCCATGCCCAGTATATAGGTGTGTTAATAATAACAATAATAGATATTGTGATATTCCAACAACAAGTTCCCTCCTAGAATGATCTTCATCTTCACCTACAACTAACAACGCTATAAGAGGGGCTGAGCAAGCGGGTAACATAGCCAAACAGTGGTTTTGCTAGGAAGGTTTCAAGGTTAGAGGTTTCATGGCAACAAGGAGAGGCTGACTTAAAAGATGGGTAGCGTGACATGTAACGATAGCATCGAGACAACTAAGCATGGCAATGGTAGTAAAGGTATCCAAGGGTATGATCATCTTGCCTGGGATTCCACAAGGGAGAAGAACGGATCCATGAAGTAGACGGAGCTACACAGACGAGAGAATCCTCACAACTCCGGAACGAAACCGAAGCTAACAAGAGAAGCAACCGAAAAGAAGAAACAACACGGTAAACACACAATTATAAGCATGGCATACGCTGCACATCCAAGCATGATGCATGTCCGGTTTAATTATGCATGGCGCGGCAAAGTGCACAAACAACACTACAAGTTAAGTGGAGCTCAATATGCAACGAGTTGCGTATTGACGAAACACCACATTTTATTATTTAGTTGACTCTCGTTTATTTACAAGACAAGATTAAATGTTTTTAACATGGCAAGAGGTGAAGCAAAAGTAAACTACCTATTAGGCAAGTTAAATGAGGCCGGAAAATAACAACAACAATTCCGGGAAAATCCCCATGAGCATGTTTAGTAATTTATTAAGCAAACAACAATTCACACATTATAATGTTGTTAAAATGATGCGGATGACATGATCAAGTTTTATGCAATTATATTAAAGTTGACATGAAGAAGATATGAAGTATTGTCACCGTGGTGGAAGGAAAAGGGTGCCACGGCAACGATCCGAAGATGATGCAACGACAACATCTCGGTTCCGGTAACTCGTTGAGAGTCCCGTGCAAAAGCAAAGGTGGAGTGAACGAGCGGAACAAGATGACAGGTGGGGTGATCCCGTCACCGGGTTCCCACGAGTCGGCGACGAGGCAACCGAGGAACATGACAACGGACGAAACGGGCACGGCGCACACAAGGCAAACATTTCATACAACACAAGCATGTCACGGGTCATCGTCTCGGGGTTATACCTTCGGAACATCGTTCTCAGAGGGGTTCGAGATCGTAGAGGGACGTAGTGGTACACGGGTCGTAGAGGAAGAAGTCGTTCTCGTTTCCGAAGAGGTACTTGTTGCGGCATCGGACGTCTTCGGGGCGACGGTAGTGGTACACGGTTCGTAGAGGTACTTGACGGTTCCGATGGCTCCGGGCGTCGAGGTACTTGATGTCCGTCCTCCACGGGGTCCTCGAGGGTCTACAGTAGACGTTCACGGGCGTCTGTAGGGGTACTTGTCGCGTCCTGGATGTGTAGTCGTTCTCGTTCGTAGATGTTCATGTCACTTGTAGAGGTACTTGGCGAAAACCTGAAACCGTACACTAGTCCTTGGCAAAACAACAGCACAGGCAACACAAAAACACAAGAGGGCGACGAGGCCATGGCAGCGGCACGGGAGCCGGTGGCCGGCGTTGCAGAGGCGAGGCGAAGAGGAGGCGGCCTGAGAGTACGCAGGTGGTGGTGTGGCTCGATCCCGCTGGGTCCGAGGCGGCAGCAACCATCGCGAGGGAGAGCTGCTCGAGGCCGCGGGACTCCAGGCGGGCAGCGAACTGGAGGAAAGAGGCCGGTCCTCAGACTAGAGACGGAGGGGTCCTGGCCGGCGCTGGAGCATGGAGGGGTCGCACGGGAGGAGGCCAGGGAGGCGCGGCGCTCACGGGAAAAGGCCTGGGGCGCACGTTGCCGGCGCGCGGGAGAAGCGGCGGGCGCGGCGTGCGGCCTAGAGGGCCGAGGCGCGCGGGGCGCTGGAGGACGGCTGGCTCGTGGTACTGCTCGAGGGCGAAGGGCGATGAGGAGGGAGCCTGGACGAGGCCTCCCGGCAGGGACGCAGGATCCGGCCGCTGCGGCCTGGCGACTGGAGGGCGAGGCGAGCGGGTCGGGGAGTGCGAGGTGAGGAGGATCGAGGGGATGGGGAGGAAATCGGGCACAGGGCGAGAGACAAGGGAGGTCGAGGGATCTCTCGACCCCTCTGGCGGCGCTAGAAGGAACGGAGGGAGGATCCGGAGAGAGGAGAGGGTCGCAGGTTCGGGGCGCTTAGGGTTGGAGGAGTTGTCCAATGGGCCGGCTGGGGGGGCTGAGGCCCAGAGGCCGGCGGCTGGATGGCCTAGAGGCCTGGGCCAAAAGGAGGAGAGGGAGGCTGGGAGAAGGAGGTGTTGGCCCAAAGGAGGCCTGCTGGGCCGGCTGCATTCTTCTATTAAATTTCTTTAACAGAAAAAGAAGAAGGAGGGAAAAGAAAAGAGAGGCTTAGGGAAAAAAAATACTGAACGGGGATAATTTTCCCGAACTCATAAAAATGAGTTTGATCCAAGAAAATTATAAGTGGCATGATCAAAAGAATATAAATTCAAACCCATTTGAATTTAATTCAAATGGATTGAACTAAGACATGGTTTCGGAAGTGTCCAAAAATGATGAGGTTTTTGGAGGAACCTCGATACAACGGAAAAGAATTATAGGGAGGGTTTAGATGGAAACTTGAAGCAAAACATGTCTGGAGAATAAATGCAAGTGTGTTGGGTTATTCCGAAGCAATGGAATATTATTATAATAGCTCACTAAAATATTGGGAGTATATGTTATAAAGAGAAGTCACACTTCCCTCGATTTAAATGGACCGAAGGTCCACACAATTTATTTAAGTTGAGATGCAAAATAAATATGACATGATGGCATGATGACATGATGCAATGCAAAAATAAATAACACAAGCACAATGAAACACACGGGAGGAACCCGGAACATCTGGAATCTTCTGGAATCTTCTGGGATCTTCTGGGACGTCGGTCTTCGGGCGTCACAACTCTCCCACACTAACAGAGGATCTCGACCCGAGATCCTAGAGATAGCACCGGGTAGAAACGAAAAAAAGAGGTAAACAAAGTTGCTTCTTTGACAGACGAGTGAAACCAAAGAACCTTGAGAGGTTGAACAATCTTGAAAGAAAGAATACAACGGAGATGAACGAATAAGAAAACTCCGTTAGAAAGAGTAACAAGGTGTGTTATGGGAACCTTGAAGGTTGAAAGACATGAAACGCGAGCTTACGAACCAAAGAATATGAAACTGCAACGGTATAACCAAGGAATAAGAATGATATAATTTGGACAGCACTCCGGTTGAAAAGTGAGGCAAAACTAGTTAAGAAGACAGAACTTGAATGAAGAATACAACACTCCGGTTAAATGATAAGCAAGGGAAAGAACATGATCTCGATAAAACGATAAGATGGTTAAAGAGAGCAATATCACAATGCCTCCGGAATGAAAGAATAGCATATAAATCAACGAAAGAAATGAATGGAGAAGAAAAGACAACTTCTCCGACAAATGAATATGAAAAATCATCCTTACGAAGAAGGTTGAACGGAGTTGTTGAAAATAATCAACAACAAAAGAATAAGCTTGTTGTGGACTTATGGAAAACATCTCAAAACTATAAGGTGACAACCAGCCACTGACGAAAATAATTGATTGGATTGAGATCAACAAGGAGACGAAAAACTTATTTCACCGGAATGATAAATGAAGAACTTGGGTCATTTATGAGCACCATAATAGCAACAATCCTTAGGGAAAGCCTTTAGGTGAAACACAACCCAAGATTACTCCAACGAATAAATTGAAGGGTTGAAAAACATCTCCTGAACAAGGAAAAATGATGGTTTTAAATATCTCATTCTTGAAACTCGTGAATCATAAGACATGAAGGAATTGTCAAGAATGACATAACACCATCTGAAAAGATAAGGTAGAAAGGATTGCAATTGGAAAGCATGATGAAGAATGCTTGAGCTCCAACAAGAATCTTGATGAAGACATCAAGGATTAATTAAATCTTGATGAACCACCATGAGAACTCCGGTAATGAAAGCATGAGAAGTGAAAGATGAAAAGAATAAGATTCAAGGCCTATGATGAATTAGATGGAGCTTTGAAATGATAATAGAAATAACTTGGAGCTCCGGAAAACAAGATGAACAACTTAGAACCGAGGGTATGATATGATGAACAAGCTCCGGAAAACAGAGATTAAATCACCTTGAAGGAATAAGAATAAGAATTATGTCATGCATATCCTTCACCCATTTAAATTGATGACAAGCAAACGGATTTGGCATACAACTTATTCTCGTTGGAAAGAATTAAAGAGAGATCTCGCACAAGCTTGGGTAAATCTTCAACGAACCACCGGTAGGATTGTGAAAAGAACGAGTGAATTAAAACGATAACTACGGAAGGGTAATCTTGAAAGAACCACCGTAAGAATATGGGGACGAACGAAGAGACATCAATGAAGAATATTTAGAGGACGAAGTTGAAAACTGAGAACGGAGAAATCTACTGAAATGATGGCCTTTGGAGGATCACAAAGAAAAGAATTCGTGAAGAATCTTCGGAAGGGTATAAAACAATTCCCACAATCGAAAACAATTATGAGGATGGCAAGAAGCTAGAACCACGAATCTTGAAGAGAACGGGCCAGGATTAAGAGAAACTCTTCTTTGGTCTTCAAATGTTGAGAATGAAGGCGAGAAATGCCAAGAAGAATTTCAAGATACTCCGGATGAATGACAAGAGGAAGGTGGAGCTAAAGATGGAAATGATTGAAAACAAGCTTGGAGAAGGCATGTGACTGATGGAGATCATTCTTACGTCACACTTTGAAAAGAATTCTCCGGAAAAAGAAGAGTCAGGTAAGATCCTGGGAAAGACCTGTGGGTTAGGGCCCACTCAAGAAATCACCGTTGGAAAAGATTGCTTAAGAGATATTGCACCGGTTGAATTGAATGGCTTGAATAAGATAACAATCCTCGAAATAGTTTGAATGGATTAAGAATGGAATTATGAATCTTCAGCACTCCGGATATGAATAGCAAGAGGAGAATGATTAATTGGTGCACCGGAATAAGAAAGCATTGTGAAATGAGGAAAATGATAAGATCAACACCAAAATCTTGAATTACATCCACCGGCAGAATTTGAGAACAAAAGAATGATGAACTTGGAGCTCTTGAGCATCTTCACGATAAATCACCGGATAAAACATTGAAGGAAAAGAATGAAGAAATATCACATGAATAAAATGGGTACTTCATCTGAGAATTTCTGACTCCAAGAAGAAGAAGGGTGGGAGGGTGGGGAAAACAAAGAGAACTTGAGACGAACAAAATGGACACCGGTTGAAAAGGATTAACATAAGAATCTTGATGATCAAGAAGAATTAGCACTCCCATAGAAATATGAGAACACAGATTAGGAAGGTATGGAATCAACACTTGACATCAAAGCAACTTGAATACCAGAATCAAATCAAAACAAAGGAGTAGATGTGTTGCAGCATAATCTTCACAATATCATCTGAACAGAGAATTGAACGAATGAATTCCGCAGGTACATCAGCTTGTCGAGAAGCCAATTGGGAGAACAAAAGATAAATAAAAAGGAACAAGGAACAGATAGAACAAATACAAGATAGAAGCTTCATTCCACATCTTCATGCTGAAAGCTCATGGAACGTGTTACAAAAGGGTTTTGCAATCCCCGGATCAGCATAGCCAAGGACCCTTTAAGATGCAACTCCCGATCGGAACAAGCCCATAAAACAACTTCACTCAATGTAGAACCCCGAACTTCATATCAAGCATCCGTTGGAAGAATGCCTAGAACTACTGGATGAACCCACCTATTAATTTCCGAAAGTTTCCAGTTATGCAATCAGGTGTTGGGGATACAGGGGAAGCACCGCGCACTCAACTCTAATCCTACATCCAGCTGTATCCATCCTTCAACACATAACCAGTTGTTCTCGGAAACTGTTTACCTCGGACCTTCGAAATGCATCCACTATACAAGCTATGGCAATACTCCCGAACTACCTCCCCAGTACTGGGTGATGTTGGGGTTATCTTGCCACTAACCGCATAGGAGAGTTTTCGATGTCGGCCGTCTTAAGTATTCTAGTACTGCCGCGATGGATTTGTGACGACAACACCTCGGAGCTCAACTCCCCGGGACACTGCCACAACCCCTAATGACAGGAGGCATCGAGAACAATGTTCTCGTCACAAAGACATCGGAACAATCCAAACAATACTCGCGAGATCCTAAAAAAATTTGTGCAAATTTTGAGAGTAGAAGAGACAAGAGTAGTCGTCAGGAGTCCTCACCAGAATGAAAAGAGATGAGAAGCAAAGAAATCCTACTCTCCGATATAAATATAGGACTCAAAACATTTTAAGTGTGTGCCTAGACTCAACCGTCAACGATTCGATCAATCAGTGGGGGCTTCTAGGTCGGAGAAGGCTCTGAATACCAACTTGTAATGCCCAGGATGGGACTATACCTCCTACGTGTCGAGGCACGACTTAAAGGTATAAGCCCATCCTAGAATGATCTCAAGTTTGGTATCTTTGCACGACTCATGTAAAAATATGGATGAAATTGCAAAAGAATAGTTGGCTTACACTCGCCACTTCACACAATACAATACATAAGCAAAACATCATTCAAAACATCACAACCCGACTACGGGCGAAGATCCAAAAGAAAGATACCAAAACAACATAAAGCCACAGGTCCGGATCGAATCCTAGTAGAAACCACTACTGATCGTCGAAACGTCACAAGCATACGGCCAAACTCTTCATCTAGCTCCCAGTGAAGTAGTAGAACCAGCTCCTGCTTCTTTCTCGGCTGAACCTGCATCTGGTGTTGTAGTATCTGTGAGCCACGAGGACTCAGCAATCCCATAACCATGGGTAACAAGACTAGCAAAGCTTTATGGGTAGGAAGAGGTAAAGTGGTGAGGTTGCAGCAGCGGCTAAGCATAATATGGGCTAACTTAGGAGTACCAGAATAAGATGAGCATCTACGCAAACGGTCGCAAAAGTAGTGATCGCTAAAGATCCTGAACTACATACGAGTCAAACATAACCCCACCATGTTCTCTTCTCAAAGTGAAAAGAGACAGTCACGGTTACTCACACAGTGGTGTGTTTTACTTCGGATCATCTGTCAAGTTTTCTACAACCGGACATTAAAAAATTCCAATCTGCCACATAACCGCGGGCACGGCTTTCGAAAGATCATAACCCTGCAGGGGTGTTCCAACTTAGCCCATCACAAGCTCTCACGATTAGCTGAAGTGATAAATATAATATCATCACCCTTATCTTAGGGAAAACTCCGATCAGGCTCGGCATCCCGGTAGCACAAGACATTTCGACAATGGTAAAACAAGTCCAGCAAGACCTCCCGGTGTGTCAACACCCTGATAGTAGCCGCGCGTATCTCGTCTCAGGACACGACCGGATGGGTGAGGCTACGGGAGCCAATCCTCGAGTTTCCCCATGGTGGCCCCGCAGGCTCCCCGTTTGGGACCAACATCATCAGCACTGGCCCCCCCTGCTATGTAGAAAGAATCCTCGGGTAGCGCTAACTCCCTATGCAATTTAATTAATTAATTAAGTTGTTATTATGAGCAAATTAAAACCAATGTTGGGCCTTGCTGAGGAGTTTTATTCAAAGTCGAACTGTCAAGGGGTCCCCATCCACCCATCGTGTAAGGAACGCAAAATCAAGGAACATAATGCCGGTTTATCGGTGCCTAAGGTGGCATGAGTGGAACAAAACACCGAGCAAAAGGCCAAGCCTTCCACCCATGCCCAATATATAGGTGTGTTAAATAATAATTATATATATTGTGATATGCCAACAACAAGTTCCCTCCTGGAACGAACTTCATCTTCACCTGCAACTAACAACGCTATAAGAGGGGCTGAGCAAGCGGGTAACATAGCCAAACCGTGGTTTTGCTAGGAAGGTTTCAAGGTTAGAGGTTTCATGGCAACAAGGAGAGGCTGACATAAAAGATGGGTAGCGCGACATGTAACGATAGCATCGAGACAACTAAGCATGGCAATGGTAGTAAAGGTATCCAAGGGTATGATCATCTTGCCTGGGATTCCACAAGGGAGAAGAACGGATCCATGAAGTAGACGGAGCAACACAGACGAGAGAATCCTCACAACTCCGGAACGAAACCGAAGCTAACAAGAGAAGCAACCGGAAAGAAGAAACAACACGGTAAACACACAATTATAAGCATGGCATACGATGCACATCCAAGCATGATGCATGTCCGGTTTAATTATGCATGGCACGGAAAAGTGCACAAACAACACTACAAGTTAAGTGGAGCTCAATATGCAACGAGTTGCGTATTGACGAAACACCACATTTTATTATTTAGTTGACTCTCGTTTATTTACAAGACAAGATTAAATGTTTTTTAACATGGCAAGAGGTGAAGCAAAAGTAAACTACCTATTAGGCAAGTTAAATGAGGCCGGAAAATAACAACAACAATTCCGGGAAAATCCCCATGAGCATGTTTAGTAATTTATTAAGCAAACAACAATTCACACATTATAATGTTGTTAAAATGATGCGGATGACATGATCAAGTTTTATGCAATTATATTAAAGTTGACATGAAGAAGATATGAAGTATTGTCACCGTGGTGGAAGGAAAAGGGTGCCACGGCAACGATCCGAAGATGATGCAACGACAACATCTCGGTTCCGGTAACTCGTTGAGAGTCCCGTGCAAAAGCAAAGGTGGAGTGAACGAGCGGAACAAGATGAAAGGTGGGGTGATCCCGTCACCGGGTTCCCACGAGTCAGCGACGAGGCAACCGAGGAACATGACAACGGACAAAACGGGCACGGCGCACACAAGGCAAACATTTCATACAACACAAGCATGTCACGGGTCATCGTCTCGGGGTTATACCTTCGGAACATCGTTCTCGGAGGGGTTGAAGATCGTAGAGGGACGTAGTGGTACACGGGTCGTAGAGGAAGAAGTCGTTCTCGTTTCCGAAGAGGTACTTGTCGCGGCATCGGACGTCTTCGGGGCGACGGTAGTGGTACACGGTTCGTAGAGGTACTTGACGGTTCCGATGGCTCCGGGCGTCGAGGTACTTGATGTCCGTCCTCCACGGGGTCCTCGAGGGTCTACGGTACACGTTCACGGGCGTCGGTAGGGGTACTTGTCGCGTCTCGGATGTGTAGTCGTTCTCGTTCGTAGATGTTCACGTCACGTGTAGAGGTACTTGGCGAAAACCTAAAACCGTACACTGGTCCTTGGCAAAACAACAGCACAAGCAACACAAAAACACAAGAGGGCGACGAGGCCATGGCAGCGGCACGGGAGCCGGTGGCCGGCGCTGCAGAGGCGAGGCGAAGAGGAGGCGGCCTGAGAGGACGCAGGTGGTGGTGTGGCTCGATCCCGCTGGGTCCGAGGTGGCAGCAACCATCGCGAGGGAGAGCTGCTCGAGGCCGCGGGACTCTAGGCGGGCAGCGAACTGGAGGACAGAGGCCGGTCCTCTCACTAGAGACGGAGGGGTCCTAGCCGGCGCTGGAGCATGGAGGGGTCGCACGGGAGGAGGCCAGGGAGGCACGGCGCTCGCGGGAAAAGGCCTGGGGCGCACGTTGCCGGCGCGCGGGAGAAGCGGCGGGCGCGGCGTGCGGCCTAGAGGGCCGAGGCGCGCGGGGCGCTGGAGGACGGCTGGCTCGCGGTACTGCTCGAGGGCGAAGGGCGATGAGGAGGGAGCCTGGACGAGGCCTCCCGGCGGGGACGCGGGATCCGGCCGCTGCGGCCTGGCGACTGGAGGGCGAGGCGAGCGGGTCGGGCAGTGCGAGGTGAGGAGGATCGAGGGGATGGGGAGGAAATCGGGCATGGGGCGAGAGACAAGGGAGGTCGAGGGATCTCTCGATCCCTCTGGCGGCGCTAGAAGGAACGGAGGGAGGATCGGTAGAGAGGAGAGGGTCGCGGGTTCGGGGCGCTTAGGGTTGGAGGAGTTGTCCAATGGGCCGGCTGGGGGGGGCTGAGGCCCAGAGGCCGGCGGCTGGATGGCCTAGAGGCCTGGGCCAAAAGGAGGAGAGGGAGGCTGGGAGAAGGAGGTGTTGGCCCAAAGGAGGCCTGCTGGGCCGGCTGCATTCTTCTATTAAATTGCTTTAACAAAAAAAGAAGAAAGAGGGAAAAGAAAAGAGAGGCTTAGGGAAAACAAATACTGAACGGGGATAATTTTCCCGAACTCATAAAAATGAGTTTGATCCAAGAAAATTATAAGCGGCATGATCAAAATAATATAAATTCAAACCCATTTGAATTTAATTCAAATGGATTGAACTAAGACATGGTTTCGGAAGTGTCCAAAAATGATGAGGTTTTTGGAGGAACCTCGATACAACGGAAAAGAATTATAGGGAGGGTTTAGATGGAAACTTGAAGCAAAAGATGTCTAGAGAATAAATGCAAGTGTGTTAGGTTATTCCGAAGCAATCGAATATTATTATAATAGCTCCCTAAAATATTGGGAGTATATGTTATAAAGAGAAGTCACGCTTCCCTCGATTTAAATGGACCGAAGGTCCACACAATTTATTTAAGTTGAGATGCAAAATAAATATGACATGATGGCATGATGACATGATGCAATGCAAAAATAAATAACACAAGCACAATGAAACACACGGGAGGAACCCGGAACATCTGGAATCTTCTGGAATCTTCTGGGATCTTCTGGGACGTCGGTCTTCGGGCGTCACAGCCACAACGTTGTAAGCCGGTGCAGACGGGCGAGTCGCCCGCGGGTGCAGACAAATAAGTCGGCCAAGGGCACGGTCAGATCAACTAACCGCCGACATGGTCCCGGGGAGTTGATGTAAACCAGGTCGTAGGGGCAGCGACTTGGGCGCTTCCATTGATCAGGGCAACATGGACAAATGCCAGTGCAAAATTATAATGCCGTGCGCTCCGTATCCGCGGTACAATGCCACTTTTGTAGTAAATGATTACCTTGCATATAAAAAACACCGTAGAGCAGAGTAGTTGTGCTCGGAGTAATTAAAGTGTACGAAGAAAATATATAGAAGAAATAGCACCTAATTTTGAACATATGTGTGTGCGGCCATTAGCGCGCAATTGGTCTCCACGTATGTGTGCTTCATCCAATTTATACAGACTGCCCTCCGAAGAAAATTAATCCACTACAGATTACCAGTACTAGTCACCACACGGGAAACTGATATGAGTAAGCCATCTTTTAGCCATTGGAAACAGTGTGTATACTGTTGCGTTGTAATCTCCCGTCAAGCGCTAGCACCTCATTTTACAAATAGACATTGGATTGGTTCTTGTAACTTTGTAATAATAATATTCCATCTGACTTGTTTTGCCGATGCTTTTGAGTATGTCTGACTCTCCAAAACTTATATATTGTAGCTGCAGCCATGTAAGACCAACAAATGCATCTTCAGATTCAATGACGGAGCCAGTATTTCCTTGCATTAGGCTAGCTCCACCCCTCTTTAGCTTGTAGACGGTGATCTGCGAGGGTGGCTCTCAGGCAGCAAAAACGGGCGGAGTTGGCGAAAACATTCCTGTGAGCTCTAGCACCCAGGTACTGCTATCATGGACATCCATACTACTCGGGATATGTGCCATGTGGAATGGAAAGTGTAAGTTGGCACGACTTTTGGCAGAGTATTACAGACGGACGGGTCCGTGATCGGCCTAGGCCTTGCTTGTGTTTGGAATCTCGCAGGACGGACGTCAGGCGAGTGCCAGGAGCTCGTTCTGATCTTCTGCGGCCACAAGTGTGTAGGAGACTAGGAGTATATTTGAGTTTAGAGTTTCTTGGCACAAAAGATCAGACTACTCACGAATCAGATACCGAGACTGGACGTATCAGAATTTAGAAGACACCAAGGGATACAGGAGCTCACGGGGGCCTTGATCTTCTCGTGACCTGCCTGCCTACATGTGAAGAGACAAAGACAAGGAATAAGGAGCCCTGAGGATAAAATTTACCCCTATATCCCGATGCTGGAAGAGAGGTTGTGAAGAGAGAGAGATGAGAGAGGTGAGGAGAGAGAGAGAGATTTTTTGTGAGACAGAGAAGAATTTGCAACACTCTCTCCTTGTGTGAGAGGGAAGGTATAGAAAAGAACTGACATGTTTCATGAGAGAGATGCGGTGAGAGTCCTGGGAGGAGAGAGAGCCTATCCTCGTGTAAGATTGAGGAGAGAGAGAAAATGCAGTGTTTTTTTGGACGTGTAATGCAGTCTTCATGTGAGAGAGCGTCTGTGAGAGTAGATAGGGAGAGAGAGAAAAAGGAGGAGAGAGGGCGGTAGTCAGAGGGGGAGAGAGATGGAGAAAAAAAACCATAGGGAGCCTAGTAGGTCCACCAACCCTGCCATGCCGGTAACCTCCACCTGCTGCCGTAATGGATGTAGATAAACATTTACAACCTATGCCTATCTCGAGGTACAGAGTAAAAAACCAACGCCCGAGATAGCAGCGCCCGGGTGCTAGAGCTCAACAAATCTCCTCTCGCGGAGTTGGCCCAAGCGTGGCTGTTGACCACAGCGGCGGAAGCATGGCCAGCCTGAGGCCGTGGCGACGGAGGCACCGGCGAGGCGGGACCGCAGCTCGCGGAGGCCCTGGTGAGGCCGAGGTGTCTCGCGAACAACATCGTGAGGCAGGGCGCTCCACGGCGGGTCAGAGGTGCAGGGTGGTTCTCCGGCGGTTTGGCTGGGTGACTCGGTATCTCAAGGTGGACAACGGCTCGTCGTGCGGCTACTTGCGGCAAACGAGGCAGCGGCACTTCGCCATAACGGTTGCGATTGGGGAGGCCCGCGGCAGGCGTGTCACGGTGTAGCAGAAGCGGAGGCATGCGGCATGGTGACTCCCGTGGCGACTGAACAAATATAAGCTGGAGCACGCGGGGCAGCCCTCTACAGGGGGCGAGGGGAGACTTGGCGGCTTAATAGAGGCGCGACGGACGGCTCAGCGGAGAAGCGACTTGAGGTCATGGCGGATTGAGGCGCGGCCAGCTCAAGGTTGTCTCACTGCAGATGAGGTGATGGCGAGGCCGAGTCAGCGCCGGGGGCAAAGCTGTCCGGGTCGAGCTCGGAGGAGGAGTCCGGGAAGGACAAGCTGCCAGAGGACGCCCGAGGCGGCTCAAAACCGCGTGAGGGTGAAGGCAAGGCGGATTTGGGGCCGAAGACGGAGCGAGGACAATCCGGATCATGGCCGGCTCTAGTGGCGGCTCAAAGGCCGATGAGGTAAGGCAAGGTGCAGCAGAGGCGAGCCGAGGCCGGCGACACGGTGAGTCACAACACCGGCGGGTCAGCGACGCGGCGCCGGAGACGCGGCGAACCACAACTGCGACGGGTCATTGACGGCATTTGATGTAGGTCGGGGAAGTCGGAGGGGAGCCGTTGACTTGGTGGAAACAGGTCCGCAGCGGCAGCTTCGATGATGCGTAAAACTTGTCTACCTCGACGACACGTATTGCGTCCATGGTGCACAAACCGCCAAACCCTAATTTTTCTTTTGAACTCAAACTTGTACTGGTATTAGATCTGACTGCTCGCCGCCTTCGAAACAATATAAATCTTTCATCGATGACTCTTCTTTGTCCGAAAATTGCAAACTTCTCAATCCCCCAGAGAGATCCCTCCAAGAACTCAACACCAGCATGCGCAGGCCCCACGGTGGGCGCCAACTGTCGTGGTTTTGTCACGGCAGATGTCCTAGTGTGAAGACTTAGTCGTGAGGTCAACGCATCTATGTGGTAGCTTGAGAGGGGTTGAGCGAAACCGAGAGACGCAACACAAGACAAGGATTTGGACAGCTTCGGGCCCCGGGAAACATCATCCGGTAACAACCCTACATGCGGTTTGTGGCTAGGTCTCATTATCATTACGAGAGAGTCGTTGGTCAACCGGCTCTTTGTGTCTAGCCCCAGAGATTGTTTCTTCTTGCCTCTCCCTCTTTGGGGAGCCCTGACCCTCCTTATATATGTTGAAGGGGCGGGTTACATGACCAGTCCTTGTAGGATTATGATTACTCTATTACAAGTGGAGTCCTAGTCTTGCGTCCTTTGTAGGAGAATATTCCTTGTGCTTTCCTCATAAACCGGCCCACCATAACATGAAACGGCCTTCCATACACCGCCTTCTGGGCCACCGGGTCTTGTCGTTCCTCTGACCCGCTCACCGGGTCACCCATGAGTCGCCAGGCTCGGGCGGGTCACTTAGTGAGTTGTCCAGTCAGGGCAGGTCATTAGTGAGTCGCCTAGTCCGACCGGGTTACCCTGCGGGGTATATCCCCGACAGGTTTGGAGGAACAAGTTTGGAGAAAATAAGTTTCAAGTAAAGCTGACGATGTCAGTTTTTTACCTATGATGTTTTGGTGTGCCACACCCATGTGATTAAGAGACGGGGCCATAGGGGTACATCAACAGAAGCTAAATCAAATTATCTTTCCAATGCAAAAAACCTCACATCATTTGGACTTATGAGTCAAAAAAACTAGTCATTCTCGTGGAAGGTGTCCAGGCTGTCAGGGCTTCGCGAATTTCCGAGGAGCTCTCCAACAACTCCCAAAGTTGACTGCTTATTCACCCAAGGAAGCCATGCAAACCTGCTTACTTTTGAAACCATTTTCACACCTAGCTAAGGGGGGTTGTCCCTACTATAAAACACCATCTCCGCCATCCTCTAGAAAACATTTTGTCAAACCATTCAACTACAAGCTTATGCAGAAAGACTGATAGAGAGATCCGAGAGATTTTGCTACCTTTGCTCTTGTGAGTTCATTCGGATTTGCGAGAAGGAGCCTCTGGTCCCCCCTAGTTCGTGCTCTACGGTCCCGGCTGTTTTGTGTGGATTTGTCCCAGTTTGTGGTTCTGCGATTGTTCGGACGGCGGGTTGGAGTTCTTGTAGCTTCGGTCAGCCATCCCCAACGTAAGGTTGCATCCAACCTTGGCAGGTATAAAGCTTGTTATCCTAGCTGCTTGCAGCTAGTTATCCCTCCCGATTCGATCCTACGACCTGAAGATTGAGCCACCCTCGGGCGTGAACTCGTTCATCGGGTTCCCGCCTATCATCTAGCATCAGAGCCTTCGTTGACACGGTAGGATCTGGTATCCAAATTTATCTTGCTATCATCCCTTTAGATCGAGTGTTTTTCATGCTATATTTTCTGTCCTAGAAGTCCAAAGCCCCACCAAAAATAAATCCAAACCTTGTTGGTGCTGAGATCTTGTTGTTGCATACCTTGCATGTTCTTCATCTTTTAGATCTGCACCAAGTTCATCTTCGTAATTGCTTTCAGATTTGGTTGTTGTGCTTTGGAAAAAGAGAGAAAAAAGTGGCAAAAGAATGAAAGAGAGGTAGAAAACAGTGGCAGAAAGTGTTGTGTAAGATCCAAAAGTTTTAGCTTGATAGAAAAATTTCAAAAGCTTGTGTGTTGTGTTTTTCAATCTTGGTTCAATGGTGCAGCAGATCCATCCACATATTTTTCTTGGGTTGCATCAACTTGATTTCAGCACAAGCCCCCTTTTTGTTCACCCCAGCGAGCTCCACCAAAAACCGAAGCTAGTTCTTTGATCCCTGTCTTTCAATCGCTTTAACACAACCGGGAGAAGCACAATTTGATGTGAACTCATAAGAACTTTGGTGAGTAACAGGTGAGGTTGTGTGATTCCACAAAATTATCCTATTCCACTTTTGACCTTACTAACATGGCAAGATCTAGATCGAGTGTTCATGTAGAAAATCATGGGGAAGAAGATGCCCCGGTCACACGTGCTGATTTTAAGGAACTACGGAACATGATTCAAGACCTTGGAAGGATGTTTCACGAGCGACCTCCAGCAGGTGGGGATAGGGTTCGACATCGACAACACCCTATTGACCCACTTGAGGAAGTTGGGGATAAGAATTATGTGCACGCTGCTGTTGATGGTGCCTTGGAGGATGATAAGAACAGCTATGGTGGACATGTGGCTGCTGCTCGTGGGCATGGTGTTGCTGCTCATGGAGGGCAGTGAGGAGGACAACTTCGAGGGCGAGGACATGGTCCTCGTGGGGACTACTATGACCCTCATGAGCGTGTTGCTCGTGGTCATGGAGATGATTTTGATGATTATGATGGTGTCCCATACCGTCGTGCTGCTGAAGATGGGCGTTGTGCAGAACGTCATGATCGAGATGGTCGAGATGACATGGCAAGAATCAAGTTGCACGTCCCCAAGTTCCCAGGAAAGGAAGACCCCGATGCATATTTTGATTGGAAAGAGCAATGTGATCAGATTTTTCGTATCCATAACCTTGCTGATCCGAAGAGAGTAGACCTTGCTTGTGTTGAGTTTTCTGGTTATGCACTCGCTTGGTGGAATCAACTACAAGAAAATCAGCTGATGCTAGGCCGTGACCACATTGACACTTGGGAAGAGATGAAACAAGCCATGAGGCGAAGGTTTGTTGCTTCACAATATCAAAGAGATCTCTGAAACAGATTGCAACGCCTCAGCCAAGGTACGCGCACGGTGGATGAGTACTATAAAGAGATGGAATTGTTGCTGGTTCGTGCTCGTATTCATGAAGATGAGGAGTCAAAGATGGCAAGATTTCTGCATGATCTCAACAGTGAAATTTCTGATTTTGTGGAGATGTTTCCCTATAACACTCTAGAAGATATTCTGGAGCAAGCCAAGCGCACGAAGAGGAAGGTGCAGCGGAGTAGTCATGGACGAATATCTCATAACCGCACCACCACACCATGGAAAGGTCGCAGCCAAGTGCCTCTCTTGGTGGTTCTCAATTTCAGCACACTTCACACCCTACCGCCACCCGACGAACAACGGCTTCATCGGCATCATCACCGGCTCCTAGGAATGTTGACAAGTGTGCTCCTTCTGCTGCTGGAAGTACTTCTAACCCCACGGCTATGCCATCATCTCAAAGCCGAGATATTGAGTGTTGGAAGTGCAAAGGGCATGGCCACATTTCTTCTGAATGTCGAAACAAGAGAATTTTATTTGTGAATGAAAAAGGTGAATGGGAATCGGAGAGTGAGCATGAAGATAATGGAATATCGGATAATCATCAGGATGAAGAGGGCGAGAAGAGTGGCTGTGATATTCAAGCCGACATGGGAGATTGCTTTGTTTCCCGTCGTGTGCTTAGTGTCAATGCAGCTAGAGAAGAGAAAGGGCAGCGACATAATATTTTTCACACCAGTGGCACCATCAAGGACAAGGTTTGTAGAATTATTGTTGACAATGGTAGCTGCAACAACATTGCAAGTTCAGATTTGATAGAGAAATTGGGACTGAAACAAAGAAGGCACCCAAGTCCATATAAGATGCAATGGCTCAATGATTGTGGTACACTTCGAGTAAGAAACATAGTCACCGTTCAGTTTTCCATTGGGAAGTATCGAGATCAAGTGGAATGTGACGTGGTGCCAATGCAAGCATGCCAATTGTTGTTGGGAAGACCTTGGTTGTATGATCATGATGTGCAAATCGGCGGCCGTACTAATTGTCTCTCATTCTAATATGAGGGAGAGCGCATATCTTTGCTCCCTTTTACACCCGAAGAAATATTGATGGATGATCTTAAAAAGAAAGAGAGAGTGAGCGAGAAACACTTGAGTGACATCCACCAACATAGTGAGCGAGAGAATCCAAAGCAAAATAAAACCCCACAGCTTAAACTGACCAAGACATGGGAAAAACAAGGATTAGTTATGATGGCTATGAAAAAGGATATGAGAGAGTTGAGAGAACCCAATTCCGTGTTCTTTGTACTTTTGTACAAGGACAATTTCCCATCTACTAACGAATTATCCTCTACCATTCCTAGTGTTGTTGCTGAAATTTTGCAGGGGTATGAAGATGTGTTCCCCGAGGAGATACCACCGGGGCTGCCACCACAAAGAGGCATTGAGCACCAAATTGAGTTGGTCCCAGGAGCCCCATTGCCAAACCGACCACCATACCGCACAAATCCGGATGAAACCAAGGAAATTCAGCGACAAGTTGAAGGCCTACTAAACAAAGGTTATGTAAGGGAAAGTCTCTCTCCTTGCGTTGTACCCGTTCTTTTAGTACCCAAAAAGATGGATATTCCCGAATGTGTTGTGATTGCAGGCCTATTAACAACATCGTCGTGAGGTATATGCACCCCATACCTAGGCTTGATTACATGCTTGATGAACTTGGTGGTGCCAACATATTTTCTAAGATTGACTTGCGAAGTGGTTACCACTAAATTAGAGTGAGAGAGGGTGATGAGTGGAAAACTACTTTCAAAATAAAATCTGGTTTGTATGAGTGGTTAGTTATGCCATTTGGATTGACAAATGCACCTAGTACCTTCATGAGATTAATGAATCATGTGCTTAAAATGTTCATTGTCAAGTTTGTGGTTGTTTACTTTGATGACATCCTGATTTATAGCAAAACTTTGGATGAACATGTTGAACACATTTGGTGTGTGCTTGTTGTCCTAAGAGAGGAGAAATTATATGCTAACAAGGAAAAGTGCACATTTTGCATAGAAAATGTTTTGTTTCTTGGCTTTGTTGTTTCAGGTCAGGGTGTGGAGGTAGATGAGGAGAAGGTCAAGGCCATCCATGAGTGGATGCCTCCACAAAATGTAAGCCAAGTACGAAGCTTTCTTGGCCTTGCTGGTCTCTACGATCGGTTTGTGAAGGACTTCAGCACCATTGTTGCCCCAATGAATGAGCTAACCAAGAAAGATGTTCCCTTCAAGTGGGCAAAGCACAAGAAAAGGCCTTCCAAGAGCTGAAAGAGAAATTAACATCTGCACCATTGTGACACCCCGAGACTGGTGCGCCAGGTGTCAGCCAGTTATTCGTCGTCGTTGCCATGTCATCTGCTCGCGTGTTAAATTTTGCCATGTCATCATGTGCATTGTCATTAGCATGTTTTCAAAACTTGCATCCGTCCGAGTCCGCCGTCCTCTCCGTTGTCCGTTCTGAGCCCAGACACACTTGCACGCGCCCGCGGCATCTCCGAATATTTATTTTATAAGTGGCCGGAAAACGTTCTTGGAATGAGGTGAAACTTGGCGTGTGGTCTTATTATAGCATAGGTAGACCGCCTATCAATTTTCGTCGCATTCGGAGCTCGTTTGATAGCCCAACGGATAACTATAGCGGCACTAGTCGCCGGTTAATTCGTCGGATGTTTGGGTCTCCGAAACTGCCACCGGGCTCTCTCTCTTCTCTCCTACACAGCCCACTTACACCTCCTAGGCCCACCTTACCCCTCCTCGCATCCGGAGTCGTTCGATTTCGATCCGAGGGTCCAGATCAGCCCCAGAACCCCCCTAAACCTAGCCATATGCCTATAAATAACCCCCCATGCCATTTTGGGCATCCCTATGTTGCACCCCGGCTCAGAGAAAACCAGAACGCCCCGTATTCCAGCCTAGAGACCGAGATGAATTCTTCTGGAATACGGCACTGCTTAGTATAGAACAAACCAGCTTACTATTACAACACGAATATGAATACGAGGGTTCCGATATTACAATGAATAACATCGGCACGGCGACACTACGCCAACACGGTTGCTCTATACAAGCAACATAACAACTTAAAGCAGCGGAACAACTACTGGCAGTGGAACAACGAACGGCGATGATGAACTCCAATCCGCAGGGACTCTGGTTGGAACGTTTATCCTAGCTCGCGAACACAGGAACAACACCAAACAAGCAAGCAATCCAGGCACGACCTGCAAGCTGGCATGACACGCCAAGTCAGTACATTGAATGTACTTGCAAGCTCACAATAGACCAGAAGCATTCAAGACAAACAACAACATGGTAATTACAGGTTAATCAGATATTATCATGAGATCATCAGAATATCATAGCACGAACAACATAAACATGATACAGCTAGACAATATGAGCATGTCATGAACATATAAATCTAATGATACTAGCATGCAACAAGATGACACTACATGCACCATTTATTTTGTTCGGGTTAGCTTGTAACCAACACATACACAAACTAACCAACACGGACATCACACGGTCATCTCACGATCAAATCAAGCTTGGTATAAACAATACCGTAGTAATCATTAAATGACCACAAGGAGCTTGATCTTTACCATTGATTCTCGTACAACATCACAAATATCCAACAACTCGGTATCTTCGATACCACGGGGAATCATTCCGGTGATCACAACCAAATTATCTCATCATCGAACCGGGGTTGTTATTAATCAAGTTATTATTATTACTTGTTGACTCACGGTATGACCGACACGAACTGGGCCCTTATCCGCGGGCATGACTATCGATAGATTTAATATACACTCTGCAGAGGTAGCGCACTATACCCACACTACGGAACCCATGGCCTCGTTCTCCCATTCGGGTGGACCAACGGCGTTCCGACAAAACCGATCTACTGCGATGACACTCTCCCGGCCACTCCGACTCACACCCTACTGGGGTAGTCCTGGGTGGCCCCGTGTCTACCAAAGACACAACGGCCACCGTCGTGGCTAAACATAAACGGTCCCAAACGGGGACCCAGATCCGATAAAAACAACAACTGGCACACAAGGTTATGTCTGCTTACCTGGCCATGGTACCGCATGCCCATAACCTTCCCTAGTTGGAGGCACCGGTGGGAAGCATGACAATAGACCCAGTTAGGACCTTCCCATAAAGGTAAATGTGGTTGCACTGGTCAGTTCGATATGGTGGCACCATGACTCAGACAACAATTGTTCAAGTTCAATTTAATCCAGTTAAACTTGTGTGCAAATATGCCGAGTCATGATAAAATACATTATGCAACTACAATGCATGAACAACATAATCATGAGAGAACCATAACTAACCACCATATCAACGATGAATCATAAGCATGGCATACTGATTATCATGAACAATCATAAGTACATATTTGTCCGGAAAATAACTACTAACATCAACAACAAATATCATGCAAGAACATATCAACAATACTAACATGCAAGCATTTAACTAACTGGATGCAACGGAACATGCATAAGAACGGTACTCGGGATAGACGGCAGTCATGCCCCGAAGACCATCACCAACATCAACATGCACTACTAGCAAGCATAAACATATGAAAGAAATACTAGCAACTAGCAGGGCATGATAAACATGTGCATAACAACATAGCAAGAAAATAAACAAATACCCCGTAGCATTACCGAAACAACGACAACCATATTTTTAAACAAGCAAACATTTAATAAATATTCAAGTTGAAAACCATGGCAACTGCATGACTATCATGCAAGTGGGTATTGTGGCTTGCGTGGGGTGACGTAGACTCCAGGAAGAAGTGCGGAACGATCGCGGAAAGAATCGCCGGAAACAGTTCTCTCTCGGTGGGGGCTGTTTACTGCAAGGGCAAAATGGTCATTTTCAGAATGCCAACCCATAGTGATATTGATACCAACAGAAAGGTCTCGACAAGACGAAGACGTGGGCTTTGGAATCACCTGATTCGGAGTTACGGTTGAAAAGTTATGAAGGATTGAACACCAGGGACCAATCTGTGAAGATCTTTATCACCAACGGGTCCCTGAGTGGATAAGACAGAAACAGATTTGAGGAAATACGCTCTCGGTATAGGAAAGCTCACTTTGGGCCGAAGTAGAACGAAAATTCGCTTTCAGAAAAGGGAAAACGTATTCTTGAATTACGTGTCCACTTAAAACAGATGGGCTCGGGGTTTGGGGTCACTTACAGGAGGGGCCCAGGCGCAGGGGGAGGGGCCATCGGTCATCTTCTTCCTTCAGCTCGCTCTGCCCCGATAGAGAGCAGAGGACGCCCGTGGCTGGCGGGGGCCCGGGCTGCTCCGGCCGGGCCTGGCCGAGCTGGGGCCACCCACGGGGCCGGCGCGGCCTGGCGCACCCGTGCCCAGGCAACTGGAGCGCCGGGGCGGCCTGGGAACATGGCGACGGGAGGAAGACGGAGAAGGCAGAGGCGGGCGCGGAGATGGGGCCAGCCCCGTCGATGGAGGAGGCCAAGATGGGCGACCGCACAGGGCCCCCCAAAATTTGGGGCCCCCAAATGACTGTTAATGTAGTCGTAGTACATGTGTACATATACGTTAATCAGCCTGATTTAATATCCATCGGCTCACCCAGCAAAAGCTAAAGAGAAGAGAGCGCAGCCCATCTAGCAAAGCCAGCCCACGAGGCCTCGTTTCCTTCGCTTTTGTTCCTCTAGCCGGATCTCCTTCCGTACAATTTCCCGATCGCCCACTACGCCGCCGCTGCCTTCTTCCGTCGACCGGATGCTGACTACTGTGCTCGCTGTCCCTGCCTCCAGGCTCTAGTCCTCGATTATCATGTATTGGTAATTAGTTTGCTTCTATTTCATTAGATTAAACAAAGACAGCCAAACTGGCAAACGGGGCTAGGTTAGGAGGACAAAATTACGGTAGTGCTACTTGACAGCACATCTATACTACAGTATACATCAATTTTTTAGGCATGCTTTTTCTCTGTGGGGAGCATTATAAAATCGTCATGTATGTGTTGTGCGGTGCCTTAGTTTAACGTAGGTGACGGTAATTGATTTTTATTTTGTTCACACTAATTAGTCAAATTCATGTTTGAACAATGAATCATTAAATTTTTTTGGTTTATAGAAAATAGGAAGACATAACAATATACTAGGGGCCAATTTACATTAGATCTTTTGTTATTTGAATTTCTAGGGGTCAATTTTGATTTTCGTCCCGGGGCCCCGAATTTCTGGAGACGGCCCTGGATGGGGCCGACCAACTCCGACCGTCTCCGGCCGAACGGAGGGCACCGGCGGACTCGCGGCGGCGTGGGGGTTCCATTCTGAGGGCTAGTTGGCGCCAGGAAGGCTCGGGATGGAGGGGAGCCGCGGCGCCATGGGGGTACAGAAAAGCTACAAAGACCTTTCTGGTGACGAGGAGCTCGGCAGGGGCTCCGGCGAGGGGGCAAGGGGTTGGGGTGGCTGAGTGGAACATGGGGAACATGGTGGACATGTTGGGAGGAGAGGGGAGGGGCTAGGCTCGCCGGAATCATGCCGAGGCCGAGGCGGCCATGGCGGACATCAACGGAAAGAAGAGGAGCACGAGGGCTCTGGTGGTCAAGGAGGGGCGAGGAGAGGCTTGTGAGCTGCAGGAGTGGTCGGGGGTCCTTAAATAGGCGCGGAGGAAGTCTTTGGACGACCACAAGGGAGCTCCAACAGTCCACTAATGGAGGTCCGCACCAGTTCGTGGCAGTGGCACTGTTATGACGGCGCATTGATGGCGAGAGACGACGAAGCAGCAACGCAGGGTGGTGCAGACAAGCACGGGGGCGCTCCTGGACAAGGTTGGAGGCCGAGACGAGGAGGGAGGCGATGAGCACAGCGGCCCGACCGTTCCAGAGCACGCCCTGTGCATGACGCTGATGCGATCACCCCGCGCACAGGTGCTAGCGGCGAGCTCTGGCGTGGTCGACCATGTCCAGTAGGTTTACCTAGGTGCCCTTAGATGAAATGCAGAAAGAAAATGATCCAGGGGCAAAGAAGAGATTTGCAGATGGCTCCATGGTAAAACAACAACAAGGTGTTTGTAACTTCCTATGGTTAAACCATCTGGGTAACTTGGTAGAAAGTTTGTCTGGCGATGATCTTATACCAAGTTGATCTAGATCACCAAAAATCAGACAAAGAAGAAGAGTTTAGCTTAGGCTTGCTGTAGAAAGTGCCAAACTGGCCAGATTTGGGGAAGATGATGTTGCACTCACACACTTAAGTGTCATGAGCCGATATTTGGTGGAGGGAGCTTATTTGATCATGCCATTTGGAGTTACCAAAGTGGCACTTGCTTCACAACACTCCATTCTGGACAGAATCTTGCATAATTTACTGAGGGTAAAAGGATAACTAGATGGAGCCAAGACATGGTGCAGAAGGTAGATGTAAATGTAAGAATGGCCTGGTAAATTTGCAGCTCAAATGAAGCAAGGTAAAATAGTGTTCCTTCACAAAGTGCAAATTTGACCAGAAACCAAGATTTGGAGCTGAGCTCACATAGATGATCTTCATGAGCTCTAATTTGGTAGAGGCTCATGATTTTACCAAATGAAGGATTTTACCAAGTTTCATCTTATTTGGAAATTCCTAGAATATACTTCCTTCACAAAGTTTCTTTCTGGACAGAAACTTTGGAAAATCACTGGAAAATATGTACTAAGCAAATGAGTATGCAAATTGGCACAGAGCAATGATATGGACATGAAAAGATGTCCACCAAGTTTGAGGGTAATTGGGCAAAGATAAATAACACTTGCTTCACAAAGTGCCATTTAGGGCAGAACAGGAAAATGATTTTTGGAGGATTATTTTTGAACATGGCAATGACAGGTTTTTCCATAATGGAGCAAGATATGACCCAAGCAATTTATGAGAATTACTTGGGAATTTTTAGAATGACAGAGATATAGGTTGCTTCACAACCTAGGGCAAAAATAATTATTCCTTTAATAGAAAAGGAATATTCTTGGAAAAATAATATTGGGTTGGGTCAAGGATGGAAATGACAGGGTCTTGGGAGGATTATGAGAATGACAAGCCACTCTGGAAAGAAAGAAGAGGTCATCTTCTTCAGTTTCCAGACCACATAGCCACGGAAAAAGAAAACTCAGGTAAAAATCTCAGAAAATCCAAAGTAAAAGAAAAGGCCAAAAATCACGCTGTGACAATTCTTCCCCCCTTAAAGAAATCTCGTCCTCGAGATTTGGTTGTTCCGGGTTAAATAATTTTTCTGACTTGAAGAAACCGTTTCCAACTCAGGTTTCTTTTATTTATAACATTTCCACTGAATTGGATCTGACTGACTGTCTTGGTCTAAGGTGGTTTGCCTTGTTGTATCTGACATTCTGACAGGACATACCTTATATGCTCCTATTTATACTGACTCAAATTTGATTTCATACCTGTTGGCTGAGCTGGCATCCGAAATATTATTTTTACTGACATACTTGTCCTTCTTGATATTAATCCTTGCTGGAAATGTTATCCTCGCATCGAGTACCAAGAATACTCCACGGAGTTGGGGAACATATCTTCCCATGGAACAAAGAGTCTCTGCTATCCAGGCATCGGATATGCATGCCTTCTGGTTCAAAAATAGTGATGTGGGGCATACCTGTTTTTGCTGACGGATGCTGTCATCTTGCAGGAGTTTCTGATTTATCCTGACTGTCTGCACAGTCTAGAGTATTCAAGTTGTACCAACGGTTTGACTGTCGCTTGTCGTGACTGATAGAAAAATGCACCATCGTCTGATGATAAAATTTGCAGTATTGACTGGCAGTGATCTTGGCAAAGAGTTCCATCGGCAGAGGCTATTCTTTTAATTGATTCCCTTATGCGAGAGATAACAATCCTCAATGTATATGTTTTCACACTGATTCTTCATTTTTTCCATTATCTCCCTGGGAATAATAGTCGGTGCGATGCTCCATCGCGGGTGTTGAGGTTAATATATTGAGTTGTCCATGAGTCTGACTGGACAGACTCGGGTATTCAATGCTGACAAGTCTGAGCATACTGTGGGCTGAGCTGGTTGCCTCGCTATGAGGTCCTTATCACAATGGAGTATAACTCTTAGGTGGATCCTTGCTTGGGCTTGACGTGGAATAAGACTGTCTTGGGCATCCACATTTTTCACATAATAACCGGCATACCTGTATTGTCGGTCTTGCTCCTTCATTATTATTTTCTTCATCAGGATCCTCAACTGAAAGAGCGGGGCCTTACATAGATCCTCGATTATTTTTGCGACCCTGGATACGGTTACGTACAATATCTGGCAATCATACCTTGGTCTAGTTCATGTTTTGAGCCTCAGTACATTTATCCGGCTCACATCTGGTTATACAGATCTCAATACTGTTGGGGGTTATGCCGGACGGTGACAGGGTTAATAACATCATATTGTTGGATGTGTGGGACTGATCTTGACAATTACTGCCAAGATGATTGTCTCGGTGTTGTCTTTCCTTCAAGACTTGTTGATTATGACATCACCAACTAGTTTTTGTTTCTTGAATAACCGGTGAAGTTGTCGGATGTGTATCGTGAATTCTTCCTTGTGCGGGAGACTTGCATGGACTTGGCAGCATACTGAATGAATTAATATCTGATTCTCGAGGCGTACCTTTAACCGATTTTTATTCATACCAACTGTTGCCGATTTGCCATTTCAAAAACACTGCCATCTACTGACAGCTCCAAATTTAATGTCTTGTATTAGTGCCCTACAGAAGAATATTGGGCAGCTTGCGTTCGGAAACCACCGGGGTGTCGTGTTAAGGAAGAATGAATGGCTTGTGCTCGAAGCCTTTGGTGGATAACTTCTTGAGGAAAAACGGCGTAACGTACCTCATAAGCTTCCCCCCTTAAAGACCTTCCTGGGGAAGACTCGGTACCTTATGCCAGAAGCTTTTGCAGTATGGGAATCCATTCATTTCCTATCGATGTAGACTGAGAACCTTATCTTTGTACACTTCGTCAGTATTTTTTTTTGAGATGGATGGAACTGATTTTCTTGGTGATTGGACTGACATATATATACATCTTTGTCAGTTTACTTGTATGGCGAGAATTTTCTGTCTGTCCTTATTGAATTCACTGTCCATTTGGACTGACTTCTGGGTGTCGCAATGCTTTAAATTTGGCTTATGGCAGATTCAATCATCGCGTACGGACCATACGTTTGACTGGGAATGCACTGTTGATCCATCTTTGTTCTCTTGTTGATTTAATCATTGCTGCAATAAAGTGTATCTCTGACAGGTGCTTGCTGCAGAATGTCTGAGCATAATATCCTTGTATTCAGACCGGATCTAATACACTGTTATCGGCTGAAAAATCTGAATTCCTTGGTGTATATCTGTTCTGCTCACGGCTTCTTCTGATCTGGTGTCGGTCGAGGAATAATTTCCATAAGGGGGTAACACCGAGGATTTAAAACAAATAAGCACGAGAAAAACGATTGCAACAAATCACACAACAAACAAGCTAAATAAAGCACACATCAAACAAGCTACAAAACTATTCCACACAGGCACACACAAGCATAAACAAGCAAGATACTACAACAGATGCACAAACACTACACGAAGGATTACATCCTACGCTTGAGCAAACGCTCGCGAACTGACGAGGAATCTAAGGCAGTAGCAAGTGGAACCGCTGACTCTGGAACTCCGGATGGATGAGGCGGAGGAGTTGGAGAAACTGGTGTAGACTGAGGTAAAGTGACACCAAGCAATCTCCTGGCTCGAATGGCGTCTCAGACTAACTCGGAAATAAGAAGACACTCGGCCATCATGTAACGAGACATGGCGAGGATAGTCGGATTATCTTGAGGGTTGACGGAGGGAAATTGGATTCGCCTGGGATTCTCGACGATGGTGGGATAATATTGATAAGCACGGTTCTCTTGCACCATGCTCTCTTGATGACGAAGACCGGTGACTCCTGCCATTGCGGCAAGCTGAACGACACGCTCATGAGTAGTGCCGTAACCACCATGGAAACTATAGGTGCGCTTACCGACAGGAATCGGGGCTGACAGATGAACATGAGCAACATATTCCCGAATTCTTCCTTTAGCAAAAAACTAGAATACTTGATAATGAGGTGGATCTCTGAGGGGATAAATACTATGCCACATGTCGTCAAGGAGGGCGGCAAAGCTGAGAGGTGCAAGAGTGGTACTGAACTCAATGGGAACGACACCGAGAGCTAAGGGAAGGGCATTGAACTCATGGAAGTTAACCGTCATCTACGCATGAAAACATGGGTTAATGCTGACCAAAATAAGACTACATGCAGCAAACAAATTCAACAACCAAATGCAACAAGCAATGGCAACAACCAGACCCTATACTACCGTTTTCTAACGTTCCAGCGGACTAGGACGCTCTACAGCCAAACCTACTCTGATACCAAGCCTGTGGCACCCCAGCTCAGTGAAAACCGGAATGCCCCGTATTCCAGCCCAGAGATCGAGATGAAGTCTTCTGGAATATAGCACTGCTTAGTATAGAACAAACCAGCTTACTATTACAACACGACAACGAATACAAGGGTTCCTATATTACAATGAATAACATCGGCACGGCGACACTACGCCAACACGGTTGCTCTATACAAGCAGCATAACAACTTAAAGCAGCGGAACAACTACTGGCAGCGGAACACCAAACGACGATGATGAACTCCAATTCGCAGGGACTCTGGTTGGAACGTTTATCCTAGCTCGCGAACACAGGAACAACACCAAACAAGCAAGCAATCCAGGAACGACCTGCAAGCTGGCATAACACGCCAGGTCAGTACATTGAATGTACTTGCAAGATCACAATAAACCAAAAGCATTCAAGACAAACAACATCATGGCAATTACAGGTTAATCAGATATTATCATGAGATCATCAGAATATCATAGCACGAACAACATAAACATGATACGGCTAGACAATATGAGCATGGCATGAACATATAAATCTAATGATACTAGCATGCAACAAGATGACACTACATGCACCATTTATTTTTTTCGGGTTACCTTGTAACCAACACATACACAAACTTACCAACACGGACATCACGCGATCATCTCAGGATCAAATCAAGCTTGGTATAAACAATACCGTAGTTATCATTAAATGACCACAAGGAGCTTGATCTTTACCATTGATTCTCGTACAACATCACAAATATCCAACAACTCAGTATCTTCGATACCACGGTGAATCATTCCGGTGATCACAACCAAATTATCTCATCATCGAACCGGGGTTGGTATTAATCAAGTTATTATTATTACTTGTTGACTCACGGTGTGACCGACACGAACTGGGCCCTTATCCGCGGGCGTGGCTATCGATAGATTTAATATACACTCTGCAGAGGTAGCGCACTGTACCCGCACTACGGAACCCATGGCCTCGTTCTCCCATTCGGGTGGACCAACGGCGTTCCGACAAAACCGATCTACTGTCATGACACTCTCCCGGCCACTCCAACTCACACCCTACTGGGGTAGTCCTGGGTGGCCCCGTGTCTACCAAACACACAACGGCCACCATCGTGGCTAAACATAAACGATCCCAAACGGGGACCCGAATCCGATAAGAACAACAACGGGCACACAAGGTTATGTCTGCTTACCTGGCCAAGGTACCGCATGCCCATAACCTTCCCTAGTTGGAGGCACCGACGGGAGGCATGACAATAGACCCAGTTAGGACCTTCCCATAAAGGTAAATGTTGTTGCACTGGTCAGTTCGATATGGTGGCACCATGACTCAGACAACAATTGTTCAAGTTCAATTTAATCCGGTTAAACTTGAGTGCAAATATGCTGAGTCATGATAAAATACATTATGCAACTACAATGTATGAACAACATAATCATGAGAGAACCATAACTAACCACCATATCAATGATGAATCATAAGCATGGCATACTGATTATCATGAACAAGCATAAGTACATATTTGTCCGAAAAATAACTACTAACATCAACAGCAAATATCATGCAAGAACATATCAACAATACTAACATGCAAGCATTTAACTAACTGGATGCAACTGAACATGCATAAGAACGGTACTCGGGATAGACGACAGTCATGCCCCGAAGACCATCACCAACATCAACATGCACTACTAGCAAGCATAAACATATGAAAGAAATACTAGCAACTAGCAGGGCATGATAAACAGGTGTATAACAACATAGCAAGAAAATAAACAAATACCCCGAAGCATTACCGAAACAACGATAACCATATTTTTAAACAAGCAAACATTTAATAAATATTCAAGTTGAAAACCATGGCTACTACATGACTATCATGTAAGTGGGTATTGTGGCTTGCTTGGGGTGACGCAGACTCCATGAAGAAGTGCAGAACGATCGCGGAAAGAATCGCCGGAAACAGTTCTCCCTCGAAGGGGGCTGTTTACGGCAAGGGCAAAATGGGCATTTTCAGAATGTCAACCCATAGTGAAAATGATACCAACAGAAAGGCCTCGACAAGAGGAAGACGTGGGCTTTGGAATCAACTGATTCAGATTTACGGTTGAAAAGTTATGAAGGATTGAACACTAGGGACCAATCTGTGAAGATATTTATCAACAACGGGTCCCTGAGTGGATAAGACAGAAACAAATTTGAGAAAATATGCTTTCTATAAAGGAAAGCGCACTTTGGGCCGAAGTAGAACGAAAATACGCTTTCAGAAAAGGGAAAACGTATTCATGAATTACGTGTCCACTTAAAACAGATGGGCCCGGGGTTTGGGGTCACTTACAGGAGGGGCCCACGCGCACGGGGAGGGGCCAGCGGTCGTCTTCTTCCTTCAGCTCGCTCTGCCCCGACAGAGAGCAGAGGACGCCCATGGCTGGCGGGGGCCCGGGCTGCTCCGGCCGGGCCTGGCCGAGCTGGGGCCACCCGCGGGGCCGGCGCGGCCTGGCGCACCCGTGCCTAGGCAGCAGGAGCACCAGGGCAGCCTGGGGACGTGGCGACGGGAGGAAGACGGGGAAGGCAGAGGCGGGCGCGGCGACGGGGCCGGCCAACTCCGGCCGTCTCCGGCCGAACGAAGGGCACCGACGGACTCGAGGCGGTCTGGGGGTTCCATTGAGAGGTCTAGCTGACGCCAGGAAGGCTTGGGATGGAGGGAAGCCGCGGCGCCATGGGGGTACGGAAAAGCTACAGAGAGCTTTCTGGTGACGAGCAGCTCGGCGATGCAGGGGCTCCGGCGAGGGGGCAAGGGGTTGGGGCGGCTGAGTGGAACATGGGGAATACGGTGGACATGTTGGGAGGAGAGGGGAGGGGCTAGGCTCGCCGGAATCATGCCGAGGCCGAGGCGGCCATGGCGGACGTCGACAGAAAGAAGAGGAGCACAAGGGCTCTGGTGGTCGAGGAGGGGTGAGGAGAGGCTTGTGAGCCGCAGGAAAGGTCGGGGGTCCTTAAATAGGCGGGGAGGAGGTCTCTAGACGACCACAAGGGAGCTCCAACAGTCCACTAATGGAGGTCAGCACCAGTTCATGGCAGTGGCACTGTTATGACGGCACATTGATGGCGAGAGACGATGAAGCAGCGACGCAGGGCGGTGCAGACGAGCACGGGGGCGCTCCTGGACAAGGTTGGAGGCCGAGACGAGGAGGGAGGCGACGAGCATAGTGGCCCGACTGTTCCAGAGCACTCCCTGTGCATGACGCAGATGCGGTCACCACGCGCACTGGTGCAAGCGGCGAGCTCTGGCGTGGCCGACCATGTCAAGTAGGTTTACCTAGGTGCCCTTAGATGAAATGCAGAAAGAAAATGATCCAGGGGAAAAGAAGAGATTTGCAGATGGCTCGATGGTAAAACAACAGCAAGGTGTTTGTAACTTCTTGTGGTTAAACCATCCGGGTAACTTGGTAGAAAGTTTGTCTGGCGATGATCTTATACCAAGTTGATCTAAATCACCAAAAACCAGACTAAGAAGAGGAGTTTAGCTTAGGCTTGCTGAAGAAAGTGCCAAACTGGCCAGATTTGGGGAAGGTGATGTTGCACTCACACACTTAAGTGTCATGAGTTGACATTTGGTGGAGGGAGCTTATTTGATCATGCCATTTGGAGTTACCAAAGTGGCACTTGCTTCACAACACTCCATTCTGGACAGAATCTTGCATAATTTACTGAGGGTAAAAGGATAACTAGATGGATCCAAGACTTGGTGCAGAAGGTAGATGTAAATGTAAGAATGGCCTGGTAAATTGGCAGCTCAAATGAAGCAAGGTAAAATAGTGTTGCTTCACAAAGTGCAAATTTGACCAGAAACCAAGATTTGGAGCTGAGCTCACATAGATGATCTTCATGATCTCTAATTTGGTAGAGGCTCATGATTTGACCAAATGAACGATGTGAACAAGTTTCATCTTATTTGGAAATGCCTAGAATATACTTCCTTCACAAAGTTTCTTTCTGGACAGAAAGTTTGAAAAATCACTGGAAAATATTTACTAGGCAAATGAGTATGCAAATTGGCACAGAGCAATGATATGGACATGAAAATATGTCCACGAAGTTTGAGGGCAATTGGGCAAAGATAAATAGCACTTGCTTCACAAAGTGCCATTTAGGGCAGGACAGGAAAATGATTTTTGGAGGATTATTTTTTAACATGGCAATGAAAGGTTTTGCCATAATGGAGCAAGATATGACCCAAGCAATTTATGAGAATTACTTGGGAATTTTTAGAATGATAGAGATATAGGTTGCTTCACAACCTAGGGCAAAAATAATTATTCCTTTAATAGAAAAGGAATATTCTTTGGAAAAAGAATATTGGGTTGGGTCAAGGATAGAAATGACAGGGTCTTGGGAGGATTATGAGAATGACAAGCCACTCTGGAAAGAAAGAAGAGGTCATCTTCTTCAGTTTCCAGACCACATAGCCACGAAAAAAGAAAACTCAGGCAAAAATCTCAGAAAATCCAAAGTAAAAGAAAAGGCCAAAAATCAGGCTGTGACACCCTAGCTAACCCTAATCCCATCCCTCAGCCGCAGCTATCCCACCTCCTCCCTCGATTTCCGCGCTAGCCAGCCACCTCGTGCCACTTGGCGCCGCCGCCACCGTGCTCCAACCAGTGGCAGAGCGCCACGTCTCAAGCGCCAGCACCCACGGCCAATGACAATCAGCCACGCGCCCTCCTGAGCCTCCCAGTCGCCGCGGCCCGCCCGAGCCCGGGCCAAGCCCGCCCCGGGCCGCGACCGGGCCCGAGCAGCCCCGCGCCTGCCCGAGCCTCCCGCTCCTGCTCCGTTCGTCTCCAGCGGCGGCACCGCCGCCTGCGCACGGCCCGCCGCCGTCGTCCACCCCGCCGCCAACACCCCCGCCACATCGTCTCACCATCCCTCCACCGTGGCCTTGCCATCGTGCCCCGCCGCCATCTGCTCCGTGCCCCGGCTCCGCCCCCTCGTCACCCGCCGCCGACGCCTCCCGCCGCAGCGGAGCTGCTCGCCGGAGTAGAGCCACCGCGCCGCTCGCCCTTGCCCGGCCGCTGCTCCTTCGGCCAGATCCGACAAGGGAACGGCCGAATCTGCCCCGTGCCACCCCGATCTGGCCTCCCTCCGTCTGGCCAGCGCCCTCGGGCTCGCCGGAGCTCCGTCTGGCCGGCCTCCCGTCGCCGCCGTCACCGTCGGGTCTCCTCTGCTGGCGCCGGACGTGTCCAGTGGAGCTGGACATGTCCAGGACTCATCCTCACTCGTGTCACCGCCAGGTGGGCCCGAGTGTCTAGCCCCCGGACGTGTTCGACTGACACTGGACATGTCCGCCCCATCAGCCCCGAGGTGGTTATTTCGTCTAAGTCCATGAGTTTTGTAATCATATTGCATACTTGTGATGATGATATCTTGGTGTGTGTTTACCCTATGATGATGCATGACATGTCAAAATGTTCATTGTGATATGCTCTTCATATTGTTGTACTGTGGCATGCTTGTTTGAGTTCATCTTGATGCCCTAATCATCGTTGCAAAAGTGCTATATGTTTTGAACTGCTGAAAACTGTTATTTTGGTAGCATGTTTGTGATGTGATAATTTGTGCATGTTGGTCCAAATGGAGTGTGTGATATGTCAAAATGTTCATTGTGAAGTGTTCTACATGTTGGTTGGTGTAGCATTCATGTTAGGTGCCATATTGCCATATTAATCTCTGTTGCAAAAGTGCATATGGATGTTAAGTGCTGAAACTTGTTATGAGATGCTGATTTGTCTTGTTCATAGCTATTGGTGTGTTTGTCTTTCATGCCACATGTAAATATGTTTTAGAAGCACAATCATGTCATCTTTGCTGTGGTGCAATCCACTTTTCATGATATGCCTTGTGGTGTTTGCAACAAGCTTGTAAAGTGGCCTACTCGATGTTATTGTTTCCGGAGACTTGTTGAAAAACTGCTAAGTCTGAAACTATTAAACCCGATGACATGTTTGCTTGATGCCCCACTCAAATCATCGCTTGTTTTGGGTTGTCCAATGATCATTTCTTGTTGTACATGTTATGCTCTATCCATCCATGTCCTTGTTTGCCATTATAGACTGCTGTAGCTTATTTATATCTTGCTCTCAAGTTGCTATAAATTGTTTCTGTCAGCCTGTTATCATCAAGTTCTGTTTTGCCATGTGAATAGCTATTGATCTGTGCATCCTATGACCATGTTCTTGCCATGAGTATCTTCATAAACATGCCTTCTTGCTGTTGGTTACCTTCTTATGCCATGATATGCTCCGAGTTGAGTTGCACAAGCTTGCAAACATGCCTACCTGTCGTTGTTTCTGCCATGATCTGTTTTTTTCACTAAGTCTAAGAAATCAGTAAACTTATTGAATCTTGCCATGCTTGTTTAATTGTGTTCCAGCAAGTTTTTGGGTGTGCTCTGAGTTCATGCTTGTTAAGTATCATGTATAATTCACATTCATGCCTTTTGTTATCATGTTTGGGTGTTGTAGCATATATATACCTTGCTCCAAAGTTGCTATGTTGCTGTTAACTTCAGCTTTGCATTGTAACTTGTTTTGCTCATATCTTCTAGGCCGTTGCTCCGTTTTGAGCGTGTCCTATATGAAACTTGTGTGTTTTTGCATGTATAAGCATAATATCATGTTGTTTACATGTTTGGAGTGTGTTTGCTTGTTGTTTGGATGCATCTTGCATATTTGACATGCTTGACTTGTTTTGCTCATATCTTCTAGGCCGTAGCTCCGAATTTAATGAACTTTATATGTAACTTGACTAGAATTTCGAGTAGATCATCTTGGTGCATGTTAACTTGCCGTTTAACAACTTGAACTTAATGTTTGTTCAGATCTGGACCAATTTCGAAATGTGCATATGAGGACTTACCGGAATTGTTATATGTTGATTCCGGCCTCATTTAAACTTGTTGGTTTGTGTTGTTCTTGTGTGCTTTATCCCTTGCCATGTTTTGCATCATATAGACTTATCTTGCGTCATACTTGGTTGAGCTTCTTGTCATGTTCTTGAGTGGTGTGTTTACCATGTTGTGTGCTTCTTCTCGCTAGTTCATATTCCGTTGCGATCGTGAGGATTCGTTTGTCTACACTTGGTTCGTCTTCGACGCTTCTTCTTCGTCTTCTTCATGGACTCGTCCTTCTTCCTTGTGCGAACTCAGGCAAGATGACCATCCCCTTGGATACCTTTACTATCTTTGCCATGCTAGTTGTCTCGATGCTATCGTTAAATGTCGCGCTACCCATCATTTATTGTCAGCCCCTCTCCTTGTGGCCATGAAACCTTTAACCTTTGACACCTTCCCGACAAGTTGTTGTTTGGCTATGTTACCCGCTCGCTCAGCCACTCTTATAGTGTTATTAGTTGCAGGTGAATATGAAGATTGCTCCATGTTGGAACTTGATGTTTTGGGAATCACAATATATCTTACTATATTAACACACCTATATACTTGGCAATGTGTGGAAGGCTTGGCCATTTGCTCAGTGTTTTGTTCCACTCATGCCACCTTAGGAGCCGATAAACCAATGTTATGTTCCTTGATTTTGCGTTCCTAACGCGGTTGGGTATATGGGGACCCCTTGACAGTTCGTCTTTGAATAAAACTTCTCTAGCAAGGCCCAACATTGGTTTTATTTGCAACATAATAAAAACTTACTTAATTAATTAATTGCATAGGGAGTTAGCGCTACTCGAGGATTCTTCTACATATAGGGGGGGGCAGTGCTGATGGTGTTGGTCCCAAACGGGCAACCTGCGGGACCGCCTTGGGGAAACTCGAGGTATCTGGCATACCTGTAGCTTGTCCCATCCGGACGTGGCCTGAGACGAGATACACGCGGCTACTATCAGGGTGTCGGCACGCCGGGAGGTCTTGTTGGACTTGTTTTACCATTGTCGAAATATCTTGTGCACCGGGATTCCGAGCCTGATTGGATTGTCCCTAAGATAAGCGGTAATATTATTATTATCTCTGCTGATCGTGAGAGCTTGTGATGGGCTAAGTTGGAACACCCCTGCAGGGTTATGATCTTTCAAAAGTCGTGCCCGCGGTTATGTGGCATATTGGAATTTGTTAATGTCCGGTTGTAGAAAACTTGACAGAGGATCCGAAGTAAAATACACGAACCGTGTGAGTAACCATGACTGTCTCTTTTCACTTTGAGAAGAGAAAACAGTGGGGTTATGTTTGACTCGTAGGTAGTTCAGGATCTTTAGCGATCATTACTAGTTTGCGACCATTTGCGTAGATGCTCATCTTATTCTTGTACTCGTAAGTTAGCCACCATATTATGCTTAGCCGCTGCTGCAACCTCACCACTTAACCTCTTCCTACCCTTTAAGCTTTGCTAGTCTTGATACACATGGTTATGGGATTGTTGAGTCCTCGTGGCTCACAGTTACTAAAACAACAGTTGCAGGTACAGGTTTCCGATGACTTGACGCGAGAGCGATGTCCTTTGTGTTGAGGTTCTTTCTTCTTCTGCTTCGTCAGTCTTGGGTTAGGTTCCTGGTCGGCAGCCTGGGATAGCAGATGGATGTCGTTGTGCTTTTCATGTTTGCATCCGTAGTCGGATGCCTTGTATTGATGTTGTTGTATTCATGTGTCTTGTATGAATTGTTGTATCCCCCATGTATGTATGTAAATGGTACGATGTAATGATATCCATCTTGCTAAGTGCCCGAAATGCGGTTGTGCCTCAATCACAAGTTTTATCTAGTGATCGAGATAGAATAGCATCTTGGGCCTGACAACCATTGCGTGCACTACCTAACTTTGGTAAGACTTTTTAAATTGAATGTGATGCAAGTTTTGTTGGTATTGGAGGCGTACTAACGCAAGAAGGTAGGCCTATTGCATATTTTAGTGAGAAGCTAAGTGGTCCAACTCTATATTAATCAACTTATGACAAAGAATTATATGCACTTGTGAGATCTTTGGAAACATGGCAACATTATTTGTGGCCTAAAGAATTTGTGATACATTCCGACCATGAATCTTTAAAGCACCTTAGGGGTTAACAGAAACTGAACCGTAGACATGCAAAATGAAGTGAATTCGTAGAATCTTTCCCCTATATTGTCAAGTAGAAGAAAGGAAAAGATAATGTTGTTGCCGACGCTTTGTCTAGACGCCATATTTTACTCTCACAACTTGATACGAAAATTCTAGGGTTGCAAAGCATTAAAGAATTGTATGTCAATGACCCATATTTTGCTGAACCACACTCAAAATGTAATGAGGGGAAAGGTTGGGAAAAGTTGCACTTGCATGATGGATTCTTGTTTCGAGCTAACAAATTGTGCATCCCAGATTGCCCTGTTCGCTTTTTGCTTTTGCAGGAGGCTCATGCTGGTGGTCTCATGGGACATTTCGGAGCAAAGAAAACTGAGACTATGTTGATCGACCATTTCTATTGGCCAAGGATGAGGCGTGATGTTGAGCGCTATGTGCTATGTTGTTGTGCTATGTTGTGAGATCTGCCGCAATGCTAAGTCCCGTTTAAACCCTCATGGAATTTATACGCCTTTATCAATCCCTAGTACACCTTGGGAAGATATTTCGATGGATTTTGTTCTTGAATTACCACGTACTAAGAGAGGGAGTGATTCCATTTTTTTTGGTGGTTGATAGATTTAGCAAAATGGCTCATTTTATCCTGTGTCATAAGAGCGATGATGCTTCACACATTGCTGATTTATTTTTCAGGGAAGACGTGCGACTACATAGAGTACCACGCACTATTGTTTCAGATCGTGACACCAAGTTTCTGACCTATTTTTGGAAAACGTTGTGGGCAAAGCTAGCAACAAAACTTCTCTTTTCCACTACATGCCACCCACAAACAGATGGGCAAATTGAAGTTGTGAACCGCACACTATCCATGATGCTGAGAGAAGTTTTAAAGAAAAATCTGAAGATGTGGGAAGAGTGTCTCCCCCACGTGGAGTTTGCATACAACAGGGCGGTACATTCGACCACTAAATTTTATCCTTTTGAAATTGCTTATGGTTTCAAACCTGCTGCTCCCATAGATCTTTTGCCTTTACCATTGCAGTAGTGAACAAATCTTGATGTAAGTAAGCGTGCTGACTTCGTGAAGAAAATTCATGAGAAGACCAAGGAAAATATTGAGAAGATGACTGAACAATATACAAAACGAGCAAACAAGGGAAGAAAGATGGTGTTGTTTGAAGAAGGTTGTCGATGTACAAAAGTAGGGACGCTCTTTCTTACCCCTTACTTGTGCACGGGCAGTCAGAGCCACGCCTGTGGCCGAACATAACAGGGCGGAAGGAGGAAGCCAGGAACGCAGAGTTACCAGAACAAACGCCAAGACAGACAACACGAGAAGACCAAGCAAGGAGACAGGTCCCCCGGCAAGGACTCTTGCCGGGGCGGCCTGCGCACCACCCGACAAGGGCTCTTGCCGGGGCGATCCACTCAGACGCCTTCGTCGCAGCCACCCTTGAAGCCTTTGGGCTCCAATGATACCAACAACATTAGAGCCAAGGCTCGGGAAGCGCCCAAGTGATGGCATGCAAATCTTTGTGAAGGTAAGATCCAGAAGACATGGCGATCACGAGGTTCCTTGCCGAGGACGCCCGCGAGGCCCCGGCAAGGCTCCTTGCCAAAGACACCCCGAAGCCCCGGCAAGCCTCTTGCCGCAGGGCACTCACGGAGGCCCTCGCAAGACCCTTGCCGGTAACAGAAGCAAGCCTGTGGCAAGCTCTTGCCGTCCTGTCGCCGCCCCAGCTCGGCGGCTGACCCGCTGGCCCAGGCAGACACCCACGTGGAGATACGTGGTTCCTGGACCAGCTAGCCAAGCACTTGCGTGGTGGCATGCAGATCTTCGTGAAGACCCTACTGCGACGCCATCTCAGCTGCCTGCCTCGCTGGCCTGGACGCATGCCACGACTAGACAGAGCGGCCACGGACGGGACGGGCTTCTTTCCCGTCCCCAATAAAGTAAATAGACACCTAAGCAGCGCATTGAATGCGCCTTGTCCCGTAATGGCATGGGATAAGCCTATACACTGTACACCTTTCCACCTCCTGTGTGCCACCGTGGCAGCCCCTTTAGACTATAAAAGGAGGTCTGCGGCGTACTGGAGGAGGATTCAGATCCCGAAAAGCTGGAGAGGCGCCGTAGCTAGCTCAAGGACTCAATAACACTGAGATATACATCAAAGCAGGACTAGGGTATCACGCATCCTCGCGGCCCGAACCTGGATAAACGATCGCTGTGCTGACTCTTAGAACTGCTCTTTGCGCAACTTTGCGCCCGCCAACCGTAGAAGGGATTCAAGTGATGCCATAGGTGTCGTTTTGTACCGACATCTTTGGCGCGCCAGGTAGGGGACGCTTCAGTTGTGAAAATCTGGTCTAGTAGCTAGGGTAGTGATTCCCCATCGCCATGGCTCCTAAGAAGAAGACGATCACGGCGGTCGGTTCGTCTGCCGCCGAACGGCCCGTGCCGGCGCAGGCTGGCGACGGGGTAGTCGCGGACGGGAGCCGAGGCGCGATCCGCGAACACCCATGCCGTTCCAGCAGCCGAAGCCTGGCAAGCAGCGTCGTTCGTGCGCGAGACTACGAGCCACACGCCACCAAGTCCAAGGGTGGAGCCCCCCCC